>OX244277.1:3874200-4474200 GCA_945867215.1 Epinotia demarniana | reverse complement strand
CTGTCTGCCGGTCACCAGGCTGTAACTCAAGAACCGTGATAGCTAGACAGTTGAAATTTTCACAGATGATGTATTTCTATTGCCGCTATGACATCAAATAATAAAAACAAAATAAAATACGTATTTAAGGGGGGCTCCAATACAACAAACTTTTTTTAAACTGTTTTTGTAGATCCCATCGCACGCGAGTCCGACTCGCACTTGGCCGGTTTTTTAATAGAATATTTTGTAATGGTTGACCGAATACCATCAAATGGACGCGCCTGCTGTTAGTATTAATCTTCATTATACTGTGTGTAACTGTCTTTTTTTGTAAAGCTCAGTATTTGAAGTCAAAGTCTGGCTAACGTAATTGAAATAAATGCATGCCTGTATGCTCATTATAATCGGTGTAAAACAGTATAATTTATTTATTCCATTCAATTTTACAACATTAAACTAGGGTAGAGTAAATAATAATATGCCTAAGGTTCGAAGTAATTATAAAAACGAGTGAAATTAAAATATTTTTGAAATAATCCTTCTGCTTTTTTTCATATATTATAGCCTATGTCACTCCAACTATTAAGAGGAATCCAACGACACCTTATAAGTCGAAATCCGACAAATAGTTTATAAGCTGCAGGGCGTGCTCAAGAATAAAACAGACACACATACATACAATATACATACTTAGGTACATACGCTCGAAAAGCATAACCCTCCTCTCCTTCGGCAGGCGGTAGTAAATCTTTTTGTAAAGCACGTCGCCACTTTTATTTTCTTACATGAACGATCAATAGACATACTTATGCTTGATGTTTTTTTTTATTATAATTCTAGGTCCCAAGGACTATAAAGGTTATCAGAGAAGAGGTAGACCAAAGGTGGACTGCGTGAGAGACGATATGAACAGGAAAAATGTGTGTGATGAGTTGACGGGCGATAGAGAGGTTTGGAAGAAAAAAAACTTGCTGTGCCGACCACAAAGGGTAAAGGGTGCTGATAGATGACATCTTCGTGAAGAATGCATTTATGACCAGCGTTGACAAGAGCGTTCGCTAGAACCAGACCCCTCTTTCCGCAGTGGGCACTTTGGGCAAGTGCCCTCAAATCAAATACAAAGAGTCCCTAGTTCCTGTCAGATCACCAAAACGATAACCAATCTAATATGCCCAGGGCCTCCAATAGGTTATAGACGGCCCTGCTAGAACGTTCCTGAAAATGTTCGTAGCTTCGTTTGGCTCTATGCTTAGCTCTGTTCGTTTTTCAGTTCGACTTTAAAATCGGCGAATGAACGCTGTTCTGTTATATAAGTACACACACACACACACACACACACACACACACACACACACACACACACACACACACACACACACACACACACACACACACACACACACACACACACATCATCAGCCTATATACGTCCCGCTGCTGGGCACAGGCCTCCTCTCACGTATGAGAGGGAACGGGCAGTAGTCCCCACGCTGGCCCAGAGTATCTAACGTTGTCTATACCAAATTCCGTGTTTAAAAATGGCCACCAAATCTGACAGGTGAGACACGTTTATACGCCATTGACGACGCGAAACTGAGGCAAGGGGCAATTGACTTAAATTGTGCCACTTTTGGAGCATTTATTACCTATCTACCTCTTTTTTATATATTTTTTTAAGTTATAGGAGGCAAACGAGCAGAAGGATCACCTGATGGTAAGCGATTACCGCCGCCCATGGACACCTGCAACACCAGAGGTGTT
This sequence comes from Epinotia demarniana, assembly GCA_945867215.1. NCBI lineage: Eukaryota > Metazoa > Arthropoda > Insecta > Lepidoptera > Tortricidae > Epinotia > Epinotia demarniana. The sequence continues at coordinate 4,472,457 of OX244277.1, read as the reverse complement.
GTGAGTGCGTTGCCGGCCTTTAAGGATGGAGCTCTGGGAACCTTACTCACCATCAGGAACACAACACTACAATACCTACGGAATAGGCAGCAGTGCTATTATGGCTGTGGTCTTCTGTAAGGCGGAGGTACTCCCCCATTCGGGCTGCTCCAGATTCAAGCGTGATGACGTTACGCTGTGCCGTACCTCTCTCAGAACCTACCTCTCTCTTTTTTATATTACCTACCTACCTTGTGTGAAATTGTGAATGCTCAAATCTAGGAGCAATGTGCTCCAAAAATGTTTGTCCGCAAGATAATACAATTATTATCCTCCTAGCGTTATTCCCGGTTGTGCCCCTAAAGGAGCCCGGGGTCCGCTTTGACTCCTAATCCCAAGATTTGGCATAGGAACTACTTTTACGAAAGCGACCGCCATGTGACCTTCCAACCAAGAGGGAGAACAAGACCTTATATTGATTACACCGGTTTCCTTCACCGAAATGCCAACGGTAAATATTCTGTAAGTACATAAGTTCCGAGAAACTCATTGTTACGAGCGGGATTCACACCAATGACCGCCGCTTGCCAGCCGCATGCCTGAACCACTAGGCTACCGTAGCTCTCCGCAAGCTACAATTAAAATCAGAGTTATTCCATACCAGCCCTAGCCCGCTATTCAGTTGGTTGATCACGTACCGCATTGTACAGTCAGCTTAAAAAATAACTACGCATTCAAAGACGTAATAAGCTCTTATTCCCTCTAAATGAAGACTTTTGACGTCTTCGGTTGCGTAGATACTTTTGATGCTGACTGTAGGTACCTGATCTAAAAGTCTCTTTATGAAAAAATCGGCCAAGTGCGTATGCCCGCTTTAGGTACCTAGAGGGGCAGTAGGTACCCTAAAAAAACAAGTTTTTATTCTTCTGTTTTATCGGCTCTTTTTTTTTTTCTTGACCTGGTTCTCGCGTAGCAGCCTGAGTGGCTTTAGCTACTGATCGTGGCTGGCTTATGGGTAGTCTCCACAATGGGGCTATGGGTTTTATGTGATTGATTTATATAGCCACAGAGGGACATGGCGAAACTATTAAGGGTTACTTCTTGACTACGAAACCGTAAAAATTACAGGTAAATTGTCCTAACGCGGGTTCGAAAAGTTACGTGATTACCGAGGGGTATTTTCTGAGGAGATCTAAACTTACCTTTACAGCAAAAATAATAGATTTTTGCCTCATAAAGCCGACTTTCGAAACCACTTTTTATGGTCTTTCCTTTCTATTGAACGGAATACAATTAAGGGCTCAAGACACGTTGGTTTATGGCACTTGAAAAGGTCTGTAAAAGAAAAGCCGTAAAGCAAACAAATGAAATAAAAGCAGTCGTAAAGCCTTCATTGCAGTGATCTCGTCTGCAATGCGATATCGATAAGATATCGTCGTATTGCAGAAGATAAGGTCATAATGTGGGTAGTCGAGTAAAAAAAAACTTGCGGTAATTATTTCATGTGTAGATACAATCAGCCAAGGTAGATAAATATTTCGGTACACGCGTCTTTATTTATGACCTAGCCCTAGTAGTCCGTCCCCACATGGAGTATTGCTGTCATCTCTGGGCGGGAGCACCTGGATACCAGCTTGGGCCTTTCGACTCGCTTCAATGACGCGCTGTGCGAATCGTAGACGATCCCAAACTCACAAGCGATATCGAACCGTTGAGTCTAAGGAGAGACTTCGCCTTCTTGTGCGTGTTCTATCGCCTGTATAACGGGTTGTGCCGAAGAACTGTTCGACATGATGCCTACGGCTGCTTTTAACCACCGCACCGCTCGCCGTTGGCAGGGCATTCATCCTCACACCCTGGAACCTAAATGGTCGCGTACCGTACGGTTTCAGAGAAATTTCCTCCCTCGGACGCTCCGGTTGAGGAATGAGCTCCCTGCCGAGGTTTTCCCGAGGGACTACACTATGGGGTTCTTCAAAAAAAGGAGTGCATAAATTCTTAAAGGCTCAGCAACGCGCATGTAACACCCCTGGAGTTGCAAGCGTCCATAGGATACGGTAACCACTTACCATCAGGTACAATAAAATTACAGGTAGGGCCGTAAGCTTGTGTGCCACCGACGTGGTATAAAAAAAAAGCTACAGTCAACATGACATTAATATTTGCGCGAAACAAGCGAAAAATGTGTACCTACTATAGTCGTACTGACATATTACATTTTAAACCTGTTTTTTAACGATGATTTCCTTCACCGCAAAGCTGACGGTGAATATCCTGTAGGTACATAAGTTCCGAAAAACTCATTGGTACCAGCCGGGATTCGAACCCACGACCGCCGCTTGTCAGCCGCATGCCTGAAACACTAGAAATAAAATAAACTTAAGCCTTTATTCCAACATCTACAGCAAAAAATATACACAAAGTTCCTTTCAATTGGTTGGGTTTCAGTCTTATCTATCTAATAATTTTTGATTAAATAGTCCAGGAGCCAGCTCCAAAAATCCACCCTCATTTTATCATGATCGCAATTAAACCGAAAGTAGAAAGGAAAATATTATTTCAAGCTCGTTTTTATTTCCAGCATTTACTATGTAAAGTAAGTCAGCGATAAAGGGACCCTTTTTATCAAAGCCGTTTTTTATTTAATCTTACTTTATCCGGCTGGCATTAATTTTGTATATTAATTCGGTGGTTACCAGTTTTTGGGGTTTCGTAGGGCTCAGTAGTCACCCTAGTTTTGTTGGTTTAGTTAGATTATAATGAATTGATACAAAGGAAAGTGTTAAATTTAGCTTTATAATGAGAATGACGAATGTAAAGTAAACTATATTGTGTCAAAACTATTGTGTGTTTGGTAATTTAATTCTGGTTTGTATGAACAAACATTGTATATATTGTATACTTAAGTCTCGTCTATAAATATGTATAACGTGTGTGTGGCAAATAAAATTCAAACTTTAAATATATTTCTAGAGCTGATCTTAGAATTACAAATGCCGCAGGTAATAATAATTGGAAATATTGTGACTTGCATTCGATTAAAAAAATACAACATTCTAAGAGACCCCCGTTTTCCTTTTTTTTGGGTACGCCTGTTTAAAGTAGGTAACTACACGTTGTGTATATTTATTTTGACATCTCAATAGCGTACACCTAACAAATAACATAGTTTAAGAAGTACGTAACTTCAAATCCATATAGAGTCGGCAGCGCGCTTATGATTCTTCTGGAGTCGCAAAAGCGTCCGTAGGAGACGGTGTCTGCTTACCATCAGGCAGGCCGTATGCGTGTTTGCCACCATCGTAGTAATAAAGAAAACTTTAAATTAAAACCAGAGCTAGTCGTATAAGTATTTTTCCTGCATCGAGTGCTCTCGGAAAAAAAAACTAATTATTCGCGTGCACACAAAGTGTATCAATCACAAAAAGACATGTTTGCGCAATTTCGTGCTGTGTCTGCATTCCTAACGACCGTAACCGTGATTCAATCATTCCTATACTAGACTAGCCTAAAAGCAATTTGTTGTACAAGCGACAATATTACTAACTGCCACAAACTTAATTACTAAAATGGCACGAACATTTACGTTGACTTAAATCGTTTTGGTGCTAAACTGTAAATTTGCGTGAATTGTTTGTATTAGCGATCACGACGATTCACAAATACGCCTAGCATGTAGTTTACTCATACATAAATATGCTGTTATGTACATTCAGTCGGAAGTTTCAATGAATGCGTATTAACCTACTTGGTTATTGGGTCACTGTATTAGCTTACTTCAAGCAATATCGGAACGTGCGTTCATTCGTAAAGAGTTATTAGTCAGGAGGATGATTCATGAAAGATTCAGAGTATATGTACATTAAATATGAGCTAAGTTTTTCTTCTACATACCTACTAATTATTATGTTACTTAGATTATGTATACATGTTCCGATGTGTGCATTCCAATCGTTCTTGATCCAAAGGAAAGACAAAATAAATTATAGAACAATAATAGGTCGCTCGCTCCCTTCAGTGTATATTAACCCATAAGGCGCAGACTCGAGCACGTCGGTCAACGCTTTCACGCTATTGGTCGAGCGAGAGATTAGCGCACTCCGTACTCACCACACGTTATGCCGGCCACCGCTTCAACAAAAGGCACGTTCTGCTTTTCAGCGCCACTTCTCATTTAATTCTCACCGTGAATAAAAATCTATATACTCTACGCTATGCCACCAAAGACAAGCGGTAAGGTTGCCAAGAAATCCGGCAAGGCCCAGAAAAACGCCAATTCCAATAAAAAGAAGCACAAGAGGAAGGAAAGCTACGCCATCTACATCCACAAGGTGCTCAAGCAGGTGCACCCCGACACCGGTATCTCGAGCAAGGCCATGTCGATCATGAACTCGCTTTGAACGACATCTTCGAGCGCATTGCGACCGAAGCATCCCGTCTTGTCCTCTACAACAAGAGGTCCACCATCACCAGCAGGGAGGTGCAGACGTCCGTGAGGCTGCTGCTGCGCGGCGAGCTCGCCAAGCACGCCGTCAGCGAAGGCACCAAGGCCGTCGCCAAGTTCACCAGCTCCAAGTAACTTGCTTTCCGTGATTGGTGAGCAAATATGAAACAAAAGGCCTTTTTCAGGGCCACATTCTGATCAATATACTGTTTCGTGTCGTACATTACGTCAATCTTAACTGTTCTACTGTTTTATTATTAAATTACGACCTACCGACAACCTATGCTCAATAGTAAGGTGTAATGTAAATTAGTACGTTGTATGTCACGTTGCACAGGGAAAATATGGTTTCATGGCTGTATTAAAATTAATGCCGCTATTTGTAGCAATGCGATCAATAAATGAACAGATAAATCGTGTAATCAGTCGTAAAGATGCCAGTCGTGGGGAACTTGTCTATTGTTATCATTGTTACAAGAATCACGATACTGGGCCGTAATTTCATTCATCTTAATTGACAGAAAAAAGGGCAAGTCAGTATATATATTCCTTCTGTTAGATGTCTCTGTAATTTTGATTTTGAAAGCCGTGAAAGTAAGAATTCATAGTAACAATCTAAATTAAATACAGGCCCAGGCCCATTTTGCTGATGAAAGTGATACAAACGACTGACTTTGTCACCTTAGTAATTTTAAATTAGCTTATCGTACATTTACTGATATAATGTTGATTATCACAGATATAGCTAAACTCATCATTATTTTTATTTGCCGCACTTTGAGAATAAATCGACCTAACCTCACATGACCCTATCTCTAGTCTAAGCCTATCCGGGCCAGCCCTAATTGTGTCGTGTTTGACAATGGCCCTCTCAGACCACGTCCGTTCAGTAATAAAGCGTAAACTAAGGAACCCTACTCTGCCGATAAGCCCTGTTTACCGCCCCAGTGTAAACCCACTGGGGGCCTATTTGACTCAAAGTTTTAATCTAAGATTGGTATGACATTTCCACGTACCGGAAGACGCAGCGTGTACCCGGTAAAGTCGTGTGAGTCCGCTGCATGCGGGTGGCGCAGGACCGGTCATTGTGGTACTCTTTGGGGGAGGCCTATGTCCAGCAGTGGACGTCTTTCAGCTGATATGATGATGATGATTTGAGACTATTTGAGTTCGCCGAATTGCATCAAAGTATTCAAAAAGCACATCCGTCCAATCCAAGGTAGAAAGTTCCATTTCCAACGACAGATAAATAAAAACTCGGCCACTACCTACATAGTAAGGGCAATATCTTACCGGGCCACCATGACGGCGCAACCATTCGCCCGCCACCAACAAATTGTATGCAGCTCTATGGGCAATATTTCACCGGGACATCATGCCGGCGCATCCAACTGCATACAATTTGTTGGTGGCGGCGATTGGTTGCGCCGCCATGGAGGCCCAGTGAAATATTGCCCTTAGAGTGATAGGGCACACAGGATGTCATCTCGCTCTTATCAGGAGCGGCCGGCCCAACAGGGGAAGTGACCATCTGGGTTTATGAGAAATGAGAAACCTACATTTACTAGTATATGAGGGGCAATTGCGCAACTCAACTGCAATTTTCATTCATTAATACATAAATTTACGCCTTTATTCCCAAAAGGGATAGGCAGAGCACATGAAACTTATGTTCCAGTGCCACTTTTAGCATAAATGTGGTATAAAGATCGAAAAAATGTGATATTGCAGTGATAAGTTGCTAGCCCATCGTCGACAACACACTTCAACCCTGTTACCTTAGTCGACTTTTACGACACCCATGGGAAAAAAAGGGAGTGGTGAAATTCTAACCCGACACCACACAGGGAGCTATCGTTTACCCATACCAAAAAAAATATTTAGATCTGCCTAATGTACAACATAAATTATAAGTTCGGTGCTTGACATTCTTATGAGATTGCAAGCGTCCATAGGCACCGGTGTCTGCTAAATCGGTTAAATCGTACGCTACTTTTCCACCATCAAGTGTGGTTTAAAAAAACACATCAGTGTAACGTGCGTATGGAAGCGGGCACGCAACGAAATTAAACTCATTTAAAATCATACTAACAAATCCAGAGTTTTTTCTCTTATTATGTGTAGTGACATTTAATATTTGAGTTTAACCCTGGATTTATTAATGTTATTTTAAATATTACGAAAGTTTCAAATCAAACAGATTTCCATTCAATATCAATACGTCTAGCGAAATAGATCCCAGGATCCGTCCATCCGTTCCTGTCGGGGACTTCAAAGGGGCACGCTCGATCTGCCGTTGCTAATTGCTCACTGCTGTGGAGGGAATAATATGTACATATCTATATTCAATGTTCCGAATCAAAACCGTACATTACAAGGTGTAAAAACTAAGTGCTGTTTTAAAAACCGCATATTGTTAGTTGAAAAAGTAAATGGGGAATTTAATAGTACATTACGTAACTAGGGCGGTGAATTCGTGAATGTCCCAGATCGCAGGTGTTTCTGGCCCGAACCGAAGGTGAGGACAGGTTCTGGGACATTCACGAATTACCGCCCGTGTTGAGTACAAAATTTTACGTCTTCACCTGGCCACAATGCGAGTTTTCCCGTACGCGCGCAGTAAAACTCGCATTATGGCCAGGTGTGACGTAAACTATATTTACCGACAAAACCAAACATAAAATAACTGAGTCAGTTTTGTGACGACAATTAAGTATTGAATTTCCGTGAAAATTTTGTATTTCTTTTCAATCTATAAATGATATTTAACATATACATAAACACGATACTTTAATGTGAAACAAATTTTGTATGTTTTGTATCTTCCGTGAGAATCGGACATATTCAAATAGAATTAATACGAGAGTGAGTAACTCGTTATAATAAGTTTTGTATGCTTAATTTTCGTCACAAAACGGTCACCTGAGTTATCTTTTAACAACTCACCACTCACACTAATTGGGTACACTTATTTGTTTTAATGCGCTTATGACTAATTTGTGAAAGCATTTAATTTTGCACAGTTAAAATATGACGGACTGCAATAGAAGGCATTACATCAGTGTATTTGTACTACTAAAGAAATTATGAAAAAAAAATGTACCTGATATCAGTGATCTCTGAGTCCCGGCGTAATCTGTGTGCGTATTTATTTACCTCGGCCTATGTAAATAACTAAAAGAAACTTCTTTGAAATAAAATAACGTTTTACGACGGTATACTTTTAGCCTTTTATTTACACTGACATTGCTCTAAAAACTTCAAAGACATTTCGCCGTCACGTTAACCGTTATGACAGGTACGCAGACAAAGGGAGACCACCGGCTACATTAAAAAGTCCCATGTCACTATAAACCCGTATTCAGAAACGACTCTTTGACTATGCAGCGTAGTAAAGAGCTGGGAACAAGAATGGCTTAAGACACGGCATTGCGGTGAAAGAATTGACGTTTTGTTTCAACAGGAGTCGCCCCTTGACTCCTGTTAACCTAGTTTGTTATCGGTTTAGGGCTCCACTGGGTTTAGGGATCTATGTACAGGACAGGTAGATACTGAGAATCACCGACAAAAGGTCTAACGGATTTTTATAAAAGGGTTTACGTCAATATATGTAAGTACCTATATTAAATAGCACTGCCGACATTACACTACTAACCGCGTATCATGGTGGGCCTTATCACACGATAAGTGACAAGATAGAGCGTCCGTCACTGGCTGACACCGTCCGATAGAACGGGACGACGCTCTTATCTTGTCACATATCGCGTGATAAGGCCCCGACCATGATACGGGGCCAGGTTTCGGGTCAGTCGTTTAGTTGGAGTTAAGACTGCCAGGCTCAAATGGGACTGGGCTGGTCACGTTTGCCGTACCCACCCCACAAAAGTGGGCTAAAATGCACACGGGCCAACGGCGCCGTGGTCGGCCGAAGAGGAGATGGCGGGATGAATGACGTCTTTCAAAGTGGCTGGCCAGAATTGGCAATGAGTTGAGATAGTTGGAAATCTAGGGGGAGGACTTTGCTCAGCAGTGAGACATAGGCTTAAAAAATGAAGAATGTTTTTATAGCACAACTAAGCAGACACAACAAACTTTTGGACGCTCCGGACTCCAGAGCAGTCAGAAGTTGGCAGGGCATTGCAAAACCCTTTATAGATTTGAGAGTTCGCTCTCAAGAGCTCTTGTCATCAGCCCCTCTATCACCTTAACGTTCACCCGCAAATATATCATGACACCGCGAACGTGTAGTAACTAGCGTAAGGCAGAGGTCTAGTTCTGTGACGTGTGACCGGCGGGGTGAGCCGCTTTAGCGCGTAGCGAATGCGTTGAGGTGAGCTGAAAACAAGTTACAGAATAGAGCGGGAGGGGGGGGGGGCATGTCACGCGGCGTCAAGTTTTGCCGGATCTACTAACTCGGATCCTACAAAACCAGATAGTGTGTTCACATGGCTGGCCAGTTTTCAAATCCGTATCTGATTCTTTGTAGGATTCTTGTTCCAAGCTTGTATGATTACGCGCTTGATTAAGCGTCTATAGGCTGCGGTGTCCGCTTACCATCAGGCGGGCCGTACGCTTGTTTGCCACCGTCGTTGTATTAAAAAAACTAGAAGTATTGAAATTCTGGTGCCACTAATTCGGATCCGGCGTTTGATCGAACGGCCGGACCGATTAGTAGTCGCAAAATCGGATAGACATTTGGCGGGATTCGTTTTACGTTTTACTGCCGTATACTGCAACCATATGCTTGTGTGAACGCGTGCATTAAAATCTACTAATCGCGTGCAATAAAGCCACTAAATCGGATCCTACAAAAAAACAGTTCCCGCAAAGAATCCGATGTCTCCGTGTGAACACCGGGAACACAACACCACATACGTAGGTAGGTACCAAGTAGTGATGGAGTACGTGTCATATTGGGACTACTGCTGAATACTTGCAGAAGTCATGAATGACCGTGTGATAAAAAACATCGTATCTAATAAAATACAACTCCATAAATTGTATTGTGCACATTGAATGTAGGATGTAAAAAGCAGTATTACCGTTCTAATCTTGTACATTGATCAGCACCTGTTACAGAGATCTTATCATTCATCCTGTTTAATTATTTTTGGTAATTAAAGCTACCTATTACAAAGCCACAGCCAAACAATCGTTATAAATACATTTCGGTTTACAAGTAGAGCGTAGACATTAATCATTTAAAGGTGAACGAGCTTTGCTCGGCGTCATGTCGAGAGTGAAAATTCTTAAAATTCTACTTCCCCCGAAAATGAGACCAAGCTAGATCAATTTCTTACTAGTAAGTCATGTGTTTTGTAAATCTCATCACAATCAAAATAAGCAATTACGAGTATATTAACGTTGCTTAATAACACGCAAAAAATTACTGTGCATTATGAATCCGTGACTCTCTTGTTTTCGCTTACTAGCGAAGTGTACATGCTCGTAATTATCATGTACATACATATAAGTATCTGTTTGTGAGCGACGTCCGCTCTCGGCGGCGTCGGCTGGGCGAGTGAGCGCGCGCGCTACCGGCCGCGGCAATGCTCGCCCCTCACAGTCACCTAAGAATGACCTAGTGCCGAGACACAAGTCGGCGACGGACGAGCTCCGCCCCTATGTGCTCGGACAGTGCGTCGACCACGCTCCATGACACAAGTCGGCGACGGACGAGCTCCGCCCCTATGTGTACGGACAGCGCGTACTACCACTCGGCGCCCGAATGGTGTGTTTGGGCTTCGCCCGTGTCCTCAGACACTTTGGGTAATCGATGTTACCAAAATAAAAGAAGGAATAACGAGAAATAGACTTTTTATTTACTTTTCCCTAACTGCCCTATCACTGCCCTAAGTGACTTGATTTCAAGTCCCTAACTTCCTATTACTTTGTAGTTTTTCTTCTTCTTGTTGTGACTTCCAGGAGGCTCCGTTTGACACACACTGATTTGCTCCGGGCCGTACCTGCTATTTATACCTGCTAGTGGGCGAGCAAGACGTGCTGAGTGAGACAATAAAAGTTACGCCCACTTTGACTTGACTAATTTACATTGCAAGATGTTATTGGGATGTTATACATATTAATGGGCGGAAGTCTAAGCTGATTTACAAAGTTCTAATATGGCTTGAGATCTTATAAGTACAGTAGGGTTCGTAAATATTTTCTTATCTGAATAATCGTACATGGAAATCGGGCAAACCGTAATTCGGTCCCTTTCTTAACACTTATTCATCATTTGCGCTGAACCTACTGAGTTTACTTATTTGTAAGTTTAAACATTTAATAGAACTTTTAATAAGCTTTCTAACAATATATAAATCATTCTGATACGATGAGCCGTTGTAAAGGTATAAACGTAAACATATTAATTGTAAAGTGAAAATGCGCCGTACTAAATTCTAATTCAGGCTCGGTGGCCGCGGCTCTCGTTACGGTCATGTTGGCGCGATACACCCCTCCCCTCCATGGCGGCCAGTCTGCGCTGCGCTCGCGCATAGGCAACATCTCCTCTCTCTTTCTAATACAATTTGTACTGGGATTTTACTTTAATGTTTACAATATCAAATGAATGCTATGAGAGGGTGTTTTATGTAAATAATTACTATGGGGATTCTAACTACTGGGTTCTTTATTTACTCTAAACAATCTAAGTCTTTATAAATAATCACATATTTCTCTTACGTATAATCTTCGTATGACGCGATGCGTAGCTCTGCCATCGCGTGTTGATGTTGTCGTCCATAATTCTCCCCCTTTAGTGTGAGGCGAAGCCTCGCACTATTGGTTGCAACGGTGTTATCACTTAGTCACTTTCACTGATTCACATAATCACTGCCACTGGTTGCTCTTTTAACGTGGCCTACTTTCATATTGTTATAATTATTGTTGTTTTTCTTTTTTCACTAATTGTCTTTAACACTAGGTATGTACCATGACGTAGGCCGGCGGGTCGGCGATGACCTGGCGATCGCCGATTTTAATTTTCACTTTCTTCCGGCGATAATAGACGGGCCCTCTAGGCGCCGTATTGTCTGGAGGCTCCGGCGGCTCCGGTGGTGGCTTGAAGATGCCGGCAAGCTGTGCCGGCTGTGGGTTCCCGCTGCTCTTTTTGACGTTTTTAGTCGCGGCCTCTCGCGACGTATTTGTTGGTCGGAGGGCCGATGGGTCGGCGAGGCGCCGTTTGCGCCGTCGCACCGACGATGTCACGCCGCTTGTAGTGACGGCAGTGGCGGCAGACTCGCTGCCAGTGGCGCTCTCGGGCGCTGTGCATGAATGGCCGGCAGATGGTGCCGGTCGCTGGCTCCTGCAGTGAGTTATGTAGGCGACACGCTTAGTCGCCGCCTCTCGCGACACGTCCAGTGGTCGGAGGGCCGGTGGGTAGTCGGGGCGCCGCTTGCGCCCTCGAGTTGATTGGATGATGGGCGTTCTAGCCCCTGCAGGCTCGGAGACCGCGGCGTATTCAGGTGCCGCGGATAAGATTAACCTCCCTGGTCTGGAGGTCAATGTGGGCGTACTGGCCCTTGCAGGCTCGTTGCGTGCGGAGTTTTCTTTAGCTGTAGTCAAATTCGACCCCGCTGGTCCGGGGGTCGGTGTGGGCTTGCTAGCCCTTGCGGAATTGGTGACCGCAGTGCGTAACGGTGCGGCGGATAAAATTGACCCCTCTGATCCGAGGGTCAATGTGGGCACTCTAGCCCTGGCAGGAGTGGTTCCCTCCGGGTCGGAGGGCATAGTGACGCCAGCGTACTTGGGCGCTGTATTTGTGATCGACCCCGCTGGTCCGGGGGTCGATATCTTGACCGGCGTAACCGACCGCGGGCGACCGCGGGTCGGTATATCTGCCGTGGTGTCCGCGGCGTACTCAGGCGCCGCGGTAGTAAAGTCCTCCTCTGGGATGGAAGGTAATGTGGCGCCGGCGTATTTCGGTGCTTTAGTTTTGCAGCGCCACGGGCGACGGCGGGTCGGCTTAGTGGCGTTGATGACCGCAATTAACCACGGGCGGTCGTTGGCTGGTTCATTGATGAGGTGGGCCATGGCGTCCCCGTCCGCCATGGTTGTTGACATGGTGATGTCTTCGGTGCTGCTGGGCGTCGAATTTGCGCGCGTGTCGATGAGTTCCGTTGATGCGGCACCGCAACCTGCAGTCTGTAGGTGCCTATTTGACTGGCTGTCACCATAATGGGCCTCCCTTTGCTGAGGCCTTGTAATTTTGCTTGCGCTAGAGTGTTTATTCTGTTCAGATTCTATCCGTTTTGCTACAGTGCCGCCGCTTGAACGTTCGTCCCTTATAAAACACTCGGACTCTTCTCGGATCCTTTTTGCCAAGGCACGCTGTCTGTCGAGTTCCTTTCGCATATCACATAGTTTATATTGTAGTTTGAATTCTACTTGCTTCCTGAATTCCGCCTCCAATACCTCGGCCAATTCTTCACTCTCTATATCACATAGTTTCTGTTGTAGTTCGAACTCTGCTCGTTTCCTGTATTCCGCCTCCAATACCTCGGCTAAATATTCACTCTTTTCGAAATCTAGAAGGGCTTCGAAATATCTCGCAGTCACTTTTGTTGATGGCTCGTTGAACCCTTCTCGCCGTGTGTCGGCGTAGTTGCCCCACGCGCGTGCTTGCGCGGCGGCTGCCTCCGCATTACATAATTTCCTCCTTTTGCGGCTGTCACGGCCCGATGTCGCGTTGAGTGTGGGCCTCCTCCTGGATTCCGACATCGGGGTATATTTATTCCACATATTACTCTCATATGCCGTACTCATGGCGGCTATCTCGTACATAGTTCACAACAATTCTTCTAATAATTCACACGAATTTTCAAACACATGCGCTCTGACTTGCGCGAATGCCTCCTAGGCGGTACAAATGGGCCCGTAACCTGGTGCCCTGAAAACTTCTGACGTCCCGTTGGTACGTCAAACACAATCTGGATCCAGCGGATCCGGCTCGAAGGACCAAAACGACTGTGAGCGACGTCCGCTCTCGGCGGCGTCGGCTGGGCGAGTGAGCGCGCGCGCTACCGGCCGCGGCAATGCTCGCCCCTCACAGTCACCTAAGAATGACCTAGTGCCGAGACACAAGTCGGCGACGGACGAGCTCCGCCCCTATGTGCTCGGACAGTGCGTCGACCACGCTCCGTGACACAAGTCGGCGACGGACGAGCTCCGCCCCTATGTGTACGGACAGCGCGTACTACCACTCGGCGCCCGAATGGTGTGTTTGGGCTTCGCCCGTGTCCTCAGACACTTTGGGTAATCGATGTTACCAAAATAAAAGAAGGAATAACGAGAAATAGACTTTTTATTTACTTTTCCCTAACTGCCCTATCACTGCCCTAAGTGACTTGATTTCAAGTCCCTAACTTCCTATTACTTTGTAGTTTTTCTTCTTCTTGTTGTGACTTCCAGGAGGCTCCGTTTGACACACACTGATTTGCTCCGGGCCGTACCTGCTATTTATACCTGCTAGTGGGCGAGCAAGACGTGCTGAGTGAGACAATAAAAGTTACGCCCACTTTGACTTGACTAATTTACATTGCAAGATGTTATTGGGATGTTATACATATTAATGGGCGGAAGTCTAAGCTGATTTACAAAGTTCTAATATGGCTTGAGATCTTATAAGTACAGTAGGGTTCGTAAATATTTTCTTATCTGAATAATCGTACATGGAAATCGGGCAAACCGTAATTCGGTCCCTTTCTTAACACTTATTCATCATTTGCGCTGAACCTACTGAGTTTACTTATTTGTAAGTTTAAACATTTAATAGAACTTTTAATAAGCTTTCTAACAATATATAAATAATTCTGATACGATGAGCCGTTGTAAAGGTATAAACGTAAACATATTAATTGTAAAGTGAAAATGCGCCGTACTAAATTCTAATTCAGGCTCGGTGGCCGCGGCTCTCGTTACGGTCATGTTGGCGCGATACACCCCTCCCCTCCATGGCGGCCAGTCTGCGCTGCGCTCGCGCATAGGCAACATCTCCTCTCTCTTTCTAATACAATTTGTACTGGGATTTTACTTTAATGTTTACAATATCAAATGAATGCTATGAGAGGGTGTTTTATGTAAATAATTACTATGGGGATTCTAACTACTGGGTTCTTTATTTACTCTAAACAATCTAAGTCTTTATAAATAATCACATATTTCTCTTACGTATAATCTTCGTATGACGCGATGCGTAGCTCTGCCGTCGCGTGTTGATGTTGTCGTCCATACTGTTATACTTACTTAACAAAAATTACGCTTACATACATTGAAATATATGTACAGATAGAGCAGACATTACTTTTAGAAAATATGCACGATATAATGCAAGGACGTATTCACGAAGCCGTAGAAAAGGCTGCCAGCCAGTTCAAGCGGTGATTTTTTTTGGTATTTTAAAATTATTAAACATTAAGTATGATGTTGTTTATAATGCAATGTATCAAAGTTTATAATATATCATCCTCTAGCTTACGTTTGCATATTGATGCGACTTATACCGAGAGAGCAAATTGATGACGACTTTCCTTAATCTGCGGGCACTAATAAGTACTAATTTCCAAAATGGCGGCCAAAGTTTTACCTACTTATTCGCTCCCATCATTGGCCAAAACTGTTCTTTGCATTAAATTATTTATGTAGTCAGTGACCAGTAACTAACTAGCTTCTACTGAATTGTCGTTGAAATGTAAATCAGTTCGTAATTGCAAAGGAACCCGGCATTATGCACTGCGTGAAAAGGTTTTTTCTACACAAAAACTCTAACTGCATAGCTTGAATTTTAATTACAGACTACAAGTAATATTACTCCCCGCACGCATTTTTATTGAATACTTTCATGCGTGAGTGGACATTGTATTGTAATTTTATTGTTACGATATTGTACATGCTTAAACTGGGGTACCAAGGGTAATTGAAAATCTACCTTAGCTTGTATGCATCATAGTTGCTATTAGAGTGTCTACGAGTGACGTTGACTCAGAAAAGAACGCCAAATGCAGTTAAAAATGATTGATATAATGCAATTTGTTTTTTAAGGGTTTTGTGCTTTAGTACAGTGAAATGTGGATCGATTGGACTATTTTACGTCCTGTTTTTATTCAGTTATATCTGACTCAAAAGTAATAAAAAGTTGTATTCCTTCGTATTTAAACCTATTGGTAAAGGCAAACTTACAAAAGCCTTTTATTAACCAGATTTCCCAGTTTATAATTGAAAGAGGGGAGCAAAGCGAACTCGAATTATTTGTCGAAACAAATTTTCGAAATTTATAATTAAATTAAAAATACGGCTCACAGAGTCACGCTAGTATTAATATAGATAGGTATATATGTCGAAGGAAAGAGATTAGAGATGCATCGGTAGAATAATATCTATTCTGAATATTCATATTTAAAAATCTAGGTTTTAATATGTACTTATACTAAGTAGCAACGAAAAGGGTAAAATTTTCTGCTAGTACTTGTCTGATTTAGACTGTAAGACTTTCGATTAGGTATTCGGAAACAGACTCTTCGACTATTTAGCATTAATATTATTTTAATGCTATTAGGATGTTAAGATAAATATTTTTACAATATTTTAGTAAATTATAAAGATTACTAGCTTGTCTATTACTAGTCTGCGTCGACCCGTGATAAAAAATATACTTTATTTTATTCCGGGCTTTTTAGTATCTTCGTGCTAAATTTCATCTAAATCGGTTGAGCCGTTTAAGCGTGACATCTAAACATCCAAGCTTTCGCATTTATGATAACTTGACAAAAATCCAATATTACAAGTTTAAATAACACTAAATATTCGTAGTTACGGTACCAGGCCCGCCATCTATCGGGATGGCGCGTAACTTGTTAGCTCAAAGTAAGCAGCACAGTCAAGTGACAGCGCTGACCGAGCAAGACCCAGCGTTCACGTATTATGTTTGTACTACCAAGGTATTTCGGTAGATGGCGCCACTTGTCTTTCGAATATGCATTTCGCTTTGATTTGTAATTTATTTTCTTCCCGACGGCGGTAGATATACTTGATTACGTCTGTTTGTTTGGCATTTCTGCAGTTGTTGCTTGATTCATTTTGACATGTATGGTATTGAATACAAAATTTCAGTTGTTTAATACCCTCTCGTCGAGGCACGTGGGAGATAGTGAGGAAAGGAGGCAGAGACATGGTGTGGCAACGTTACTCTTCACGCCGCTCATCTTGCTCCTCGTCATGTTACATGTACCGCTCCCTGTTTTGTGGGTTTTTGGGCGCGAGTCAAAGGAGCGGCAATAAAGGCAAGCAACCTAGTGCGGAGCGTCGCGATTAATCGCGCGAGTAGAGTAGTGTGTGGCCAGAGAGTGCAACATTGCGGCAGCGTGAGGACCTTAGGCCTGCCACACACTGGCGCGGCCTGCGGTGGCGTGACAATAATCGGGACGAACCGCTCAAAGAGTTGTACATTCGTATATTATTTTACTGCATATTTCAGACTGAATTTTGTTGGGAAGAGATGGCTTTCAGTCGTTCAGCATTAAAACTGCCTGTCATAGCATAGCTTTTTTACTTTTTCAACGAGCGAGCGAAGCGAACGAAGATCCCCGTTTCAGCTTAGGCCAAACATTTTCGTATATCCGGTTGCCGGCTGTCCGGCTGTCCTCCTCTATTTGCATTTCCCGACCGATTCTCGTGAATTTTGTGAGCAGGTACAGGTACTATAAGTATATAGTTCTTTTTAGTTAAGTAAATACAACAAACAAAAATAAAAATAAACTAAATAGGTAACTCGGCCTCGCCAGTTCTAGGGTTTCCTGAACCCCTAGACTTATATTGTTTTCACATTGTAGTGCACAATAAAGGATGTTTGGGTCATTTTGACAGACATTTACTCGGAGAAGGATTGTCTATATAGGCAAATTAGGGGCGCGGGGTACCAAAGGGGCGCTTTTTCGGTTTAATTTTTAATCAATAGCCGCCAGAGGGGCGCCGATGAGTTGCTCGCGTAAGGCGCCCTTGACATTGAAGCCACCTCTGCATTTACTTACTGAAATAGGTACCTACCTACATACTTACTGTCTTCGGCAGGAAACAAAGGCAGTTATTTTTGAAGCAGACACTTACGCAGGCTTTAGCAGGCGCAAATACTTACCATACCAACAAAAACAAAAGAAGATTGATGATAGCAACGACACGTGGACGCTTACTACGGGCTTCATAAGAAGGCTCAAAGTCACCCAACGAGCAATGGAGAGGGCTATGTTTGGAGTTTCTCTGCGTGATCGCATCAGAAATGAGGATATCCGCAGCAGAACCAAGGTAACCGATATAGCCCTCCGCGTCGTAAAGGCCGCGTGAGTCCGCTAGATGCGGGTGGCGCAGGACCGATCATTGTGGCAATCTTTCATTACTAGTAGGTATAACTATACAATTTATAGCCCCACTAGTCGAGGCTTTCATACAAAAACAACAAAGTAACTGAACTGGTTAGTGGCATGTACGTCAGTAGGTACTGTATTTGGTATGATTTATTATTCGGTTGATCTCGCTCAATGTATAGCGGAATCGGGTATTTTGCTCATGTTAAAATGTATAACGTAGTAAGTACTGCTATATTGCTAGTACCTAAACCATAAAATACAATAAAGCGTAAATCCAGGTTCGAATACCGGCTCGTAACATACCAATGAGTTTTTCGGAACTTATCTAGGACCTATGGAATATTTACCGTTAGCTTCTCGGTGAAGGGAAAATATCGTGAGGAAACCGGCCTAATATCAATAAGGGCTAAGTATAGTTTTCACTCTGGGTTGGACACGAAGGTGCAAAAGTGTAAGCGTAGATATAGTTCAAAATAATTTGAACCGTGCTCATGAACGGCCAGTTTGTGGTCGGCGGGTGGCATATTTTGCAAAAAAGTTTACAGCCACGTAAAACGTTCATTGAGTAATGAACTCTATAACCATATGTGCACTAGATTCAAAATGAACTACAAGATAAACTACCACTCACAGCATGCCAGGTATAAACCAGAGAAATGTATACTTCACTCTTTGTTAGCTTATTTGGAATCTTTGGCTATCGCTCTACCGAGTTCAGTAGTCAATTACATTTACATTCAGAGACAGAGATTAGAGAGACATTTATGCAAAAAAGGGCTATCCTTTTTTTGCAAAAATGGCACGCGCCGACCACAAACAATAGCCTGCTCTTGAAAATAAATGAACTATAACTTTTATGTCGAGCACAGAAGTGCCCTTGTCCCAACTTATTATCACCCGTATTTCTCTTACAATACTAAACATCTATTTTACACATATATAGAGCTGAAAGTGTTTATCAGCCAAGAGTAATCATCATCCTCCTAGCGTTATTCCCGGTTGTGCCCCTAAGGAGCCCGGGGTCCGCTTTGACACCTAATCCCAAGATTTGGCTTAGGTATACTAGTTTTACGAAAGCGACTGCCATCTGACCTTCCAACCCAGAGGGAAAACTAGACCTTATTGGGATTAGACCGGTTTCCTCATGATGTTTTCCTTCATCGAAAAGCTAACGGTAAATATTTCGTACATAAGTGCCTATCAGTAGTCTTAGTGGCTTATCAGCCAAGAGTAATGCCATCTGAATAATAAGCTGTATTCATAATTTAAATTTTATTAATTGTGTTACATTTTCTTGGGCAGCATCATATTTAGTAGGATCAAAGATAAATAAGACAACTATGCAGTAAACAAAATGATCGCTTTATTAATACAAATATCACAGACGAAAACCTAAACTAAACCATACTAATCCATCATCGACCAAGCCAACTCGTCAGCAACTCCACAGGATTGAAAACCCTAATCTCCACATCTTGTCTCTTCATCGCTACTTCTTCTGATTTATACAGAAACATCCCTTTAGTTTTACTGCTGCATCCGTAACCTACCACTTTCTCATTGCCTTTGCACCCTGCCTTCATCAGATCCTCCCAATTCGAGCATCTCTGGCCTTTGAAAAAATCCTCGTCGACTACAGAAGCGGCAAAGAGTTTCCACGCCTGCGCATGGTCACATTCTAGACTGATTTTCCTGTTCTGACATTCCGGCTGTTTCACATCAACTCCATTCACATACACATCCAAGTCTCCTATAGGATCCTCCAACCCTAGTACCCCAGCGCTCGTATGAATGACCTGGACAAAATTAGCATCAGTTTTAGCTAATCTAAAATCTTCAGCAATACACGGCTTTGCTGGATCTAAAGCTGTTATCCTGCTTAAATTCTTATTCATACCTTGCTGTACTAATTTACCTGTTATTCCTGCTACATGAGAGCCTAAACTAAAGCCTATAAGATGCACATTACCTAGCTTGTATCCCTGGTTATTAATGCCCTTGAGGAAAGAATACAAAAGCCGTGCTAAAGACTGAACTCTAGACGCTGAATCCACGTAACCTCTACAGAACGACAGTCTTGTATCTAGGACTAAAACCATTGGTATTTTCTCTAATAGGGCATTAACTAAGGTTATAGTGGATTCATCCGTGGGCGTGTTCCACCACCCAGGGACGTAAAGCACGAGAGACGAGGGTTTCTTCCTCATGAAGAGTCCTGGGCCGTCGGCGACGCGATAGGTCCTGTTGCCGTCCTTAGTGTATTCCACCAGGTCGATGAGCGGAGACTCGAAGGTGAAAGGTCGAGAGAACAGGAGCTCTAGAGGCAGGATCTTACCTGGAAGGAGAAGCACGTAAGGTTAGATTTACAAGCTTCTATGAAATAAAAGCATTTATTTTCAAAGGTAAATACACCATCATCACCATATCGGCCGAAAGACTTCCACTGCTGGACATAGGCCTCCTCTAAAGAGTGCCAAAGTGACCGGTTCTGCGCCACCCGCATCCAACGGACTCCCGCAACCATTACCAGGTAAGTACATACAATTGATGATAATAATCAATCAATAATTGTTAGTATCGGTGCTCTTCAACATGCATTTCTCATACGATTCTCGTGAAAATTGTGTGCAGATTCGTTTTCTTTGACAGTTCGGTTTAAAGATTTAAAAAAAGACAGACTTGCGAGTTCTAGCTCCCAGAGCTACTATAATAATGCGTATATCCAGCTACAGATGCTGCTACAGATGTCTTGAATTCTTTACGTATCAAAAGTTATGGGTACCGTATCATACCTTATTTCCAATTCTACAGATTCCCAATTCTAAGACAGGTCGGTGTAGGTACGACGACGAGCGAAGCGAGGAGGAGTGTTAGTTGTACTGTGACCCTACAGCGCGCGAGCCCAGCAAGCGAAGCGAGCGTGCCGCGGCAGCAGCCGGCAAAGCGCCAGAACCGATTTTTAGGGTTATTATCTGAAGTGCACGTAACTACGACGCTACGCACGGAGCTACGGTAGCCTAGTGGTTCAGGCATGCGGCTGCTAAGTGGCGGTCGCGGGTTCGAATCCCGGCTCGTACCAATGAGTTTTTCGGAACTTATGTACGGAATATTTACCGTTAGCTTTTCGGTGAAGGAAAACATCGTGAGGAAACCGGTCTAATCCCAATAAGGTCTAGTTTACCCTCTGGGTTGGAAGGTTAGATCAGGTCGCTTTCGTAAAACTAGTACCTATGCCAAATCTTGGGATTAGGAGTCAAAGCGGACCCCGGGCTCCTGTATGGCCATAACCGGGAATAAAGCTAGGAGGATGATGGTGATCTGAAGTGAACGTAACTAGTAGAATTGGGAATCTGTAGAATTGGGAATCTGTAGAATTGGGAATCTGTAGAGTTGGGAATCTGTAGAGTTGGGAATCTGAAGAATTGGGAATCTGTAGAATTGGGAATCTGTAGAATTGGGAATCTGAAGAATTGGGAATCTGTAGAATTGAGAATCTGTAGAATTGCATGGGAATCTTTAATGGGAATCTGTAGAATTGGGAACAATTCACGTTATGTACACCAACATTTGCCAATATTTTTTTATTGAAATAAAATAATGATTACACAGTAAACAGTTTGTTGTCGAATAGTACTTATAAATAAATAAGTATGTACTTAAAAATATTTACGAGAGCGTCTGCTTACTGAGTGTACCTACACAAAAGCAAATGTCACGACTGTGCAGTCAATAGAGTTTCTGTTTAGCTGACCCTCAGGTCATGTGAGGGTTTTTCAAGGTATCGAAAATTAAAACTTAATTTAATTGACGTATTAAGCTGCACACTTTCGCCCGAACCGCTAACTAACACTTTAAACTCGCGTTTTCTCTACATATTTAAAAGATCATTTTACACGGGTCTTAGGGACGACGACGGGCCCAGGGACCGGAACCGGTTACCATTAAAGGGTTTTGGATCGGGTATTTGATAGAATTGTTTTTCAAAACCCTATCAATTCGGTAAGCATATCGATCGACTTACCGATACGATAGTGTAACCAAATTGATAGAGTTAATTCAGGTAAGCGCTTACCAACATTAAAACCCTATGATAAGGTTACCCTATCGAGGGTTTTTAGAAAACAATCAGGCAATTTTAATCTCTGCACGCTTCATATAAGGCTTATTCTTACATTTTAGATTAGGTAATTCACGCGCAAACGAATCATCACGAAATGCCCTATAATTACTTAAATATAACCGGTAAATATTCACCCTATTCGACTTGGTAACCACTTTGGAAATGGTTACCCTGTTCAAAACGGATTCCATAACGATAAGCTAACACATTGATAGGGAAACCATATCGTTTGGGTAATCATTTGATAGGGTTACCCTATCGAAAGGCTTAATCAAATGAAAGGGTTTTCCGGTCCCTGGCGGGCCACCCCGCGTCGAAATGTCAAAAATAAAATAAGTACAGAGTTGGACCTGTGTCAAAGTTACCTTTAAGAACCAATCTTTCAATGTCTAGCGGTGGAAAATATTGTAGCTCTCAAAAAAGGAAAGTAAGTTTTGCTGTCTAGAAGAGTATACCTACAATACAATATTGTATGTAGTGTAAAAAGGTAAGTACTTAAGAAGCTTGAACATGAAAGTAGTCGTTGGTCTATACACTACACTTGAAAACAACCTTGTTTTTACTGCCGATAGAAGCTAATTATTCCCTCACACCTCATTTCCAAAAATTACATTATTGAGGACATTGTACCACCTAATTTTTGCTCATACTACTTAACTCATTTTAATTTCATGTCCTAGGTACCCAACACTAGAGTATTACGTAGCTTACTACAGCTTACTTGGAAATTATAAACGATGCGATGTTAATAATAATAACTTGCTACAAATTTTAATTAATATTCATTTCAGACAAAGTATTTCGTGGGTGGAAGTAATCATGTTAATTAAATAATATCCTGAAGAATACTAAAAAACGCAATCGTCAGTACCGTCATCTTAATCAACGCTTTAAGAGGAAGTAGATATTAAAACATATCCGGTTATAAGAATGTAGTTGTTTTATTCCGGATAACTCAGCAAAATAATGATTCAACAGTTGTAATTTATTTGGGTCTCAATATTTTTATTGTTTTAAGTAGTTGTTGAAATCGCAAGGAAGTAAAGTAACCGAATAAGTTCACGGCCGTTCAATGGCTTTGCTTATTGGTGCATGTTTTATGTCGATTTTGCATCTTATCCTATTTATATACTATTACATACATACATACATACATACATACATGCACATTACACCAACCTGTTATTTGTTACATAGACCTTAAGTTACCCAATAAATCATTTAAAAAAAAAAAAAAAACATAAAAAAAAAAAAAAAACATACATACATTCACGCTTTTATTCCCAAAAGGGGTAGGCAGAGCACATGAAACGTGTGTTCCAGCGCCACTTTTAGCATAAATGTGGGTACAAAATATCGACAAAATGTGAAATTGCAGTGATAGGTTGCTAGCCCATCGCCCACAACACAGTTCAACCCTGGTCCCTTAGTCGACTTTTACGACACCCACGGGAAGAAAGGGGGTGGTGAAATACTAACCCGACACCACACGGGTATACTATTAAACGAGCATATTTGTATACATACTTGCAATCACGTTCTCCAAAACGGTTCTAACGATTTCAATAAAATTTGTAGCATAAGGGCTTACGGGGGCGAGAAATCGATCTAGTTGCTTCGCATGTCTGGGAAACATCGTTTTCTCCCTATTTATATGTGTAAGTTAACATGGACACTACAAGTACATAGGTACTATCCCGTTCGTCCTGTCCTATCAATGCGAGTTCATTGGTACTTGTACCCAGTTCTGTCCCATCAATGCGAGTACATTGGTACTCGTACCCAGTTCTGTCCCATCAATGTGAGTACATTGGTACTCGCACCCAGTTCTGTCCCATCAATGTGAGTACATTGGTACTCGTACCCAGTTCTGTCCCATCAATGCGAGTACATTGGTACTCGTACCCAGTTCTGTCCCATCAATGTGAGTACATTGGTACTCGTACCCAGTTCTGTCCCATCAATGTGAGTACATTGGTACTCGTACCCAGTTCTGTCCCATCAATGTGAGTACATTGGTACTCGTACCCAGTTCTGTCCCATCAATGTGAGTACATTGGTACTCGTACCCAGTTCTGTCCCATCAATGTGAGTACATTGGTACTCGTACCCAGTTCTGTCCCATCAATGTGAGTACATTGGTACTCGTACCCAGTTCTGTCCCATCAATGTGAGTACATTGGTACTCGTACCCAGTTCTGTCCCATCAATGTGAGTACATTGGTACTCGTACCCAGTTCTGTCCCATCAATGTGAGTACATTGGTACTCGTACCCAGTTCTGTCCCATCAATGTGAGTACATTGGTAATCGTACCCAGTTCTGTCCCATCAATGTGAGTACATTGGCACTCGTACCCAGTTATGTTCCATCAATGTGACACAGTACTTCCACATACGAATAACGAACTCTTCGGTGAACAAAATCAGTAGAATAGTTACAAAGTAGGCTAGGTATCAGAATTAAAGATTCAAAGAGATTCAAAGATTCAAAGATTTATTTGTCCAACATAGGTAGTTATTAGGTATTACATTTTTCCAGTATCACTATGTGGCGCCTTGCGGCATACAAATATAGTTATATTTTTGTAACATGCTTCTGCATGCAGCATGCTTCACAAATAATTTACATTAGGTAGTCAACATATCACAATATATATATATATATAAATACAAATTTAAGTTAAAAGTCCGTTAAAATGAAATATAAAATATGATGTAGTCAGCATTATTAAAAATATAAAGAATAGAGTAATTGGAATTAAGTACATATGTCAGCTAAAAATTGATTAATTGAGTAATAAGCTTTTTTTAATAGAAATTCTTTTAATAGTTTCATATCAACATCATTTTCACCAGTTCCAACAATAGTCTGTGGTAGTTTATTAAAAATCTTGTGGGCCATTCCAATTATGCTTTTTTGCAATAACGCTGTACTACTTGAAATTGCTTTTAATTTATTCTGAAGGCGGGCACTTTTGTATTTACCAAATTGGTTTCGATTTTGGATCACAAAATTTACTATTTCATATATGTACAAACAAGGTAATGTGAGTATTTTTAACCTAATAAAGTATGGTTTGCATGAGTCACGCTGTTTGATTCCACAGATTGAACGCAGACATTTTTTTTGGGCTTTAAATGCATTTTCCCGATTTGTGGAATTACCCCAAAAAAGGATACCATATCTCAATGTGGATGTAACATATGCGTGGTACGCCATTAGTAAAGATGCCTGATTGGACACTTTTTTAAGATTGTATAAGGCATATGAAAATGAACTAAGTTTTTTACATATAATGTCAATGTGGTTTTTCCACGTCAACTTATTATCTACGCTAAGCCCTAAAAAACGACTAACATTAGTTTCATTTATTCTATGTCCTTTATAAGCTATATTTAAACTAGTTGGCTGCAATTTTTGTCTAAATGTCATTATATTCGTCTTATCCAGATTAATTTTCAAATTATTCGTTGTCAACCATTGTATAATAATGTCTAATGTTTTATTTATGTCTGCTTCATATGTTTCTAAATTTTTTGCTGCGAATACCACTGTACTATCGTCAGCGAAGAGAACCATGGGATGTTCGATAGCTCTTGGTAAATCATTTATGTAAATCAAAAACAATAAAGGCCCTAATACACTTCCCTGTGGCACTCCGTAGAGAACGTCTCTGCGACTAGATGTGTAGATTAATTCTGTTTTTGTTTCTAAAGACAATCTTTTTATTTGTGTCATTTGTTGTCGATTACTTAAGTAGGATTTTATTAAACTATAAACATTGCCACGTATTCCATAAGTATACAGTTTGTCTACAAGAATATTATGATCAACAAAGTCAAATGCTTTAGACATGTCCATGTATAAAGCACACACAGGGACTTTTTTATCCATATTTATTATTACACTTTGCAGCAAATCAAATATAGCCATGTTGATGGTTTTTTTCTTACGAAATCCTTTTTGTTCAACACAAAACAAATTTTGACACTCGAAGTATGTATATAAACGATTGTATATAACTTTTTCAATGATTTTAGAAAATATAGATAACAACGCAATGGGCCTATAATTAGCAATGTTATTTTTGTCATCTTTTTTGTGAAGGGGTCTTATAACAGAAATCTTAAGATATGCAGGAAATGTGCCATGTTCTATACATAGGTTAATAATATAGCTGAGTACAGGAGAAAGAACTTGACATGCTCTTTTTATGATTTTTGTATGGATCCCATCATAACCGACACTATTCGTACTTTTAAGGCCCTGTATTATTAATTGTATGTCATCCGGAGTAGTGGGTTGCATAAACATTGAATTGCTATTGGATGTCATTGTATTCATTCTATTGTAATTTTGGTTGTCACTAGACTGATTAAATCGATATACTTGGTCAATGTAATAATTATTAAAAGCTTCTGCAATGCGTTTTGGGTGTGTTATAACATTACCATTAAATGTTATTTGTTCAATGTTTTCTACAGGCTGCTTAGCTTTAGAATTATTAATAATTTTCCAAGTTGCTTTTGTCTTATTATTGGATGTATTTATATAATGGTCATTCTGTGCCCTTTGGGTCAAATTAATTATTTTTGCCAGTCGCTTGGAATAACATTTAAATAACATCTTACTATCAGGATCTGATGACAGTCTATATTTCCACAACATTTGTCTTTTTCGTCTACAGCAGAGTCTGATCCCTTTTGTAATCCATTTAGGCTTACAGGTATTAGTAATTTTTACTTTCTTAATTGGAAAACACAGCCTGTAGAATAATGTAAATGATGTGATAAAACTATTAAACGCTTCATTTGGGTCATTTGTAGCAAAAACATCATAAAAATTTAGATTGTCGATACAATTTATAAATTTCTTAATATTTTCATCACACATATCTACTTTTTTTATATACCAATGAGTGAGAGAACAAGTTTTCTTTACCGGACATTTAAGTAATTGTGCTGTGTGGTCCGAGAGAGCAAGTTCCAATACTTCTGTCTTGCTTCCTCTGATATTGTGGATAATATTATCAATACATGTTCCACTACACAGTCGGGTCGGTTGAGATATACCTAATTTCAAGTTATAGCTAAGTAAGAGATTTTCAAAATCCTTACAGTGCGTATTTCTTTTGAGGGTATCAATGTTGAAATCGCCACATACTATTATCTTTTTCCTGGTATAACAAATTTTATTTAATATATATTCTAGTTTATTTTGAAAAAGATTGATTGCCCTTGAACAGTTATTAGGGATTCTATAGATACAGAGTAAAATAATACCATGATCAGTCAATTCAATGCATGTGCACTCCATAACATTTGAGATTGAGGTTTTGTTGACTTCGTTTAAAATATTGAATTTTAGGCCATTTCGTATTAATATGCAAGATCCCCCATTCCTATTTTCTCTAGTGAAGCAAGATGCTAATCTATATTTTGGAATGGTCAAATGTACCTCGTCACCCGACTTCATATTATGCTCTGTTATACAGATAGCGTCGATTTGTTTTCCAGTTTCCATGAACTCTTGTAAATGAACACACAATATGTTTGCTTTGTTTATAATTCCATTTATATTTTGATGAAGAACATATATATTACTGTAGGTAACGAGTTCATTTTTTGCATTCCTATTAATACACGGATTATTTGACATCTGACGGTGGTTATTTATAAAAAAGTACAATTATTACTATTATTATTATAGAATGCTTCGTTTACACATCTTAATATTTTGTTTAGACATTGCGCTAACTTGTATTTTCCCCTGTAGTTAAGTATATTGCCATTATTTTGGAAATCAGTTTTTCCGAAATAAATAGTACTAGGTTGAAGCCATACATGTGACAAGTTTGTAAATTTACTATGCATTGCAGAGTTGAGCTTATTTACAAAATTGTTATAGTGTTCAGAGGAATAGTTTATCGAATAGGGTATGTCACAGATTATAACATTAGTATGTATAGATTTTTTCACAGTATCTTCTAAAAACCTTAATACAGTCTTTAGTGGCGTGGCGTTGTAATCGCTGCCTCCGCACATTATGATTAGACAGTCACTTTTTTTAAAATGAATTATTTTATCTTGCACATTTTGCAACACTCGCTCAGTTGTTCCGTGCTGTATTATGTCTGCAGAGAAGTCATAGTCATTCCTTCTCATCTTAGAAAGTGGTAGAAG
This sequence comes from Epinotia demarniana, assembly GCA_945867215.1. Classification (NCBI taxonomy): domain Eukaryota; kingdom Metazoa; phylum Arthropoda; class Insecta; order Lepidoptera; family Tortricidae; genus Epinotia; species Epinotia demarniana. The sequence goes on along the minus strand of OX244277.1, from coordinate 4,444,372 downwards.
TAATTCTGCACCGTGGAAGTCCGAAAGAAGCAGCAGTTTCGGCTTGTGTGGTCTATTTACAGTGTCTGCTGTGTTCTTTCTTTTAGGAATGGTACTCTGTTCACATACCGTTTGATTTTTTGTTGATGCTGAGTAGCTTTTTTCAGAAGATGAAGTTTCAACAATCTTTTGTTCTAGGCGTTGAACAGTTTTTTCCAAGGCTTTGGTAGACTGCTGAATGCGGGAAAGAGTTATTTCTTTATTTATTAGTGCATCAGATTTCCGTTTGATTGTTTTATTAGTTGACAATAAATTACTAATTTTTCGTTGTAATGTTTTGATTGTATTATTTAGTTTATTCACCTCTTTGTCTAGTTCCTTTATTTTATTTTCAGATTCCATATTTGCGTCTGTCGCTGAGTCCTTTAATGTGTTATTGGACAAATGGAGCGATTTCGAAGGAGTATTGTCCTTCAGTAGTGTGCTATATATACTAATCTTTTTTTTGTAGTCGTCAACTTGTTTCTGCAAGCAAGTATTCTCAGTATTTAAGTTCTGAATTTCCTCATGGGCGCTCGATAGTTCAAGTGTGAGATCTTCTATTTGCATCTTTAGGGCAACTATTTGTGAAGACTCTAAAGTAGATGTGCTTGGGAGACTTCGTGGGCTTTCGTATGTGCTTAGATCTCTAAGTGTGGAACTCATAATATCGTTATCTGTGAAAACTTGAGAGATATTATCTTGAGAACTCGATATTTTAGGAACATTACATTTCCTTCTAGTGATGTTGTCCGGGGATTTGCTATTTGTGGTATTACTTTTTGGTTTATTCAATGTCTTCGTTTCTGCTTTCGAAGATTTTGTCTGACAACATATACATTTCCAAAATATTTTGTCCTCATTTGTCATCGATCGAAATTTACTCGGTAAATTTTTTCCAGCGCAATTTAGGTCAAAACATTTGCAACAATTTGAGCATTTCATAAAGTCCTTTGTTTTTATAGTCATCTTACATTTATAACATGCAGTCGTTTTATTTGATTGTAATGGAGTCATTTTTGTGCTCGTTTATTGTTATGTAACACAAATTATTAAGTTTTAAACCAAATAGTAATATTAAACTAGTTGTTCACGTTGCCGTTGTCAAAAAGCAGTCGATAGATGGCGCTAGTTGTCCAGTAGTAATCGATACGCTGTCACGCTGTCAGCCAGTTTTTTGTAGTAGCAACACATATTTATTTTTCCTTGGTTGGCAGGGGTGGACAGCTGTCAAATGTCATTGTAACAACCAATAGGTTCTAAAAGACCACCTGTTTATACTATGTGATACTGTTTACTGACTTCTAAACAAACTTCCACTTTCCCGTTAGTTTTCAAAAATTCAAGTGAAGTTCAAGTTCAACGACGAAAACAACAGCTTACCTATGTGTTATTTGCTTGATATAGGCGTTAAGTTCGGTTTCGGAATGCGATAACTGAAGGTATGTTACTTAGGTTATGTTTCCATTGTACTTTCACTGAGTTTAATACGAGTTTTCCAATATTTTTCTATTAAATAAGCAGACGTTCGTATGATACGTGTTTACATGGCTAGGGTAGGGTTGCCAGCTCCGAATTAGGTATCCTTTCATCAGGTTCTTTCGAAATTGTGGAGAAACCTTTCAGATTTTCGAAATTTCATGACACAGTGGTGATGGTCATGACTGTCGCATGCCGAGTGAACTGTGGGCCAAGATCGCCACTGAATGGCGCCAGCGATGGAGAGACGAGCTAGACTCCTTTTTAAAAGAATGGCCAGAGACTGCTGCACTCGAGAGCATTGGAAAAAGTGGGGGAGGCCTTGGCCCAGCAGTGGGACACTACAGGCTGACAATAATAATAATAATAATAGTGCTGTAATGGAAATAAATCGATAAATAAGTTTATTATTTCGACAATTTAAACAGTTTTAAAGAATTGTGATTCTGTTTCTGTGCTTGTGTGTATTCTCAATAGTAGACAATCTAGTGCAGAAAACCCTACATTATCGTGTGATGCGTGTCTAGGAGGATGATTACTGCATCATTAGACTAATGTCGCTCAGACAAAGCCGCGAACCGTCAGCCTTCAACCTGCGCAAGATCATTACGCCATAGTTGGTTGTAAATATAGCTTTATTAGCGACCCGCTCCGGCTTCGCACGGGTATTATATTATATGTATAAGCCTTGCTCTTGAATCACTCTATCTATAAAAAAGCATCAAAATCCGTTGCGTAGTTTTAAAGATCTAAACATACATAGGGACAGACAGCGGGAAGCGACTTTGTTTTATACTATGTAGTGATTCTTGACATTTAATGACACCTCGCTAATTTTGCGATATCTCGAGGAGCCCTGCTTTTTTTCGTTTTATTTTTTTCCCTACATCTTTTTTAGGGTGGTTAGGTAGGTATATGTCTCAGGTACCTAAAAGCTTCAACTGACGATATACATATTATCACTTATTAAATAGCTTTTTTATACTCGTCGACCTTAAGGTTTGAATTAAGACTTCGTACACCAAACTTAAATCACATACTTTTTAAAGGAGCTCCCAACTCAACATTTCATAACTGTTGAGACAACTGTAATGAAATTGACCAATCACGTGGCGCCTTTACTGAACTATAATGTATTTGACCAATAGGACGCCGTCATGAGAAAGTCAAAAGGTAAATAGACATCAACGCACAAAAAATAAAAAGCCGTTGGTTGCACTTCGTTTTCAATAGATACCAAGTTTGTTTAATCAGTTCAGTTGACTCGTAGAAAAAGTATTGTATACAATAGTTGTATATTTAGCTTTTTAAGTCTCGTACCTTAATTAGGCCACGAAGCTTCTGGACTGAAAAAGCATACGTTTTATATAACGATTGCATAAAATACGACCACGGATTAACGGGGTGTATCAGCTTTTTTCTGTCATGCCATACTTACGTACGTCTCCTAAGTCACTTTTTAGGGTTCCGTACCCAATGAGTAAAAACGGGACCCTTTTACTAAGACTTCGCTGTCCGTCTGTCTGTCACCAGGCTGTATCTCAAGAACCGCGATAGCTAGACATTTGAAATTTTCACAGATTTCTATTGCCGCTATAACAACAAATACTAAAACCAAAATAAACTAAATATTTAAGGGCCCCCCTTAACAACAGCACTACAAACGTGTTTTTCGCCGTTTTTATAGATAATGGTACGGAACCCTCCGTGCGCGAGTCCGACTCGCACTTGGCCGGTTTTTTTAATTTGCTTGGTCCTCGGTTTCACAACACCAAATATGGGGTTTCCTCATCATGTTCAACCCCTTTTTATATGAACCACCTCCTTGGAACATTTTTTAAGAAACTCAGTTTTGTCTCCTGGCTATACGGGACATAATAACAACAATTAGACTTATTAGACTTTAAGGTCGTAAATATACGGGTCAAAGTCACATGCCTAACATTTACCTACTTCTCGCACATCAAAGTCAACATCAATAAAGTTTAAATTAGTTACATTTCTGATACGCAAATGTTTCCATCGGATTAAACTGGCGTCCTTAACTGTCTTAATGAACGTAAACATTCCGAACGAATGGTTCAAGTTCAATGCGAGCAGCTTCGGTATGAGCGCTATCGAAATACCTTTCCAATGTCAACTATTTATGCCACCTACAGCCATGACTATCGTTAGTTTATTTTATACTACCTTCTGCCCCCGACTCCGTCCGCGTGGAACTCGTTTTTATCGTAGCTCCATAAAAACTTTTACCCCCCATGTCACCCCCTTAGGGCATGATCCGGGATAAAAACTCGGTTCTGCGATTTAAGCGTGAAAAGGTTATAGACGCACAGAGAGACAGACTTATAAAAAGTAATAAAACATTATTATTTTAATTTCTATTTATAATTTCCTAAAGTTGGTGTGCAAAGGTTATCTCGAAGAGATCGCTCATGCGGGATAAGACTGCGTGTTGTATACTTGTACTCGTGATCATATTTTACATATTGTATTCTGTATTTATCGATATACATATGTATAATCGGAAGTCGATAAACGAGAAGTCCCTATGACAGCTCAAAAGTGCCACGAGAACTCCGGGACATTGCCTGTGCCCTCCAGACCTTGTGATGTAATGCGTGAAAACTGATTTCATCTTCATCATAGATTTAAGAGCCTAAAGATCATGGTCACGGCTGCTTATTACCACCGCACCGCTCGCCGTCGGCAGGGCATTCATCCTCACACCCTGGAACCTAAATGGTCGCGTACCGTACGGTTTCAGAGAAATTTCCTCCCTCGGACGCTCCGGTTGAGGAATGAGCTCCCTGCCGAGGTTTTCCCGAGGGACTACACTATGGGGTTCTTCAACAAAGGGGTGTGGCTACGGTAAGTCATCAGCAAACTCCGGACCACGGGAGCAAAAATGCACTTGTCACTAGTGCTTAGTTAAATATCGACTATTCTATCGACATCCATACGAACAAATTATTGAATCAGAAATTTATAGATCAATCTTATTATCTTACATGTCAGGTTGTTACACAATATTAGGTCCATCAGGTAAGTATAGATACCATTTCAGTCAACTAATGACATTGGTACTATAATTATATCATACTCACGGAAACGATTGAAATATTTTGAATGATCTAAAATGGATAAACAGTGATTTGACAATAATACCTAGTACAATAAAACAATTACAAAATCAAAATTTAAGCCTGGAAGCCAGTTTAAATATAGTACACAAGTTGAAAGTGCACTTGTCAAGATTACGGTTACATCCTCAAGGTAAAGTTATTCACAACAAGTATCAGGATGTGTTGAAGAAAAACGTTGGCTTTTTAACTTTAAACATCTTAAATAATTTGATATCTGGTAAAGAAGTGGAAGTACGTTGTACAGAAGAAATCCATAACCACTATGAATTATTTAATTTTGCTCCGATTACTACAGTAGATTTAGAACGGTCCTTTAGTTGCATGAAATGGATTTTATCGCCAAGGCGAAGGAGTTTAAAATCAAAAAAATTAGAAAAAATGTTAATTGTATATTACGAAAACTACATAAAATACTGAAAAAATACAAACATTTCGTTTTAATTTTATTTTCAACAATAATTAATACTTCTGCATATCATAGCGGTAGTCCAGTAGGTACATCGTGCTTTTTATCGACATCGATTTATATGATATAAAATGTGTGTCCTCGCACTATAAAGCTGTCAACGCATTTTTGCTCCCGTCATCCGGGGTTTGGTCATCAGGTGGGCCGTAAGCTTGTTTGCCACCGACGTGGTATAAAAAAATGACGGTGGAATAGGCAATCGCCGTTCGGTTTACTCCTGCCTAGATTTCTACTAAATACTCCATATTTGGGAATATTAATTATGTGTTGGTTTTCCCACTTGCGTTCCACATCGCAGTAGAATTCATCTTACCTTAGAGCATTAAACTAACCGGAGCGGCCATTGACAGGCGTTCCCCTCTGCCAAAAGTATATGACCAGTGGTCATACACATACTATGGACTGACGTTTATCTGACGTAGCTATTTTCACGTTACGCATACATTTGACGTTCCCCTCCCCCGCAAAAATCGGCAGACTTTTTATGTATAGAAAATTACTCATGGCCGCTCCTGTTGGTTTAATGCTCTAAGCATCTTACTTATTATTGGGTACATTAGTAATGACGATGTAACATTCCTGCGTTTTTCACCTTGACATTTGACTTGGACTTATCATAGGTACTCATATTATAAATGTGAATGTTTGGATGTTTACATGTTTGTAATGTTTGTTACTCAAACGACTCCACCGATTTAGTTGACATTTTGCTTATAGCCTGAATGAAATAGAAATGATAGTTTTTATCCCGGGTCCACGCAGACGAAGTCGCCGACGGAAGCTAGTCTTAAATACATACGAAAGTTTCTCAATATCACATCTGTAATGAATCGTCTTCAAAAGAAGGACGAACTCATCGGCCATTATTTAACGAAAATATGAGTTTGGCATGAACTTCCTTTGTTCTAAGAAAACAAAACAATAACTTTTTCTGACGAAATGCGACAGTCATTGTTTTTTCTAGACATTACTGGTGAGTATTTAAGATATTCTGTTTACTACTATTATGCATTCTGTGATACTACTATTAAAAAGGAGGTGTCGTAGTATATATGTATATATTTACGTGGTCCCAGCAGTTTCAGCGTAGAAAGGTAAATCACAGACATTTTCACCTTTATAATATTGACTAAGGAAATCGTTACTCAACAAATTGATTGCTTCGGCAACCATGTTAAATAATATCAACTAGCTTCAGCTCGCGACTCCGTCCGCGTCGAACTCTTTTATATCGTAGCTCCATAGAAACTTCCACCCCCCATTTCACCCCCTTATTACATACATACATTCACGCCTTTATTCCCAAAAGGGGTAGGCAGAGCACATTAAACGTATGTTCCAGCGCCACTTTTAGCATAAATGTGGGTATAAAAGATCGACTAAATGTGATATGCAGTGATCTGGACAAAACTAAAATTGTACAATTTACAAATTACAAGCAGATGAATAAAAATCTGAATATAGTTATTGACAACAAACAAATTGAACAAGTAAATAATACTAACTTCTTAGGAGTGATAATAGATAGCAACTTTAACCGGAAGTCTCACATTGAAAAGATAAATAAAAAACTAGCCAAGTCCTGCTGTGCACTATCTATATTAACTCGAATAACTTCAATTGACGTCGTAAAAAAGGCGTACTATGCTAATGTTTATCCCCTCCTAACATATGGCATAATTTTCTGGGGTAATTCGGTAAACATTGAGTCTACAATTCTTTTACAAAAAAAATGTTTTTGAATTATTTTTAAGCTTAGAAATATGGAATCCTTACGAGACGTTTTCAAAGAGAATGCAATACTAACTCTGACGTGTATTTATATACTACAAATTAGTTTATTAGTAAAAGAACGAAATGACATTTTTATTAAAAAAAGTGACTAAAATTAATACCCGATCTCAGTATAAATACGACGTATGTACCGTTAGACCTTCTAGCTTTATACTTCGAAAGAGCTCATATGTCAAATGGCATTCAAATTTTTAATCATTTACCTGAGTAGGTATATCAAGTCACAAGATGGGATTAAATTTAAAAGAAAGCTCAAGGAATGGCTATTAATGAAATGTTTTTATAATTTGAATGAATATTTTGTATGTCTAGATTAAATAATGTTGCTGTTGTAATGTAATAATAATAATTTACTATTGTACGCCCGAAATGGGCAAACTGTTGGGATATTTATATTTACAACGTGATTTTTTGTACACAGTTCTGGACAATAAATGAATCTTATCTTATCTTATCTTAGGTTGCTAGCCCATCGCCCACAACACACTTCAACCTTGGTCCCTTAGTTGACTTATACGACACCCACGGGAAGAAAGCCCCTTATTATTTTATATTATATAAATTAATTAATTTGGTAATTTCATCTAAACCGGTTCAGCAGTTTAGGCGTCAAGAGGTAACAGGCCGACAGACAGACAGACAGACACACTTTCGCATTTACTTATAATATTGGTATGTATTTCGCCAATTATCAGAGAAACTCGTCTAATATTCTTGATATCAAAGGCATATACTAGTACCTACATATTTCCCCAACTACATACAGGGTGTATTTACATTAAAGGCACAAAACGGAACGTTATGATGACTGTCGCATTATGTGGCATTGTCACATCACATCATGCAGCCAACGTTATGTCACAGACTGCGCCTAATCACTGACATTCCGTTACGCTCGGGGGCGTAAACTCCGGAACTATTTATCGAATAATTTCATAGGCCTTGTCACTTATATGTGACATGACAGCGTGACAAGCGCATAACACTAACTCTGGCGACCTTCCTTGTAAACAAACTTAACCTACACCTAAATATATCAATAACATCTGTGATATACTCACCTATTAAATAGCTTTAGATTAACCTTAAAGATAATCAGCTTTTTTCTGTCATGCCATAGTTACGTTCGTCTCCTAAGTCACTTTTTAGGGTTCCGTACCCAAAGGGTAAAAACGGGACCCTTTTACTAAGACTTCGCTGTCCGTCTGTCTGTCACCAGGCTGTATCTAAAGAACCGCGATAGCTAGACAGTTGAAATTTTCACAGATGATGTATTTCTGTTGCCGCTATGACAACAAATACTGAAAACAAAATAAACTAAATATTTAAGGGGGGCTCCCATACAACAAACGTGTTTTTTTGCTTTTTTATAGATAATGGTACGGAACCCTCCGTGCGCGAGTCCGACTCGCACTTGGCCGGTTTTTAAATTTGGTCTGTAGGTTATGTAGTGTGTTCCTTTTTCTGAGTAAGGTCAGAGTTGAGAGTGAGGATTCTATACTTATTTCTATGTCAACGCAATAAACCCACAATACAATAAAGGGTCGACCAATACTCTGAAATCAAAAGCGTCTATAGATTACGGTGGTACTGACGTGGTGTGAAATAAATAGCACTTTTCCTTCAGCTACATTAGTTATTACATTACGCACGTCAAGTCCAAAGTACCCTGAACCGACAAGCCCGTGTGCATGAAAAAGGAGATATATCCAGACCTGAAGCAAAATAAAAATCGTCAAGAAAATACAAAAAACTTGACTAGTGCGGACTCACCTAACGAGGGTTCCGTACTTAATTACAAATGTATGTGTTTTCAGATTTGTCCTTGTAGTATAAGACGATATTACTTGCCAACTTTCACAGTTCTAGATCAACGGTAGATACCTTATACATTTTGATTCCCTTGAGAGTGTCGAAACATACATTTTTGCGGCTCAAACGGCCATATCTTTTTTTAACGTAGAAGAAAGACTTTTTTCACAGTTACAAGGGACTGTAGACCTGAGTATGTGGTTTTAATTTCAACTTGTTACCTCCACGCGTTTCCTAGTTATAGGATCTTGACAGACAGACGGACAACAAAGTGATCCTTTCCTTTTATTTCCTTTTGAGGTATGGAACCCTAAAAGCAGCTGAAACGCGCGACTGTCGGTCGTGGCACACTATGAAATAGATAACTTACCTATATAGATCACCTGTCAAAATAACCTTTATCGATACTGTATCTCGTTTGTAAAGCTACAAAAAGTGTCCATGTGAAACCGCTCTAACAGTTCAGTTACAAGTTTGACTTATAACAAACCATCGTTATCTAATCGGTCTAATATAATATAACAATCTTAAATATGGCAAATGTCTTGATATTATATCAAGGTAACCAATAGGCATGATGACTAATTTTTTTTATGATGTTATTCAAACAAGTTTTTGGAGAGGAATAAATGTTTGTATGGGAGCTACTACAGTTAAAGAACATAAATACCCAAAAAATTGAAACATAGATTGACCTCGCTGGCGGCAGCGCAAAACGCTTCAATACTGATAACCGCACACGTATGACGTCACAACCGACATTCGTAGGTACGTACAAAGTACGTACCTATCGTTGTATGGAAAATCAGGTAAATTGTTGTTTCGGTCGCGAAATACTGCGTTTAAGTACAATAGTTGTCTTACAATTTTGTTTCTATAAAAGCGTAAGGATTCTATTGGTAGCTTTAAATTTACTCTTGGACAATAAACTTTCAAGGTTCATATCTTTCTTACGATTTTAATTATATTTTATAATTCATACTTTATTACGATAATTTGATGGTTTTTATCCATTTAGCATCACAGCGTTATCAATTTGAACATGAGGCATCATGCCTATTTGACATACCTACTTCAATAGTAACAAAATAGACACAATATCACGAGCTGCCCAAAACAATCGCGACACCGTCGAAGGTTGTGCGTGAGGATATTCACATTTTAAAGCATATTTACAAAACGTACCATCAGCTGTTTAGCTTACGTGCCGACGATTTTATTTATACATGTAATTGTCAATATCCTTTGAATGGAGCGATTCGTTGATATAAACAATGAATTATGAATCTGAATGCTAGGAAAGAACAATACTTTAATCTGAAACGAATTGTTATTATCAAAAAATTGGACTTTGAAAATCCGGGGGCCATAGGGCTGGCTCGTTTCTTGCCCAGCGGATCGGCATAAGTAGTTAGGTACTCATTCAAAGAGGGAACATAGCCAGTCTTATGGGAACCCTTCCGCAGGGATCTACCCTCGGAGAAAGTTTTTGATAAAAAAAAATGTTACTTTAGTCTAGGTATTTAAGTTTTGTTTTTCTTTGATAAGTTCCTATTGTCAATGGTACCTATATTGAGAGATCACTATTTATAGTGCATTCATCCTTACTTGTCTTATTTGGTAATCAACATTCTAACCTCAAAATGCATCTTTTTAGGATAGAATAGCAATTTTGTGAGTATTAGAGATCATGCCGAGACGACTTTTCGGACATCACTTCACGATTTTATTGTCTAGCACCGCTATTATTACGATAAAATAGCTGCTATAGTCTAAAAAGATACATTTTGAGGTTAGAATGTTGTTTACCAAATAAGACAAGTAAGGAAGAATGCACTATAGGTAATAAATGAGGAAAAGTGTCAGCTGTCACATCGAGCATATCTTGTATAGAACTATAAGGCCTCTCACAGACTGGAGCGGCCAGCGGTGGCGGTCAATTGTAAATTTGACAGCTAATGTCAATTTTACTATTGTCCGCGCAGCCAGGCCGCGCCAGTGTGATGCAGGCTTAATGATTTTGATTGACAACCTGAATTAAGCCATCAAATCTGCGTAAAAACTTTCGTATAGGTAATCTGAAATCCATCCATATCTGAACCATATTATACATCTTATGTCATCATCTCACAGATTATTCGATTTAATTTAAGCACTTAATCTCCGGAACTACGTACTCAACGAAAACATTCTTTCACCTGTTTATAGAACGAACTAACTGAATGGACATCGGCTATATTTTATGCCGCGGCTCCGCATGGTTTCTTCAGTAATAAACAGGCGGAGACGCGTGACAGCTAGTAAAGTATTTATACAGGGTGTTACAAAAAAGGGGTGTGAAGAGCTCGAGGCCTTATTCGGTAGTGCATTGCTATTCCGAATATCACTTCCTTATATTTTTATACAAACAAAAAAAAACACATGCAAGAAAACTGACTTGACTGGTAGAAAAGACAGGCGTTAAGTCCGCCATTTGTACATTTTTGTATTGTGCCAAGTTTAAATCACTACATAGTATAAAACAAAGTCGCTTCCCGCTGTCTGTCTCTATCTATGCTTAGATCTTTAAAACTACGCAACGGATTTTGATGCGGTTTTTTTGAATAGATAGTGTGATTCAAGAAGAAGCTGTTTATATGTACAATATAGTACCCGTGCGAAGCCAGGGCGGGTCGCTAGTAAATAAATGATACGTACACGTAGCATCAGCAGTTTTGATGAGTTCCTCGAAGTTCTCAGTGAGGAACGGCGGCAGGAGGGATCCGATGCCGCTCAAGATGTCCCCCCTCGTCGTCCCCACTAGCAGCATCAGCAGCAGCCTCATCACACCCCCTTACAGAGATCCTGGGGTGGAGAGAGCACCACTGTTACTACAGTTCTGGTGGTGGATATTACAGCACAACCGTTGTGACTACAGTTCCAGTGTAATATCCAGATATTACAGCACAACCACTGTCACGAAAGTACTGGTGGTGGAGATTACAGCACAACGACTGTCATGAAAGTTCTGGAGGTGGAGATTAGGTACAGCACAACCACTGTCACGAAAGTTCTGGTGGTGGATATTACAGCACAACCACTGTCACGAAAGTTCTGGTGGCGGATATTACAGCACAACCACTGTCATGAAAGTTCTGATGGTGGAGATTAGGTACAGCACAACCACTGTCACGAAAGTTCTGGTGGTGGATATTACAGCACAACCACTGTCACGAAAGTTCTGGTGGTGGATATTACAGCACAACCACTGTCACGAAAGTTCTGGTGGTGGATATTACAGCACAACCACTGTCACGAAAGTTCTGGTGGTGGATATTACAGCACAACCACTGTCACGAAAGTTCTGGTGGTGGATATTACAGCACAACCACTGTCACGAAAGTTCTGGTGGTGGATATTACAGCACAACCACTGTCACGAAAGTTCTGGTGGTGGATATTACAGCACAACCACTGTCACGAAAGTACTGGTGGTGGATATTACAGCACAACCACTGTCACGAAAGTACTGGTGGTGGAGATTACAGCACAACGACTGTCATGAAAGTTCTGGTGGTGGAGATTACAGCACAACCACTGTCACGAAAGTACTGGTGGTGGAGATTACAGCACAACGACTGTCATGAAAGTTCTGGTGGTGGAGATTACAGCAGAACCACTGCTACGAAAGTTCTGGTGCTGGATATTACAGCACAACCAGTGTATTTTCAGTTCTGGTGTCGGAAATTACAGCACATCCACTGTGACTACAGTTCTGGTGATGTAGATTGCACGACAGTCACTTTTCTCAGTTTTGATTGTGGAGATAATTGCAACAGTGACTTATTTGCTGTCACGGTTCTGGTCAAACAAGTGCCACGATGTTATATCTGTTCTGATGGCTTTTGGGGTGTCGAAGACACCACACCACGTCCTTGGTAACCTTAGCACTGTTGATATCCTGGATATTGTTCTACTGTTTATACGGTGGTTATGATGTTCCTGAGATTGTGACGATTCCAGTCAGTGTTATCTTATTGTTTAGTAGGGGGGGGGGGGGGGGGGGGGCTTGTTGAATTAAATCCTGGAAGTTGCTACAAGTTGCAGATTTAAGGTGATAAAAATTCAGCTACTACGATGATATTTATGTGTTGCTAGAGTCCTGATCGATGTATGCCGTATTGAAGGTAGTGACTAATGTTTTGAATTTTAACGATGGAGGCAACTAACGGCAAATCGGACTATCTAAACTTGTCTAAAAGGTTTATTAACATAATTCATTACCACTCGCGATATAATTTTTTTTATACATTCATATACAAGTCAGAAGCTTAATATTATATTAATGGCACTATTGAATTAACATTATAAATGCTAATGATCGTTCGGGAATCAAACGTTTATAAACCAGACGAGCGTTCACTTGTTTCCGAACTAATAAAGCGAAAATACTGGCAGTCTCACACGTAAAAAAAAACTATTCAATTGAACGTGTATAAACCGGTGTTTCGTGGACGGGGACGGGAGCGATCCGTGCGGCGGCTGCACATCTTGCGTACTGAACGCTCGGCCGAAAGTGTTATAGTTGCCGGCTAGTGCGGTCGATGGAATGTATTTAATACATACACATACATAGCTTCACGCCTTTGGTCTCAAAAGAACCACTTACCGACCGATAGGCGGACCACTTTTAGCATAAGATCGACAAAGTGTGATATCGCAGTGATAGGTTGCTGCCCATCGCCCTCACTTCAACCCTGTTCCCTTAGTCGACTTTTAAGACACCCACGGGAAGAAAGGGGGTGGTGAAATTCCTACCCGACACCACTTAGCTAAGTTTACTTAATGCGGTTTGTTATTGCGATTGAATTGTGTGAAAGCCTGATGAAGATAATATAAGTGTAGGTACATATCTTAAATTTAGGGCGAATGTACATTTCAGTGTATCAGTACAGTGGGACTAAATTGTGTTACAAAAAAAAATGCATACGGATTCTGGCAAATATACGGATACCAAATAGCTGCCGACCCTTTTTTAAACAGTTCAAGTTACTCACTCTTCCGGCAATATATATAATGGAGGCCGCTATTTTTGCTAGGGAAAACCCCGATCTATTTGAAGCTAAATTAGATACATACAAAACAGTATAGAAACAAACTAAAAACTCCAAACTCCAATATCCTTAGAAATGGACCTCATTTTGTATGTATCCGAGTAGTAAACAAAATACCCGATGAAATCAAACTGGAACCAAATTATGTTATAATAATCAACAATTCCACAAAAAAATTAGAACGTTTCTCACTCATAAATGTTATTACTCAGTGGAGGAGTTCCTAAATGATGAAGCCCTGTCGCATCATAAAAGTAGGTAACTTAAAAAAATTGTGAGTAAATTGAATAAATTGAATTTGGGCAAACTATATAACCTATACTTAACTCTTGACATTAAACATTATTAGAATTAAAACTTAAGTGCCTCAAATTAAATTTGATTTGTCAAATTATTATTTAAACATTATATACATGTATTACTCTTCACATAATAAGCAGCATGACACGGAATATAGAATTAAGTTACTTATAAGACCATTTGTGTGCCCTAACAGGGTGTCATGGAAGCCTTTTGTATGATAATGTAAACATCTCATGTACATGACTTTACAAATAAACATTATATTCTATTCTATTCTAAATCTGCATAGTGCCTTTATACATTATACAGTCTTATTTCAACGATTAAGTACCTATACTGTATACCGTGTCTAAGGCAATGTTTATTATTTACCTTTATTTATCAGTAGCTAGTGAAATCCGTGTCAAACGTCAGAAATAAAAGTACCTCATAAAGAGACTTGATGTTAGGTCGTATCGAGATGTCAAAGAGGTTGCATGGGATCGGAGTAGATGCAGGGACGCTGGAGCTACACCGACAAGAGGTTAGCTCTTAAATAAGAAGAAGAGCAATAAAAAGCAACACAGCCATTATTACCGACAATATTGTCGGCGGTCGTATTCATGGGAATGTGAAAAATACCTTCACAGATTTTGTAGTAGTATACTCGTAGTACCTACTCAGGGGGTATGCCTCACTTTTACTTTGTGTGAGCCAATGGTACCTATTTAAGTCGTTTCCGTGACTTATCTGGGAGCGATTGGAGACAGGAAATTATAGTGAACGTCGCTGCAACGGTTTAATTACTTTTCAATATTGCCGTACGGACGGCGACGAGTATTGAGCCCTGGGCCATATGCTTCAGTAATGTTTACTGTACGCATCCGATAACTATGCGAAGCTCTTATATAATATATCACACTTCACACTGATATTATAAACGTTAAAGTTCATATATGTGGTCAGTGAGACATGATAAGAAAACATAGAAAGAACATTACCAATATCCACCTCATAAATAGGTATCATTCAGATAAATAAAACAAAGTAAACATCGACTTTAAGCCGCACTAGCATTGGATTTTGGCGTCGACCTTTGCCCTGACAAGCAACAGAATCGAAACATGTACACTTTGTATTAACTACATGTGGAAAATCCTGTAGTTTCATGTTAGTTTACGTGCTAGTTACTAAAATGGTGAAACTTCCAAATTGTTTCATTTAGTATGTTTGTTTATTGTTTATCAGTTTTATCACACATGTTGGGCAACAATGTTGCTGCCTATTCAAGAATTATTTGAGCAGAGTTTGAAGAAGTCAGCCACTCATTCTTGGCCATTTAGATTACGAATACACTCTGATTAATGTCATGTATGTAGGGTGGCTGTGTTCGTTTTCATGTACAGGCCTGTCTCTGTTTTTTTTGTTGATTCAGATTTTTTTTTAGGCGGTGTCTTATAACCTACGATGAACTGGTAGTTACATCTTCATCATCAATATCATCACTTAAGAGCTAGGAGCTAACTAATATCTGTTTTTGATATGCGTGCTTTTAAGAGGTGCTGTTTATTATTAAATGTAGGTACTATTGGGGATGTATGACCTAGTAATGGTACTTCTTAAATATTAAAATTTCTGAACTTGCTCTAGCTTTACTATCTTTTATTTAACTTCACCTGCAATTTCGAACCTGTTAACCTCCGGTTGAGCTGAAATTTTGGGCATAAGTATAGTTTGGATGGAGAGATCGAGCTGGTCTGATGATGGAGACTGAAGGTGGCCATGGGAATTCAGTACTTTATCGACGTAACCCCGTTGAGTCTGGGCTCACTAGAATCGTCTCAATGAGTAGTTGATGACGGTAAACAGAAAAGTACAATTGGCGATAATTATTGTATCTTTAATTAGAATTCGAGTTCTATGAGAGAGTGAGAATTTTATTTTTATTGCAGTTAATTTTAAGTCTGATTTTATTGTGAATTCATCCAGTTTTAATACTAATTGTTGTACTTCTTACTATCGTCGGTGAAAGCTGCACATCAAGTGATGGTTAATTAAATAAAAGGTACCTAATGTATCAAGTAGATTTAACAGCTATTACGTTTATTACATATAATATCACTGATGAATCTCTCTCAAGTTATTAAAGATCCACGACATATTAAAACTCCATAGTAAAGTCGCAACTCTCATCCATACTATTTATATAAATGCGAAAGTGTGTCTGTATATCTGTCCATCTATCTGTCTGTCTGTCTGTTACCTCTTCACACTTAAACCGCTGAATCGATTTACATGAAATTTGGTATAGAGGTGGTTTCAGTCCCGACGAAGCAAGGACATAGGGTACCCAGGAAATCAACTCCTGAGGGGGTGAAATGGCGGTGAATGTATCCCATAATAAACCCATCAGTAAACAGCAACAATGAAACGCCTGCGTCAGGGGCTACACGAGGTTTTCATCGATTATTGACAAGTTTTGAATCGTATCTCCTACTTTTGCACTACACATAGAAGTATAAATCAAACGGTTATCGGTTCTTCAATCTTTTATCTTTTTTGGTCCACCGGATTTGGAAACAAATGAATACTTAATTTTGTATGATTTTCTTAAACATCGTCTAAAATAACACTTTTTCGTATCTCTATTGACGTGAAAATCTACATATTTGGGTTTGTCTGTGACGTATTTAAAAACTGGTCCAGGGTTTTCATTTTAAACCAATTAACACAAAAGTTATGGCCAGAAAACCGGCTTTATGGCCTAAAATTTTTCAACTTTTAATAATATGGGATGCTATATTGCTTAAAGCCGTTGTTGTTAATATAATAAGCTACAAAAAACATAAGAAAACTAAGGGATTCAGATCGAAGCAAAGAGAATATTGAATATCGAAGGTCATTGGCGTATGGGAGCCCCTTAATTTAATATAATGACGTGGTTGACATTTGTTATTCAACTTAAAACTATCCGTAGCTATAATTATCGGGACAATCCGACAGGACATGACGCAAGTGTGAACCATTCGTATTAATTAAATTACTTTTATATCTAATCATAATTATACGCTATGCTAAGCTAACCTAATGGTACCGTACGTAAAATGGGGTGAATTGGGTCAAAATAGACATTCAAACCATGATAAAAAAAATTTTTACAAGTGGCACGTTGATTTTTACACATAAAGATGTTCCGGTCGCATGTATTTTAGCTTTTTAAACTTCGTTTTGTTTCATCATTTTAACGGTAAACACAAACATATTCAGAAATCATGCCTCACTCCGTGTGGAGTTACAGGGGATAGCAAACGGGTTGACCTGGGAAAATGTATGGGGGAAACTTTCAGACTCAGAATTTCGGATTAAAGCTCACCTCAACGCTCACCCACAAATATATCTTGACACCGCGATGCGAGTAACTAAGCGTAGGTAGAGGTCTAGTTTCGTGACGGGTGACCGGCGGGGTGAGCCGCATTAGCGTGTAGCGAATAACAGCCCTGCACGTCTATCATTTTCTCGTACTATACCTCATGTTCTAAGTATTCGAATAAGTAATCTAAGTGCCACCCCACACCTGGCGTCTTTCGAGCGTCTTTCGAGCGTCGTCCCATAGTAAACCGTCCCCCCAACCCACCTCGCCTCGCCACTCGCTCGCCCGCTTACTATGGGACGACGCTCGAAAGACGCTCGAAAGACGCCAGGTGTGGGGTGGCCCTAAGTAACCATCTCATGATAGACGTGCTCTATAGGTAATGAATATAATGGTAATGAATCATAATCATATTAAGTACTAGTAGTGACCTGCCTTGGCTTCGCACGGGTACTACATATATTGTACACAATAAACCTTCTTCTTGAATCACTATATCTATTAAAAAATAACTACAACTTAGAAAAGTTGAAAATCTCCCGACATTTTCATTTCAAAGTCCAATATCTCAAAAACGGCTGGACAGATTTTCATGAAACATGGCTATGAACACTCGAGATAAAATTATCTATGCCACAAAAAAAAACCGCATTCAAATCGGTCCATCCGTTTGGGAGCTACGATACCACAGATAGATATCCAACAGACACACAGACACAGACAGACACGTTAAACTTATAACACCCCTCTCTTTGCGTCGGGGGTTAAAAACGCATCAAAATCCGTTGCGTAGTTTTAAACATTTAAGCATACATAGGGACATACAGCGGGAAGCGACTTTGTTTTTAACCCCCCTACGCAAAGAGAGGGGTGATAAGTATAACGTGTCTGTCTGTGTATCTGGGTGGTTGTGTATCTGTGTATCTGTCTGTGGTATCGTAGCTCGCACACGGATGGACCGATTTGAATGCGTTTTTTTGTGTTATAGATATCTTTATCCCCAGTGTTCTTAGCCATATTTCACGAAACTCTGTTCAGCCGTTTTGGAGATATTGGACTTGGAAATGACCATATCGGGGGTTTTTCAACTTTTCTAAGTTGTAGTTATAATATTTATAATACAGGGGCCGCACGGTCCCGGCGTCCTAGGCACACACTCACGGACCCGGACGACGAAATCACAGCGTCCATCGAAAGATGGAACATGGAACGCTGCGCTTTCGGCGTCCAACACATCGCGTACACTTCGACGTTCCCGCCGGCGGGGACGTCCACCGCGAGATCGCGACAACACAGACACATATAGTCCACTTTCGTCCCGGTACCGCCGCATACCGGGTAGAGTCAGTCCGACGCAAGTCGGGCCTAGTTGAGTTTCTTGCTGGATTCTTCTCAGCTAGGCTAGGTTTTTAGCGAACCAGCGATAAAACTCCCAGTAGTTCGACACCACTTACACCCCAGATTCGGTTGATACCGTTCAACCAATCTCACTGGAGCGCAAACTCTTAGAGTATCCCAGTGTACAAACTACCCCGCGTGGTCGAGCCGGAGGCTTCCCCTGGATTTTCCCCAGGCCACCCTCCAACCACGCAGTCCGACCGCTATATTGGGTCCGTCCTATTATAGCAACAGTCAGGTTCAAAAAAAAAACTTATTATACTAATGTAGTGAAGTGATAATGCATTCATCACATCATATCATCATTATATTCGTTCCAACCATGGTATTTACAAGAGGTCCTTAAAATCTTACCTTAAAATAAAATGCAATAAAAAACAGAAAATCAAAGGTCATCTTTAGCTACATTTGTTCAACAACATTCAAATGAGCAAAAACTCACGAACAAAGAAGGTGCCATGTTCATATTATCTTTTGTATTTTTTTTAACAACCGATTGTTTTGACATCGAATTCACGCGTCACCCCGCTGGGTGAGCAGCAAAAGTAGCTACGCGGGTCATGTGCTCATAATGACCTACACACGACTCTATGTCTAGTAGTAATAGTAGTAGTAGTAGTATTAGTAGTAGTTAGTAGTAGGAGTAGTAGTATTAGTAGTAGTAGGTGGTGTTGGTAGTAGTAGTAGTAGTAGTAGGTCTTTATTTGCAATAAATGTGGTTGACAATAGATCTTATAATTATAAAACAAATGAATTCAATGAGCACAAATTTAGCCATATTTTAGCATTTTTTTTTTCTTTTTTTTTAAGTAATTTTAGCCTATAAATTTTATAGGTACAATAATTAAGATATATATTCCATACATTTTCACAACTACATACATGAAATTCCAGTTTATGCAAATTACTTATATCATAAATAAGTAATTTTTAAAATACACTTTATTTTACATACTTGTAACAAAATCAAAGTAATCTTTGATATTGTAAAATATATTTTCCTCTAGCCACGAATATAATACCCTTCTAAATCTCACGACGTTTGGAGTTTCTTTAATATGCAGTGGTAGATGCTTGAATATTTTGATTGATATTAGGTAGCAGTTGTTTCTAAACAAAGCAGTTTTACTTTTTGGTCATATTAATCTCATAGGATCTCTAGCCCGTAACCTGGGATTTGCCTGAAGCCTCGTGAATAAATTATAATTAGATTTTACATAGACACTTATTTCTAAAATGTACATACTTGTTAAAGTTAGCAAATTAAGTTTTATAGAGGATAAGGACTATCTAGATCATTTTGAGCGTGTTATTTCGCGTAGCTACTTCTGCTGCTGAATGTACATATACCTACTACGAGCGGCTCTGTGAGCTTTTTTTTTATGTAATTTTGTTATCTTGAATCTACAAAAATGAATGTACAAAAACTGAGAGGTAATACAAACAGACCTGGAGGTTCATAAAACACAATATTAATATAACCGAAAAGGAAGGTAAAAAGAACGTAGTAAATAGCATAATCCAGAATACATAACTATAAGCATACAGTTAAGGAACAATGAAGATGGGCCGCGTTGTGTAGTATTTGCCACACAAACAGACCCATCCCCAATGCCCCTGAGTTATACAACAATACAAAGTAGTTATAATATATCTAAATATGTTTAGGAATTACTAAATGTACAAAAAGATTTTATGTCGCACTAGCATTTTTAAACTAGACAAGGAATTATTAAAAGGATCAATGTCGTACAAATTCTTAGTATAGAAACTGGGGACTCGTCTGAAAAAGGTAGGGGAAGGTGGCTCAAAGAGGGCACCTTAACGGAAAGTTGAAAAAAAAAGTTTTATAACCCAGTAACATTATTCATTTTTTTGCCACAAGGTCCATTATTAAACACTTTCCGATGGAGTATGGCTTAATTTATCAAAAAATTAAAAACAAAATAATTCTACGCAATTTACAAAACCCTTACGATTGACCGCTTTGCCCCAGGGGGTGGCCTAAAGTGGGCATTCGCTTAGGGCAAAACGGGCATGGGCTGGGGTAAAGCGGTCACGCACATAATGTACCGTAATGGGATAGCCATAACTAAAGAAAACAAAACATCTTGATTCAATTTTGTATATTAATCTCTTCGCAGCAATCGTAAAGGAAAATCACAAAAATAAACTTGTTAAAAAATTAAATCAAACAATAAAGATCTGTTTTTTTTCAACAGCATATAGATAATAGCTTCTAAAATTTATCCGTATATCCATATATTATATATTATCTCTTTACGCTTAAACCGCTAAACCGATTGAGATGAAATTTGGTATGGAGATAGCTTGAAACCCGGGGAAGGACATAGGATAGTTTTTATCTCGGAAATTATCTCCTACGGGGGTGAAATCGGGGGTGAAAGTTTGTATAGAACTACGATATAAACGAGTTCCACACGGATGAAGTCGCGGGCAGAAGCTAGTCTTATATATAATCAGTCAAAATCAGCCTCTATCTATTACCTATATTCTAATATCAAGAACTTATCATGATTCTATTTTGTATTTGTATATTATAATCTCTTAGCAGCAATCATAGAGGAAAATCACAAAATAAACAAAACAAAAATAGCGTCTTCTAAAAAAAAGAAACAAACTATAAAGATCTATTTTTTCAACAGGATATAGATAATAGCTACTAAAATCGTATATATAATCAGTCATAATCAGCCTCTATCTATATTTATATAAAACACACTGGGCAAAGCGGGCAGTGCCCGCATTACCCTGCCCGCTTTGCCTTTTTCGCCACATAAAATATGCAAGCAAAATCTTACCTCAAATTATTGAGACACAGACAGTTTGATGTGACGGTATTGCAGCCAGATAAGTTATTAATAACTAACAGGCATTGCTAATAGCACTGCAAACATCAAAAATGAGAGAACACACGAAACATACCTTCAAATATTTTTCAAAAAACATCCTAAAACATTTTTTCGACGGAGAGTCTAATGGCGTGCTCGCAGGTGAGCCGGAGGAATGACGCGAGGTGCGCGGGCGGCGGGGGGGTACTGTCGCGCTTAACGGCCCCGCTCTTATTTTAAACGGTAATATTAAGTCCAGTGCCCGCTTTGGGCACCATGCCCGCTTTAGGCCACCTTCCCCTATGTCTAGCATAGTTCTTGCGAGAAAAACTCATGTGGAATAAAGATCTAGGTCGTAAGGGGCGATGCCTCATGTTCTAATTAATAAGTTAATAATGTAGTGATGCTTAGATTAACATTTCGCAATAGTTTTAATCAAACATGTTTATTATCCTTGTCTTAGTCTAAGCAGCGTCTTGAATACATATATAGTTTCTTTCTTTTCTGATGCTAAACGGATAGTAAACCATCAACTTATCGTAATAAAGTATACTATATAATAAAGGATAACTAAAGGACTTTGTTCGAAATAAAATTAGTTGAATTGAATTGTATAAATTATAAAATATAATTGAAATCATAAAAAAGCTGTAGAGAAACATACCCCCTCTTGCATACCAAATTTATATGCGCGAGGGGCATAAATCTCTGCAGTATTTATTTTATTTCGCGATTGAAACAACAATTTACCTGATTTACAACGATTAGTATGTACAAACGTCAGTGACGTCATACTTGTCTGTCTATCAGTATTAAGCGTTTTACGCTGGCGCAAGCAAAGTCAATCTTTGTCTCGAATTTTTGGGTATTTATTATGTTCTTTCATTGCAGTTGGTTGCTCCCATGCAAACATTTGTTTTTCTCCAAAAACTGGTTCGAGTGACATCATAAAAAAATCTTAGTCATCATCCGTATTGAACCTAGTCACAAAATTTCCCTAGAATCGTAGAGAACAGCCGGACATCCTGACATGCGAAACAATTACGGCCCAACAAACGAAGAATTCCTTCGTTTCGCTCGCTCTTTCAATAAGTAGGTACTGTATTGGTATCGTGCAGTGTATTTTGAGCTCAGCAGGTCGATTACGTAACGGACTGTACGCGCGTCGGTTAGGTCTAAATGTCATTTTTTATAAGGAAAATTGACAGTTGGATCTACCTAACGCGCGTTCAAAACGTTACCCCTCTGAACCAAAAAGAACCGGACTCGCCCACCAAGGGATCCGTACAAAATTAAAAAAAAAACCTTTGCCGAAGGAGAGGAGGGTTATGTTTTACGAGCGTTTGTATTTATGTGTCTATGTCTTATTTTTTGGCACGGCCATCTAAACCGTTTGACGGCTTTCGACATATGAGGGTGTCGTTGGATTCCTCTTAAACGTAGGAGTGACGGGCTATATTTGTATAAAAGCAGGAAAATCTTTTGCTGACACTTTTTCCCTCTAATTTCATAGTTCTAGGTCAACGGAAAGTATCCTATACATTTTGATTCCCTTGAGAGTGTCCTAATATACGTTTTTTGCGGCATAAACGGCCTTATCTTTTTTTACGTTAACCTAGTAGTTTGACTATTCCACTGCTTCAACCTTAGACCTAAGTAGGTATATGTATATGGTTTTAATTTCAAGTCGATAACTCCCCTCCATGCATTTCCGAAATAAAGGCTGGCGACCGACAGACCACAAAGTGATCGTATAAGGGTTCCGTTTTTTCCTTGTGTAACGATGGGCGGTGTCACCCTATTTCACAGACAGAAATTTCATAGAATTTCGTTTCTCAGAAAATATTTCATAAACTATTTGGTTCATATACTTTCAGTTTCATAGACTATTCACTTGGTTGAATCATATTTCACAGAAATTCAGTTCAATGTATATATCAAACTTTTTTATTTCAGAAACTTATCAAACTGTAGAATTATGTTTCGTGTATTCTTGTTTCGTACACACAAATTTCATAGATTATTGTTTCATAGGAACCGTTTCATATAATATTTAGTTCCAGTTTTTTTGTTTTCAAAAATTCTTATGTACTTCAATTAAATTACAAGTACACAAGGATCAAGGAACAGGAACTTAGTGGCAAAACCGACTCGGATCGCGGATAGGTTAGAAGACGGAAGCGGGAGCTTTGCTCCCGCTTTCGTCTTGGTGGTTTTTTTTCTTATAAATCAGCGGAAAAACTTGTTATTAAAACTCCCATTTCCTTTTTAACCTCTCCTTCTATGAAACGAAAATATTAAGCTTAATAAGATGACAAACAAAATTACAGGCTTTGAAAAAACTATTCTATAAACTAAATATTATAAGGAAAAATAATATATGACCTAAAAATCGATGACATGAATTTCGAAACATGAATAACCTCTAAAATAAAAAAATCTATGGAATAAGCTTCTACAAAGTAAGTGCATTAAAAAATGATAATTCTATGAAATGATAATATGGGAAACATTTTCTATGAAGCAAAATTCTACGAAAATGTTACATGTAACAACGTACAACCAACGATGGGCAGATGTCAAAGAACCGCGAAGCCTACTAACACCAAACAACACCTCATGCTGCATACAAATGGCTCTTAATCCTAGTCTTACGGCTTCTACTGTTAGGAGTATCCGTCTTTTGATTCATGGCTTTTTAATGATGGTGATTAATGGGGCATTACTCCTAACGGGAGCTTAAGCCATTCCAGGCCCTTTGACGATAAGTGCTTGTCGAAGATTTGAGGGGTTTAGTTACATAGCGGGAAAATTCTGCTACGAACCACAGCTAAACACGAATACCTGTGTTCATTATGTTTGGGATTAGTTTGCGTAGTTTATAAGAACAATTATTTTGTAGCTTAGTAAAGTACAGAATTTTGTAATTTAGGCGTCCATATTTGACGTGTCCCTTACAACGTTGGTGCGTCCGCCCTTACACGTCAAATATGGACGCCGGCAGCTGTCATTCTATAGAAACTTGTCAAACTTTCCATAAATTAAGATTTTAACGAACACAGCTTACGATAAGACATGTTATGTTACAGACGGTTTGGTACAACTCACTCTAAATCAGGCATGTTACTTTTCATTCCCTTTATAAAGTTCTATAAAGTCCCGTTTAATTTCAAACTAAAGTAATAGGTATAGCTTTCATTATTTCTTCTCACTGCCTTTAATATTAGAGTTCAACGAAAACATTAAAATATATTGATGACTAAGTATAAAATTACTATCAAGTACTATCAATTACAACTATAACATACTAATATCCACACTAGGATAGGGGGGCCTAAAGCGGGTACCCTGTCTAAAGCGGGTAGGGCTTCGTACGCTGTTATATGACTTGCTAGTGCAAGTGTGTGTGTGCCGAGCGTGAAACCAAACGCTGACGAATTTCGACGCTGACGAGTTCCTCGCGGGCGTGTCTGTGTAAGCAATGTTTAGCAGGGTTCAACTAAAGTTTTTGGATGGTTTTGTTAAAAAAAAACTAAGGCAAGTGTCGTGTGATTAGTCGAATTTACTTGCAGTTGTCCATTTACTAATTATACTATGACATTAAAGATCTAATGTACTTTAAAATAAGATAAAGGCAGGCCACTCGCGGCTTTGGTTTTGAGGTAATAATTTATCAATTGATATATTGTGTGTTTGGGCAAAGTGGGTAGGGCAAAGCGGGTAGATACCTACCCACTTTGGCCGGACCACGAATTCGATATTAAATCGTTATATTTTTTCAGACGGTGAATAAATACAAACGCAAAAGACAATAGGCGTCATGGTCAGAGTCGGACATGAAACTGGCGATGGAGGTGTCCAAGTAGTAAAAGACACATAAAAAGGTTCCACGTCTATATATCAGATCCCAAGAATACCATTACTGACCATTACTACAGATCTCAGGGAAAATTGTTTTAGTAATTTGATAAAGATTTACATGTATTAAAAATAATACTCTTGAAGAAGTACATAAAATTAAGTTTTGACGTGTACCTTATTGCCTAAATGTGATTTAATGTAAGGTTCGTTACCGCTATTCACATTTTATCATTAAATTATTGACTTGATTTTAACAGTTTTTGTTTTATTATTGTAGACGACCGGCCTACGGGTTGTGGATTTTACTAAAGTGGACTGTATCTTGTTTTCTTCTAAATAGGTTTATCCTGGGATGACCGAAATAAAATACTGCATTAACTGGAACTGGTGGAGGAGAGGCTGGAGCTTGCTGGGTCGGGAGGCTTCTTTTAGGCGGAGTTGTTTCCTTGTCGGCTGCTGCGTTCAGAATGACTCGGCGCTTTTTTTTTTTTTTTTGAACCTGACTGTTGCTATAATAGGACGGACCCAATATAGCGGTCGAACTGCGTGGTTGGAGGGTGGCCTGGGGAAAATCCAGGGGAAGCCTCCGGCACGACCACGCGGGGAAGTTTTGTACACTGGAATACTCTAAGAGTTTTGCGCTCCAGTGAGATTGGTTGAACGGTATCAACCGAATCTGGGGTGTGAGTGGTATCGAACTACTGGGAGTTTTATCGCTGGTTCGCTAAAACCTAACCTAGCTGAGAAGAGTCCAGCAAGAAACTCAGCTAGGCCCGACTTGCGTCGGACTGACTCTACCCGGTATGCGGCGGTACCGGGACGAAAGCGGACTGTATGTGTCTGTGTTGTCTCGCGGTGGACGTCCCCGCCGGCGGGAACGCTGAAGTGTACGCGATGTGTTTGACGCCGAAAGCGCAGCGTTCCATCTTTCGATGGACGCTGTGATTTCGTCGTCCGGGTCCGTGAGTGTGTGCCTAGGACGCCGGACCGTACGGCCCCTAATCAGTGAGCGCCGAGTAACGACAGAGGGGGGAGGGATGGGGACGTAGTCAGCAGCCTTCCTAACTAACGGATTCCTATGGTGGGGAGCGTTATCAAAATAACGTCTGGCAGCCTGCTTAAAGAAACCATACATGGTGCTAATCTCCATGTCGTAGTGCAGGCTGAGGTTCG
Organism: Epinotia demarniana; assembly: GCA_945867215.1. NCBI lineage: Eukaryota > Metazoa > Arthropoda > Insecta > Lepidoptera > Tortricidae > Epinotia > Epinotia demarniana. The sequence continues at coordinate 4,417,629 of OX244277.1, read as the reverse complement.
ATTGGTACCACGGGGCACCAGTCGCCCTTCGGAGAAAACGATTCTGAATGACCTGAAGCGGCTTGAGCGATGACATAGGCACGTGAGCAAATGCTACACTTGCATATGTCATGATTGGACGAACACAAGTCTTGTAGAGTGTCAGCTTATTCCTAAGTGACATTTTACTAAACTTGTTGATCATCGGCCCTAGCCTTCCTAGCACGAACAACGCGCGGTTGCGTACCCTACGGATGTGGCTACGGAAAGTCAGTCTCCTGTCGAGGGTCACTCCAAGATATTTGGCCTCGTTGACCCAGGGGATGGGTCGGTCAAACATCTGGATCGGAGCCACCCGCCTTTCTGTACTAATGCAGTCCGACGGATGAAAGACTATTGCAGTGCTTTTCTCCGGGTTGACTTCGATACGCCAAAGATTAAACCAACGACCTAGGTCGGAGATTGCCTCTTGGAGGTATCGCCGGATAGTAGCGTACTTACAATGAGTCGTAAAGAGCGCGGTGTCATCCGCAAACAACCCCAGTTGCACCTTAGGGTGCCTGGGAATGTCGTTTGTGAATAACGAGTAGAGAGTGGGAGAGAGCACGGAGCCTTGCGGGACTCCGGCCCGAATGGGGTGTGGGTCCGAATACGTTCCCTCCAGTCGGTATCGAAAGCTTCGGTCACTGAGAAAATCTCGTATTGTGAGTACGAGTCTGTCCGGCATTCCGAGCTGGTATAACTTGTATACAAGCCCGTTATGCCAGACCTTGTCGAAGGCTTTCGCTACGTCGAGAAAGATCGCACCGGTCTTGAGCCCCTGGAATCGAGAGAAACCATCCAACACGTGCTCCGTGACGCGGTGCACCTGTTGGACGCATGAGTGTCCGGATCTAAAGCCGAACTGCTCATCGATGAGGAGGTTATTCTCAGCCGTAAATCTGAGAATTCTCGTGAGAAGGATCCGCTCATATAGCTTTTCAAGGGAGCTAAGTAAGCTGATCGGCCTGTAAGAGGCAGGCGAAGTCCGGGGTTTGCCGGGCTTCGCTATCCCTATGACCGTTGCACATTTCCACGCGGCTGGAAAGTGAGCATTGGTCAGTGCGGCATTGAAGATGCCGACCAAAAGGAGGAGGAGGGTTTCGGGGAGAAGTTTCAGGATGCGATTGGATAGACCATCCGCACCCGGAGCCTTCCTAATACGGAGACGCCTGACAAGGTCACTGACTTCCTGACCGGTAAAATGGGTGAAGTTACGGGGAGACGCGATCTCCTGTCCACCTCGGAATCGACCCTACTAATGTGGGCTTCGTCGGTGTTGAGGAGGTTGGGCGAACATTGGGACTCTAAACTACTCGCAAGGCATTCGGCTTTCTCACTGTCCTCGAACGCGGGGGTTGAGTGATCCGGTCGATCCAAGGGAGGGATGGTCCAACAGGCATCGGATTTGAGAGATCTCGCTAGTTTCCAGTAAGCCAGGTGACTAGGCGTTATCTCCCCCATCAGATCCCTGAACGAGTTCTCCCGAAATTCGGCAATTCTCTGTTTGGTCTCGTTAGACAAGTCCCTCAGGATTTGCCGATTTTCGGCAGAAGGGTGATTTGAATAGGTACGTATGGCGCGATGTTTCCTTGTCACCAACTCTCTCAGTTCCGTAGGTAGAGGTCGGTTTTGGATGTCCTCCGCCGACACCTCCCTTGAGGCTTCGCTTCGAACAGCGTTGAGGTAGTTGGTGAAAGAATCGATCGCTTGGTCTGTCTGTTCGTGTAGCACTTCTATAGAACGCAGAGTTAACGCTACGTTCTTTAGTAGTGCTATGTCGAGTATGTCAGGTCGGTGGTCTACGTTATGAGGGAAGTGAGTCGGCTCTAAGGGAGCGAGGAGATCGAAAGGGAGGCTATCGATCAAAAGGTGATGAAGCCGATTGCCGTTGGGATTGGATGCTACGCATCCCCAGCTGGTATGCTTACTATTTAGGTCCCCGGCCACGATGACCGAAGGACCTAGGGAGGCTAAAGAGTTGAGGTCAGTCAGAAGTAAGTCTCGTTGAGGTGAAAGGTAGGTTGACGCAATCGATATCGGGGGGTGCCCCTCCATCGAGATGCGACAGACCGACACTTCCATATTAGTCAGGGGCGGTGGATTGAGACTTATGCAATGTAAGTTACGTTTGTAGAAAATGAGCGTGCCCCCGAATGGCCTACCATCTTGCCTATCATCTCTAATCTGAACGTATCCAGGGACGCGAAAGGCTCTAATGCCGGGACGATAAAAGGTCTCTTGGACCAGAAGTAAATCTACTGAGTGATCGCGAAGGAAGTTCATCACCTGGTCCTTCATACCCCTTAGACCATTGGCATTATAAATGCCAATGGTAATCGAAGCAGGTTTAAGCTTCTGGGATGAACTATCCATACTAATAGGCACCGTTAACCTGGCTGCCGCTTGGTGCGGCGAGATAGCGAGTAGCTGATGCGAATATGTGGGTAGACAGGCCGCTCGTCACCTCCGGTGGGAGTACCTGTACTAACTGCATAAACGCATAGAGTGGGTCCATAGCGGGCCGGCCCGCTTGACTGGCGGCGGGTCCCCATACAGAGAGGCCCGCCTGGGATTGGGGTGCAGAAGGCACCGGGCGGGGACCTACGGCCGCTGAAGGCGGCGGGTTTCTAGGGGCTCCTAACCCTACGGCCGGAAGGGCGGGGAAGTTTTGCGGAGTGCTATGGGGAGCACCCCGGCCCGCGCTTTGCTTGCGCCCCGAGGGAGGCGAGGACTTCGACTTTGCCCCGGTGTCGCGACTCTTTGGGCGGCAAGGGCATCCCCCATAATTGGCAGTATGCCCATGGGGGAGCTTGCGACCCAAACAGTTGCAGCACCGTATGCCGTTCGGGTCCTTGCATCCTTTTGGGCGCTCGCAATCGCGAGTCGCGTGATCCCCAGCGCGCTTGACGCAACGGGGGGGAGAGTGGCAGCCACGGGCGCCGTGGCCAAACCGCTGGCAGTTGTGGCACTGTGAGAGGTGGGTCCTCTTTTTGGGAGTCTCCACTCTCACCGCCATTTTGAGGACCTCCTTAAGGGAGTGGACGGCTTTGCGCTGGTTCGGGTCGGTGACTATTAGTACGATATCGTACTTCCCTACTTGCTTATTGTAGAGGCGATGAACCTCCCTGACGGCGATCCCCTTGCGTTTAAGGTCCGCGGCTACCTCGTCCTCCGGGATATCCCTGTGGATTCCCCGGAGGACGGCCCTATAACCTTTCTCCTCGACGGTCAGCCTCCGGTTGTAGGCCATCGACAGCTCGTCGAAGAGACGGGTCAGAGCACGGTAGTCCACGGGTCCCTGGACCGTGATGCGCATCCCTTCCAAGGGCGGTTTCAAAATCTCCGAACCGACCACCCGGATGCCACGCTGACTGGCTATGGCCATGGCAGTGTGGTATCTATGTGTGTCGATCAGGACACATGAATCCGGCTCGTCCGGGTTGCCTACCGGAGTTGGCTTGCTGAGGGCCGAAGACCCGCCGTCCGTTGCCAGAATGGCACTAATGGCCTGAGGGGCCTGCGCAGAGGGCGCCTGGACGGCGGGAGTCCGAAGGGCTTTCTTCGCCGGCGAATCGGCCCTAGGAGACTTCGGCAGCGCACGTTTGCCCTTGCGGCTGCTGCCTACTGTGGTCCAGTCTGTCATGTCCATGGTCATTTCCTCGTTCGAGTAGAGGAGGTCCCGAGTCTGTTCGTCGGTCAGTCTGGTTGTGGAGAGACAACGAAGGAGGGGGTGGGGGGGAGAGCTGGAGCGTGGGACAGTGCGTTCCTCTCGCAAGGAGGGTCGCCCCTGGAGGGAGCGAGAACGCGATTGTCTCACGCTTAAATCCGCTTCGGGAGGGGGCCTGAAGGGCCGGAGGGTTGGCTGGGGCAGACGCGGCTGCCTTGGCGAGTTTTCTTTTGCCCTTAATGGGCGTTTTGGCCTTAGGGGCCTGGGTCGGGGGCGAAGGGGTCGCTGCTGCCGCCGACGGCGGTGGCGGCGGCGGTCCCATGGTGGCCTTAGGGGCTTGGGCGGCCAGAGTGGCCGTCGGAGTGGCCGGACGGGCCTGGAATTGCAAGTCGAGACTTCTCGGGGGGGGAGGTTGTATGGGAGCCGCCTGGGCAGAGTCAAAGACCTCGCCGCTGAGAGCCAGCTTGAGCTGTCGGTTCTCAGCAGCGCGGCGATCGATTTCGGCCTGCATTGCCCGCATGACTTCCTCCATCCTCGCGATCCTTTCTTGCAGCTCCATCCTACTTGGTTGGTCGGTCGCCGCTAAGCTTTTCCTACGCCTAATATGAACCGAAATGCTATCCTGATGTCGAATTACTGGGCTTCGTGGTGGTATCCACCCCACACTGTGACTTAGTTGGCACCGTTAGGATCCGTCACTGTGTAGCCACTGCGAGCGTGGTCTTTCTAAGGGACAGAGACGGGGGACGGGTTACAACAACAATAGGGCAAGAGCGCACCGCTAAGCACGACCTCACTCGACCGCTGCCGTAACCGGAAATGACTCGGCGCTTTTTTTTTTTTTTCTTTTTTTTTTTTCTTTTTTTTTGAACCTGACTGTTGCTATAATAGGACGGACCCAATATAGCGGTCGAACTGCGTGGTTGGAGGGTGGCCTGGAGAAAATCCAGGGGAAGCCTCCGGCACGACCACGCGGGGAAGTTTTGTACACTGGAATACTCTAAGAGTTTTGCGCTCCAGTGAGATTGGTTGAACGGTATCAACCGAATCTGGGGTGTGAGTGGTATCGAACTACTGGGAGTTTTATCGCTGGTTCGCTAAAACCTAGCCTAGCTGAGAAGAGTCCAGCAAGAAACTCAGCTAGGCCCGACTTGCGTCGGACTGACTCTACCCGGTATGCGGCGGTACCGGGACGAAAGCGGACTGTATGTGTCTGTGTTGTCTCGCGGTGGACGTCCCCGCCGGCGGGAACGCTGAAGTGTACGCGATGTGTTGGACGCCGAAAGCGCAGCGTTCCATCTTTCGATGGACGCTGTGATTTCGTCGTCCGGGTCTGTGAGTGTGTGCCTAGGACGCCGGACCGTGCGGCCCCTAATCAGTGAGCGCCGAGTAACGACAGAGGGGGGAGGGATGGGGACGTAGTCAGCAGCCTTCCTAACTAACGGATTCCTATGATGGGGAGCGTTATCAAAATAACGTCTGGCAGCCTGCTTAAAGAAACCATACATCTTATCTTATCTTATCTTATCTAGATGAGGGCCCTTTCGGATGCACTTCGACCCAGTGGGATCTTTTGTGCATTTGCCCTCTCCTTACGTCTACTCCCAACTTCGCTCCATCATTTCCACATAGCGGATGATGCAGCTCAGCGGAAGTGCCTTGAATTCCTTTGGTTGCGGATAGCCGTTACCAAAGTAATTCATTCTTTGTCTGGCAAGGGCATGACATTCACACAGTAAGTGTTCCATAGTCTCATCCTCCTCGCCACACATTCTACAGTCTAAGCTGTCTGATAGTCCCATCTTGGCCAAGAGATCCTTGACCCCGAAGTGACCTGTGAACACCCCAGATATGATTCTGAGCTGCTTCCTACTGGATTTCCAGAGTTTGTTAGTCCAGCCCGAGTCCACTCCTTCTATGAAGAGCTTTGAGTGCCTTAAGCCCGCCTCATTCCTCCACTCGTATTGGTGTTTGGTTTTGGCGTAGGCTTTAAAGGCCGAAATTATGGTTCCCTGCGAGAGTCCCACACATGGTTCTGGACCTACAAAGTGGTTTGTAGACCCCCCTCTAGCAAGCTCATCCGCTCTTTCGTTGCCAATGAAGCCCTCGTGCCCTGGAATCCAAACCTGTTGCACCTTATTGTACTTTCCAAGCTTGTTCAGTGCCTGGACGCCATTATAGACTAGTCTAGATTCCACTTTCGGCGCCGTAAGTGCCTTAAGCGCCGCTTGACTGTCACTGAGTATATAGATGGTCTGCCCTCTGGTTTGTCTGTCTATATTCTCCTGTGCACAGGCAATTATGGCGTATGTCTCCGCCTGGAAGACGGTTGCCAAATTACCCATGCTTACACTACTACTGTAGTCATTCGCATAAATGCCTGCTCCCGTACCGGATCCCATTTTTGATCCGTCCGTGTACCATATACTGTCTTCGATACCAGACCTCGGTGGTTCTAGACCTTCGGCCCATTCAGCCCTGGATGGAACTTTTGTTGTGTAGTTCCTATGGAATACAAACTTGGGTAGCATTTTGTCGCTTCCCATGCTTGTTATTCTGTCTAAGAAACCATCAGTCTCCATGTTTGTGTGCTTAGTCTTTGGCTTACTGTCGCTCCACAGTTCAAGGGTTCTTAATCTGTAGAGCGATTTGCGTGCCTCTGACTTAATCACCAAGTGAAGTGGCGGTAGGTCCAGTAGGACTTCTAGCGCCGCTGTGGGCGTGGTGCGAAACGCCCCTGTTATAGCCATGCATGCCGATCTCTGTACCTTCATCAGAGCATCTCTGCATGTGCTCTTTAAAGTCCTTGGCCACCATACCAGGCTACCGTACAATAATATGGGCCTCACCATCATAGTGTAGATCCATCTAAGTACCTTTGGGTTCAAACCCCATGTTTTTCCATACGCTGATCTACACATTCCAAATACCCTCAGTGCCTTTGTAATGGTAAGATCTGTATGCTTCTTCCAATTCAGTTCTTTATCTAGTGTGACACCTAGATATTTCACATCATTAGACAGTCCTAGTACCCTCCCGTACAGTTTTAGCTGCTGTACGCCTCGAAGGGTCCTTTTCCTAGTAAAGGGTATTACTACAGTTTTGCCTGGATTAATGGATAATTGGTGTCGGTCGCACCATCTCTCCACTGTCTGCAGTGCCTTGTTCATGATTTCCGATACCGTGCCTGGAAACTTCCCATTAACCAGTATCACTAAATCATCATCAGCAACCATACATGGTGCTAATCTCCATGTCGTGGTGCAGGCTGAGGTTCGATTGGTACCACGGGGCACCAGTCGCCCTTCGGAGAAAACGATTCTGAATGACCTGAAGCGGCTTGAGCGATGACATAGGCAGAGTCAGTTGTAGAGTGTCAGCTTATTCCTAAGTGACATTTTACTAAACTTGTTGATCATCGGCCCTAGCCTTCCTAGCACGAACAACGCGCGGTTGCGTACCCTACGGATGTGGCTACGGAAAGTCAGTCTCCTGTCGAGGGTCACTCCAAGATATATTTGGCCTCGTTGACCCAGGGGATGGGTCGGTCAAACATCTGGATCGGAGCCACCCGCCTTTCTGTACTAATGCAGTCCGACGGATGAAAGACTATTGCAGTGCTTTTCTCCGGGTTGACTTCGATACGCCAAAGATTAAACCAACGACCTAGGTCGGAGATTGCCTCTTGGAGGTATCGCCGGATAGTAGCGTACTTACAATGAGTCGTAAAGAGCGCGGTGTCATCCGCAAACAACCCCAGTTGCACCTTAGGGTGCCTGGGAATGTCGTTTGTGAATAACGAGTAGAGAGTGGGAGAGAGCACGGAGCCTTGCGGGACTCCGGCCCGGATGGGGTGTGGGTCCGAATACGTTCCCTCCAGTCGGTATCGAAAGCTTCGGTCACTGAGAAAATCTCGTATTGTGAGTACGAGTCTGTCCGGCATTCCGAGCTGGTATAACTTGTATACAAGCCCGTTATGCCAGACCTTGTCGAAGGCTTTCGCTACGTCGAGAAAGATCGCACCGGTCTTGAGCCCCTGGAATGACTCGGCGCTTGGCGCGCACCTCGTTTTATACACGCCTATATTTACGCGCCTCGCCTCCCGACCCCCGCGTACACCCCCTCTCGCCCGTAATCTTTATTTTCCCTTATTCTACATGTTTATATACATTTTTCTGCTTAGTTTCTATTCTTATAAGATAAATACATGCTTTTCTTATTAGTCTCTAACTCGGGAAGCGAGAAAACAGCGGGTTTAGCGCCTCTTTTCCTTTGTGCGGCCCCCCGCTGTTCCCCCCGCGGACCGAGGTTATAAATATAACCCATGCGGCGCCCTAGCCGCTCTCATTTACGGCTAGGACACCGCGTGATGCACATCTGTGCATTTTTCCCCCTATGTATGGCCTATTTCCTATTTGTGCTTTATTTACCTACTATTTTAGGACCATACATCGGGGGCACTCCATAGGAGTGATCTCTTTATTAAAACACCAGTCATAAAACTCTTTATTATTACATGCTAGGTAAACTTATGACTAACTTAGATTTACTTATATATTTACATAGGTATTCACAATGTTTTTATTCTTCGTCGTTAACATTTATTACATATCCGTTTTACCCAGTCCCTACCCGTTTTGCCCAAAGGCCCTTACCCGCTTTGGGCCCATATGTGGGCAAAGCGGGTTTTTGGACAGGTTTTGTAATTTTTAAATTACTAAACACATTGATGCACAATGGTTTTAAAAGATGTTTTAATTGAAAGTTCAATAAATTGTCAACGCCATAACATAAAACCTTTTACTGTAATGCACCAAAATTGCAGTTTTTTCAGCGGTTGCCCTTAACCTACCGGCTTTAGGCCCCCCTACCCTAATATTATGAATGTCTGCCTGTCTGTCTGACTGTTCGCGAAACGTGGAGAGTTTCAACCGCTGAACCGATATAGAAGAAATTTTGTATAGACATAAGAGCTTGAGTCCTGGTGAAGGACATATGATAGTTTTTATACCAGAAATTATCCTCCGAGGGGTGAAATGGGGGATGAAAGTTTGTATGGAGCTACGATATAAACGAGTTCCACGCGGACGGAGTCGCGGGCAGAAGTTAGTATACTATAACTTAAACTTCAACAAAAACAAGGCCATTCAAATTGGTAATATAAAATAATACGTTATTATTCAAAATGAAGACGGTTACTTTTCGCGATTGTTGAACAACCTGATTACGACATTAAATTACAGAGTTTATTTATATTTATGGGATTGTTATGTTATTAGAAGCATTCAGCATCACGCACCACGAAGGTTTGCCTTGGTTTGCCTCAATGAAATTAGGTACATTCGTTACTCGCCAAATGCATACATATATCACTCAGATAACATGTTGAATCTTATGCTGCAATATTGTTGAATAGAGAAGATAATTAAAACGTTTTCTTAAAAACATCCAGATTTTAAAACCATTGCACAGCATGAAGTATCTAGTTCATAATCTGTTGGTTAACATAGAAAGCTAGGATGTTTCCACATAAAATTTAACAGACCTTTGCTATCTATACTGTGTTAAATTCCTTTGTGAAAAACACAAACGTCAAAGTGACAGATAAAAGATTAACGAATCATAGCGGCCTTTTAGGTAACTTAGGTTTGATAAACGTTGGTGAATAATTGAATAATCTTTAGAAGCAGTTGTAGCATTAACTATTAACTCGTTATATTTCAAATTCATCATCATCATCATATCAGCCGAGAGACGGCCACTGCAGGACATAGGCCTCCCCCAAAGAGTGCCAAAGTGACCGGTCCCTCGCCACCCGCATCCAGCGGACTCCCGCAACCTGTACCAGGTCATCAGTCCACCTTGCGTTGCCTACCCACGCCGCGCCTTCCGGTACGTGGTCGCCACTCGAGAACCTTTCCGCCCCAACGGCCATCGGTTCTACGTGCTATGTGCCCCGCCCACTGCCATTGCTATATCGGTTACCTTGGTTCTGCAGCGGATAGCCTCATTTCTGATGCGATCACGCAGTGAAACTCCGAACATGGCCCTCTCCAATTGCCCTTTAGGTGACTTTGAGCCTTCTTATGAGACCCATAGTAAGCGACCCCGTTTCAGTGCCATATTTATTTCAAATTATAAAAAAAATACTTACTTGATTATCAAAAAACAAATACCTACAATATTCGCGATGTTTATACCAAATTGATTGAGAATGAATGCATGTTAGTTTGGATGCCCTTGCCATTATTTTATCAAAATAATATTGGCTCACGGATACAATATAATAAAGTAATTAAAATAAATGTTTGTTATGTTCAATGTCACTTTGTTAACTATATTAGCTTTTAGGCGTCTGCGGCTTAGCTCAGTAACCCTTACTACTAGAAAACTGCAATTTGGCATGGGTATATAAATCAATCACGCCTTCAAAATAGTAGAATAAAATCATGTTTTTTTTTTTTAGGGTAGGTACCTCCCGAGTCCCCGTAAGCCGTGCTTAGTTTTTTCTCGTTAAACCCATGCATGTGATATCGTTGGATAGCTCGTTCAAAATTAAGATGATACTTTGAAAATAATTTTTGAACCCGAATCCGTTTGCAACACTCCTTTGATCTTTACAAAAAGCGCTTTTTTCTCAGCCAACGCCGACGACGACGACGTTCATAGCTAAAAGTAATATGTACAGTATGCCGGTTCCCCAAGGTGCCGGTTGGGGCACCGGCATGTACTTGTAGCGATGAACGTAAATCGCGGAGTGTCCCGCGCCTGGTTCGAGTCAAGTGCAATTTTCGTTAATTCTTTTCAACGCTTCATCCTTTAATACCTTCTCTGTCCATTTTATATCCTCCATTCTCCGCCAACACCACATCTTGAAGGCCTCTAATCTCTCTCTGTCTCTGTGTATTCGTCCTACCAAACTAGCATCTACCCGCGACTCCATCCGCGTGGAACTCGTTTATATCATAGCCTCATACAAACATTCACCCCCACCCCCCCATTTCATCCCCCTAGGGCATGATTTCGGGGATAAAAATTATCCTATGTCCTTCCCCGGGACTCAAACTATCTCTATACCAAATTTCACCTAAATCAGTTCAGCGGTTTAAGCGTGAAGAGGTAACAGACAGACAGACACACTTTCGCATATTTATAATATTAGTTAGGATAAATAAGTGTAAGAGGGATAAACGTTTTATGACCTACATAAACGCTGTCATTCCATGCCAAGCCGTGATAATATATTCACACAATTCATTTCCTTGTTCATTTCCCAAACATTATGTCAACAGCATTATTTGCTTCCTAACTCACTTCCGATCAAACTGTTTGTGCGCATGTCCGTCTGTTTGCGCACGATCATGACATTCACGCGTGCGCATGCGCCACGGTCGCATTGGGTAACGCCATACTTATCATAATTGTGAAATGATGAGGTTTGTAGGGTCAGTTCATTATACTTATTATAGGTATCTTTCTTAGCAACGATCACGCTTTAAATATGGGTAAGTTGCTCTTCAGACATACCCATCCCTATACACAATACACACATACGTACATACGCCTATGGCGGATGTCACACTCTCCACACACACTGTCACATCTCCGGACGGAGGTGCGGAGCTCGTTGTATGCAAGTACCTCAGTTTGTATGTAAATTCCGTATGATACGACACACTGCACCGCACCGGCGAAATTTGTGTGCAGCTCCGCAACTCCGTCCGGAGATGCGGCGCAGCGTGACATCCCGCTGTTTCCAAAATGGGTAGGCAAAGTATGAAATTGAGTAGGTATTCAGTATAGTTCTAGTCTAGCAATTGTAGAAATTTTCAAGATGGAAAAAAGGTAATAATAAAATTGTAGTAAGTAGTGTGTATACGTAAAGTTGCTGACCTTATTTCCGTGCTGAACTCCTTCTGTGAGACATCAACGAGAAGCAAGTGATGTGGTAAACATGCAGTACCGCATTCGTCAAAGGCATGACGTAGTCAGTCAGTGCACTGTGTTTACGGTGGGCCAGGGTATTTAAAACACCGGCGTGGTCGGTCCTTAAAATGTGTATGCTTTTCATTCCAATAGCTTGTGATCAAATTAGGGAAAAATACATTAGTTTATGGGATCGGTACCTAACTAATCATAGTGTGGTGAGGCATGGCCACATCTATTTAAATTTGCAAGGCTTTTAATTTTCTCAGTGACACTAATAAAAAAATCCTCTTGACTTGTCTATTTTGATAGAATATCGGCCCCCAATTTAATTTGCATACGAACATGCGTCACACTCTTAAACCACCTACTAATATTGATTATAAAACAAGTCATCTGTTTGTGTTTTTCACTCTAATTTTCTCGTGTTTCCGCGATCGAATCCCACGCATACAGTTTCCTGCTCCTGTGGACAGCGTTCACTTTTCACCTTGTGTCTGGGGGCACGGCAGTTATTCTTTATTTGCTAACTAAATAAAATTTTGTGACTTGGCAACTACACAATACTACATAGTTTTAGGTATCCATAAATGCAATAATACTTATTATTATGTCTTTCCCGTTCACGGGACAATGATGTCCCGGACCTTTGGGAGGCGTGCGTGGAGGTAGGTACCTACAAAGTACCAACTGAGCCAACACGTAGAGGCCCTTTTGACAATTTAATGAAATGCAAGGAGTACACCGAGCGGATGCTGTCGCTGCCCGTGTCATGGGACGCACACAGAGACAGCACCCGTTGGGGTGTATAGGGACTATTGATGGTTGATGGAATGTAAATAAAACGGGTTATTGGGTTGAAATGATGGACTAGTGGCTGGGCTATTGGGTGAAACATCGGACGCCTGCCTAATAAAACTGTTTCAATCTTTATCTCTGGCAGACGGTGACTCGCTAACTGCTAGATGGGCCCCTATTAATAGCGACATTAAAAAATGGCCTAAGGGCAACACCGGTCAGAGAGCTGGGGGGTAGAGAGGTGGCACTGGATTTTAAACATATAGCCAACTCGCCACTTAGGTGTCCACATCTACCCTCGAGCAACAGCTCTTGCGACTCCACTCTGGACGGCCAGTAAAGGCAAGCCTGAGGCGGAGGGCCTGTCCAACCAACCACCCGATCGGCTCAGCCTGACCACAGGACACCCCCAGGAGTACTCAGGTACGTAGGGTCGCTACTCCCTAACAGCCCGCCACAAGCTGCCTTACGTTGATTGATTAATTATTATTATTATTATGTATGTTTTTTCCATATCTCAGGACCATGGGCTCCTGGACTTTTGGAAGGCATGAGTGGGGCCGAAGCCAGCAGCGCAGAGACCCTTTAAAACAAATATAATATAAAGCGAGGGATACACATGGCGGATACCATCTCCGAGCGCACAACGTAATACACCCAGTGATGGTTCCCGCCAGGTGCAAAGACTATTGCAGTGCAACACTGTGCTGCGATGGCAATTAAGGTCATGGGTTATTGGGTTGAATGGTGGGTGGTCTGGAAAATGGGTTATGGGAGGAGACTAGCGGACACCTGCCGTGACAATTTCAAAATTCTCAAAATTGTGAAAAGGCAGGCGGTGACCTGCCTACTCGTTAAGTGGGCCCCACAAACAGTCGCACGCACAGTGCGACAATGGAGCAACACGTCTGAGCGGCTGCGAGGTTGTCGACAGGTGAGTCTGCGGTGCGCCAGATCCCGGTAATCCGTTCAAGGGCCGCCGGCTTTATGACATTTTACACTTCCAACCTGGAGCATAGGTTCCGCTCTTGCGACTCCACTCTGGCCGGCCGGTTAAGGCAAGCACAGAGGCGAGGGCCAGATCACTCGGGCCCTCTGGAGTTTAGGGGTCCGCGGTGTTATTATTAAATGCAATAAAGTTGTGTGATTGCCAAGTTGCATAATTTTATTTACTTGGCACTACAAAATATCTCACAGATTTCATTACTTTTTAGAGATAAACAAGCAGCTCCATCGAGACTAGGCTAGTTGTATACAGATTGTTTTTGATGGGTATATACTTACGTAGAGACTAAAGCCTCCGTCACTTTCTGACGCCTAACAGAAGTTTAAGAACCACTAACTTAAAGGCTAACATAAGGACGGCATAAAATGTGCTCATGTCATTCCAGGTACCTTTCCTGGCATCACAAACTGTGTAACTATCCAATTTATGATAATACACCGGAAGGGATATCTTGAATGATAACATAAATATCCTATTACAAAAAGATTCCAAGCACACCTTGCGTGATCAATCGGTCCGAGCAATAAAAAGTTGTTACGATCATTGCTCCATTACAACATTATGAAAAGAAGGTCTAATCATTACTCATATGCGATTTACAACCCTTGGAGATGAACCATCGTACCTTGTATAACTTGGCCCAGATATCCCTTACAACTTTGCTTAGTTAGAGATCAGACTCATACTGGCGTGTAAGGCTAGTTTACGGTATAGTGAATGTGCCGGGGATGTTATAAGACTTATAAGACTGTTGTGATGAGAAGGTGGTTTCAGTCAGGATGAGAGCGGCAAACTGTCTGTTGGTCCTCGCGTTGCTGCTGTGGCAGGCGTCAGCTGCGCCTAGTGTGAGTGTTGTGAGTATTTTTGATCAATTATAAATGAGAGCTGATGATTTTTCGATATGGGGAAACTGGTCTAATCCCAACAAGGTCTGGGTTTCTCTCTGGAACGGTCAGATGGCAGCCGCTTTCGTTGAACTACTTAGGGCGTACGCTAAAACTTGGCATAAGGTGCCTTGGTCCATTTATGGTAGCACAGGGAAAACACTCGGAGGATGATCATGGTTTTTCGATATGTTAAACGCTTTTGTTCTTTTAATAAGGACATTAAGTCACACTGGAATCTGGCTAGTAATTCATAAAATGTTTAATAATCTGTTGCAGACAGGACGAAGCAAGCGCATAGTTACATACACGTAGACATAAGACAGTACACGTTGCAATCTCGGCCCAAATTATATCTTTCTCTACCTACCTCGGTCATTGCTTTTGGCAGCTGTCTGGCCGACAAATAAATAAAACGAAAACAGTAATAAATATTAAAATATAATGAAAACTCACGGGTCACTCGCGTATTTTATTTATATCGAGATACGCTCGACATGTTTGAACTGATTCGCGGTTCCTAGTCATGAGCACACGCGTTGCCGGCGCGTTAAGCACTGCGCGCCCGCGCCCTGCTCGAACGGCTGGTTTGCGCGGCGACGAGAATCTACCCTCATTTTCTTCAACATTTTTTCACACAATACTCATTATGTCACATGCTAAAGTCTCGTCCACACTTGACGCGGCCGTAGTAGTCATAACTGTTTTCCAGCTAGGCCAGGCGCGGGACACTCCGCGATTTACGTTCATCGCTACAAGTACATGCCGGTGCCCCAACGTTGGGTAACCGGCATGTACTTGTAGCGAATTAGCGATGAACGTCGACGACGTTAGAGGGCCATAAATCTTGATGTTTTGGCTGAGAAAAAAGCGCCTTATGTAAAGATCAAAGGAGTGTCCCTTCTGTACTTGTACTATTATCTATTCTGTGGCTAGGCGGCACATACCATCCACAAACACGATTTAAATTCGGATGACGACTGATTTACATAGATTCCCGTACTTTGCACGGCACGAAGAACTTCTCCCTCGCAAGAATTACCTTGTCGAATCGAATGCGTTGAATCCGAATACAATGAATGCTCTGTCACTGCCGACCCCCGGATATAACTTTTCTTCATACTACGTATGTACTCAGACAGCCTTGTGGAAATGTTCCGGCCGGTATACTCTTGCTTGCCAGAATTTCATTTGCCCGAATTTTATCTGCCATAAGATACAACTGCCATAATGTTGTTTTCTATAATTTTGTATGCCATACTCATTGTATACCATAATAATTATATGCCAGAATCTTTGTTTTCCATAATATCAATATCAATAATCTCATTTTCCATAATCATTATAATCCATAACTATCTTATGCCATAATATCATTTGCCATCCATCTCAACATCCATAATATTCTTATGGGATAAAGTGGGTACGTACTGCAGTGTCTAATATAAAAAAAAAATATCTCGAACCTATCCGCGATCCAAGTCGGTTTTGCCACTAAGTAAAAATGAACTTTTCTCTGAGATTACCTAATGCCAAGATAGTGTTGTATTGTAGGCAGTAGGGAACAGGGGCTTAGTGGCAAAACCGACTCGGATCGCGGATAGGTTAGAAGACGGAAGCGGGAGCTGTGCTCCCGCTTTCGTCTTCGAGGTTATTTTTTTTATAAAAGAGCGGTTAAACCAGCAAATTAACAAAGATGAATCCGAATGCACGTTTAGTATGGCGTTTAAATATTCTATTAAATAATATTATTGCAAACAATAATCTGGAATACAATACGTATGGCATTCGTATCATTATGGCATCCAATATTCGGGTAAACAAGAGTATGTCAATTAACTATTATGGTAAACGAAACATTCGGGCAAATGAAATTCGAGCAAGCGAAGTTCGGGCAAATGATTATTATAGTATATGAATGTCGGGCAATCAATAGACAACCGTTCCGGCCAGTTTCTCATAAATAACTCTTCCCACAGGAGCAGGGAAACATATAAACTCCAGGGCTGTTCAAAGGCTCCTTATCTTTCGGTGAAGGCGAATACGAGGACGGAAAATCGTCTTGATGCAATCTTCGGCGTAACAAGTGTTCAATTTTATCCATCACACCATTCAGGATAAGGGAAGCATCTCCACTGTGGTTGGTCCTCAAGCGTTTTACGATATAAATAAAATACGTGAGGGACCGTTTAAATGTCTGATTCTCACGTTAGTTTTCTATATATAAACATTATAATTACGCTATGGAAAATAACCATTCTTACAAACGCAAACATACCTATATATTTACCTACTACGAATCTACAATGCGATTTACAGCCAGTCCTCACCATTACCAGTATATCTCGACTTGTAGATTCGAAAGAAATGCGTATTCGGAGTTCTGAATTTTCTGGTTCTTCAGAAGTAAGTTGTTGTGAATACCAGCCCCACTTAAATCACAGTTTAGTGGAAAGTAACTATAACCAGTCCTGTTAGTATGGTTTTGAACATGACTGTTGCTATAATAGGACGGACCCAATATAGCGCTGAAAGTAGCGTCGTCAATATTTATTATTTATACTTGTGGTGTATTGCTATCCTTATCTCGTGCGCATACGTCACGTCACGATGTCCGGAGTGGGGGGGCAGTAGTTGTCCGACCGTTGCCGGGAGTGGTGGTGTGCTGTCGAGCCAAGGAACGTGTAAATGGCAACACCGGTATACCTATGGAACGTGCCAATAAGTGAACACTACAATACTCTCCCGAAAAGCCTCACATACATAATGTATGGACTTTTTTTAACCTGCGGAAATGTATTTTACGCTTCCCGCCCGGCAAGGGAAGCACGGCTATCAGGCGACGGCGCGGCGCGCAATCGCTGTTGATTTTTCACGCACTATCCATCTCTCTCTCTTATTAGCACACTTAGAACAAGAGGTATGGTGCGAGAAAAATCGAGAGTATGTCGCGGGCGTTTTATATTTTTCTTTAGATATAATTATTGTAAAAACCTAGCCTAAGACATAACAAAAATTAATAGAATAAGTACTTATAAATTTTATAATACTTAATAATATTTTATATTAATTCACACAAGTCTACAGTTAAACACCAAAATCACTTAGGTGGTACTTATACCTAGTTTCGCTACAAAAGGCATAGTAAGAAACAAGAAATTAAAAATGACATACAACATAAGGTAACGTTATAAAAAAATCTAAAGAACCTAAAAAAAGACTATGCTATTACTATCTGTATCTATGAATGTATAAACGAGTAGGCCTCGGAGTGGGCTTGCAACGGTTAAGGGGATGCCTTGATTCGAGTCGACCACGCCTTGCTATAGGTGCTATACTGCTATGCTTGCTATTCTTGCTTATATTGCGCACGACAAAAATAGATTCAACACTCTTCGGGAATGGTTTTTTTGGTCAAATTTCGATAAAATACCTAACTAACTGAAGTTTTATTTATATTTCATCAAGTCAGATTTTAGATGAGATAAAATACTATAGTATTAAATTGATTGTGTCGTAAAATAATGTACTTATGTATTGTTTGAGTAGGCTGAGTAAAAAAAGAAAATAAGTACCCAACTATGGATTTTTTTTCTGTAGAGGAAATTTTAGGCAATCATGTATCGATTAAATCAGATAAACAATCATATAGTCAAGAATCATACATCTGAAAATCAGACCTTATTGTTTCTTAGTTTAAGTTAGAACGGCATTTCAAAGCGTGCGATAATTTCCAATGCACCCCCTTAACTGTGAATGTGAGTCATGTTTTAGCAACTGCCATAAAAGATCGCATCATCTGAGTCCAAACGTACTTCCGTATCTTGTTTGCAATTCCAACCCGGCTATTTAGCGATATTAATAACACAAGGAAATATTCGCAACACGGAAGCATCTAAAAACAACTCATGTTCTTGTTATCTATATAAGGTGTAACAAAAATAACGCAAAACCGTTTAAGGGCATAACAGGTATCGTGTTCTGATAAGAAAAAAACCGGCCAAGTGCGTGTTGGACTCGCGCACGAAGGGTACCGTGTCATTATCTATAAAAACGGCAAAAAAATCATGTCTTGTATGGGAGCTCCACTCCGATTCGCACTTGGCCGGGTTTTTAGTATTTGTTGTTATAGTGGCAACAGAAATGCATCGTCTGTGAGAATTTCAACTGTCTAACTATCACGGTTCATGAGATACTGCCTGGTGACAGACGGGCAGACAGATAGACAGCGGAGATATGAATGAATGAATGAATGAAATTGTTTATTTCGGACATCGGGTATCCATAAGTAGGAACAAATTTGACATATTACAAATTACAATTATAAGTTAGTAGGTAAAAATAATAATAATAATAATAATAATTTTAATCTAAGTTAATAAAAAATGAAGTGCTCATTGGATATAATAGGGTCCCGTTTTTACCCTTTGTCTACGGAACCCTAAAACCAAAAAAAAAAAAAAACGCGTTTCTCTCAGTTTTGTTCTTAGCAGAACACGATACCCTTTATTTTGTTACACGTTGTATTGTAAAGCAGGGTCTCTTAAAGTGGGGTCTGTGGCATGATGCATGGGTCCAACGTTTTTATTAGAAATATGCAGCGGGTGAAAATAAAAAAAAATGTACACGGTTAAGGGCCTTAATCTAATCTACGCTTTAACTTTTCTCATCTGAGTAACGACAATTACCCATTGTAGCACAAATATTTTATATTCATGCAAAAGGGGCAGCAGAGGCACAAAGCAGGTAGCGAGCGTCATCCGCCGCTCGCTGGGGCCCGGCCAGACGCTGTTTTTTCAACATGAATGGACTTCGCGCGCAATGGTTCTGCGCGCCAAAACAAAGCACTTGACAATTAGGCGACGCCACGCTATGGATAGCGTCGCCTCGATGTCACGTAGGCACCCACGCCGACAAGTAGTATAAAAGGCCAGACGGGTCACGGGTCAAGTCAGTTGACATCCAAGGGCAGTCCTGGTCACACATTGCATAAACCCTTTACGGTCGCAATCCCGATTCAGTTGACATCCCAGTCACCTCCAAGCTAACACCTTGCTCTATACAAAGCAGTCCTGGTCACACATTGCGTAAACCCTCTATGGTCGCAATCCCGACCGCACACTGTCTTTACATAGTGAAGGGTGAAAGCCGCCTCCTTACTTAGTACGGACCAAGCCCCGTCCCGATCACACATTGCATAAACCCTCTATGGTCGCAATTCCGATCACACACGGTGCAATCCGGAATAAGTACGGTGGAAGCCTAGCGCGGAGCGTAACTCGTCCCATTTACCCAGAAGCTTGACAATCCGTAATCGTATAAACGTAACTGTGAGCCTTGTGAACATTTTTAAGTGAACGAACTATCGTATAACTAAGTGAACCTTATGAACATTGTTAAGTGAACGAACTTATGTAAAACTAACTAAATCCTGTGAACATTACTTAGTGAACGAACTTTTGTGTAAATAAATAAATCTTACTGGAATCGTTGTTTGTTGTTCTGTTAGCCAGGCCTGAATCCACCTTCATCTTATAAGAGTGCCGACCTATTGGAAATCTCAACCCAATTGGTCTGTGCTCTATAGAAAAGGGTGCGTTACCATCACACGTAACCACATTTTTCTACAACTGGCGCCCAACTAAGTGGCCCTGGCTAACGAACCTAGAACACGAGCGCAGCACAAAGTAACGAAGATGTCCATCAACATGACCGAGGAGCAGCTGCAGAGGATAATCGCAGCCTTAGCCCCGGCGAGTAAGAAGGGATCATTCGCACATTGTAACGCGACGTACGACGGAAGCGGCGGCAGCGAAACAGTGGAAACGTTTATATCAGCGGTGAATGTGTACAAGAAACTGGAAGACATCGAGGACGAGAACGCGCTAGAAGGCCTCACCTTGCTGCTAAAAGGGGATGCAGCAATCTGGTGGGAAGGGGCAAAGTCCGAGGTAGAAACTTGGACTGAGTTCCAGGTGCGGATAAGACACGCGTTCGCTCCAAAAACACCTGCGTATATCCTATACCAGGAGATAATTGGGACAAAACAAGATGTATCTACCCCTACTGAAAAGTTCGTCGCAAAGAAGAGGGCACTGATAGCCCAGCTACCGGCACCAGCACCGACAGAAAGCCAGCAAATCCACATGGTGTATGGGCAACTACATTTACGGATACGAGAGCGGGTGCCGAGAAGCGCGATTAACTCATTCGACGACTTACTCAGACTCACACGAAGTGCGGAAGAAATCCTCTTGGAGAACAAACCTTGCTGGGTAGAAAATTCTCAACGATTACCCAAGGTGGGACTCAGAGAAACATTCCAGAGACTACGCTGCGAATGCTGCAAGAAGAGTGGACACGGCGAAGAAGAATGCCGCCTCAAGAAGCTCCGGCAGCAACCACGCTCAACTGCAGGGGGAGACGTGAGCACGAAGACTCCGTTACCAGAAATCGCCTGCTATGGGTGTGGCAAACCCAGCGTCGTCCGCAGCAAGTGCCCAGACTGCTGCAAGGAATATAAACAGCCAGGAAACCAGCCCACGTGTGAAGACATTGAGATAGCAACACTGGACGTTAAGAAGTTCAGTTATGCTCAGGAAGAGAATAATACTACATGCAAGAACAATGTCTTGGAATCTGATTTCATCCAGGGGGAGTCAGAAAATGTAAGCGGATGCCTGCAATCACCAGTCGTGAAGAGATTCAGCTCCGTGCCGAAATTAACGCCGATATCTGATTCACTTTCAAAAGCTCGGGAAAAAAGCGAAGAAAGAAGAAAAGAAACGGCAGATAAGAAACGTCAGAAAGGTCCAATATTTCAGCCTGGTGACCTTGTAATGGTAACTATCCACACTCAAAGCAGTTCGAGTCGTGGCGTAAGTGCGAAGTTGGCACCACGACGAGATGGACCCTACGTCATATTACAGCGTCACGGACAAGCGTCGTACGAGGTGAAGCTTAATAACGATTCCTTAGAAAAGGTGGGAGTCTATCATACCTCGGCTCTGACACCATATTATGGCGATGGCATATCGCCACCTGAGCCGCTTCAACCAATAAGGAAAAGCGGACGGCCCAAGAAGCAAGCAAATAGTCAGGCACCGCAGACAGTGGATGTGCTACCTAATCCTGTCTCCTCGCCGGGACGTCATCGGAGCCAGAGGGGGAGATTGTAGCACAAATATTTTATATTCATGCAAAAGGGGCAGCAGAGGCACAAAGCAGGTAGCGAGCGTCATCCGCCGCTCGCTGGGGCCCGGCCAGACGCTGTTTTTTCAACATGAATGGACTTCGCGCGCAATGGTTCTGCGCGCCAAAACAAAGCACTTGACAATTAGGCGACGCCACGCTATGGATAGCGTCGCCTCGATGTCACGTAGGCACCCACGCCGACAAGTAGTATAAAAGGCCAGACGGGTCACGGGTCAAGTCAGTTGACATCCAAGGGCAGTCCTGGTCACACATTGCATAAACCCTTTACGGTCGCAATCCCGATTCAGTTGACATCCCAGTCACCTCCAAGCTAACACCTTGCTCTATACAAAGCAGTCCGGTCACACATTGCGTAATGCCTTTAGCACACCTCCGCCGCGAAACCAGCAACGCGAAACCGCTAACCATGTTTCGCGGCGAAACGTAGCACACTACCGCCGCGAAACCGATCGCTGGTTTCGCGGAACAGGAGTGTCGTAATAGGATTCAAAGCAAAATGTCGTCGCTTTCGGAGTCAGAGGAAGAAGAAATCTTATTGTGGTCATTAACATTAAAAAGGCGTAGAACCTGGGTGCATGAGATTAATGAAAAGAGGAAAATGTTAGGCGAAAATCGGTTATGTAAAGAACTAGAGTCACACGAAGATCGTTTTTATTCATATGTTAGAATGACTCCGCAAAGTTTTGAAGAGCTACATGATTTATACCACACCACAAAATAGTCTCACTGGAAACCGACAGCGATCATCTGCGGCAGCGTTTGAGGTTAGAGAGAAATTCGTAGAATACTTTACACAAACTGACAGAACTTAGCTTGTAAATTGTTCAAGTTGTTACTAAATAAACGTATTATAATAATAATAATGTATTTTTCTTAAGTGCATACTTACCATCTTCATTTAGGATCCTTTGAATCTCCCGCCAAGCTTGTAACTTTTTAGTGTTATTTTTGTAGTCTGGATGACTAATTAAATAAATTATTGGCCTATTACGGACCTCTTGAATGAGTTTTTCTGTGAAATCAATATCCATTTTAACTATATTTCACTGTTTCGCTATTAAATTCTGTCGACATCGACAGATCATTTGCGAACCACAGGCGAAATGGCGGACCGAGCGCGGAGGTGTGAGCGGCGTGCGAGCAGATCGCCGATACGCGGTGGAAAAGAGACAGAGTCATAGGCGTTACACCGCGTTAGAACAGGCAGCTTAGCGACTGTTTCGCTCGTCATACAACGGACAAACTTAGGCGAAGCAACCGCGGTTTCGCTACTTTGGTTTCGCGGCGGAGGTGTGCTAAAGGCATAAACCCTCTATGGTCGCAATCCCGACCGCACACTGTCTTTACATAGTGAAGGGTGAAAGCCTCCTCCTTACTTAGTACGGACCAAGCCCCGTCCCGATCACACATTGCATAAACCCTCTATGGTCGCAATTCCGATCACACACGGTGCAATCCGGAATAAGTACGGTGGAAGCCTAGCGCGGAGCGTAACTCGTCCCATTTACCCAGAAGCTTGACAATCCGTAATCGTATAAACGTAACTGTGAGCCTTGTGAACATTATTAAGTGAACGAACTATCGTATAACTAAGTGAACCTTATGAACATTGTTAAGTGAACGAACTTATGTAAAACTAACTGAATCCTGTGAACATTACTTAGTGAACGAACTTTTGTGTAAATAAATAAATCTTACTGGAATCGTTGTTTGTTGTTCTGTTAGCCAGGCCTGAATCCACCTTCATCTTATAAGAGTGCCGACCTATTGGAAATCTCAACCCAATTGGTCTGTGCTCTATAGAAAAGGGTGCGTTACCATCACACGTAACCACATTTTTCTACACCATACATTTTATATTTAAATGTATGGGTAATTGTCGTTACTTTGTTATTAATAAGCGGTATTCGTGTAAAACGTACGTACGTTGGAGATACCATTACCAAACTCAATTGGAACTGGGCAGGACACCTTGCCAGGCAGAATGATGGTAGGTGGACCAAAAAGGTGTCAGATTGGTGGCCAGTTATAGGTTAAAGGAGCGTCGGCCGTCCACCAGCCCGATGGGTGGACGATATTAGGAAGATAGCGGGTCGCTTCTGGATAAGATTAGCTCAGGATAGGGACGGGTGGCGTACACGTAGAGAGGCCTATGCTCAGCAGTGGGCGATTACGGGCTGAAAATGATGATGATGATGATACGTGTAAAATAAAGGAATAAACGTGAGTCTTCAAATACCTACATGTTTTTTATCATAATTTTCGAACGAGGGAGCGAAAGCGAACGAAGTTCTATGCTTCGGATCGGGCCGAAAATCGTTAGTATGTCCAGATGTCCCGCTTCCCCGCTGTTCCCCTCTACAGGTCGCATTTCTCAACCAATTCTCGTGAGGTTCTTTAATTATACAGTTTCCTTTTGTCGAGTCACTTTTTCGAAATTCACAAATATTTTAGTACGGCTCTGAGAGAGCCACTATTTTATTCTGTGCTATACTTAGCCTAATTCACTCACGGTACCTACAATCAAGGCTGACTGATGGCAAATGGCAACTACAATTACACCATGGTCGTATATGCCGTGTTCGGAGCAACTTTGCCACGCCCCATACATGTTTTGTTCTTGGGGTGTAGTCATGGTTAAAAATACATACCTAGCTATATATTACACGGAATAACTTAAAGGAAAAAAAGAACTTTCTGACTCCATTCTGTTGCAACAAACTTTTATCTATACCGGCTGGGAACATATCAAAGGTTGCTCTCGACAAAAGTGGCCATTGCAGGCCCGTTGATCAGATGTCTAATGCCTAATCCTTTGGCACAGCCTGTAGTTATAGGTTTCGTTTCTGGACAGTTAGGCGAGTAACACACGGAGCGGTGCAACAAAGTGCCTCGGCGCGGTCGAGCACCGCTCCGTGTGTTCCTCGGCTTACAGCGTTCGGTTGCTTAAGATGCCTGTTTTCAGCCGAGTATGGAATGGCAATTAACGGTACACGTATTTCTTTACGCGAGTTTCAACGCAGGCCCCGCGCCACTAAACGGCCTGTCGGCCTGCAAGTCCATATAATTACGGCCTAAGAGTTTGATAGACTTCGACGTGTGACGTGTTAGAAGATTCAAATCAACCGTAGACCTCCTGTCTCCATCATCAGATCAGCTCGATGGTACCATAACATTCAATTGTCATCCAAACTATACATAACCCATTTCAACTCAATCGGTTGACGTCAACTGGTAAAAAATTCAGTTCCTAGATTTGTCCCACACTTATTAAACTTCGCCGTTCCTCTCCGCAGCTGGGCCATGACGCATCCTCCCACCCCCCAGCATTAGCAGCCGTATCAGAGTTAACGTCCCGAGTGGCGAGCAAAGCCCCGCGCCTGAGCAACCTCAGCGTCAAGGACGCCCGTCTGCCGATACCAGGACCCCAGGACATCGAGGCGATCAAGAAGGTGGCGCAGATACTGGCCATGCTGGGAGAACAGGTATTGGGGTAGGTTACGTACTAAAAGTCTAGACTTTACGATTAAAGTAGCTCTTGGTGCCGTTTGGTCGATGGTTTTCTAGATTTTTTTAAGGAATTTGATAGGGTGGGAACCGGAGAACTGCGTTGTATTAAAACTACACACACAGATTACTTGTTAAAAGAGGTTTGAAATGGACGGAACGGCGCAAGTAATTAGGCTCTGCGATCCATTTGTTATAAGGAATCCAGTTATGAGAACTAGCTGCAATGCCTCTAGCGCCTAGAAGTGGTATTAAAGCTGGCACGAGTGGCGAGCAAAGCCCCACGCCTGAACAAGCTCAGCGTGAAGGAGTGTCGGCATCAGGTCCGCGGGTCATCAAGGCGTGCTGAGTCATCGTGCTTGGAGAATAGGTATTGGGGTTGGGTACTTTGATGCTATTCTAGTAGCGCTCAGTGATCATGTGTGTCAATGGTTCCCCGGTTGTCTTTAAAGCATGGACTAGGAACTATGTTGTGAGTAGTTTGCAGAAATGGATCTGGAATGGCTTGGTACCTTGGTAGGCTCTGTGAGTCGTTGGTAAACAAAGCAATCTCAAATTAGTAGCTAGTTGACAAGCGTTCTCGCCTGAACTTGAAGAAAACTTGGAAGCCAGGGTCAACTCAGGGCGTGATAACTATTACGGGTAGTGTTAGCTTGCCCAAAGTATACACTCGTAATTTTGTGAGGAATCCCGGATACGTAAGAAAGAAAGAAATAAACATGTATTCGAGATAAAGCAAGGCTGCTTGAGTAAGCTACTTGAGTGTACACCTGAGAGTAGAACAACAACACTCCAGTGGTAATAACTTCAACTTCAAACTTCAAACTTCAAATTAACTTTATTGCCATAACTTAAACTATACACTTAACCTACATTACAATATAATCCAAAATTTACAGTTATAATTTATCTATATTATCTTAAAGTATCATTAAAAATGCGTTGTTTTGGCAATGGGTACCAACCTCAGCATATGCTGAACTGTTGTCCAGCGCTGATTTTCAGCTTGGCCCCTTTTCAGCTGGTCATTTCGGTGCATTGTAGACTAAATAACATGCGCAGTGCAACAGGTTGTACTCAATATGAAGTATAATAATGTGTACGTGCGTGTGTGTGCGTGTGTGTGTGTGTGTGTGTATAAGTGTGTGCGTGATGTGACGCGTAATTTGATGTTTTAATTGTGTAGCAATTTGTGTGACGTATATTGTAATTATGTAAAGTGTGGCGTAAGTATATATAGTAATTAAGCTTTATTATTCTAAAAAGTGACTACATGTATGTTCAAAGGTTGTGTCAAATTTGCCTCTGAAGTTCAAGTAAGTGCCTTTTAACCAAATTTTTGAACTTGCCCAAAGGCATAGGCTCTCGTATTGGTGGAGGCAGATCATTCCAGATCTTCGCAGCGGCAAATTTGAAGCAACCCCTAAATTGTCTGGTTTTGTGTGCAGGAAGTATTAGCTCAGTATTCCTAGTGCTTCTGACAGGCCTGATACGGTTATCTTTTACCCACTTCAATTCATCATAGAGGTACGCCGGTTTTTGATATTCTATAACTTTACGGATAGCGCAAGCCAGATGTAAACTCCTTCTGTTCTTCATATTTAGAATTCCCTTGATGTTTAAGTGTGGTGTGATATGTTCTCGCCTTTGGATGGTATAGCAGAAGCGTACACAGGAGTTTTGTACACGCTGAATTGACTTTTTGGTCTTATCTAGAAGCCTTGGACCGTAAACTATATCACCGTAATTAAAATGCGAAAGGACCAGGGATTCCATAAGAATTTATCTGATTTCAGTAGCCAAGTATTTCCGTATCGAGTAGAGAGTTTTAATTTTGTAATAGGCATTTCGGATCTTACTATTTATATACTCTACGAACCGCATTTCCCCATCTAGTATCAGGCCCAAGTTCTTCGCACCCTCCACTCGTGAAATAGTTTCGGTTCCCAAATATAATGTCGGGGTTTGTCTAATAATTTTTTCTCGTTGCCATTTGTTACCCATCACTATAAATTGAGATTTTAATGGGTTCAACACCAGGTTATTATTTGCTGACCACTTCGCTACTATCTCAAGGTCTTCATTTATTCTACTTATGGCGAGGGTGGTATCGTTGGGTGCGAAAGTATAATAAAGCTGCGTGTCATCTGCATAAAGGTGAACTTTGCAGTGCTGTAAGTTTTTGACCAGATCCGCCGTATACATAATAAACAAAATGGGACTTAAAATTGAGCCCTGTGGTGTGCCTCGGTTGACAAGTTTGACTTCAGATTTGGCCAGTGCACCTTGGGGTGTTTGAATCTCTACGTATTGTTGCCGCCCTGTAAGAAATGATTGAAACCAGCTTATAGACGATGCAGTGACACCATAATAAGCCATTTTTGACAACAACAGCGAAGTATTAAGGCAGTCGAACGCACGGGAAAAATCTAGCAAAACAAGTACAGTACCCATTCCCTGATCTGAGGCCACACTTATGTCACTCGTAACTTTTGCTAGAGCTGATTCTGTGCCGTGTCTGCCGCGGAATCCTGATTGTACACTTGGTAGTATATCAGATTTTTCCAGGTACCCTGTCAGCTGATTACAGACTACTTTCTCAACAATTTTGGAGAGTATAGGGAGGATACTTATTGGGCGAAGATCTTTATACTCATCTGTCTTGTTGGATTTAGGTATGGGTTTCACCTTGGCTAATTTCCACTCTTCCGGAAAGACCCCTGATAATATTGAGCTGTTAACAATGTGTGTAATTATTGGAAGAGTGACATTGAGCGTTAATCGGATCATTTTAACCGATATACCATCGTGACCACTTGCATTAGTCTTTATTGACGAGATAATGCGATTAACTTGCTCCTCTGTGCAAGTATCGATCTGGAACGTGACATTCTTTAATGTCCTGCTTTCGAAAAAAGTTTGAGTACTGCTATTGGTGTCTGAGGTACCAGGTAACTGTAAAAAAAAGTCATTTATTTTATCCGGTTGACATAGATGTTCGGGTATCAGGTGCTTTTCGTCGCCGCCTAAGGTAGCTGTGCTTTTGAGATGTTTCCACATTAATTGGGGGTTACTTTTGTTTTTGTTCACATAGAAAGTAAAATATGCGGTCTTTTCACGGTCCAGAGCCCCAGCGACGTAATTACGAAGACTTTTATAATAATCCCTATGTTGTAGTTTTTTTGTTTTACGGGATTTAGCCAAAGCCGAGTCCCGTAGCCTCATCATCAGCCTAATAGTATCCGTGATCCACGGGTATGATTGGTCGTCGATACGTATCCTATGAATCGGCGCGTGTTTATTGAATAATGACATTAGCATTTCGTTAAACAGTTTCACTTTTTCATAAATACCTTTCATACCTAAACTAGAATACACAGCCGTTATGGCACCTGTGTTTTGACATCTCTGGAGTGATACTTATGTGTCCAGTGACACATGAATCTCCTCATCCGAAGGACGTCCACTGCTGGATATAGCCTCCCCCAAAGCCACAATGACCTGTCCTGTGCCATTCCCCTGTCCATATTTAGAACTCCTGGAAGTAGATGGCATAATGATGTAAACAGCCCGTTCTGTTACAGGTGATCCCGGCAATCATCGGCGAGCCAAGTGGCGGCAGCGGCAGCGCCTGCGACCCCGTGGAAGATGCCCCTAATGATGCTGTTAGTGTCTAGAAGTCTAGACAACACTAAGTTATAATAGCTGATAATTTATACAAATCCTGGGTTTTATCAAGTGCTAAGGACCAGGCTGACCAGGAGAGAAGAGATCCTTGCTAAGGACGATTGAAAATAGAAGAGGAAATATGTTGGGGCACCTGTTAAGACATGACATTTATATAAAAACTATAATCGAAGGGAAAATAGAGGGAAGAAGAGGCAGAGGAAGGCCGCGACGTGCTTTTATGGACCAGGTCAAGGAGAAGGTCAATGTAGTGTCGTACCAGGAGCTCAAAGCAGTGGCAGAGCGTAGAGCTGAATGGCGGTTACTCCGCCGACAAGAGCAGAGCTCTTAAGTTGAAGAAGAAGAAGAAGGACCAGGCGCCTTTAGGGCATCAATCATCATTTCAGCCGAAAGACGTCCACGGCTGGACAGAGGTCGCCAAGGAGGGGCACAAAGACAGGTCCTGCGACACCTGCATCCAGCGGACTCCTGCGACCTTTACCAGGTCATCTGTCCTTTAGGACGATAGGTGTTATCAAGTTTATCTTGTGACGGCTAGGTACTTAACAAATATATTTCCTGAATTTGTTAGAGGTTATAGAAAAGCCAATCGAGACGATCAGAATTTTTCTACTCTGTCTCTGCCTGATTAATCTGTAACCAGTTAAACTTGGGGATCTAATCATACCATGGTTCTCTATCTCTCTCTCTCGGCCTCTCGGTCTTCTTGTCAAACCACCAATGATTTTGTAATAATGCACGCATTAAACGATTTAATATCCATAATCCAAACATTATGCTCTTGGGGGATTTTGGCAGCTGCTTTTAAACGATCTCCCGCCACCGTAAAAATCCCTCATTGTACTTATTAGCTAGTTAAATATAATAATAAAAAACTCCGTGAGCCACCATTCTTGAGATTACACGATAATTATAGTAACAGATTTGTTAAAACCCAGTATTTGTTAATACTTATTAAATAATTAATTTATGGTTAACAAAGGGTACTTATTAGCGACTTTCTGTACATAATAAAATGGAATATTAACTGCATGTGTTTTACATTCCTATGCATCGATTAAGTTAAGGTAAAGTAATGTTATTTCAAAACAGTAAATAAAATTTTAAAACGGCTCTCGTGATAAAAAAGAGGATTCTACTCTTGTTTTTTAAATATTTTTCTGGGTTAAGCCGCTACTTGAAACTTCTCAAGAATAACACAAATAACAGCGAAGTGTCTTTGCTTTGCACAATGTGTAGTCAATTCACTCTTGTTATTTGGTATACACGGTTCTGAACCTCAAAATGGACATACACATTATTGCCTTATTGATAGCAAATACATTACTGTCACCACATTAAGTTCAAGCCTAACGTCCTAGCTTACCAAAACCATTGTACAAAATAAGCAATAAAGGGTTAGTAGAGGAAAATCTGTCAGCGACAATGCCAATAGGTATCAGTATCAGGCGGCGCGTGAAAATTTTCGATGGGCAGCCCGGAACAAAAAAGTTATGAAAGAGTTAACAGTATATAACTATCTAGGCAAGCCAGTAGGAATCGGCTTGTACGGACGCTCCGCCAATGATAGGTGATGTCTGTTCCAAGTCCTCACCAGCCGGGATAATCTCGAATGAAGGAAAATCAAGCATTCCAATATCACACATAGTTAAGAACAAACATACGGCAGTGCTCATTTTAAATATTATGTTATTAAAGTCGCCTTGACCGGCCCCTCAAGAGCGCTATTGCGGTTGCTGCCGATGGCCGCCGGTCAATGGCAGTGAAGCATGGTCATTATCTATTATTGAATAACTGCTAAAGAGTTAAAACCCACGGGTTTACTAGTGGCTCTCTGAGCTGAAGACCTAACGAGTCTGTCTTTTTAGGGTTCCATACCGTAAAAGGAAAAAACGGGTTATAGGATCACTTTGTTGTGCGTCTACGTCTGTCTGTCTGTCAAGACCCTTTATCTCGAGAACGCGTAGAGGTATCGATGGAGTTTAAATTGAAACCATATACAGGCCTACAGTCCCTTGAAGCTGTGAAAAAAAAGAAACTTAAGTTAACGTAAAAAAAGGATACCACTCGCAATGAATCTAAATGTATACGGTAAGTATATTTGGCAAGTATATCGTCTTTAACATCTGAAATTTTTATTTGAACATTTGTAATTAAGTACGGAACCCTCGGTGGGCCAGTCCGACTCGCACTTGTCCGGTTTTTTTATCGTAAGATTGAAATGTCAAGTCTTGGGTCAGTCTAATGTTTTTCCCTTTGAGGTACGGAACCCTAAAGATAGAGGTGAGCAAGGGGTGTTAACTATTGGGCAGGTGTCATACATTAGGACGCTTAGCTTACTGAAGCTTTTTGAACTTTTTCTATTAGGTACGAAATGCTACGATTTATTTTTATAACTCCAAATCTGACAAACGGATTGAGTCACCTTTGGTTAAGATGGTTATAAAATTTACCTATGCTAAGATGACATTATAAAACTTGAGGATTTTACAGCGGTGTTTGTATAGACATGCAAAAACGTAAAAAGACGCGTTGTTTGTGGTTGTTGCTCTTTAAAGACAGACAGATAAATTAGTAAGTACAAATATCAGACATACTGCATAAGAGAAATTAAACTTTAATCAAAAGATTAATTTAACGCCATCTATGCTTGATCCCAGATACTACAGCGTCTCTCTCTCAACAGATGTCGCTACACGCCATGTTCGCATGCAGCATCTTCCTGCGCACGTAGTGGTGGCGCCATCTCACGGTGCAGTAGAAAATTAACTCAAACACCGAGACGAGACTGATGCCCAGGAGGATTACCCACTGGCTGCACATAAAGGCTGAAATGCGAATGATTTCGTTAGTAAATTGGAACCTTCAAACTAGGCTGATCATGGACGGGACATTTTTGTTCTGCAGAAACGGGCTATTCGGGCGATACATAGATTGAAACGTAGAGACTCACTTAGAGATAAGTTTAAAAATATTAATATAATGACATTGCATTGTAAATATATCTATGAAAATATTGTGTATGTACATAAAAACATTGTCAATTTTAGGAAAAACTGTGACATACATAATAGAATACTAGAAATAAGCATAAGCTCGCGGTGCCCACCACTCGGCTCCATAAAATAAAAGAAATCATTCATGGGTAATTGTGCAAGGTTTTATAACAAACTTCCTAGAAACGTAACTGAGTTTAAATTCAAGAACTATGTGAAACGTAAACTTAGTTCGAAAGCTTATTATAGCACACAAGACTACATGAATGATAAAACTTCTTGGGACTAATTTTGAATGGATTTATAATTTATTTATTCCTTTTGGAAAATTTTGACATTTTGTTTTTAATTTATTATTCTCGTTTTATTTATTTTTTGCCATTAGATTGTCTTTCTAGAAACATCCTGCTCTAGTATTTTTTTATAAAAAAAATTAAATACTTCATAGATATTTTTCTTTTTATGTTTAATAAATTACTCTAAGTAATTAGCTTAAGATTATGTTTCTACCTGACGATTTGAAAGTGCTTGTTACTGGGCCTACTTGAATATATATAATTTTGAGTTTGAGTTTAGGTGCACTGGAGGTGTCGCGAAGTGATTTTTGTGACGCATAAACACGTGGTGAGCTTCTCCTGAAGTGACAATTGTCTTTCCGGAGCAAACATTTTAACGGGCTGTAACGATGGACAAAATGCCTCCTAGTGCGAAGACTGTGAAGTTGCTAGAGCTTTTCTTGGACATAAGTATGTGATGCGCTTTTGTTAAATCTTCGCTAAATAGTATGTATGTAAGCACTGTATTGTACACAATAAAAGATTAAAGAATATAGCATCACATCCTACCAACTGCCGTGCGAGCTCAGGCCAGACTTGGACCGGATACCGAACGGTGCGAATCAGCTTTACGTTGCGCGTGGAACACATAGAAATCTAAATTGTGATTCGAAACATATGTCAGACTAAGCCTGTATTCTTACCATGGCTTCTAAAAAGCTTTGGCACACCAGAGGTATAACCCGCTTACAATATCTATGGACCTGGCGTCGATGACGTCACGTCACGTCGGCGCTCTGGTACGGTACGCAACCGTCGCGTTTGGGAGCGCGGGTAGTAAAAGGAGAAGGGGGCGGGGCTTCACATTCCAGCGATGTCCACAGATATTGTAACCGAGTTGTATCATAATTGTTCTACTGACCAAGGGTCTCAAACCAGTCGTTGTTACTCATCACCTCGTAGTGAAACTGGTCTTCCGTCGAGTAGAAGAATCGCAGCACACTCTCGTTCCCCAGCGAGAGTCCATGACTGACAAAGAAAAGACGAACAATGAAATAGTAGTGTCATCATCATCATCATATCAGCCGAAAGGCGTCCTCCCGACCTCCCGCAACCTTTACCAGGTCATCAGTCAACCTTTTGGGGGGCCTACCCACGCCGCACCGTCTGGTACCTGGTCGCCACTCGAGAACCGCCCCAACGGCTAACGATTTAAATTTTACAGTGCTAGGCGGCAATATAGGGATACGTTTTTCGAGGAATCACACCATCAATTGCAGTTGCAGTTAGCACATTAAACATAGCAAGTACAGTGCCCAGAGACCATTGTACCTACGATATTGAGCTGGTTGCAGTGAAGATTGCGAGTACGAATAAAGCCTTCATAAAGGATTTTCATCGCCTGCTTAAAGATAGGGCCATGCCATGGTACACTTCGAATTCAAAGATGCCGCCCTTGTTGCGGATTTTAATGTAGGTATTAAATTCTTCCTTTTCAATGTTTCGTTATAATAAATGAGAATATTGTTAGCCCATCATCATCATCATCATCAAGACGTCCACTGCTGGACATGGCCAAGCCTCCCCCAAAGAGTGCCAACATGATCGGTCCTGCACCACCCGCATCCAAAGGACTCCCGCAACCTTGCCCATGGCTCGCTAAAACTAACTTCACGACAGCCATAAATTAACCCCATCACACGACGCAGATCAGACCCGACATCTCGTCATATCACCCTAATCCCACTTACGCGAATCTGTTCTGAAACAGCCGCCCCTGTCTATTCTGGTACGGGGCGTAGGACGCCTGGGTGAAGTAGACGGTGCGCGCACAGTCGGCTCGGCACTGCTCACAGAACAGAGCGTCTTGCAACTCCTCGCTGAGGGCCTCCCCATCCGGGTGGTCCAGGTCGTAGCCCGTGGGATGGTAGAAGACGAATTTTTCTGCGACAACACCCAGATTTTTGGTTACAAATACAAATACAAAATATCTTTATTTCGTCATCATAGGTGATAAAATAGATGGCAAACAGTTTCAGGTAGCTGGGGTAATATTTAGTTTAATATAATAACGGCAACTGTGTCCAACGACATATGCTCGCGGAGTCTAGCTGTCAGCGAATCATTGTGTTGGTGCTACGCTACATACATTCAGAGGGTACATACAGATGTACCCATGCTATCAGTAATATATATAAGTAACTACGAAATATCTCCAATTGTCCCCAGCCCGAGGCCCATCATAAATTGAGCGGGGTGGAGTACGCAAGGCTAAGCCCCACTTGCAAGTGATCTTTGTAGGTATACCTATGCCCATAACAGCAGCTACCTAAGCTCACTTGCACTATCGAACCTACAGCTGGTGCAGTTCGTCAAGATAATTCTCTAGCAGCTAACCAATAGTTTTTTTTATACACAACGACGGTGGCAAACAAGCGTACGGTCTGCCTGATGTTAAGCGAACACCTCAGCCTATAGACGCATGCAACTCCAAAGGAGTAACATGGGCGTTGCCGACCCTTGATATGTTAGAGGATTCACCGTGTTGACATTGACCGTGTTGAAGGAACAAATGCCCTCGCTCTCAACACAACGCATCCTCGGGGACCTTGCTCACCTCCAGGAACACAACACTACTACAGAGCAAGTAGTATTACCTAGTGTTATTATGGCTGTGGTCTTCTGCAAGGCGGACGTGCTTCCCCAGTTGGGCTGCTCCACATTCGAGCGGGATGACATTTCGCTGTGCCCTACCTCACCAAGTTACCTTTGTGTTTGTTCAAGCAGCTCAGTTCATTGAGTGTGCAGACTGGATCCGTCCTAGGTTGAAACGTGTAAGGCACGCAGCCACACAGTTGGAGTGCGGCGTAGCGACGGCACTCGAGGAGACACCAGGAGTAACTGCGTCTCCAGCGAGGAATATCAGAAGATCCGGTCGGAGGTATACGACAACCGCGCTGGACAGAGAAAATCAATAATGAACTGACTGATATTGATCGATCTCGTTGTGAACGAGGTTGTTTCTTGTTCATAGAAAAATGTATAGTCAAGCTACATGTATCCGAATATCTATTCATTTCGTTGCATAATTTCATAAGTCGTTGTGTGAATTGATGCCATGATTTGAATTTTCTAGCTGATAATCATCCAGTTTCGTCAGACAGAGGAAATTTTGCAAGTACGTTAAGTAGGTACTAAATTACTACTTACTAGCTTCTGCCCTCGACTTCGTCTACGTAGACCTGGGATAAAAACTATCCTATGTTTTGATCCAGACTATAAACTATCTTCGTGCAAATTTCATCCAAATCGGTTGAGACGTGTAAGCGTGATTGAGTAACAAACCGTAAGTAACTTGCACACTAACCGAGCCGCCCTCCAAGAATGGGAACTCATCTAAACATCCAAACTTTCGCATTTATATTTTGAGTAGGATTAGTAGGATAGTAGGATTCCGTCTTATACAAACCCATGCTTCATTGAAGTAGTCAAGATTAGAGCTGGCACTCTGCGCCCGAGTTGTGACTGTGTAGTAAACGGATGCGTTAATGGGCGCGAGTTGCACACTAACCGAGCCGCCCTCCAAGAATGGGAACTCAGTTCCATCAAACACCAGCACCTGCATAAAACAAGAAGAGACAGAAACGGGTCAAATCGGCTACAAAAATAGACGTATTTCCTGTAGACAATACAATAGTTAACAGAGGCCCTAGAACGATGGCTTTTACTGTCGCGTTTTAAGTGACCTTTTAGTAAATTTTCGCCGTAAACCGTGACGATATAACATAACGTGCTAGCTGGACAGGGGTACATAAAAATCAGGAGCCTATCACACAACTCATAAGTCGGCAGTCGAGTTCTACCGAGTCGTTCCAAAGCTCCTTAAACCAACCGGCGACCCTTCGGTCTTTTCTGCTCCGGCGTTTTGACAGATCTGCTATCCGGCATTTTTACAAATCTTGTATAAATGTGATCTACATGTCTCTCAACCACTTTTACACTACCTAACTATACAGTTTGTGGCCTGTATCAGGATCAGGAGCAAATATTTAAAAGGATTTTTGCATTATAGTTTTTAAAAGATATTTTTGAGATTTTAATTTTTTTTGTTATATTTTTAGTGTTTTTAAAATAAAATTAAACTACTCGTGTCACGCTAGAAGAGTAAAAAATACACGTAAACTTACTGTAAAGAAAATAAACTTTTTTTTAAATTAAAACCAACTGTAAATAATTGCTCACAAGCTCAATAATCCATCGTAAATTTTTTTGCTCCCATTCCACGCCACACTCTGTATATGTACTCATGCTCGATGAGTGCTTCTAGCCAATGGTTCATGCGTTGCTCGGATTCACCTTCGAACTCTTTTATAGGGCCATAAATTCGCCAGCCAGTGTTGCGTAACGAGAAGAGCCATCTTACATTAATAATAGAAGGGAGAATATACTTGAATATTACGCCACGACAACTTCTTTAAAACCATCATGGAATGAAAAATAGTAACCCTCCTTTGCTTCGACATTCAGGTAAAATGAAAGAGAGGCGCATTGATATCGACCAAACAAACGTGTCACATCAGATCACGTCATCAAAAGGCTGGCGTGCGAGGGAGAAATAGCAAATACTTGTGATGAATTTCTTCAAGAAAGACTCAACTCACCTCAACCCCAACGGAAGGTTTCCTGATGTAGGCGTAATCATCGGTGTCTTCTTTGATGGCGACGGAGAGGCCTTTGTCTTGGCCAACCAGGTTCAGAATACGCGGCGGTGTATGCCGGTCTGCGTCCCTGAAGACAATATAGTAGATTGTATGACAAGGGTCTAAAGTAAGCCATATTACCACGAGATGGATATTTTCCCGAACGAAGTGAGGGGTAATATGGCTTTTAGACCAGAGTTATACACTCTACTTTTCACTTCGACTGCGAGAAAGCGCCATTCTTTTTAATAAACTGTTTTGACACAGATACAAAATATTCACAAGACGAATAAACGCCTCTGACCGTCTAATAGCGGCGTAGTCTATCCCGCTCAATCTTTTGCCCCTAGGGAAAATATGTATACATATTTATGATTTATAAAACATTTTAATTTGACCACTCACAACAGTTCAATATTACATCCACCAATCACAACTCTTTAAAATAACATTAATATTTGCTGTCTACTAACCAGAATACAGCTAGACATTAAAATCGACCAATCAGGAAACAGAATTCAATTCAAACATTAGGAGTTTTTCATTCCCTAATTTACAATAATTAAAAAAATAAACGCCTCTGACCGACTATAGCTTCATCCAAACGTTCAAGCGTGGTTAACTGCATAATTAAATTAACCACGCTTGAAAAACACCCTATGTTTGAACTGAATTCTGTTTCCTGATTGGTCGATTTTAATGTCTAGCTGTATTCTGGTTAGTAGATAGCAAATACTAAGGTTTTTTTAAGGAGTTGTGATTGGTGGATGTAAAATTGAACTGTTGTGAGTGGTCAAATTAAAATGTTTTATAAATCATAAATATGTATACATATTTTCCCTAGGGGCAAAATGTACTACTTTAGCCCCGCTTGCCAAGTCTAATAAGATGCACTTTTTGAGCATGAGAAGTGAAAAAGCTATTAATACTGTACGGATTTAGGCACTAGTCCCACCGCGAGCGAGTAAGCGATGAGCTATCGGCTATAAAAACGTACAAAAGATAAGCACTCCCGTGTAAATAAAAGAGACACGGTGATGTTTATAGTTACTCGCCCAGCGGTGAACTATCAATATCGCCGTGTCCCTTTTAAGATGACCTCAGTAAAGCTTCCGAGCGAGTTGGTCTAAGAATGAACATGGATAAGACGAAGATCATGTCAAATGCCCATGTCGTACCAACTCCCATTACAATCGGACACTTTACGCTCGAAATTGTAGTGTAGACGATTATGTATACCTACGACAGACTATCCAGTTAGGTAGGTCCAATTTCGAGAAAGAGGTCAATCGTCGAATCCGACTCGGCTGGGCAGCGTTCGGAAAGCTACGGCACATCTTTTCGTCCAATATTCCGCAGTGTCTCAAGACGAGAGTCTTTGACCAGTGTTTGTTGCCAGTGATGACATATGGCACTAAAACGTTGTCGCTTACTATGGGCCTCATAAGAAGGCTCAAAGTCACCCAAAGGGCTATGGAGAGGGCCATGTTGGGAGTTTCTCTGCGTGATCGCATCAGAAATGAGGCTGTCCGCAGCAGAACCTAGGTAACCGATATAGCCCTCCGGATCGCTAAGCTTAAGTGGCAGTGGGCGGGGCACATAGCACGTAGAACCGATGGCCGTTGGGGCGGAAAGGTTCTCGAGTGGCGACCACGTACCGGTAGGCGCGGCGTGGGTAGGCCCCCCACAAAGTGGACTGATGACCTGGTAAAGGTTGCTGAAGTCCACTGGATGCGGGTGGCGCATGACTGGTCACTTTGGCACTCTTTGAGGGAGGCCTATGTCCAGCAGTGGACGTCTTTCGGCTGATATGATGATCATGATGAATGGTTAGCTAGCTGAGCTAAGCCGAAGACGGACGGACGAACAGACGGACAGACGGTCAGACGGACATGGCGAAGCTATAAGGGTCCCTTGTTGACTACGGAACCCTAATAACTACAACTTTAAAAAGTTTAAAAACTCCGGACATTTTCATTTCAAAATCCGATATCTCAAATACGGCTGAACAGATTTTCATGAAACATGGCTGAGAAAACTCGGGTTAAAATTATCTATGATACAAAAAAACCACACTCAAATCGGTCCATCCGTTAGGCAGCTACGCTACCACAGACAGATACACAGATACACAGACAGACACATTGAACTTATAACACCCCTCTTTTTGCGTCGGGGTTTTAAAAAGGCATATCTGATAATAATATTAGTCATAGTAACTTGCGTCAGTTCCGTGACGTCAATTGAAACGTACAGGTCGACACATGTAAAAAGAACCCTGGCGGCCATACATTCTATATGGCCGCCAGGGCTCTTTTTACGTGTGTCGACCTGTATATGTGTCTCAGTCAGATTTAGTGGCCATTTTTAAATACGGAATTCGTATAGACAACATTTATACCTCTTTTTAATATTACATAATTGATCAGCGTACTCGTATCGGCCGTTGAAAACGCAGCAGACGCCAACCGAGGTGATACGTGTCGCGAACAGCCGGTCGCATGATTTCTCCATGCCCGCCCACGCGCACTTTGCCAGCATGGAGTCACAAGTCGGAGCCAGCTGAAGGCAAGATAATATGGTTATTAGATTTATCCTCTGATGAAAAACATAGTTTAATATTTAACTACCCTGGAACCTATATGGTCGCGGACCGTACGGTCCTTCGCATGAGCTTTGAGCTCCCATGACGAGGTTTTCCCGAGGAACTACAGTATTATATGGGATCCTTCAAAAAAGGAGTTTTAAGATTAAAGGAGCTTTTAAAGTCGGCAACGTGCCTGTAATACCCCTGGAGTTGCAAGCGTCCATAGGCTACGGTAACCACTTACCAACGGGTAAGCTTGTTTGCCATCGACGTGGTATAAAAATAATCTGTAGCGAGTTTAACAATTTTTCCCCATCCCAAAAAGTGCACAGCGCCGCTCCCCCCGCCCCCAAGCCTCGTCCCGCATCTCTCACCTTACTAATCTAACGGTCACGTGACCTATCGAAATCTGTGGCGAGTTTAACAATTTTTCCATCCGAAAAAGTGCACAGAGCCGCTAAAGAAGTTTTCACTTAAAAAAAAATTATGCACGTGATCTTACAGAGAGCATAAGCTTGGTGATGTTCAACTTCCCAGAAGGATCGATGTTCTGGAGATAGTGCGCAAATTGCAGGTCCACCTTCGGTAGACCCAGCGTCAGGAGAGCACCGGAGTCCAGAAGGTTCCGTCGGACGGCGGCAGGGGTGTAGGAGCGGTTCCGGTCCATACTCACTCTGAAGAAGAGAAGAAATCATATCATTATGTCATGAAGGATACAGGGTCCCACTTACTCATAGCTCCATTATCCTTGGTCTGACGTCTGACCAAAAGAAAGTCGGAAGTAGGTATTCAACCTGTTGAAAAGTTAGATTAGGCGGCAAAAGCCTATAGAAGACGGGCATACCGACAGGCGTTGTGCGCTCGCGCAGGTGAATTCTTTTTGTAGGGTGCATAAGCGCTTTCTAGATATTTTAATGGCAAAGCGGGACTTTTCACTTGTTTTATCTTGCACTTGTGAAGTCTCTGAGTACGCTGGCTGATGAGTGATGACGGTGAACCTGCGCGACGCGACGGCGGGGAAGGTTAGCTCTCCGATGCAGTGCTGCGAAGACTCTAGGCTGATGAGGAACGGGTCCGACACCAGGTTGGAGAGGGTCAGGGAGGAGCAGTGGCGTCTCTAGACCATGTAGTGCCCCTGTGCAATCGTTACCCTAGCGCGCTCTAGTAGGCCGGCGCGCGCCGCGAGTGGCGCTCGGTGCCCCCTAGAATCGCTGCGCCCCTGTGTAATCGTTACCCTAGCGCGCTCTAGTAGGCCTGCGCGCGCCGCGAGTGGCGCTCGGTGCCCCCTAGAATCGCTGCGCCCCATGTGTAATCGTTACCCTAGCGCCCTCTAGTAGGCCTGCGCGCGCCGCGAGTGGCGCTCGGTGCCCCCTAGAATCGCTGCGCCCCTGTGTAATCGTTACCCTAGCGCCCTCTAGTAGGCCGGCGCGCGCCGCGAGTGGCGCTCGGTGCCCCCTAGAATCGCTGCGCCCCTGTGTAATCGTTACCCTAGCGCCCTCTAGTAGGCCGGCGCGCGCCGCGAGTGGCGCTCGGTGCCCCCTAGAATCGCTGCGCCCCTGTGTAATCGTTACCCTAGCGCGCTCTAGTAGGCCTGCGCGCGCCGCGAGTGGCGCTCGGCTCGGCGCCCCCTAGGACCGCTGCGATGCTGCACGATAGGTAAAGCCGCCTCTGGGACAGGCAACACGGGCAACAGGTAGTTATCGTAGTCTCTGGAAGCTTGAAGCTTGTTCGATTTGAGGATTTGATGCGACAGCAAGGGACGAATGCATGATTCACTCTTAAAGCGCGTTCTTGAGCGCTCTGGCGGCGTCACTCATCACTAGGAACAAAATACTACATACCGGAACAGTTCTGGGTGGGTCGGGGACGGTCAGGAAGCCGTCTTGCCGAACTATTACCTATTGATTTGAGAATTTGATTATGTGATGACAGCAATGGACAATGCAGATCGTTCACTCGCACAGCAGATTTTTGTGAGCTTTTGAACGTACTCACCACCAGAACAAGGAATTATGACGTCACTCAGAGGCGTCTGTACCTATGGTGTAGGGCGTGCATTGCACACGGGTGCAGCGGCCCTAGGGGGCGCCGAGCGCCGCCCGCTACGGAGCCGCACTCTGCGCGCGCGCTTACTAGGGGGCGCTAGAGTAATGTTTGCTCACGGGCGCTACATGGGCTAGAGACGCCTCTGGCGTCACTTTCTGTAAATTAGATACATTTCCAGACAGGTGATTCTCATTATGAGTGGCATAATGGTATTTCGCTGTACTAGTTCTCCGAGATCTTTTCAATTTTTCATGATCCAGGGTCAAGGCTGTCTTACACCAAGTTGGTGAGGTCCATGAGCGCCCGTTGGCTGACGATGTTGATGCTGCACAGCGCGACGGCGGGGAAGGGCAGCTCCCCGATGGAGTGCTGCGCGGACTGCAGGTTGATGAGGATGGGCGGCTCCGACACCAGGTCGGAGAAGGTCAGGGAGAGGACCACGGTTCCACCAATCAGGCAAACGGTGAGGAAGAGTATCCAGCGGTATCTGGCAAACATTTAAACTTTGATTTTTGCCATACCTATCTCGCTCCGTTAACGTTGTTTTTTTAATGGATGTTGCGAGTCTGATTTAAACGTGGTACCTACTCGTTATTTTTGCAGTTCAGACGTAAAATTAAATAAAGATAATTAATGACAGAATTAAAAAAACTGTATAACCTTGCAATATTTTAGGAAATAGTTACGAGGGGTTTTACCGACCCATACCTATTCTTTGTCCGCGAGTGTAGACTTTCTTCGGAGCATCTCCGACAGTGTCCGACATAGTTCATCATTATCATTGGCCATTAACATCTATAAAGGATGATTTAAGCAGCATTTGTAAAAGTGCGGCGCTTGATTACGCACTTAGATATAAAAAGGCCTGTACGAGAGCGGCATTTACATCCGCATAATATGATATGACATGCGAGTTCATACAATAGATGCAAGGGTCGCAGCAGCGCGCTAGCGTTGACCCAATTTACCTCTCGCACTGCGACGTATCCTCATCAGCGACCCGCCTCACGGCCTCCACGGAGCAGTGCGTCCAGAACTCCCTCACGGCGTCCCGGAGGCTGCCCCGGAGCCGCTCCTCGCAGCCCCAGCGCCGCCCGAACCGCCCCCGCGCCAGAGATAACTTCCGAACCTTGGCGCCTTTGGACCAGAGCGCGGGGTCTACCGTGCGCATGCTGCTGGTCGATTGCAATCAATCAATCAATCAAATCGTTTATTCGTAAAACATAGGTCCCTACATAGAGAGGTGTCTTCGCCATAAGGCATACAAAGAGTCATAACATGCACGGCTGATGATGTGGCGGAGTACGTTCGTCAGAAGACCGGCTTCTCGCTGTGGGTGTTCCAGCTGCGTTCGCGCCACTATGTCACAGTATAGAAGAATAAAACAGTAGGTAATCTGAGGCCGTTTAGGAGCGTTTGTTACCTACTGCGCAGGGCTGTGTCACGTTTGTGGCTTGGCATACCTATAATACTAAT
Organism: Epinotia demarniana; assembly: GCA_945867215.1. NCBI lineage: Eukaryota > Metazoa > Arthropoda > Insecta > Lepidoptera > Tortricidae > Epinotia > Epinotia demarniana. Next base: position 4,374,838 of record OX244277.1, on the reverse strand, counting down.
TTTGTTTTTAAGTATGCAAAGTATTTCTGTTACACTGTTCTGTTCTGTTAGACAATATTGTATACACACAGTAATCATATTATACATAGTTAGGTATGTGTTTTTAGTTTCCCACTTCATCGAATATTTTAATACCACTAATACTATACCTAAAATATTTCCTTGTGTATAATAGTTGCTAACTGCACTAGGTTGGTAGGTGCTTAGTTACAAGCCTATTCGGCTCCTTTGACTTGCGGCACGTGCTGCGCGGCGGCAATGGCGGCATTCGGTAAAATTAAACTTAACAATTGTTTTTACGTTTCATTGTGATTTAAATGAATACACTAAGAAAAGTAACTTACTTCTCTTGGTATTTGGAAAAAAGATAGCTCCGGATTTGTCCCAGTGTTATTAAGGCACCCAAAAGGCACCCATATACACAACAGTACACACGTTTCCGAAAGGACGACGACGACGACATGGTAGCGAGTGAGAGCGAGCGAACACGGCAACGGCGCGGCGGCCCCGATTGAAGCATTCTCCATCATTCCCGAAGGCTATGTGTGCGTGCGTACCGAACACGCGCGCATGTGTGCATCCGTGCGATGTACCTTTGTTCGATGTTTAATTACTGTCTTCTATACTGTGCCAGAGGTGTTGTGAGTGCCTTGCCGGCCTTTAAGGATGGAGCTCTGGGAACCTTACTCACCATCAGGAACACAACACTACAATACCTACGGAATAGGCAGCAGTGCTATTATGGCTGTGGTCTTCTGTAAGGCGGAGGTCAAGCGTGATGACATTACGCTGTGCCCTACCTCTCTCAAAATTTATAATTATATAGGTATAATTAGGTAGATGAATCGCGGATAGTCGCGGAAGAGTGCTTCGGCGTGCCTGTAATCCAGCACTGTGGTGAACACCGTGGGGTTTTATACGGTAGTCCGGGCGGTTCCAAACTTTGTATGTATGAGGTAATCTTCAAAACCGAACACGCGCGCATGTGTGCATCCGTGCGATGTACCTTTGTTCGATGTTTAATTTAATTACTGTCTTCTATACTGTGACTATGTGCACTTCAACCTCGTTTGTGGTGCGCGTGCCGCGGCCGCTGCAGGAGACCGTCGCATGTGCTGACTTCTGGCCGAAGGGTGTAGTGTTTCGACGGTTCCGAGGCAATCTGCCGAATCTACACCGGAGACAACGATGCAACGGGGCCACGCCGTTTCGTCGCCTAAATAGTATTATTTGTTGTTTTGGTTTCGTGACGCATTGGTTATTACTGTAATGCCACGTAAATGTATTTGTCAATAAATAAATAAATAAATAATAAACAACATAAGATATGACACAAAAAATGTAATATATTTTTTTTTAAATAATCTTTTAATCATGCAACGTGCTTATGTCAAATTACGCAAACTAAATAAAATTAAAAATTTCAACTTGTGACAAAACATGTAGGTATCAGTATGTATGTATCTTTAGGTGACAGTTACGTATTTGCGGCGTTTGCCGTGGAAACCTTGGGTCCATGGGGACCGGAGGCATTAAAATTATTTAAACTTTCGAAAATGTTCATCCGCTCCACTGGTGACCATAGGGCTGGCTCGTTCCTCGCTCAACGCGTTGGCATTTCCATTCAGCGAGGCAATGCAGCCAGCCTTATGGGCACCCTACCGAGTGGTATTGATTTCGGGGATATATGTAAATATAGTGTAAACCCCATAGGTCAAGTTAGTTGTAGTCATTTTTGTAATTTTATTGTTGTTGTACCATATCTTTTACTTATATTTTGAATAAATAGATTTATAGTGTAGGTATGTATGTAATGTATGTATATGTAGGTATTTGCGAAATATTAAGTAGACCTACGGTGGATCTAAATGTAATTTTTGGCGTAGGCAAATGACAGGTGATTTGTCCTAACGCTTCGAAAACTTACACTTACCAATTTACGCGTCTGGTCAACGAATAAATAGGTACTCACTTGATTTCGGATTTCAACACGGTACGTAAGCTTAAAATTGCTTAAAAACATTATACTTCGCTTAAATTGGTTCTAATTGATCTCTAAGTGTGTTGAGGCTAAGGGAATAGCAAAAGATTCGCCCTCCGCGCATTGCTATTACAAAAGTGTAGGCGTTAGTTTAGTAAGAATAGTAAGGCGTTCGAACTCGTCTCGGGAGTTTTGTAGGATTTAATTCAATCGAGAACAATAATTACTAGTGGCTCTGGGAGCTATAGAACTCGCTCTCCTTTTTTAAATATATTTTATTACGAAAAATGCTGAAACAGCCCAAAAATCGATTAGGTAGGACGTGATGGCGATCTCAGTACATCAAGGTAGTAGGTACTGAAATAGCTGTTGCGTCGCCAATCGCTCCGCTAGGGCCAGCCCCTAAGAACGGCATTAGCGGAATACCAGAAGAATACTGTTTTAGTAACTTATCATGGAATTCCGCAGAATAGCGCTTAATTCAATCAATTACTTCAAAAGCTCGTCACTATACTAGCTACCCAGTAAATACTGTAATCACTTACTACCTAGCCAGTAACTACTGTAAACTTTGAATTTGTTTTACAATGTCGCGTGCGGCATGCACTAATTAATGATTAATACCTCAAGTATATACGATGGATCTGACATGCCAATCAAAAAGAATTTTAAATAATAAATGGTTCGCTTGGCGCGATCACGCAAAACATCGATACTCAGTTGAACTTTTTATCGTTCAGTTGAACGTTAAAAAGTTTTCCTAGTGTTCCGTATTCAATTTTATTTCTCTTTCAGGTTCACTTTGGTGTAGCTGGTAGTGACGCTGCCTACGAAGCTGGCGGTAGCGGGTTCGAATCCCGGTAAGGGTATTTATTTTGTGAAGAGTACGAATATCCTTAGTATTGGGTGTGTTATTTATCTGTATAAGTATGTATGACGTCGTCTTTTACCCATATTTCATTATATTCGTACAACATAGCTTTGGTTAATTTGTGACTAAGTAGATTTGTGTAAGATTGTCCCCCAATATTTTTTTATTTCTTTTTATTTATAGTATTTAACTTACCACCCAACTTATGTAAGGTATTAATAGTATTATAAATTCTGAAATGAATATTCCTTAAAACTTCGAAAATGAAGTTTGCTAGGGTACAAAAATCCTAAAAATTAAACTTGCGTTCAGAAGAAAATTTTAAATATTTGTAATGCAAAGTTCCAATTTTATAGTACTCCAAGGCATATTTCCTAACGTTTCTATGAGATTAATGTTAGTCGAATTCATACTAATATTATAAATAAAAAAGTCTGTCTGTCGGTTACCTCGTCACGTTTAAACCGCTGAACCGATTTAGATGAAATTTGGTATACAAATAGTTTGAGGCCTCGGGAACGACATAGGATAGTTTTTATCCCGAAAATAATCCCATAAGAGTGTGAAATGGGGGGTGAAACTTTGTATGGAGCTACGATGTAAATGAGTTCCACGCGGACGGAGTCGCGGGCAGAAGTTACGGATGCACCCTCTCTGGCCAGCTTCAAATCGCAGCTGAAACGATGGCTTATCGAGCACACTTTCTATAGTTTTAATGAATTTACTAAGTACGAAAGAAGTACATAATTATTTTCAAAATATTTAATTTGATATTAATTATTTTGTATAATGTTTACTTATACTTAATATTGTACTATTGATTGTGAAATTGTGATGTGCCAATGACATGTAATATGAATTATTATTCATAAATGAATATGAAGCTAGTATTATTTAAGATAAACGTCCTATACCTTGACTCTGCACTAGTATATGACACGAACACTTTATGTCGAAGGAATATGGGTTAAATTCAAAATAAGATACTTTTTCTTCATTCAATTTTAAGAGGGAAAAACAGCTTTGCAGCAGCTCGTGACGGACAATAGGTACTTTTTTGATGAAATTTCCACTTCGAAAGAAAACGGTTTCTACTAACTAAATCTTAACAAATCACTTTGAATTTGATGTCGATCGCTTCAGCATAATATATTCTTGGTTTATAGGTAAAATTGAGGTGCGTAATGTTTGAATTTATTGCAAATTTTGTTAACAGGAAACCTATAGACATTCCATTGTGTCAATAACAACAAACATTATCAGATTTCGTATGGACGATAGTATTCCTAAGGTATTCTTCCCTCGTAATGTAACAATAACAAAACACAATTTGTTATTTAACTTCTTACATTTATTTATTGTTTCAGTAATATTATAAACGGTATTTAGTAAAGTGTACATACAATTTTTGTACAAAATAATCTAAAATAACTAACGTTATTTGTCACCATTGGGTACGCTACGTAAACATACAAAATTAACAGCATTTTATGCTCAAAAAGATCATTCAAAGTGCGTTTTCTCTTTAATGCCTTTCCCACGCAGATTTTATGCGGGTTGGAGTCCTCAGTCATCTCAACAGTTTACAAAGATGAAAAAAATATTAGTCAACGATAAAACATAGACATTTTTAAAGCGAGTTGCACTAAAATATCGTAATCTTATATTATAATACATTATTGAAAAAACAAATCCAAATAATTAAATCATTTATATATCTTACAATAAATTAGATTGTATACATTGACAACGGCGTACAAAACGAAACAATTCCAAAGTTTCAATCTTTTATTTTAATTTTAACCTTTTAACCGATTTCTTTTTTCGAGCGTCACAATTAAAAGACTCGTGCTGACGGCCGTCGTCAGCCGGCTAATCCGGCCAAAAGGTTAAAATTAGATTAGGGCAACTGGCCAGTGCAACACATAAAAACTAACACATATGTACCAAAACAACAGCGATCTTCCGGATCATTATTTACAACAGGTACATAATTAAACATTATGTAATAAATGTAATCATTTCTAAAAGTTAAGGCCACATATTAGTTCCACTCCTGGTACATGTCTTAAATAGAAATATTGACGACACAGCACCCTAGGAACACTTTCCTTCGGTTTTGAATAAGTCAAGTATGTAAAATGTAGGCACAGCTTTTTTTAACCTTTTAACTAGTACGTCACATTACAAATAAACTTTGTGTTGTCACAAATATGACTCAGGAATTCAAGATTTGTATACTAGCGGCGTTGTCACAAATATGTGTACAACATATTTTTTATTATTATACATACAGTTCAACTCATTACCATTATTAATAAGAGAATAAGGCCTCTTAATTCAGTTTATGTATTAGTTTAATGGCACTTAGTGAACATTATTGAATATTTGTTACAATACGCGACAGTGAAACATTAAAACATATGCATAATTTATAAAATTATATCTATTAAAAGCTCGTATCCATAGCATTTCAACTTAAAAATATACAAATTAATTACATATTGTATAAAGTGAATATATGCTTCAGTATATTTGGCATTTACAAGAAAGCTATATTTTTATTGGAAGCACTAAAAATAAGATCTAAATACATGATTCAATTAGTTCATTTACTACAAAAATACATTCTTATACACATTCATTACTATATGAAACAATAACTTAGAAAACGAAATATAATTATTATAAGAGACAGAATCGTGTGCCGAGCAAGGGCCAAAATTTAAAACCACAATGTTATGTCAAATGTAAATATATTGGTGCAATAACCCTTAATAACTGCATTCGAATTTGACATTGCTGAGAGTAAAATTGTCCAATTACAAATATTGTAGGCCCATATTACTGACACAATCTGTAAAACTTTATCGCATTTTTATACATGGGTATAAATTGACTGTCCTTATAGGTCTTCCTACAGCAACTTGACTGCGTTTTATGGGTTTATAACGCGACTTTTTATATTGATACTAATACTTATTACATCATAGAACAATAATTCGCATGGTATTGGATGTAACAGTTTTACCTTTACAATGAATTGACACCTATTAAAATTCCAAGTATAATATTTCGCACCCCCCGGTGTTTTCAATGGAGATTACAACTCTAACCGTTTACGTCCAGCCTCCCGTCAACTTGTGGAACATCTCCTCGTCGAGGGTCTGGTTGGCGTCCTTGGACCGCATGGAGAGGAAGATGTAGCCTCCGATGAACTCGTGGACGACCTTGCAGTCGGCGGACTGGACGGAGAATATGATGTTGCCTTCCTCGAATTGGACCATCATGTGCTTGATCTCCCAATTCACGTTCCAGGCCTGGGGAATTAAAGGATTATATTAGGGGGATTTTTTTCAGAGTGCTTGCAAGGGAGTTCTTTTCCCAACGGTGAGAGACCTAAGCAGGGTATAAATAAATTAGGAGATCAACTGATCTTACTGATCAGGTTTTGATCATTAAATGTGTCAAACAAAAGATTTTTTCAATAATGTTTTGTTAATGATCAAGCGTGATCGTTTTTACGATTATTTATTTAATGATCACCGCTGCTTCGTCCGCCATTTTCTAAATTATGTTTGTCCGATTATTGTCTTATTTTGAATCGGAAGTCCAAAACAATTAATGGGCCCATTCATAAGTGTCTCGGTATAATTGTGGTTTTAAGGGACAAAGCGCATTACATCAGATTCGTTAAGTTATATGAATAATGAAATGAGATAAGAATATGACGTATCCATGTCAAACGACTGACCCTAATTGCGAAACATTAATAGAGTCTGTCGAGGAAGGGCAGTCATTTCTCTAGCTCAGCTGATTGTTTGTCAGAGGCAGATCGTCCATATAGACAAACTAGGCACTTGTCTAGAGGCGTTGGGTTCCAAAGAGGCGACATTTAAGAGGGACGTATAGCTAGCAGGTCGCCACTGACAAATGGTTGACTGGTAGAGAATGCCTTGTGGAATTAAGTCCGTCATTTGTTCTTTATTTTGTATTGTGCAATAAAGTTAAAAAAAAAGTTACTTTTTATACGATCCATTTCGGGAGAAACCGTTTTCCACTAACTAAATCGTAATCAATCACTATTTGGATGTCGATCGCTTCAGCGTAATCATATCTAGTAGGTTAATAGGTTTCACTTAAAAAATAAATAAAGTGCCTACAAATTTTTATTAGTCCTAGATACCGGATATTCGACCGGTGATCAGGCCGAATATCCGGTATCCGGCCAAACAACTATCCGTTGCATCTCTATTATTGAGACAAAAAAACAGTAACATAATAGCTGTCCCCAAACTAGGCTGGGCCTGTATCTTGGGCGCCCTACGTGTTGGTATCCTTTACAAAACGAGTAACAGTTAGTCTTAATCCGCCTATTTTGTTTGTGTCTCCGTACGTACCTTCATGGTGCTATACCGCCAGGTTTTCAAATGGTCCCCAGTGCTAGGGTCCAGCCTCATGATGCGATTGTTCGCGATGCTGATGACCTCATCCTTGCGATGCCCCATGAAGCGGACCACGAACAGCGTCTGCCCGTAGTCGGGCAGGTTCTGCCAGGTCTTGATATACTGCAGCTTGGCTTCGAGGAGCGGAAGGTCTTTCACGTTCGCGTGGCTTTCGAGGACCCGTTGGGTGAACTGTGGGGAATAATACATTGCGTAAATAGGGCGGTGAATTCGTGAATGCCCCAGATCGCAGGTGTTTGTACCGCCCGTGTCGAGTACAAAATTTTACGTCTTCATCTGGCCACAATGCGAGTTTTCCCGTACGCGCAGCGTGCAGTAAAACTCGCATTATGGCCAGGTGTGACGCAATAGTTATTTACGATACAAGTGCTGAAAATAGGAAATTCGCAACGAGTGGTGATCAATTAAAACACGACCGAAGGGAGTGTTTTAAATCGACACGAGTTGCGAATTACCTACTCGCACGTGTATATACAACGTTTTACTGTACATATGGCTCTTTAAAGTTTCGACTTATGCACGGAAAGTGCTCTTTTCCGCACTAGTGCGGGAAAGTAGCACCATATGTACTGTAATAGTACATTACGTAACTAGGGCGGTGAATTCGTGAATGCCCCAGATCGCAGGTGTTGGTGGCCCGAACCGAAGGTGAGGGCCATAAATATGCGCTCTGGGGCTTTACGAATTACCGCCCGTGTTGAGTACAAAATTTTACGTCTTCACCTGGCCCCAATACGAGTTTTCCCGAACGCGCAGCGTGCAGTATAACTCGCATTATGGCCAGGTGTGACGTAAATTATATTATGTTCAAAGGCATGGAAATCGAACCAACCTTAAAGCCTAGTGCGTTTAGGATTGAGAATCCATTAGAACTTTGCGAGGTAGCGGAGCGATGCGCGAGGAACCAATCCATCATCCTGCTAGCGTTATTCCGGGTGACTAAGCGAACCCCGGGCTTTAGGACTCACCTGAATGAGTCCGGGGTCCGCTTTGACACCTACTCGCAAGATTTGACATAGGCAGTTTTGCGAAAGCGTCTGCCGTCTGACCTTCCAACTCAGAGGGAAAACTAGACTTTATTGGGATTAGACCGGTTTCCTCACGATGTTTTCCTGAAAAGCTAACGGTAAATATTCAGTACATAGGTTCCGAAAGAGTCATTGGTACGAGCTTGACAGCCGAATGCCTGAACCACTACATACATACATACATACATACATACATTCACGCCTTTATTCCCAAAAGGGGTAGGCAGAGCACATGAACCGTATGTTCCAGCGCCACTTTTAGCATAAATGTGGGTATAAACGATCGCCTAAATGTGATATTGCAGTGATAGGTTGCTAGCCAATCGCCCACAACACACTTCAACCCTGGTCCCTTAGTCGACTTTTACGACATCCACGGGAAGAAAGGGGGTGGTGGAATTCTAACCCGACACCACACGGGTGAACCACTAGGCTACCGTATATGTAATAACATTAAAACCACTGGCCCAATAAATATAGCTAAGAATGATCTAGACAGACAAGACTTTCGATTTAAACAAACATTCTATTTGGAATATGCGATGCCCCCGGTACACACAGCCACACACAGATATGTATGTTCATCATTATCTTCCTAGCGTTATTCCCGGTTATGCCCTAAAGGAGCCCGGGGTCCGCTGTAAAAAAGATAAAAGAGTAAAAAAAGTAAAGTAAAGTAAGTAAGTAAAGTCCAGATAAAAATAATTGAAGAATATTGTTCCCAAGTATCCACTCACCTTTCCCTTGGGCCGCTTGAGCACCCTCAGAGCCACATAGTTCTCAGGCTGCAAATGTTCCAGATGCGGCACATTGTGTTAGGTTGCGGTCTCTGCAGTCGCAGCAGTGCCCGCACGTTTCCCGCGTCGACAAGAGACTCTAAAAGGCTGTTCGGAGTGACAAGTTTCCTCACCTTCCCCTTGAGCCGCTTGAGCACCCTCGGAGCCACATAGTTCTCAGTCTGCAACTGTTCCAGATGCGGCACATTGTGTTGGGTTGCGGTCTCTGCAGTCGTAGCAGTGCCCGCACGTTTCCCGCGTCGACGAGAGCCTAAAAGGCTGTTCGGAGTGACAAGTTCCTCACCTTCCCCTTGAGCCGCTTGAGCACCCTCGGCGCTACATAGTTCTCAAGCGCAACTGTTCTAGATGCGGCACATTGTGTTGTGCCACAGCATTAGGTTATGGTCTCTGCAACCGGAGCAGTGCCCGCACGTTTCCCTCATCGATGAGAGAATAAAAGACTGGTGGGAATGACAAGTTTCCTTACCTTCCCCTTGAGCCGCTTGAGCACCCTCGGCGCTACATAGTTCTCAGGCGCAACTGTTCTAGATGCGGCACATTGTGTTGTGCCACAGCATTAGTTTGTGGTCTCTGGAGTCGCAGCAGTGCCTGCACGTTTCCCGCGTCGATGACACTAAAAGACTGGTGGGAGTGCCAAGTTTCCTCACCTTCCCCTTGAGCCGCTTGAGCACCCTCGGCGCCACATAGTTCTCGGGCTGCAACTGTTCCAGATGCGGCACATTGTGTTGTGCCACAGCATTAGGTTATGGTCTCTGCAACCGGAGCAGTGCCCGCACGTTTCCCTCATCGATGAGAGAATAAAAGACTGGTGGGAATGACAAGTTTCCTTACCTTCCCCTTGAGCCGCTTGAGCACCCTCGGCGCTACATAGTTCTCAGGCGCAACTGTTCTAGATGCGGCACATTGTGTTGTGCCACAGCATTAGTTTGTGGTCTCTGGAGTCGCAGCAGTGCCTGCACGTTTCCCGCGTCGATGACACTAAAAGACTGGTGGGAGTGCCAAGTTTCCTCACCTTCCCCTTGAGCCGCTTGAGCACCCTCGGCGCCACATAGTTCTCGGGCTGCAACTGTTCCAGATGCGGCACATTGTGTTGTGCCACAGCATTAGGTTATGGTCTCTGCAACCGGAGCAGTGCCCGCACGTTTCCCTCATCGATGAGAGAATAAAAGACTGGTGGGAATGACAAGTTTCCTTACCTTCCCCTTGAGCCGCTTGAGCACCCTCGGCGCTACATAGTTCTCAGGCGCAACTGTTCTAGATGCGGCACATTGTGTTGTGCCACAGCATTAGTTTGTGGTCTCTGGAGTCGCAGCAGTGCCTGCACGTTTCCCGCGTCGATGACACTAAAAGACTGGTGGGAGTGCCAAGTTTCCTCACCTTCCCCTTGAGCCGCTTGAGCACCCTCGGCGCCACATAGTTCTCGGGCTGCAACTGTTCCAGATGCGGCACATTGTGTTGTGCCACAGCGTTGGGCTGCGGTCTCTGGAGTCGCAGTAGTGCCTGCACGTTTCCCGCGTCGATGACACTAAAAGACTGGTGGGAGTGCCAAGTTTCCTCACCTTCCCCTTGAGCCGCTTGAGCACCCTCGGCGCCACATAGTTCTCGGGCTGCAACTGTTCCAGATGCGGCACATTGTGTTGTGCCACAGCGTTGGGCTGCGGTCTCTGGAGTCGCAGTAGTGCCTGCACGTTTCCCGCGTCGATGACACTAAAAGACTGGTGGGAGTGCCAAGTTTCCTCACCTTCCCCTTGAGCCGCTTGAGCACCCTCGGCGCCACATAGTTCTCGGGCTGCAACTGTTCCAGATGCGGCACATTGTGTTGTGCCACAGCGTTGGGCTGCGGTCTCTGGAGTCGCAGTAGTGCCTGCACGTTTCCCGCGTCGATGACACTAAAAGACTGGTGGGAGTGCCAAGTTTCCTCACCTTCCCCTTGAGCCGCTTGAGCACCCTCGGCGCCACATAGTTCTCGGGCTGCAACTGTTCCAGATGCGGCACATTGTGTTGTGCCACAGCGTTGGGCTGCGGTCTCTGGAGTCGCAGTAGTGCCTGCACGTTTCCCGCGTCGATGACACTAAAAGACTGGTGGGAGTGCCAAGTTTCCTCACCTTCCCCTTGAGCCGCTTGAGCACCCTCGGCGCCACATAGTTCTCGGGCTGCAACTGTTCCAGATGCGGCACATTGTGTTGTGCCACAGCGTTGGGCTGCGGTCTCTGGAGTCGCAGTAGTGCCTGCACGTTTCCCGCGTCGATGACACTAAAAGACTGGTGGGAGTGCCAAGTTTCCTCACCTTCCCCTTGAGCCGCTTGAGCACCCTCGGCGCCACATAGTTCTCGGGCTGCAACTGTTCCAGATGCGGCACATTGTGTTGTGCCACAGCGTTGGGCTGCGGTCTCTGGAGTCGCAGTAGTGCCTGCACGTTTCCCGCGTCGATGACACTAAAAGACTGGTGGGAGTGCCAAGTTTCCTCACCTTCCCCTTGAGCCGCTTGAGCACCCTCGGCGCCACATAGTTCTCGGGCTGCAACTGTTCCAGATGCGGCACATTGTGTTGTGCCACAGCGTTGGGCTGCGGTCTCTGGAGCCGCAGTAGTGCCTGCACGTTTCCCGCGTCGATGACACTAAAAGACTGGTGGGAGTGCCAAGTTTCCTCACCTTCCCCTTGAGCCGCTTGAGCACCCTCGGCGCCACATAGTTCTCGGGCTGCAACTGTTCCAGATGCGGCACATTGTGTTGTGCCACAGCGTTGGGCTGCGGTCTCTGGAGTCGCAGTAGTGCCTGCACGTTTCCCGCGTCGATGACACTAAAAGACTGGTGGGAGTGCCAAGTTTCCTCACCTTCCCCTTGAGCCGCTTGAGCACCCTCGGCGCCACATAGTTCTCGGGCTGCAACTGTTCCAGATGCGGCACATTGTGTTGTGCCACAGCGTTGGGCTGCGGTCTCTGGAGTCGCAGTAGTGCCTGCACGTTTCCCGCGTCGATGACACTAAAAGACTGGTGGGAGTGCCAAGTTTCCTCACCTTCCCCTTGAGCCGCTTGAGCACCCTCGGCGCCACATAGTTCTCGGGCTGCAACTGTTCCAGATGCGGCACATTGTGTTGTGCCACAGCGTTGGGCTGCGGTCTCTGGAGTCGCAGTAGTGCCTGCACGTTTCCCGCGTCGATGACACTAAAAGACTGGTGGGAGTGCCAAGTTTCCTCACCTTCCCCTTGAGCCGCTTGAGCACCCTCGGCGCCACATAGTTCTCGGGCTGCAACTGTTCCAGATGCGGCACATTGTGTTGTGCCACAGCGTTGGGCTGCGGTCTCTGGAGTCGCAGTAGTGCCTGCACGTTTCCCGCGTCGATGACACTAAAAGACTGGTGGGAGTGCCAAGTTTCCTCACCTTCCCCTTGAGCCGCTTGAGCACCCTCGGCGCCACATAGTTCTCGGGCTGCAACTGTTCCAGATGCGGCACATTGTGTTGTGCCACAGCGTTGGGCTGCGGTCTCTGGAGTCGCAGTAGTGCCTGCACGTTTCCCGCGTCGATGACACTAAAAGACTGGTGGGAGTGCCAAGTTTCCTCACCTTCCCCTTGAGCCGCTTGAGCACCCTCGGCGCCACATAGTTCTCGGGCTGCAACTGTTCCAGATGCGGCACATTGTGTTGTGCCACAGCGTTGGGCTGCGGTCTCTGGAGTCGCAGTAGTGCCTGCACGTTTCCCGCGTCGATGACACTAAAAGACTGGTGGGAGTGCCAAGTTTCCTCACCTTCCCCTTGAGCCGCTTGAGCACCCTCGGCGCCACATAGTTCTCGGGCTGCAACTGTTCCAGATGCGGCACATTGTGTTGTGCCACAGCGTTGGGCTGCGGTCTCTGGAGCCGCAGTAGTGCCTGCACGTTTCCCGCGTCGATGACACTAAAAGACTGGTGGGAGTGCCAAGTTTCCTCACCTTCCCCTTGAGCCGCTTGAGCACCCTCGGCGCCACATAGTTCTCGGGCTGCAACTGTTCCAGATGCGGCACATTGTGTTGTGCCACAGCGTTGGGCTGCGGTCTCTGGAGCCGCAGTAGTGCCTGCACGTTTCCCGCGTCGATGACACTAAAAGACTGGTGGGAGTGCCAAGTTTCCTCACCTTCCCCTTGAGCCGCTTGAGCACCCTCGGCGCCACATAGTTCTCGGGCTGCAACTGTTCCAGATGCGGCACATTGTGTTGTGCCACAGCGTTGGGCTGCGGTCTCTGGAGTCGCAGTAGTGCCTGCACGTTTCCCGCGTCGATGACACTAAAAGACTGGTGGGAGTGCCAAGTTTCCTCACCTTCCCCTTGAGCCGCTTGAGCACCCTCGGCGCCACATAGTTCTCGGGCTGCAACTGTTCCAGATGCGGCACATTGTGTTGTGCCACAGCGTTGGGCTGCGGTCTCTGGAGTCGCAGTAGTGCCTGCACGTTTCCCGCGTCGATGACACTAAAAGACTGGTGGGAGTGCCAAGTTTCCTCACCTTCCCCTTGAGCCGCTTGAGCACCCTCGGCGCCACATAGTTCTCGGGCTGCAACTGTTCCAGATGCGGCACATTGTGTTGTGCCACAGCGTTGGGCTGCGGTCTCTGGAGCCGCAGTAGTGCCTGCACGTTTCCCGCGTCGATGACACTAAAAGACTGGTGGGAGTGCCAAGTTTCCTCACCTTCCCCTTGAGCCGCTTGAGCACCCTCGGCGCCACATAGTTCTCGGGCTGCAACTGTTCCAGATGCGGCACATTGTGTTGTGCCACAGCGTTGGGCTGCGGTCTCTGGAGTCGCAGTAGTGCCTGCACGTTTCCCGCGTCGATGACACTAAAAGACTGGTGGGAGTGCCAAGTTTCCTCACCTTCCCCTTGAGCCGCTTGAGCACCCTCGGCGCCACATAGTTCTCGGGCTGCAACTGTTCCAGATGCGGCACATTGTGTTGTGCCACAGCGTTGGGCTGCGGTCTCTGGAGTCGCAGTAGTGCCTGCACGTTTCCCGCGTCGATGACACTAAAAGACTGGTGGGAGTGCCAAGTTTCCTCACCTTCCCCTTGAGCCGCTTGAGCACCCTCGGCGCCACATAGTTCTCGGGCTGCAACTGTTCCAGATGCGGCACATTGTGTTGTGCCACAGCGTTGGGCTGCGGTCTCTGGAGTCGCAGTAGTGCCTGCACGTTTCCCGCGTCGATGACACTAAAAGACTGGTGGGAGTGCCAAGTTTCCTCACCTTCCCCTTGAGCCGCTTGAGCACCCTCGGCGCCACATAGTTCTCGGGCTGCAACTGTTCCAGATGCGGCACATTGTGTTGTGCCACAGCGTTGGGCTGCGGTCTCTGGAGCCGCAGTAGTGCCTGCACGTTTCCCGCGTCGATGACACTAAAAGACTGGTGGGAGTGCCAAGTTTCCTCACCTTCCCCTTGAGCCGCTTGAGCACCCTCGGCGCCACATAGTTCTCGGGCTGCAACTGTTCCAGATGCGGCACATTGTGTTGTGCCACAGCGTTGGGCTGCGGTCTCTGGAGTCGCAGTAGTGCCTGCACGTTTCCCGCGTCGATGACACTAAAAGACTGGTGGGAGTGCCAAGTTTCCTCACCTTCCCCTTGAGCCGCTTGAGCACCCTCGGCGCCACATAGTTCTCGGGCTGCAACTGTTCCAGATGCGGCACATTGTGTTGTGCCACAGCGTTGGGCTGCGGTCTCTGGAGTCGCAGTAGTGCCTGCACGTTTCCCGCGTCGATGACACTAAAAGACTGGTGGGAGTGCCAAGTTTCCTCACCTTCCCCTTGAGCCGCTTGAGCACCCTCGGCGCCACATAGTTCTCGGGCTGCAACTGTTCCAGATGCGGCACATTGTGTTGTGCCACAGCGTTGGGCTGCGGTCTCTGGAGCCGCAGTAGTGCCTGCACGTTTCCCGCGTCGATGACACTAAAAGACTGGTGGGAGTGCCAAGTTTCCTCACCTTCCCCTTGAGCCGCTTGAGCACCCTCGGCGCCACATAGTTCTCGGGCTGCAACTGTTCCAGATGCGGCACATTGTGTTGTGCCACAGCGTTGGGCTGCGGTCTCTGGAGTCGCAGTAGTGCCTGCACGTTTCCCGCGTCGATGACACTAAAAGACTGGTGGGAGTGCCAAGTTTCCTCACCTTCCCCTTGAGCCGCTTGAGCACCCTCGGCGCCACATAGTTCTCGGGCTGCAACTGTTCCAGATGCGGCACATTGTGTTGTGCCACAGCGTTGGGCTGCGGTCTCTGGAGTCGCAGTAGTGCCTGCACGTTTCCCGCGTCGATGACACTAAAAGACTGGTGGGAGTGCCAAGTTTCCTCACCTTCCCCTTGAGCCGCTTGAGCACCCTCGGCGCCACATAGTTCTCGGGCTGCAACTGTTCCAGATGCGGCACATTGTGTTGTGCCACAGCGTTGGGCTGCGGTCTCTGGAGTCGCAGTAGTGCCTGCACGTTTCCCGCGTCGATGACACTAAAAGACTGGTGGGAGTGCCAAGTTTCCTCACCTTCCCCTTGAGCCGCTTGAGCACCCTCGGCGCCACATAGTTCTCGGGCTGCAACTGTTCCAGATGCGGCACATTGTGTTGTGCCACAGCGTTGGGCTGCGGTCTCTGGAGCCGCAGTAGTGCCTGCACGTTTCCCGCGTCGATGACACTAAAAGACTGGTGGGAGTGCCAAGTTTCCTCACCTTCCCCTTGAGCCGCTTGAGCACCCTCGGCGCCACATAGTTCTCGGGCTGCAACTGTTCCAGATGCGGCACAT
This sequence comes from Epinotia demarniana, assembly GCA_945867215.1. Lineage (NCBI taxonomy): Eukaryota > Metazoa > Arthropoda > Insecta > Lepidoptera > Tortricidae > Epinotia > Epinotia demarniana. The sequence continues at coordinate 4,358,966 of OX244277.1, read as the reverse complement.
TGTGTTGTGCCACAGCGTTGGGCTGCGGTCTCTGGAGTCGCAGTAGTGCCTGCACGTTTCCCGCGTCGATGACACTAAAAGACTGGTGGGAGTGCCAAGTTTCCTCACCTTCCCCTTGAGCCGCTTGAGCACCCTCGGCGCCACATAGTTCTCGGGCTGCAACTGTTCCAGATGCGGCACATTGTGTTGTGCCACAGCGTTGGGCTGCGGTCTCTGGAGTCGCAGTAGTGCCTGCACGTTTCCCGCGTCGATGACACTAAAAGACTGGTGGGAGTGCCAAGTTTCCTCACCTTCCCCTTGAGCCGCTTGAGCACCCTCGGCGCCACATAGTTCTCGGGCTGCAACTGTTCCAGATGCGGCACATTGTGTTGTGCCACAGCGTTGGGCTGCGGTCTCTGGAGTCGCAGTAGTGCCTGCACGTTTCCCGCGTCGATGACACTAAAAGACTGGTGGGAGTGCCAAGTTTCCTCACCTTCCCCTTGAGCCGCTTGAGCACCCTCGGCGCCACATAGTTCTCGGGCTGCAACTGTTCCAGATGCGGCACATTGTGTTGTGCCACAGCGTTGGGCTGCGGTCTCTGGAGCCGCAGAAGCGCCCTCACGTTGCCCGCCTCGGCCGCGAAGCCCGCGTCGGCGAGCGAGCGGCCGCGCGCGCCCAGGCGACACGCGGCCACCCACTCCGCGTACTGCTCCTCCTGGGGACAAGGGAACAAACATGAGAACCTATTTATTTATAACAAGCTTTTATTTAACTTGCCCCGTTACTATGGGACAAATCTAGCAAGTTTGATCCACTTCCTGGTTTCCCATTGAGTTGAAATTTTGCACGAATATGCAAGTCTCGTGACAATGCAATATTATGATGACGTAGAGCTGTTCTGATGATGGAGCTGGAAGGTGGCCATAGGAACTCCGTGTTAGTATGGGACAAATCTTGCAAGTTAAATTTGATCCACTTCCGGGTGAACGATTGAGCTGAAATTTTGGGTATAAGTATAGTTTGGATGACAATTCAATATTATATAGAAGGCGGCCATGGGAATTCAGTACTCAACCGACGTAAACCCGTTGAGTTTGGGTTCGTCAGAATCGTCTCAATGAGTAGTTGCTGATGGTATACAGAAAAGTACATACTAAAGTATACAGTCGGCAATAAAAGCTTGTACCAAAAATGAAATTTTTGACAGAAACTTATCTCCTAGCTAAATCCCGTATGGCGCGCGGTGCGAAGTTCATTCACCCGGTTAGAGTTCGTACCTATCTACGCGAGATGGCGACTAGCGGTCACTCGGCTGGATGATGAAAATTAATAAAAAAAAAACCTTTTTTTAAGTTCTTTAAGACTGTTAAAAAAACACGTTGTATAGAGTTAGTGTGTGGCAAAGTGAGTGTCACTATCGATCACTACATTATCGATCCAAGTTCCAGGCTGTATAAAAGTCGAGGATAATAATGGACACGCAACTTACATTTTCGCATCGCAGCCAGATCTCGTTCATAGCGTCTTCCGAGGGTACCTCCAGCTTGATACTGTAGCGGTTGGACGCAGGATGCGCGTCAGGAGTCACCTATAAACGATACAAATAACATTAGCATTATATTTATTAACTAGCTTCTGCCCGCGACTCCGTCCGCGTGGAACTCCTTTATATCGCAGCTCCATACAAACGTTTACCCCCCATTTCACCCCCTTAGGGGATGAGTTCGGGGATCAAAACTATCCTATGTCACTCTCCATCCCTTCAACTATCTTCACTTGAAAAATCACGTCAATTCGTCGCTCCGTTTTGCCGTTAAAGACGGACAAACAAACAAACAAACAAACAAACAAACACACACATACACTTTCCCATTTATAATATTAGTATGGATTACTGCCACTAAATGATCATACCTCTGGTGTCAGACAGTAGTGGCAAGACGGGTGTAGACTCGAAAATGATTATTATAACTCCAAAAGAAAGAAGGCAAAGAAATATGCCTAGTGACGAAAATCCCATTCAGATATCTCAAAGAATTACGAAGCTACAGCCGTTTTAAGGGGGTTTGATCGCCATACAAAACGTCCCTCGCCATTCGCAGGCCAACCACGTGATATTTTAAGAATCCCATTTACCAATCTTTCACAAATCGGCCTCCTATTTGCGCGAAATTCCCCATTTCTTAGAATAAACTTGTATAAAGCAGAATAATTTGAGAATAATCGTTTTCGCAAAGTATCACGTACAACCGAATTTCTCAAATTATTCCAGTTTATACAAATTTATTCTAGGAAAGGGGGAATTTCGCGCAAATGGGAAGCCAATTTATGAAAGATTGTTACATAAGTTTCTTCAAATATCACGCCGTTAGCCTGCGAATGTCAAAAGACGCTTTGTATGGCGATCGAACTCCCTTAATATTGCTTGTTAGAGAGAGAAAACGCAAACAGTTTGTGACGTCACCTGTAGTGGGCAGATAAATGTAATCTAGGTTAAGGCAGTCGGAATAAAACGCTTGAGTAAAAAGGACGTGTTCTCCCTTCGAACCTGACCCCCACCTATCTGCACCTATCGAGATCGTGATCGTCGATGCGAGGCTACGTCGACGGCGGCACCGAACACGACGTGGAGCGGCACGGTTGCTGTCTATTAGCGACGTCGCAATCTACAAGCGTCATCGTTTCATATGCGTTTTGCGAAAAAGGGACAAAACATACCCCTTCTTAAACATTTGGACACTTATAACATCGTGATTATTTAAGCTCTTGCGTTGTCATTTTTTTTCCATTTGACTACATTTTAATCCTGTTTCGAGAAAATATGACATTGTTGAATATTTTATTTAGTGTCTACCCATATTGTTGTTAAAAACGAGAGGTGTTCTTTCACAATTGTAAGTTTTATCGAGCAGGGTTAACCGGCGTTACGATTTACAAATATGTCGGTGTAACACCAATACCATGACAATGTTATAGCTTTATCAAACGGTTCTTACTACGACCATTAATCGTCATCAATCATGTCGTATTTTTACAATTTTGCTGTACTCTATTACACCTTATTCCAACGATGTAAGGTTGACAGTCAACTGTCAGTCCTCACACGTCTATTGATGAGTGTATACGGAGCATGCAATCGCGACGGTCTCGTCCCTCGTCCCCCAGCCCAACTTATACTAACGAAGCTGTACGCTTAGACCTTATTCCAAAGCAATAAGGTTGACAGTCAACTTTCAGTACTCACCTCAGCTCCCCTCAGTTCCCCGCAGTATGAAGGCGGCTCGCCCTTAGCCGCCGCATCTTTAGACGAATGTATACGGAGCATTCCGTCACGGCACGATACCCAACCTCTCTTGTAGGCCTTCAGGGTAAACCTCTTCGGCCTGGAAGGGAAACATTCGTCAGAAACGGAGACAAGCTATTATTAGTATACATATACCAAACCATAAAGCAACAATTCAGCCTTCGTCTGCTTTTTGTGGCGCTGCAAATACAGAAATACGGCCAACTTATTACCGGTATTTCGTAATTCGTCATAATATTCGAAACAAGTTGGAAATCGCATATCCCATGTGTGGTGTTAGAATTTCACCAGCCCCCCTTCTTCCCGTGGCCGTAGTAAAAGTCGACTAAGGGAGCAGGGAGGGCATGAAGTGTGTCGTGGGGGATGGGCTAGCCACCTATCACTGCGTTATCACATTTTGTCGATCTTTTATACTCATATGCTAAAGTGGCACTGAAACATAGTTTCATATGGTCTGTCTACCCCTTTGGGAATAAAGGCGTGAATCTATGTATGTAATATCAACATCATCATGACAGATTTCTCGTGACTGCGCAAGCCAATCCGGGATCGATACTTGCGTCCACATTTGTGATACCACGTAATATGATATGACATTCTTGACCAAATGTTTTTAGGTACAGTAAAAACTATTCTTTTTAATATTAAGCAACATAATGATGTTGGTGTGGTTACTTAAGATTCATTAAGGATAACAGAATACTGCTTATTTTATTTATTAATCTTTTTTAATATTGCATGCCGGCCATCGACCCCGGCCCCTTTTACGGGTTGACTCTGTATAGATTGTAATGTCTCATAGGACATATAGAGATATTTGAATTGATACAGATAAAATATATCAAACAGCCATAGAAAACATTAAATATACTTTACAAAAATAATAAAAAAATACAAACATTTGAAACGTTAAGAACTGAGTTAAATATATGCATGGTTTTAACAACATTTTATACAAAATTAATGATACGGCAAACTACATTCAAAAGGGATGTTAAGAAATATGGTTAGTGTGAATAAATTGTGTTGTTAGTGGAATGTCATACACACATTTGAAATAAAGTCAGAACACAGTGATTAAATTTATGACGCGATAACAAATCACAGGATTCATTTGCGTGTATTTTCGTTTTAGTGCTGCTAAATACATTATACTTCAGCCATTTTATGTACAAAATATGTCAGAGGGGTAACATGAGATTGTTGCAAGTCATTGCTCAGACACTTTGTTCCGGCTCACAAGGATGTACCAGGTTACCATGAAACGAGAAGAAATTGACTATAATAATCTATCAAATAATTGATAAATTTTTAAAAGAAAGGAAAAATTGAAAAATGTAATGCTCCGAGCCGGATTCGAACCGGCGACCACAGGCATTCATGGCCCGTCGCTACTAACCAACTGAGCTATCGGAACAATCTGGTTCGGGCACCAAATCCTTCAATCAGTTCCTTCATACAACGCCTTAGGGAGGCGTATGTAGCGACATCTACCAAAAGACTTAGGCTTCTTAAAGGCACCAACGTCTCAAATTATGTTGAGAAATCGTCAGTAACGATGCGCCACCCCATATTAAATTAATATTTGTTTTTTAAGCAGTAACGCTGCTAAAGAATATTATAAATTTCTGGTAGATGTCGCTACGCCTCCCTAAGGCGTTGTATGAAGGAACTGAAGGAAGGAAGAACTGATTGTATAATTTTCTTTAGCAGCGTTACTGCTTAAAAAACAAATATTAAATAATTGATACATTATATTTGGTGTTTAGATGTAAGTCACCCACACTTTTTCTTACATGCCACGTACAGAGACGGCTATCTGCACTCGGTACACACTGCCTCCACTGAGATAAGTGAAGTAATAGTGAAAAGGAAAATAAAATATACATGTTTACCCTCGAAACGTGATTTGAACATATAAAGGCTTCAGTAACGACATACAGGGTGGTAAAATGTAAATTTCTTACGCAACGACACAGTATTCATTGTGACACTTGCTTTTGTGGCAGCCGACAGCAGATGAAAGAAGAAATAATGATATTATAATACAAATAAAATAAAATTGGTCATACAATTAAATATACATATATTAAAACGAAGATTTTGAATATATGATCGCCTGAAAGTCAAGTGATAGAAAACAAGATTAGTTAAAGTAATCCTTACGCGTACGTGTCGTATGATGTAAACATACAGTTACGTTTCCTTATCACACTTTTCTCTAAGATCACACATAAATCATCACATAAAATGTTGTTTCATACTTGTAACAATTTATAAAGATGTTCTTCAATAATCAAAGTAACAAGCGAATAAATAAGCGAAAATATCTGACATAACGACGTCTAGATTGTCTATGATCATATTTGACGTTAGTCGTTATTTTTGTTGACATGATAGGACACGTAGGAATGAATAGACTTTAAATAAATGACCGAAGTAGTTTCGAAAGGTAACTTTCTCAGATAAGTATATTTTAACCTTCTCATCGCCCTTGCCTTATATTTGTGACCACAAGTCGGTTTTTCGGTTCGTCATCCTACTAATATTATAAATGCGAAAGTTTAGATGTTTGGATGTTTGTTACACAATCACGCTTAAACGGCTGAACCGATTTAAATGAAATTTTGCACGAATATAGTTTATAGCCTGGTTTAAAATATAGGATAGTTTTTACCTCGAAATCATCCCTCAAAGGGATGAAATCGGGGGTAAAATTATGGTCCAAAAACCTGAGTGATACAAATGCAGGCATGCCATTCTAGGCTTTAAGATTCAGATTCATAGTGTTTGTTTTGTTAATTGTTTCTCGCCTAAGTGTTTTTTTAAATCTCAGAGACATAAAAAAAGAATACAGTTTAAAAATCAACATCTACTAACTAATAGTCGGTAGCTACAATTAAGGTGAAATCAAATTGATTTGTTTCTCACAGATGATATGCTAAAATATCCATACTAATATTATAAATGTGAAAGTGTTTGTGTTTGTTTGTTTGTTTGTTTGTCCGTCTTTTACGGCAAAACGGAGCGATAAATTGAAGTATTTTTTTAAGTGGAGATAGTTGAAGGGATGGAGAGTGACATAGGGTACTTTTTATCTCTTGCTAACCCCCCACTTCCCTAAAATGGGGGGTGGAAGTTTATATGGAGCTTTCCGCAATTTTCAAGGTAGAAAGCTGAAAATTGGTATGCGGACTATTTGTGACTAACAAAAAATCGTGCATCTATATATTTTTTTAAATCTGCCCCCAACTCTTTAAAAGAGGGGGTGAAATTTTATATGGGTCTTTTCACAGTTTTCAAGGTAGGAAGCTGAAAAATGGTACACAGTCTCTCTGTTAACCAACGAAAAATACCTGCCTTATTTTATCTTGGAAATCTTCCCCCAGCCCCAAAAATAGGGGATGGAAATTTGTGTGAGACTCTCCGCAAAATTAGTACAGGTTTTATGATACAAACGAATAATAATGTAATTTAATGAAAACAATCTGTAATTTTAGTAAAAATAGCGCACGGGGTGCTATGCTACGTCAGTGCAAACTCTTAGTGTGGGCTGAAAGTACTGTGGCGCACAAAAAAGCGGTAGAAGCACTAAATCGAACGCTCCAGGACTTGCGCAACAGCACCGATGATGAATGGTAGTTTAGTTTTATTGGCTGGTGATTTCCGCCAAACGTTACCAGTCATTCAGAAAGGGACACCTGCAGACGAAATTAAAGCATGTCTCAAGTCGTTCACTCTATGGGCCACCGTAAGAAAGTTCAGTTTGACTACAAATATGAGAGTGCAACTATATGATGACACAAATGCTGGCAACTATGCCGAAACACCATTGAAAATAGGAGATGGTCGGTTAGAAACTGATGCCGAGGGCTGTGTGACACCGACGGGAGATTTTTGTCAATTAGTACACAGTAATCCAGAATTAGGTGCAAGTGTTTACCCAGATTTACAAAACAATATACACGAAAATCAATATTTATGAGAAGTATGTGCGAGATTATGTAATGGGACGAGAATTCGTGTCACACAACTTGGCCGCAATATCATTAGCGCTACTATCTTCACCGGCGTAGGAAAGGGTGAAAATGATCCCACGAATCCCAATAATTCCCACAGATCTCCCGTTCCAGTTTAAAGGCTACAATTTCCCGTTAAGCTTAGTTTCGCTATGACCATTAACAAAGGCAAGGACAGACATTAAGGTGGCGGGGTGAACTTAGAAAAGCCGTGCTTCTCCCATGGACAATTGTATGTAGCGTGTTCGCGTGTGTCCAATGCCCAGAATCTTTACATTCGATCCCCAAATGGAAAGACATATAAAATCGTGTACAGTAGCGTATTAAAACAATATTATGTTCCGAGTTCTCTTCTGTGTTCTAAATCAGAAAAGGGGAACCGTGTTACCCCGAATTTAACGCGAGCGAAGCCGCGGGCAAAAGCTAGTACAATATATGACAGAAGCGGTAAGGAGGCCAAGCTCACAGCTCTGTTGTCTACATGACCATCACGGTATGACCCTGATTCTCACTCCTAAACGCACTAGGCTATAAGCCTGCTAGGCGGGCAGTAGTATGAACCTACACGCCTAGCGAGTTCTGTCGATTTCCGGTATACTGTTCCTTTTTTAGGCCGGTTGCGATACTGTTAAAGAACCATCACTAACCCTCCATCGTTCAAGTGACAGCAGCTGCTTTACCTATAGTGCTGGGGGTGCGTTGCACCCGGGCGCACGGTCCTAGGGGGCGCCGAGCTACTCGCCTCGATTCGGGCGCTAGCGCGCGCTAGGGGAGGTGCTAGAGCAGGGTTTTTTAAAGTGTGGTCTATGGACCCCTTGGGGGTCCGTGACATGATTGCTAGGGGTCCGCGGCCACTTCGTTCACTCTACGTAGGCAGGTCCGCGGTATTCTTGAAACTCTGAAAGGGGTCTATGTCTAACAAAAGTTTTTTCACACCTTTCATTCGGAAAAGTAAGTTTTGCTCCACGACGAAAGGGACCAAAACGCTACTTTTCTGTTCAAGCTACTTTTTTAATTTATACATTGGCATTGGAACATTTGTACGCAATGTGCCAATTGAACACAGATGTTAATAAAATAATCGATTGTAATTTCATCGTAGTAGATTCAAAACGAACATATTTCAAGTTTTAACTATAACAATGTTGTATAAAAATTTATAAATATTTCGTAATATTTAAAAATTAGTTATAAAAATTAAGATAATTAAGATATATTTTAACAATAGCTTTTTTTAAATTTCCTCCTTGTCGGTGTCAAAAATAGTATGTGTCACTCGGTAGCAAAATTATTTTCGTCTCGGGCGTAAACACTTGTATCCCTCACTACGCTCAGGATTCAATACACCGCCCTCGCCGTAAATATACTATTTTGCTCCCTTGTGACACAAATAACTAAAGAACGCCTGTGCTAGAGGGCGCTCCGGTAATGATTGCGTCCGGGCGCGACATGGGCTAGAGACGCCTCTGCGCCAGCCACGTGCTCACCTCATGTACTTGAGATGGCCGGCCAGCTCGGGCACGTGCGTGATGTCGGCGCGCGCGGGCGGGCCGCCCTGCAGCTGCGTCTCCAGCTCGCTCAGCGCCGCGTCGATGTCGTCCGGCGCCGACGAGTGCCCGTCCGCCGCCTCCGCCGACCCCCCGGCCAGGGTTTGCAGCTCGATTTGCAACTGCGGATAAATAGGACATTACTACAGGCCGGGAAGTAAGGGGTTGCCGGCCGAGTGCAGTCAGCATCAGAAGTAGCTAAGCATAATGACACGCTCAAAATGACCTCCACAGATCCTTATTACCTTGGCCATGTAGATCATTTTGAGCACTGTATGTATATAACTGTTTACAAACGAACAGCAACATCTCCTCAGTGCAGTGCACTTCCGCGTAACGAGGGATTCAAGTATACTTTTGCCGCCGAGTGGCAATGACCAATGGCTCTTTTCTGAGAAGACCGTTTCATCCTGTAAGTGTATCTCACCTGTAGAGCGGCGAACAGCAACATCTCCTCCTCGGTGCAGTGCACCTCCTGGTTGAGCAGCTGCCAGCGCGCCTGCTGGTACAGCTGGTTGAGGCGCGGCGCGTCCTGCGCGCGCGCAGCCAGGTCGAAGAACGAGTAGAATTTGAAGCGCAGCTGCAGAGTGTCCCATTCGCGCACGCACTGTTCCATTATGGAGAGGGAGGAGTCCAGCCAACTGTAATGCGTAATGTGAAATTAGCATTTCGACACAGTCTCACGAGGCCCACAAGTGAAAACTTCTTTAGCGGCGCTGTACACTTTTGTGATGGGTAAAATTTTATGAACTTGCGACAGGTCACGTGACCGACAGTTCCGACAGATTGAAAATTCGAAAGACGGACACGTGGCCTGATCGAAAAACTGTTGCAATGTCATTGAGTTTTCACTTGTTGGAGTGCAACCCGTTGTTTAATTTCTACTAGTCGACTTCAATATTTGAATTAATACTTGGTACACCAAGCTATAATCACGTAGAAAAAGTATTGTACACAATAGTTACACAATTAGCTCTTAAATTATCGTACCTTGCTTACGCCAGTCGGCAAGCGGTACTCGACATTAACACCCTCATTGTGTAACGATTGTATTAAATACTATAAAACACCCCCGATGTCATAATCCTCCTAGCTTTATTCCGGTTATACCCTAAAGGAACCCGGGGTGCGCTTATTTCATTCATCACATTTATTCTTTACAGGCTGCAGTGTTTTTCTTAGATTTAAACCAAATCTTAAGCATTAACACTTCTACGTATTATTTATTAGAATAATTAAATAAGAAGTTTTACTTATGATTAGCCTCAAGGAAACCCACAGGAATAACACAAATGATGCGTGTCAACGTCATTTATTTGAGACATTAATGAGATCATGTATTTTGTACAGTGTACAATTATCCTTTAGTGTAACCAAGAGCGTAATTTTAGTAAAAATCACCATACCTAGTACAATAGTGACGTCTTATTGCTATTACCGTGCGTCAATAACGCAAATGAAAACAATATAGCTATTAAGCGTTTTTGCAAAGCTACAAGTTATAATTTGGCAGATCAAAACCAGTATCACTGATCAAAAATATCATTAGTTCGCTTCAGCGCAAAATGCCACAAAACGAGCAAATAGGTAGGTGTACACGGCGAATTTTTGCAGCGATTCAGTCGCGCGTTTCGTGTACGACTGAATCGCGGCATGTACCCCTTGGCGCATTTGCAACGCACGACAGAAGCGATGCAGTAGCGATAGAAACGCGCAAATGTATTAGTTTTTTTGTATAAGTGAGAACCTGTAATTGGCTATATAGTTTTACTATTGTGTATATGATGTACTGTTGGTTTTCCAAGTAATAAATTAATACACGGTTTTAGAGGCCAATTGTACACACACCATTAATCCTAGCTCACTCAAGAACCGTTTTCAGCGTCAGTCGAGAATCTAGCGAGCTCAGCGAGAGTTCTCTGAATTCTGTATGTATATGCTTACCCAACGTTCATCCTAGCTCGCTCAACCAGCGTCTTCGGAGTCAATAGCGACTCCCTGGACTGGCTATCCGGTTCCAAGGGCGAGTCGGCGAGCGAGAGGTCAGCGAGGGCGTCGATGGCATCGAGCGAGGCGGCGCGGGGCGGCGTGCCGCAGTAGCCGCCGTCGCTGGAGCCGTCGCTCTGCGTGCTGTAGATGTGGGTGCCGTAGCGGCGGAGAGTGCCGTTCTGGAAGGGGAGAATGATCGTTGGAATAACTGTCATCGTTCCGGGGATTGTGACATCGTGTGTCTCGCTGACCAAATTCACTCAAAGGCTCAGTAGAACTTTCAAGTTCTGGCAGGTCTTGTCAGACTCCTGAACTGAGTTTCCCCCAGATGCTACAAGAGTAGAATGCGACTTAAGAGACATTACCTAAGGGGCTCTTCTATACTGATGCAAGAGTCCCTGGTAGCTTCTACAGGTCTGTCTTTCCCAATAAAATCATATATTTAACCACTTCTACACAGCTGTGTACTAATTACAAAACCAGTGTGCTATCAGAAAGAGCAACCTGGTTAGTTGTTAGGTTGACCGGCGCCTTTTCTCCTCCTTCAAGTTCTGGTAATTCTTATGGACGACAAGGTTCTTACCGAGGCCACAGGAGTGGCGGATTGCGACCTGGGCGGCGGCGGCGTGGCCGGACACCCATTGGACCTGTCCAGACTGTTGGACGAGCCCCGGGTCGCGGCGATGAATGTGTTGGTGTCTGCGGGCGCTGTGGACCGGAGCCTCTTCGCTTCCTTCAAGTTCTGGTAGTTTTGTTTGAGGTGGGACTGCTCTAGGGGGTAGCAGAGGGACAGCTCTTCTGGGTGTCGGATTCCTGGAAAGGTTTATTGGTGATTAGTTGTGGTTTGGGTTGAAAAATTTGTTGTGCTGGAAGGGCTGAAGTGGAGAAACGTTACTTCAATGATCTGAATGATTAAATTAGCGCTGTTTCAATGTTCATGGAAAATTTCGACACGTCCCAAAAAAGCCGTGGAGGCCATTTGCTCCATATGCGGTAGCAAGAATGAGTCATATCCAAGCCTCATTGTAATGGATGGTAATCCATTATACAGTGTACCTTATGATTCCATAACGAATTTAAAAAAATGGGAAAAACTTTTCGTCCATTTTAAACACAGGCTTACGCGACTTTTGCGACATCCTATGGATACACATACTTCCCACGTAACTATTAACATAAATCTCATCTTTACTCACCGAGACTCTTGCACAACTGCATCACAGCACTGAACGTGTCAATCGAGAAGTCTATCTTGCAATCGATATATCTCAAGTCCGGCAGCTGTATGCGCAATGGCTTGTGCATAGGGGTGAAGTGCAGACACGCGTCCGCGTGGACCCCGCACTGGTCCAGCGTCTGGCGAGGGCGGGAGAGCCATTTGTTGCGCGTGGGCCACCAGAGGGCGTGGTCGGACCAGTCTTTCTTGAACTCTGGAAAGAGATTATAAATTTTATTAAGCTTCTTTTAAAAAAAATGGTTTGTTTGGCCATAAAAGTTGTTCTCTTTTGAACCTTACAAAGAATAGAGTCAAACACAGATGGGCCATGGGCACAGAATAGATAATAGTACAAGTACAGAAGTTACAGAAAGGTTGGGAATTGATCTTTACAAAAGGCACTTTTTTCTCAGCCAAAACATTAAGATTTATGGCCTCTGACGGCATGTACTTGTAGCGATGAACGTAAATCGCGGAGTGTCCCGCGCCTGCCATGGGTACCAAGTATGCACCGAAGTTGGGTTTATAAGGATTTATCGGCGTGATACCCATGACCAGCACGTCTATCATCGGACGGCCGCGACTTGCTCTCCATTTTTCTCGCACTTTACCTCTTGGTCTAAGCGGTATAATAAGAGGGAGACGGATAGTGCGAGAAAAATCGAGAGAGATCGCGCGGCGTCGCGTGATAGCCGTGCAGAGGGCTGGCCTATATTTTGGTCAAAGAGTGAGCGTTTTCATACAGCGTGGCAATGCAGCCAGCCGTCTAGGAAAAACCTACCCACTGACAGCGATTTGGGCCAAATTTTCTATCTTTAAGTTTTAATTCATAGTTTTTCGTCGTTGTAGGTTAAGTTGTTGTTTTGTTGTCTATTATTGTAATAATAGAGTCGAAAAGTCGCAGATCACCGTCTGTGCTGTCCTTTTTTTGCAAGTCATCAACAACTTTAAAAGGGGTCCCAATGAGCCCAAGCGACGGGTTATCATACTTATCATGTGTAATTACTACTACTATTTTCATGTAAATTGGAACTGCGTCCCCGCTGGGATCATGAAGACTTTTGGTATTATACTTATTGTGTAGGTACGTCAAATCTTGGCTATCATATGTCCATATTAAAACACTGCTTAATAGAAAGTGTTTTTATAGCGTGGACGAATTTTGTAATTACAGGAAATTAGTATAGGGACTTTTTAATTATTTTTCTTTTCCTATTCATATTATTGTAATCAGTTTAATCTTGAGGTGTAATAATGATTTTGTTCTTCATATTTTTTATATAGTTTGACTTGTGCCATTCTTATTGTTTTAAATGATTTAACTTTGACTCTTTCATACAGACCTCGTAAACACTTTGTGTTTTAGATATTTTAGAAGAATCTTATTCGCATTTTCTAGGGTCTGCAAGCGTTTCCGAGCACATCAAAACTTTAAACATTGTACATAAATGCGATCAACACGCTTTCCTGAGTTAAAACAGATACTTACATGAACAAACCCCCAGCTTAGTCACCATTTAAGTTATCAAAGCCTCATTGTATTTTTTTATCATCTACCGGACGAAACGTTTCAGTATAGTATATCACATAACTGCTAAATGAAATCACATCCTGTTGATTCAGATCGTTTTTAGCCAGCGGATTATAATAAAAAACCATTTACAAAAAAAAACGTAAAATCGGTACTTAGTACATTTGGTAAACGTATAGTATTAAGAGCGAATGAATGCTATTTAAATCTAGCGGGAAATATGAACAAGAAAAGTTGCAGGAATGCTCCGCTTTAAGCGAGGCCCCGTCGACTCGTTTTTATATACAGATAGATCAATAATGAGTACCTAACACTGCAACAAAACTCTTTCGCTCAGTTCTCTTCAAACTTTGCTTGTCAATCTATAGCGAAATTGATGTTTAGTACATTCATTTCTACTTAGATTTGCACGTTTGTGGATGGAACATGATCGATCATAAAATAAACGCGTATCAACATCGATCCCGAGCGATCAGTACGCTTACCATGAGTTTGACAATGACGGCTTACGCTAACGAGTATCGAGTTTCCTATCTGTGCATCCCGCTCGTACTGTCAAAGTGCAATAGAGATGCACAGATAGAAAACTCGATACTCGTTAGCGTAAGCCGTCATTTTCAAACTCATGGTAAGCGTACAGATACGGCGCGCCGCATGATCGCGCTGCTTTTGCGTCCACACTAGCGATCTTGATACGCGTCGGCGCAACGCGACGGAGATACGATACGGCAAAATGATACAAGTGTGGACCCAGCTCTAGCTATGTCTGAAAATGCTATTTGATTTATTTATTTTTATTTTGGATTAATTGAGGCATGAACAGCAATAATGACAAAAAAACATTAAATAAATGAAAAATAAGAACTAGTTCAAAAATCTAATCATCTAATAATATAAATGCATTTGATGCTTAGGCATGTCTGGAAAATAAGGATTGAAATTGCATACATTTTAGTATACAGTTTGCGATTTGCCGAACAAAGACCGTTGTTTTTCTTGCATATTTAAGCAAGAATAACTTAACTTCCAATTAGCTTTTGTGTGTTTACCACAAAAAGTGTCTGCGAAAGACGGAAGCATTGTATAAAGACGGTGATTCATAAGTAAATATGCGTTGAATTTTCCTGTCATTTGCCATATTATAGTATTTAATCGAATTAAGACATTCATGAGTCGCGTTAAAGTTGTACGGTTAAACGCACGAATTAAACACTACTACAACCGTAGGGTTGTAGTAGTATAACTACGTTAGCCTAGTGGTTCAGGCAAGCGGCTGTCAAGCGGCGGCCACAGCCGCGAGATCACTCATCCGTAAGAACTCCCGAGGAGTTCAAAACATGTCGCCCGTAATGACAATTATTAGTATAATTTAATTTAATTAATACGTGAGTTTAGAGGATTAGTATAATTTTATACGTGAGTTTTACCGCATAATTATTTGTATAGTATTTAAGAGACATAAGAGTGGGTACCACCAAACCCTCTATAATCGTAAGAGGCGTTAAAATCGGAATGTATGGAAGGTGGTCAAGTTTTATGGAATGAAAGCTGCCGGCGCCTTAACGTTGATCAGTCTGTAATTGCAAAATGGTGCAACCCCGGCCTTGACGTTTTAAAAAAGAACGTTATCTGGCTTAACAACTCCTCTTAATCGACATACCAGCCTGACTGTACCACATTAGCGTACAATAAGAACATAACAAAGCTTATCACCTTCGCTCGCTCATCTTGCGATCACTAACCCCGTGACGTCACCAATCGACCAATATCAATCGAGCCACACCGATAGAATCCCGTTCCGCCCTGCCGCCTAAAGAAGCCGGGAGGCAGCTCAAGTAATGCTGGCCACTTCATAAAAGGTCAATTCTTAGTAGAAGTCACTGCCAGTTACGTCTATTTCGTGAGTGAAGTCGGGAGCTTCCGTTCTGAGTCACGCGCAAAATAGTAGCTAAAGGAAGCATGAAAGGGGTATTTGACCGGAGATAGGGCTTTTTTACTCCAATAGCGAATGAACGGTAAGTTCTAATCACTTGTACCGTGGTGAGTCATTGGACTGAGTCTGCGAAGTTTTTATCTAAAGTAGATGAAAGGCTTTTTTGCTAGTCTTTAATTTTTTGTGACTAATCGACCAGGCGTAGTGCTAGCATAGTTAAAGAACGGATTAAGAGTTATTATCTTTACTTATCTATTTTTATACGTAATGGGCATCTTTGCCGCCATCGACATCCCATTTGCAAACGTGATTTTGTATGTTTACAATAGGTATGTAGACACTAAATAAAATAACCAATAATGTTGAATTTTCCAAAAATTAAAAACATTGTCATATGTAGAAAAAAGTAAAGCAGGGGATTAGATATATAATCACTAAGTTAGTGTGTCCAAAGTTTTAAGAGGGCGTATATTCTGTCCCTATTCCTCCAAACGCACCTTCATACGAAACGATTGTCATATTTACTATGTGACGTCACGATCTGCGAGCGTTTCCTCATGAGCAATATTAAAACGGTTGTAGCATGGTAATTCTTTGAGATACCTGTACGCTTACCATGAGTTTGACAATGACGGCTTAAGCTAACGAGTATCGAGTTTTCTATCTGTGCATCCCGCTCGTACTGTCAAAGTGCAATAGAGATGCACAGATAGAAAACTCGATACTCGTTAGCGTAAGCCGTCATTGTCAAACTCATGGTAAGCGTACTGCATGGGATTCTCGTCACTAGGGCATTTTTTTTCCTTCTTTCTTTTGAAGTAATAATATATTTTGATGTACAATCAACTTACTTTGTATTGCAAATGTTATGGAGGCCAAGATGTGCCTAGTTGTCAAGCATGCAAGTGTCAGACATTATGAAAATTGCTTAGTATATTTTTAGTGGTGGATCCCCTCATTTTAGGTACCGACGAACGTTTCACCGGAAGCTTTATTTCATCGAATTTTCATTTCATCGAAATATTTATTCTCAGAATCCGTAATTTTTTTTGGTAAAGCCAAAAGGTATAGTTGTTTAGAACTTAATAGGTTAGGGAAGTTACCCGTTCCTAAAATAAAAATCGATGCAGCGAACGAAAAAACCACAGAATGCGATCTCCTTACAAATTCTACCCAAACACGTGCCCAACACCCGGTATGCGCATGCGCATGCTCGAACTAAACGGGTGCCTGGCATCGTTTTGACCCCCCGCCCCCATCCCCGCACAATGGCAATGGCACCCATTCTGTGGCGCCATTTTGCGGCTACATAGGTTTTCCCTTCGCTGTTTGACACTTCATAAAGAGTTATTTCTACACGTCTGCCTGTGTTCTAGTTTCGTATTTTATTACCCAGTAACGGCATGTTGTTACCAAATCAAGTCAATGCACTCAATACAAGCATGACACAGCCATAAAATATGAAGAAAAGTTTAATGGTCGTCACATTGTTGTCATTCCGAAGACTACACACAAGAAAACATAAAAATTGATGACGTTTTGAACGGGCGGTGTAAGTCAACTCACGCTCGCTGCTCGTCTCTGCAACAGGGGCACGATGCGACACGTTTTAATGACATCTCTTTACATCGATGATTTTGAGATTATAATTTTGTCACATTAGTAAATTCAATTTTGTTTTTCAGTAAAACTTAATGCGGTTTTCATACGTGCTATTCAGGAAGGAGTCAATGTTTACTCAGATGAGAAATCAAAAATGTATTTTTCTAACGCGACGTTCCCTATTTAATTCAAATTTTCCTCAAAGGTGTGAAAAGCAGTATCCAGCAGCAGCCACTAGGTAGCAAAATTATTTCCGTCTGCCGCGTAAACACCTGAATCTCTCGGCTCAAGAATCCACTTTAGAATAACTCGCACTACGCTCGGAATTCTATCGTCTTTTGCTTCAGTGCGGATTCGGTACATCGCCTAATCTTGCTCAATTGAGATACAATTAACTAATGCTACGGTAGCCCAGTGGTTCAGTCATGCGGCTGTCAAGCGGCGGTCGAGGGTTCGAATCCCGACTCGTACCAATGAGTTTTTCGGAACTTATGTACGGAATATTTACCGTTAGCTTTTCAGTGAAGGAAGACATCGTGAGGAAACCGGTCCCAATAAGGTCTAGTTTTCCCTCTGGGTTGGAAGGTCAGATGATAGTCGATTTCGTAAAACTAAGTGCTTTAGCCAAATCTTTGGGGGTTAGGTGTCAAAGCGGACCCCGGGCTCCTTTCGGGGCCCAACCGGGAATAATGATAGGATGAGACACAATCTACTAATGAATAACCATCATCATTGGCCTTGTATTATGATAAGATGATTTGCGCCTATGTTATGGTGGTGCGTCACTTACGTACAAGACTCGTAAGATACGGGAGCGACAGCTATTACTACCGAATAGTGAATAGTAAAATTATACAAGTCCAATACAATACACTAACGAATCCAATTGAATGCTCATGCAATTTGTGCACTCATAAGATTCCTTGCCGCGCGTGACGTCATCCAATCCACTTTCCTCAAGCGACCGAGTCACCGAACAAAATGGATCTTCTCCAATAATTTGGACATGCTACAATGAATACAGATTCTTATATCGATGACGTAAGATTCAAAATCAACTGTACCGTTGTACGACTCAGTGCTTTGCTGTAAAGTAGTTAAAGTGGTGTTAAAAGTGCATCATAAGATTTATAAGTATGTATTACCTTTTGAATTGGAATATGAATGCCATGAAGATGAAACATATCAGCAGTACGACCTTGCATAAATAATCATTCACGTTGAAATATATTTTTAAATAAGTAATAAATCTTACACAAATCGTACCATCGGAACTAGACGATATGCATTCCTACATAAATACTTGTACACTTAGAAAATATTCAAGACTCAGGAACAAAAATTCACTCATCCCACAGATAAATGCCCTTACCGTTTTAACTCGGAGGGCCCACGCGGAAACGGAAACGAACTTCGTTCGTGTATCGTCTCTGTCGCACTTGTTAGTTAGAGCGATAATGACATACATGAACGCAGTTCGTTTTCGTTTCGCGGTAGGCCCTCAAGACCTACCGCTGGGTCGCGAAAGAGTGCTTCGGCGTGCCCGTAACCCGGCACCGTGGTGACGAGATGGAACACCGTGGGGTTTTAGTCGGTAGTCCGGGCGGTTCCCAAAGGCATTTCCCCACAAAAAAAAGGCCCTCAAGACCTCCAGCTTCGTTGGCAGTCTCTAGCGGCTCAGCTCAGCTCCAAGCTATCAACTAGCGTTAACATCGTTCACTAAAACCAACTTAGAAAAGTTGAAAACATCCCAACATTTCATTTCAAACTTCAATATTTCAAGACCAGCTCAACCGATTTTGTTGAAACGTAGCTAAGAACCATCTCAATAACGTCAGCTTTCTGACAAAAAAATCCGCAATAAAATTGATAGATTCGTTTTGGAGCTACGATGCCACAGACATATATTCAGAGACATAGACACGTCAAACTTATATTATGTCACCCCTTTTTATCGGCGGTGGTTAATAATTTCTTAATAGCGATACAAAGCAAGAATAACCGACTAAGCGGAACCGAAATTCCTTCCTTCCTTAAAACCTAAGTCGTAAACAGGAAAATATGTTTCTATCGCAGTATTTTAAGACAAATTCATTGCATTAACTCTAGAAGCAAACAATTAAACTTGATTGATAATAATTTTAAATAGCAAAAACTCAAGCCTCATGGTCACCCTATTCGACAAGACTTGGTCTGTAGCTTAACGTGACAGTTTAACGTAGCAACAAGGGTGACCATGAAACTCAATAAATGTAAAATAAACTATTTAATTAACGAATTAACAAACACCGTTTACATATGTTTGCCTGTTGTCATGTCCACATGTCTAAACTAAAGTTAAACAGTAAGAAACACATATTTCTGTTCACGACTTAGGATTCAACCTGTATAAGGATTTCATTAAAACATACACGTCACATATCTGTCTGTTTTTTCTGGTAAACATGATTCCCCACCTCGACCTAATCAGGTGTATTTTTTTAAGTTTAATACTTAATTCAATTAACACTGGAGTATTATTATTACCTTATTAGTAAACTATAATGCGTACATGTTTGTAAAATAATCTGAGAGCCGTATACCACAGACAATTTTCATCTCATTTGAGTTCAATTCAGTCTATTCTTAGAGTAAATTATTGAAAAAAGTAAAATCGGTTTATGTCCCTTAGGTACGTATACATACTATTCCATAATTCATACTAATATTATAGTTGCGAAGGCGAGTCTGTCTGTCTTTTTCCATTTCATGCTTAAACCGCTGAACCGATTAAATTTGGTATAGACATAGTTTGAGTTCCGGGGAAGGTCGAAGGATAGTTTTTATCACGGAAATCATGCCCTAAGGGATTAAAATGGCGGGTGAAGCATTGTATGGAGCTACGATATAAACGAGTTCCACGCAGACGGAGTCGCGGGCAGAAGCTACTACACTATACAGGCAATTTTTGGTTTGTGTCGCCATCTACTACATTATTTTCTTTTAGTGGAGTGATCCAAGGCAAAAAATTACTTGTTCTTTTTTTTCTAAGCTGAAATAATTGTCTGAATCAGGCGTTACCGAATTCCATGATAAGTAAATTAAAAATCTTT
Source organism: Epinotia demarniana (assembly GCA_945867215.1). Taxonomy (NCBI): domain Eukaryota; kingdom Metazoa; phylum Arthropoda; class Insecta; order Lepidoptera; family Tortricidae; genus Epinotia; species Epinotia demarniana. Next base: position 4,338,754 of record OX244277.1, on the reverse strand, counting down.
ATATACGAATATTTCGCTAAAGAACGTGCCTATTTGCGTATTTTTGCATACAGTTAACGGTCGGCATGTCACCAACTGACATTAGAACGTCGTAAATACGGCCTTACCAGGTACCACGCAAAGCCATAACATGAAACGCCGGCCCCTTAGGAGAATCCTGACGAAAAACAAACCCAAAGAACTAGCAACGTTTATACACTAGAACTAGTCGCTTCAAATCTGCATAATGTATTCGTCATTACCTCAAACATCGCAGAGGTAACAATGTGCGCATTCCTTGTACAAACCGACACAGTTTCTATACCAAATCGAAGGATTTACACCCTTTTTATTGTGACGCAGCCGCTGGTCGCGCACTCGGACCATATTCGTCTCGATGCTAGATAGACGCCTTTGTAAACCCCAGTAGATAAAGGGATTAACTACATATGGGACCAGTAAGTAACCCAATACTTTCTGTAATAGGATGGTGGACAGTGATTTTGCCACCCGGATCACGTATAGCGATTTCTTGTTCACTTGACTCGAAAATTCCTTTGTTGGACTTCTATTTATCATGTAAAGTAGTGTAAAGAAAACACGAAGAGCTTACTGTGCAGAAGCGTATAATGCAGTAGTTTTCAAAATAACGGAACCCTTCGAAACAGTAAACATTTTGTAAAATAACTGTAACTGCGTTTTGTTCACTCACTGGTTATTGTCAATTTTCGGATTGCCTTTTGGGTTTGATTTTTTGAAGCTGTCAAAGAGGCTTTCCGGAGCACACTATAAATAGACCGAATACGCACCAAATCGCATTATTATTAGGAGCCTGTAGTGTCCCAATATTGACGACCTCTGTAGCCAAGTAGCCCTACCTACGAAGCTGGAGGTCCCGGATTCGAATCGAAGGGCATTTATTTGTGTGGTGTTTTCTATGTATTTTACACTTTCACTGCCAAGAACCCGCCTAGCTGGCGCCTCCGCTGTAGTCGCTTTCCGCTACATACGAGGAAACTACGGGATCAACTACAAGCGTAGCGCGTAGCGATTCTTGGCAGTGAATGTGGTATTTATTGATGTATAAGTATCGTCGTCCAGTACCCATAGTACAAGCTTTGCTTAGTTTGAGACTAGGTCGATTAATGTAAGACTGTCAAATATAAAAAAGGCCTGCCGCTCTTTTTCCAACTCTCTCGATTAGGAGCAGTCTCCGGCCATTCTTTTAAAAAAGAGTCTAGCTAGCTCGTCAGACCACGCCGGTGTGTTCTGCTAGTTCTGCCACGTCACCGTTCAGAGCTGTCGGGCTGCAACTCAGTGGCGATCTTGGCTCACAGCTCAGTAGACATGCGGCAGAGACGACCAGCCCTGAGCTGTTATTCGCTACGCGCTAAAGCGGCCGACCCCGCCGGTCACCCGTCACGAAACTAGACCTACGCTTATTTACTACGCATCGCGGTGTCAAGATATATTTGTGGGAAAGCTTAAAACAAGTTACAGAATAGGGTGGTAGTCCCTCTTCAACTTGGCTGGCTTCCGAACGTCTATTATTTGAGTTTTGGAGCGCAGCGTGGTGTTCCGGATGCGATCTATAAATTTTACTCCTAGATAATATGCTACGCTCCATGGCCCATGGCTGTGATTTAATAACTTAAAAAAAAAACTATTTCAACTACATCACCGAGATTGTATGAGCGTCGGACCTACTGAGCACAGATATGATTTTTAATATTACTTCGCAGAACCAGCCTTAAATGAGATGAATCACGGCACATTGTATAGAGGCCATAATACAAACTTGGTGTGATATTAATAGGTTATGTAAACCAACAAAAGTTACATTGAACCCATAAAATTTTCTAAAATTGTATATCTATATTTTGAAAATTCATGTTTTAGTGATATTCGGTAAAAAATTTTTACTAAACATTTTTACTAGACCGTTATTTTCCAGAAATCTGATGACTCAAGGGCTCATCAACATTTTCAATGAAATACAGTAAAGTTACCTTGAATTAATTAGTATTTATTAGACCACATCATCAGGGCTAGCACAATTGACGCCGCGAATCGACGCGAGTCGAGAAAATCTACCCTTCTCTTTCTAATTTGCACAGTGCGAGTGCGACAAGAATCGCTGATACGCGCGCGACACGGCAAGCAAGTTGGGTACGTACAGTTGTTTCGTAATATATAACTATGCCCACCGTAAGGTGTGTATGATAATATTTCATCATAATTGAACTCATTTTATCATTAAGCCTACAGCCAGCATTTGTGTACACACTATGTTGAAATCAGACACAGTTTTCAAATCCATACTCATATCACAAATAATTAAATATGAAAGTCTGCGTGTCTGCTTGTAACTTTTTCAGGTGTAAACCGCTGAACCTAGATGAAGTGCCGCGCAAAGGATCCTACTAATAATATAAATGCGAACGTTAGGATGTTTAGTACTCTATATTTTTTCAATTGTGCAAATTTTCATCCAAATCGGCTGAGCGGTTTTTTAAGCGTGATTGAGTACCAAACATCCAAACGTTCGCATTTATAATATTAGTTGGATCCTTTGCCATTGCATCTAAGTTATCACGCTTAAACGGCTCAACCGATTTGGATGAAAATTTGCACAAATCATAATCATAAACATTTATTTCGTCATCACAGGTAGGTTATGTACAGGTGATAGGTATAAAAAAGTAGAACAACCATGATGTACCTTTCGGCGTACAAAAGCTTAAGCGTTAAAATATACGATAGTTTTTATACCGGTTTCACACAGAAGTCGCAGGCAGAAGCTAGTATATAAATACTTTTTTATCGGAAATCATCCCCTAAGCAGGTTCGAAGGTTGTTGAAATTTGTACCAAAGTAATATTAACGAGTCTTTAGCGGCAACATGAAACAAAGATAGCAGCATGCGTGCCGTCTCGTGACACAAATGGAACTGTACGCTTACCATGAGTTTAACAATGACGGCTTACGCTAACGAGTATCGAGTTTACTATCTGTGCATCCCGCTCGTACTGACAATGTGCAATAGAGATGCACAGATAGAAAACTCGATACTCGTTAGCGTAAGCCGAGCCGACTGAACACCACACGGTATTAGATTAGAATACAATTAAACAAATTTAAAATTACATGAACAATTTGCAATTGATTCCGTTCGCCAAAACTAAAGAAAAATAAAGACATAATATTAAGACAATGTCAACAAATGTAAGAACACAATGAAAAGGAAATAGAAAATCAATACAAAAACAAAAGAACACAACATTTGACTGTTTTCTAACCAAAGACCACGGGAGGATTTTACAACTTTAACCGAAGACGCGGTAGCCTACTTGAAATCTATAAATCTTTGAAGTAGATAAACATATCTAGCCATACGATAAATAAATAATAGCGGCTACAGGATAAGTAGTTTACGATATTTTTTACTCCAAGTCTCATAAGTACTTCAAAACTAAGATCAAAGTAGTCATAAAAACAATATTAGTTCCAGAAGACTTCCTAATAAATTATAATAATTAGAGTTACATAGTAACACGCGGGACCGATTCAGGCAGGTGTTAACACTATTACCGTCCAAAATAACATTAAGTCACGGCTGAGATAGCAGCGGGATGCGACCGGGCGTAGACAACTGATTAAGTTGTTTTTTAATGCCGGGTGCACACGTGCGGCAGCGAGCGGAACACGCAGTCTAAACTCGGGTTTAGAACGAACAGGAATTCTAGTATGATCATGGTTGCCATTTTGTCACTTATCGTTGTGGACTTAATAAATAAATATTAGTGGACTTTTTCTTTCACAAATGGAACTAGTCCCATAGTAAGCTCAATAACTACAACTTAGAAAAGTTAAAAAACGCCCGACATTTTCATTTCAAGGTCCAATATCTCAAAAACGGCTGAACTGATTTTCATGAAACATGGCTAACAACACTTGGGATAAAATTATCTACGACGCAAAAAAAGCCGCATTCAAATCGGTCCATCCGTTTGGGAGCTACGATACCATTGACAGATACACAGAGACGTTAAAATTATAACACCTCTCTTTGCGTCGGGGGTTGAAAATGGCCACCATGCTGCGTTCGGCTCGCTGAGAAGCTTACTGAACGAAAAATAATGCATTATTTATCTACTGGCTTCCGCCCGCGACATCGCCTGCGTGGAATCGGGATGAAAACTATCCTATATTTTGATCCGGGCTATAAACTATCTTCGTGCAAATTTTCACCAAAATCGGTTTAGCCGTTTAAGCAATAAACGTCCAAATGTCCAAACTTTCGCATTTATAATATTAGTAGGATTAAGTCCCCAGCTGACGGCGTTGTAATAAGAATCTTTATGACAGCCGATTTAAGATCCACCAGTCAAATTGATGAAGATTTAACATCATTGGTAGATTATGACACTTATCTCTCGCCAAAGTGCTGCCGGCTGATGACGTGTTGCATTTTGATAAAACCCTGGTTGGCTGATTTGTCTTTCATTTGTGTAGTTAAAATTCACATCACAGATACTTCGTTTTTTTTTGCTGCCATCCAGCCATATGCGTATCTATCTTACCTTTTTTTACAGTATTGCCCTACCATCCATCTTTTCGCAAAAAGAAATAATTAGCTAACATTGTCAGCTCTAATATTACTAGTGTCTTTGTGTACCTAGAGGAGAACAGGACAGACACCGGACACCGGACAAACAAACGGTTTTCGGCTCAATCTGAAGCATAGAACTTCTTTCGCTTCGGCCACTCGTTCGATAACTGTTTTCTAAAAGCACTTATTAATATACCCTCGACAACACAGCTAACTGACCATCCGTGCACTTTATACGCATTGTAATACGGTTCTATATAAATACATGATGGGCAGTTAACTGAGTTGGCGTTTGTACACCCATGTCCCTTCCGTCTCAAGCGCTGCACCCGCCTGTGTATAGTCAACTTAACATTATAGAAGAAATCGGTTGATAATCGGTGCCTCCAAGTAGCAATAACAGATAATACTGTTTATGTACCTCAAATATTTATGTACCTGATAAACCGATGTCAAGAAATTTGTGTTAATGTTAAACGTATGTCGATACAAGCTGTAGCATCCTTGTTTAATTAACTAGTCATAATTTAATTACAGTCTAGTCTGCTAATGATTAATTATAAAATGTAGGCCATCTGGTGATTTATTGCTCGACCTGTCTCGCGAATTGATCTGTGCGCGCGCATCAAAACCGTTGCAGATGGGAGTGACCGAAATTAAACGAAGATTGAAATTAAACAGATAATGGAAGATGAAAGGATAGCCTATAAGGGAGGCTGGGTGAAAAAGAGGACATAACAGTTAAAGTGTTTCAAACTGTGAAAGCGAATCGAAAATGATAATTTTCAGTAATGGACTTGAAAAATGAAGAGAGGATAGCGTTTGAAAAATACTGGATACGAATACGAGGTACAATTATTATTAGTCTTTTTCAAACAGCATGCATCAAATGCTCTTATTAGGAATTCATAAAAATAGACAACAATTAAAATGTTTACATTGGTATATTGTTTTGTAACTGAAAGGATTTAAGATATACTGGATACAAATTAGAAGACAGACAATCTAGGTGTACACTACACCGACAACTTTACTCAAATGATTTAAATTAATTGACCGTTTTCGTACAGACCAGGCCTTTACTGTCAATTTGGCGCGAAACGAAGTCTGTCTATGGTAACCTCATGTGGAGGTCTATCAAGGGCTGTACAGCGTTTCACACACAATGACAATTCATATATACGTTCCGTTTTACGTAGTAACTACCATGTTTAAGTACTATTAATTATTCTAGGACAGGCTCTTAATATAATATTAATAATCCCTCGCTTTATATTATATTTGTTTTTAAAAGGCCTCTGCGCTGTTGACTTCGGCCCCACGCATGCCGTCTAAAAAGTCCGGGACCCCATGGTCCTGAGATATGGAAAAAACATACAAATAATAATAATAAATAATTATTCTGCGTACAGACAGAATGTAAAAGATAGTTATAATTTACCGTCACCATACATTTGCGAGGAACAGAACAGATGAACCGTGATCATAACAAACGGCATTGTATTTGTATTCATCATTGAGCCCGCGTCAATCAAAATCGCATATTCATCAATGAAACTGGAACAACGCTGCGTATGTTGACCCCGAGGAAGGGAATTGGATAAATGGTTGTTTTTAGTGCAGCGGGACACGCGATGACCTATTTCTAAACGAACCTAGAACAACAAGAAATAAAGTAAGACTACTATTACCTAAGGTCTACATTCATTTTAGTTAGCAAATCAGCAACATAAAATCTGATATTATGGAAAGCAACGTTCGTTTATGTCATGACGTTAATCAGACGTTAAATATGATTGATTCAATACTCTTACGGTTATAAAAAGCATTAATTTATGCCAATTCCTCGTCAAAGTAGAACGGTATTTTAAACTGTACTCGAATCAGTCACGAATATATCTTAAATATGGACATGGGAATTTTTATATAGTGTATGAAAATGTGCAAATTCAAATAAATGAGCATCACGTACTCGCAGTTTGTCTATGGCTCGGCGAGTAGCCGTGCTTACATAAACAGTATGCATGGTAAATATAAAACAGGCAAGGTAATTAAACTAACCGTTACCTTTAGTAAAAGTAAATAAATCTCAGAGAGGCGACTCGTAAAACAAACAGGGGCAACTAAGCAGAAGCGTTCAAGTATCGCACTGTTTATTTTAAAATTCTAGTTTTCTGCGATAATTCTCAATCGTCAGACACGCCGCTCATTAGGTAATAACTTATTGAAAGGCATCTATTCAATCGATCAAACAATAATGCCGCTGATCTATGTAGGTCGATCAGCAAGAACGGTAGTGGCCGAAAGGGCGTACCCTGCGGCACACCTTTGATCTCAGCATACACAAGCCAAGATCCGCTTTCAGATTACGATAGCGTCCGTATTCATCTCACGCCTAATGATACGCTTGTTCAATAAGTTAGTAAGATACTCGACCTTAACGTTTTAGTAATAACGTCTATAGGTTGCGCTGTCGAAAGCTTTCTTCGGGTCCGAATCTGAAGTTGCTTCCGCTGTTTGTTTACTACAGACCGCTACTGTTGGTTAATGTATGAAGCGTGCCTGTTTGATGCATATTAATAGCGAGCTCGGTTTCCAGGGTAAACATGTGTTACATGTGTCGTGGTCGCAGGTGGTGTATTTTAAACTACTGTTTTGACAATTATTACACCATAAATCAGGGATAGCAGTTGGTTTAATCGGGGTAATTAAATAAATTCCAGGTTAAATGGGTTCTTGGAAACGTCGGGTCATAATGGACTTAATGGTGTCGGCCATCGTAAACTACGTTGATACGTTCCCTGGTCCGCCCATGACGTTCCTTGGTAGGAAGTTTTGAATGATCATAAATCAGCAATGCCATTAAATTACACGCACTTAAGTAACTGCGAAGCCATCAATTCAGTCACAGTTATTCCCGTTAGTTAAAAGCAATCACTGTACCATGCCATTTTGCTAAAAGTGCTGTCATTGATCTGATTAAGATCCATTAATGATTTGATATCATTAGTGATCTGATACGATAAGACATGTCAATCGAAACACGATATTCACTATACTAATGCGTCCATGTCACGAGAGTGACTGATGTCTTTATAACAGCCAAGCGTGACATCAAAATTAATACCGCAACAATAACAATGATAACTAGAGTAAAGATACTAAAGATGGACCTTGATTTCTATTTTTTTTTAATTGCACAAAAGAACTTGTGGTACCAAAGGAAGAGTTAATTACTGATATGTTTCTTACTTCATGACGCAAAAATGGCTTAAAAACGGATTGGAATGCCTAAGCACACGAATAGTTCAAGACTTGGATCCATTGTTTTAATGGGTACTTTTAATCCTGGAATTGATCCGCTACGAAGATGAAAGTGGTGATATCGCAAGCAAAAGCTATTACAATATATGTTCAACCTTTTCCCAAACCTCAAGATCAGAATGGAGTCAATACACTACGACATGAAGAATTATTGTGATCGGAAAGTGTTAATTATTGTATCCCCCCCCAAGTAATTTAAACCCAAATATCTCAGGATCAGGTAGCTGACCTCAATCCTGCATGTGGTTAGAGAAAAGAACCGCGAAATTGTGAACAGTTGGCAGATATCAATAGTGTACAATGATGAGCTACTGACACAAGCCGCGTAGGCGCTAGCGCCGCCCACTGCTTCCGTCGCCCGCGCACCTGATAGATGTGAGGCAATCGCTGGCGAGCGAAATGATACCGCAGATGATACGTTTAGGGTGTAAAAAAGAAACAAAAGAGGTAATAGCTCGTTAAAGAGTTTAGGGAGCGATAGAGTAAGGTGCTAAATGCACGAAGCATCCAAGATAGGTATAGAAGCATCGGCGCTACCACGACAACGAATGGCGTATATCTCCGTCTCTGTCGCTCGAGAAGGTATTATAAGTGCGATAGAAACGGAGATCCGAACTACGGTCATGTTCTATGATTAGTTATGTGCAAGCTGTACTTAATAATTATGTTGCAAGACATACAACAACTATTTATAGAGAGGTTTTGGCGTGGCAACCATTTTCAGCGCTTGTGTAATATCAGATATTATTGGTATGAATGTGAGCACAAACAATGAAAATGAAAATCGAATCAAAAGTATCTCCGCTTAAGTTAAGTATCCCCTTGATAATATTTAAGGCGAAAAAATGTCATTGCTTAAGATGCATATTATTAAATACCTATAGAACTCCCCCTCTTGTTTATTAAGTGGTTTACAGTAAGCCTATAAAACCACGAATTGATTTCCTATTGACAAATCCATCATACACAATTAAGTGCATGCAGCTTATTTCTACAACGTCGTAACTTTCTACACCGTCCGTGAAATATATGTCATTTACAAACCAGGAACATGGTACAAAGAGCAACACCCCCTGACCTTTAGTAGACCTTATCTCGTTACATTAAGGTTCAGAAATGGTCAGGTCACTATTGTCTATACGTTCATAAGCTTCCTGCGTTTATAATGGCGAACGTAATCAATCCGGTTCGAAGAAAGCTTTGATTGATTGACGAAACAAACGTGGGTGTTTAAAAAGACCGAGTTAAAATTTAATGCGTTCCATTTTACTATTCTTGTGTTCTAATGCGTTATTACGACATCGGTAAAGGTTCTCGTAAATGCGCGACGAATTGGTAAGTCGGCTTAATTTTATATCTTCCTTCTTGAAAAACATATGTAGGACAAAAGATACAAAGTATACAGAAGTAGCATTGGCGTAAAATCTAAAATTTAAGAATATCAATACTGCTGAATAAACTTACAATAGGTATGAGCGTGACAAAAATAGCAATGCTGTAATATGAAAAGAAATTAAAAGAATATATATACGGCCTAATAACTTGAATATCTAATGAAATTGACGTTCAGTTCGGTTGTTAATGGCTTGCTAAAAACCTACTTAGAAACTGATCATTGACCATTAAACAGAGACGACAGATAATCGATATATTTTAAACATAAACCTCATGCTTAGACTATTATAAGATAATTATCCAACGAAAATGCCAATGTACTCAAACCCTATAAACCAGCACGCGATATCAAAGCTTTTAGACAAAATGTCCACTGCCAATCTGCAATCAGACACCTTATAGCCACTGGCATTTATACAAAGGCTAGCTACTGACAGATCTAATTTATTACGTCTAGCATAACCTATTGTGCATTCATAAGTGGAATTACTGGCATTGCTATTATAATTAGGTGTTGCTTAACTCAGTAACCGAGACACATGCACGCTACGTCAATCAAACTCATTATATTATAATATTTATAATGAATAATCACGTGGCTTTAATATAACTGCAACATTATATTACTCATTGTTTTTAGATGAATTAACCCTTAGTCATAGTCTGCACTATGATCCGTTACGTCAATGATCATTAAAATAGTCATTTTATTTCCATATAAGGCAGTTCGCAATGATTTCCGTCATTAAGGTCGACTGGTCTATACTCTATATTTATACGGTAGCCACATTCGTTAAGCGCATTAAGGAAATAAATGAACCTATCATCAAATGATTCAATTTGAATTCCAGTGGGCAGCTGCCGCAAGTCTACAAATTTGAGATCAAAGAATTTGGGCCACGTTGACAAGCAACATTCATAAGTGAATTCATTAGAACTGGATTCGACGGCGAATTCAAATCAGATTAAATACAATTAGATATTCCATCTGTAGCCGATGTTGCTGGAGAATTCGGAAATAGTCGTGGGTTTGGTGGTATTTAGAGCGTAGGCGATGTCGATAATATTAGTAAAAATATGCACTGTCTGAGACAAGTTCGGCACAAGTAGCCGCATGAAACGAGATAAACGTGATATTGAAGCATTAAATGACAAATCGAAAACCGACAGCAATAAAACGCAACACAATCGAACGGTAATCATGGTACAAATAAATTTAACTTATCTCTGAACGCATCGCACGCACCGATCAAAGCAAATTCGAGTTTATTCGAATGCCATTTGGGTTGAAAACTGCTCCTGACTAGTGCCGTTGATATGATCGCACTACTTATTCGAGACGATGTATAAATATGGAGTTTTATAGCGCTGACTTCAAGACCGATTGTCCTGTAATGCTGTTCGCGAAGGTTGCTCGACGACGTACCAGTCCGCGGAACGACTACAACTTTATATAGTAACTGTGAGATCAGAATCGGCCGGTGTCGTTGAATCGGCCTATTTCGACTACGGGTTATGCGATCCGGTTCGGCCCACGATCATTCCAATTACGATCATGCCAAATTGATCAATAAATTGAACGCCAAGGAGGCATAGTTTACGTTTAACAGAATTTCGAAAGTGTAGATTTTATCGATTCCATTAAATGCATTATCGACAGAATTATGAAATGATATAATGATGTTAACTAAAACAATAGAGCACGTGTTGAGTGTTGAAACGTTCGAGATTATTTTAGTCACTCGTTCTTACGGAGAAGTCATCTCATCTGTTATAACAGGAAGCATGTCATTATGAAAGCTTTGCATGCTAAACTTAAGCTTTTGAACTGCCGAAACGACCCGCAGACGTAACTAATGTGTAACGCAAACACGAAATGTAAACATTAAAAGCAAAGATGTTGGGACACGATACGTTTTATGATCTGAAAATGTCAGAGCACTTTAGAGAACTAGTTTCGAATAGTGAATATAAACTTTATGAAGCTGCAGAAACTGTCTGTCAATGACTTTTCGTTGAGTCTAGATGTAAATGTTTTAAACATCTTAAAATTGGCACTGCACAAAATTAACTAAAGAATAAATCATATGTACATACTTTAAAAAAAGCACCACATCAAGCATCACATGGCGTGGCATCTCGACAAACAAGGCTTTCAATTAAAAAAAACATCACTGATTCAAATGGTTCTTCAGATTAAAAGAGCTAGGATGCAACAGAGACACAGACAAACATGTTAAACATATAAAGTGAACTACACCTCCTCTTTAAGAGCTAATTTTCAATGGCTGTTAAAACTCGTCTCCCGCATAAAATGAGCTAATTAACCCTAAAGAACAGAAGATATAACGTTCAGCTATTGCCAGTCAAAAACCGTCATAAAACAAAGAACAAAACGGCAACAAAATGGCGACATCGGATTAATCCGTAGGTTGGCGGATGCCGCATTACACAGCATTGGCAACAATAGTCATTCATTGAAAAGATTCATTGAATGGCTGGATCGTAGTAGGCGTATACCGATCACCGTCGACTAAGATTAGATAACGTTTTACTACAGGCGACTTGCCCGCCTTGAACATTATTTATACTATATCAAACAAATGATTTAATCAACTCTGTTAAGTGTATATAAGTTTTCTTCTTTAAAATCTGTCTTTTCTTTAAGCTTCTTCTTAATTTAATACCACAACGGTGCTTGCCACCGTCGTTATATGAAACATATACCTTAAAATATACTTGAGATTATTTGAGTTGGCCGACTTGTATCAAAATAGTCCATTAAAAAAGCAACTCTATCACCTTAGGCAGAAGACTCCCATTCCAATCACAGTTTTATAAAATGTCGGCCTTTTTGTCTTCTTACATAATCAAGCGTCAACGCCTCCGTCTGATGAAACTCATATTTAGAAGACACTATTTGTTTTCTTTGATTTTGAACTCCACTCTAGCACAAACATTTTTGTATAACTTAAGTAGAGTGTTGAGATTATTGTATATCTTAAATAATCTCGAGTATTGCAATTTTCAGGTTAGCTACCAGAACCTGGTCGCTTTCATTACTGTTATCGAGTTATTCATTTAACACATATTTTACAGCATCACACTTATATTGTTTATGACCCTATTCATATAAAATGCCTAGAAACATAATCAAACTAATTAAAATTCGTTTCGTTTTATCTGTCACTTCAACATTTGCGTTTGTGAGGAAGCGACGCGTTTTAGTTAACAAAGTAACGTTATGAATTATAGTCCTAATCTCTGTTTATTACGTTATTAATTAATAGTGACGTTAAATTTCAACGTTCAGATAAAATCAACACGAATCTTAATTAGTTAATGGCTGCAGCAATTAAGTTTATTAAACGTTTCACGCTTATCAACCAATTCCGTTACCTCCACTCCACAGTCCATTGTCTGCTTACCTTTACCTAAAAAAGAAAAGACATATTAGAAAAAAAACATCAAAGTTTAAATCGAGGGAAAAAACCCGTTTAGAAAAAAAGTACCATGTGTAATCTTTGGGCCGACTGATGGTCTTCCACCATCGCTTTCCGCTTGAATTTTTCAATTCCGTAATTACAGGCCCCTGAGTTTTTGTTTCTCGTGGAACTTTCCAGGAACTGAATTTAATGTTCTATAGTTAAATAAGTTTTGGGTCAAAAATTTCATTTTTGGTACAAGCTTTTAAATCTTTTAATGCCAACTGTACTTTTCTGTATACCGTTGCCACGTTAACTAATCGTTGAGACGATTCTAAGGAGCCCAAACTGTTTCAGGTTACCTCTTTTAAGTCCTGAATTCCCATGGCTTTCTGTCTCCATCATCAGATCAGCTCGATGTTACCTTATTATTGAATTGTCTTCCAAACTATACTTAAACCCAAAATTTCAGCTCGATCGGTTGAAGATATCTGCTTTGAAATTGAGTTGCAAGATTCCACCCGAACAAAATAGTTACATAAATTGCAAGTTAAATAAAAGCTTGTAAAATTTAGAATTTCTTCAACAGATGATTCTGTTTAGCAGTGAAGGCGTCCATAGAACTCTACTGGCTTGCTTTAATACAAAAGTGCTCCTAATCTTACAGTCCTTGAAGAAAACTGACCCAAGTCAACGCCAGCTCACCTAAGTACATATTGCCCTTGTCAGACAAAGAATGTATTATTTCGGCAACGGCTATCTGAGGATACACAAAAGGAATTCAAGGTGCACACGCTGACCCCGTATCATGATCGGCCTTATCACACGATAAGTGACAATATAGAGCGTCCGTCACTTGCTAACACCATTCGATAGAACGAGACAACGCTCCTATTTTAATCACTTATCGCGTGATAAGGCCGACCATGATACGGGGTCAGAACTGCATCATTCGTTCAGAGGGGGCACAAAAGATCCCACTGGTTCGAAGTGTATCCGAAAGGGCCCTCATCTAGAATAAGATAAGATAAGTACATACCGGCCGCCTGCTTACTATACAACTTAAATCCATCAAAGTCACCAAAAACCCTTACTCGTTCCAAAGATAACATATCAATTACTAGTGTCATCCAAGAGATTAGCATATTGCTTTCCCTGTCGCAGGAGTGGGCGAGTGGTGAAAGTGTTTGTAGTTACAGCATAGACGCCTTGTCATCTTGGCAAAGGCACTATGGTATCATTATGTTCTTAGAAACGGTTGGATTGCTTCATAAATTTGAATTATGCAGTTTTGTTTTGTAAAGTATAGAGGAGTCTGCAAGATCGCTTTGCAGTTTGTATGTAGCGCGTAATCCTCAGATTCACTTATCCGATTTTAAAAATTCTTTCACCTGTGTGTATAATGGACTTTCTAGATTGGTATATGCTATATGTTAACCCATGACTATGCCTGCGTTCTTTGCACTGTGAAGCCGCGGGTAGCTTTGTATTTTGACTCCGGAACCCGACTTGACTTGACTTCAAGTATAAATTATTTAAATTAGATATTCCGTCCTAGTGAAAAGGTTATTGAAAGGCAAAATAACACAACAAGGAAGGATAATACTTGGTGAAATCATACGTACAAAGTCAAACAGTATTTGTCTAAGGTCAAAATACAGGGAAATCACAAATTTCACGTGACATTCCCATCGGTAAGGACATATTGTTAATTCAATGCGCGTTGTTTACGATGAAAGTAGGTACATGGAAACATGCATATTTTACAAGGTTTAATTCCTATTGCCAGCAACGAATTGTACATTCACCAGCATTAATATCTGCCATAAGGGTCTATATCGGGTGGCATAAAATTGTTGATCCTAATATTTTGTCGCATACCAACTTTGTGCCGAATATCGAATTGCATAAACATTGTTGTGCATATTTTTTATTTGCCGAAATTGTTGTTCCTAATATCGATTGTCCTAAATATTTATTGTCCGAATGTTTATTGTGTCGAAGGTTCTTTTTTAGAATGATTGATGTGCATAACTTTGATGTTACTAATATTTAATGTACTAAAAATGTTGTGCATACATTTTGTTACGCATACATATCTATTAGAATTGCCTATTACTTGAATAACATCCCGCCCTCATGTCCCCGCCCTCGTGTCATGTGACCCGCCCTCATGTCGACGGAGCCCCGCTTCGCGGGGCCCCTATTTCTGCTCTGAGGGACAAAAGGCAACTAACGAACCTATCTAATTTATCTAAATGAAGGTTGGCTCTGCTGAGAATTGCCTAATACTTGAATTACTTATCACCAGCCCTCATGTCGACGGAGCCCCGCTCCGCGGGGCCCCTATTTCTGCTCTGAGGGGTAAAAGGCAACTAACGAACCTATTTTATTTATCTAGATGTAGGTCGGGTCAGCTCAGAGTTTATAAATAGTAAAAATAAATGTTTTATTTGTGGTTACCTAATCTTTCCTATTTAGGTACGTACTTTAAGAACTTATGACCCGCCTTCATGTCGACGGAGCCCCGCTTCGCGGGGCCCCTATTTCTGCTCTGAGGGACAAAAGGCAACTAACGAACCTATCTAATTGACCTAAATGAAGGTTGCCTCAGCTAAGAATTGCCTAATACTTGAATAACCTGTGACCCGCCTTCGTGTCGACGGAGCCCCGCTTCGCGGGGCCCCTATTTCTGCTCTGAGGGGCAAAAGGCAACTAACGAACCTATTTTATTCATCTAGATGTAGGTCGGGTCTGCTCAGAGTTTACAAATAGTATACAATTTAGGAAAAAAATAGTATAGGTGGTTTAATTTTAGCACGTTTAACAATAGGCAAAATAATTACTATGACAATGAAAATTAGGAATATTACTTTTTAGGTAATTCGATGTTCGAGTAATCAATATTAGGATAAACATACTTTAGGACTTTTAAATGTGTATGCGCAAAAATGAATAGGCTAAATAAGTAGTATGCCACTCAACATTATGCCAAACATTCTCGGCCAATAAATTTTAGGACGATCAACATTATGCGATACGACAGGCACCCCTGCCATAACAAAGCAGGCAAACTCATCTGACACGTCGTGAAAGCCTGATAAATAGAACAGTGTCAGCGCTTTACTGTGGCAGACGTAACGCTGTGCTCGGGTCGTCCATCTGATCGAAGACCTGTTGGTCGTCCTAGGTACCGGTGGGGTGCCGAAGTCGACCGACTCCGGGCCGGGACAGAAACGACTTTGGCCGGAGAAGCCAGTCGGTCTTGGACGGTCCAAGATCCACATCGTGCCAAAGCGGCAAGTCAGATTTTGGTTACTCAGGTTTGATTCGCTGTTATCTCAAAGTACAGAATACTGGCAGTGTTTTCAAGTTATGGGGATGCAATGTTGGCAACACAGATAAATACATGTTTGCCGTCAACAGCGCGCTGTGTGTATTAATTTCTTTCATAGCCGGTACCTAGGATGCCCAACTGATCGAAGACAACAGGTCTTCGATCAGTTTCGAACAGTTTGAAGACCCGCGCTGACGCCTCCATTTCACGGGCTTTCAGGACTACTGGCAGTATTTTCAAGTTATGAGGATGCAATGTTGGCAACACAGATAAATACATGTTTGCCGTCAACAGCGCGCTGTGTGTATTAATATCTGTCATAGCCGGTACCTAGGACGCCCAACTGATCGAAGACAACAGGTCTTCGATCAGTTTCGAACAGTTTGAAGACCCGCGCTGACGCCTCCATTTCACGAGCTTTCAGGACGTGTCAGATGTTTTTACCTGCTTTACTATGACAGATTTTAATGCTGGTGGTCTTTCGACCTTACTACCAAGCACACAGCAGTGCAACAGCAACAGCACAATACGACAAAGCAACTCGTTCATACAAAACTTATACAACGATAGTCGTGTGTACTTACATACAAAGGGACAATGTATAGCAAGATTAGCAAGGTTATCGATGTGTAGTTCAAAAGTTACGTACGATTATTAGGAATTCAAACAATAAGTCGTCTAGACGCTAACAGTATCCAATCCCGTGACTACTGAGCCAGAAATCTTCGTAAATATTTACACTATTCTATTTTATAATACCCCAGTAATAAGTTCTATAACCGCGTGCAAAGCAAAATGTACATAAGCTTCACTGCCCCTGATACGAAATTAGGGTTAGTATAACAACGTCCTAACTACTATATGAAGCCTATTCATTGTTAGCGCTTTTATAATTAGACAAAATGAACGATCGTAGAACAATTAGCGGGATCTACCCGGACTGTTAGCGATGTCTGGCTAAATAATTACTAGTGAAACTCGGCCCTAATAAAGCAGACGTTGATTTCAAAACGCGCAGACACGAGAAATAAAATCGCATCTACATATACCTCGTTCCATATAACATTCAAATATTAACAGACATATTCGTCGACGTTTCTTCGTCTATCTGAGATATCAAAGGGAAATATTGTATACATAGTTTCACTAATTTCAATCACTAAGAGGGAAGACTACCTCGTACTTGTCCAGAAAGAGAAAATGTTGTCCATTTCTAAATATTTCACAATCTCTATGATTTTCAGTCCGTTGTTATTGACACTAATGAAAGACTTTTTATAAGTTTTCTTTTTTTTTTTTTAAACGCTATAATTTCAATTTCAAACTCATAGGCACTTTATTTTTTTTAAAACGAAACCTAGAATATATTATGTTGAAGCGATCGACATCAAAAATATCAATATCAAAGTGATTAAGATTTAGTTACAAAACGTTTTCTCTCGAAACTGAAATTTCATCAAAAAATTAAGTAGAGCTGCTGCAAAGCTATTCTTCCCTCTTAAGGCGGTTAGATTACCATACAAAACGTATTTTGACATTCGCAGGCCATCGGCGTCATATTTTAAGAAACGTATGTCCTATACGTTTATTAATTGGTTTCCCATTTACGCGAAATTCCCCCTTTTCTAGAACAAACTTGTATAAACTAGAAAAATTTGAGAAATTAGTTTGTCACGTGATACTTTGCTAAAACGATTATTCTCAAATTATTCTGGTTTATACAAGTTTATTCTAAGAAATGGGGTATTTCGCGCAAATGGAAAGCCAATTAATGAAAGATTGTTGCATAAGTTTCTCAAAATATCAGCCTATAATATAATAATAATATAATATAGCCTATAATACTTATAGGCCGTTAGCCTGCGAATGTCAAAAGACATTTTGTATGGTGATCGAACCACTTTAAGTGGTTTCGAAACATAACAAATAAAACAATACTAATGTTTTGCGTTCAAAATGGTTTTCCTTGAAATCACATGATTTCCGCACGATTTTTCTAAAATTAGCTGGAAATGATGGAGGTATATGGAGTTTTCCAATGAGATAGCAACAGAAATCGGAAGCCATAGATGAACAGATTCGAACGAGGCCTGATCATCTTTCGTTCATTTCGGCAAGTTTAAGATCAAGATGTAAGTACCTATCTGAAGTCCCCAATCCGCGCTGGGCCAGCGTGAAACTACTGCCCGTTCAGCCTTTTCTAAATGCGACAGATCTATCGTGCTAGATTCCAAATCATAGCTAACTAGAAACGAATAAACTGTGTGAGAGCCTTTTGGTTTTTGGAATGCATATAGGTACTGCCATTGTAACCTGAAACGATAGCTACTGAGAAACCTCTGAAGCAAATGTTTGCCCCTTGACAATGAATTGAGTCTAGAAAGTAGAACGTGCATCGAACAGATAAAGCTTATCTCTTCACAACGCGTTGACGGCATTCTTTCTCACGTTTCTTTGTCTACAATGGTGGCTAACAACCATACGGCCTCCCTGACGGTAAGCACCCATTGACGCCTGCGATTCCAGGGGATTTGCCGAACCTTTTTTAGCATTTGAGCATTCGTGTACAGTCAGCATCAGAAGAAGCTCAGCAAAATAACACGCTCAAAATTTCCTGCACATAGGTATCCTTATTCTCTTGGTATTAAGAGTAAGTGTGTAGATACTTTTGAGAGTTTTGTGCACTAGCACCGCATAGCAACTACTACTGCCGACTGTAATGACAGATGCAGATCCTTCACTCTAATCTAAACACTGAGCATATTCAGAACTCTCGGAAGCTTTTCAGGGCACATAACTCCACATACGAGCATGAGCCAGAACTGTACAATAAAGCGGCAATTACACTGCGTCGCTCACCTAATGCGGTCGCCAAATTCATTTTAAACTACGTAGGCCAACAAACGTCGTCTTTACATTAGTCTGCCCGCCTAATACTGAGCATAGGTAACTGTCGATAGCCGAATGCGGCCGACTAACGTGTTCTTCAATTTTCACACTTTTGCGGTCGCCGCATGCAGCATGCAAGGTCAGATAGCAGTCGCTTTCGTAAAACTAGTGCCTATGCCAAATCTTGGCATTAGGTGTCAAAGCGGACCCCGGGCTCCCTGGTGTATAATACGCACGCTTGCGTACCTAAGCCAGAGCGAGACAAATATATTATTACATTATTATGTACCTAATAATAATACGGTAATATTACAGATAGTAACATATAGTAGGTACTCACAGACCGCAAAATTGTTTGCCGCTCCGTTATACCAATAACGGAAAGCGATACGGAGCCTAACCCAGGCCACGACATTGCGCGGCGGCGGGAGCGACAGCGGGTTTTCTAATTAATTGCGTGTTATCCCCACTAACCACAGTGTGTTGCGCGTCTCGACCGCGCAATGAACAGATAAAACGCTTGCCGCGTCGCAATTTACGCAATGGCGTGGCCGGGGCCTAATGTTTTCCGAGAACAGTAAATCAACCGGCCTCTGATAATTGACATTCAATAAACAGAGAGAAGACGACGCAACAGTTAAATGAGCAACTTAACTACGGCTACGGTCGGCAACGTGTGACATCCCTGGAGTGCAAGCGTCCATAGTCTACGGTGACCGATCCGGTTGCTGTAAGCCAAATAATTGCCACCGTGGTATTCATGCCATTTTGGTAAAACTGCACTAACTTAACCTGAGACTCGAGACCCTGGCCACGCACCAGTGTGCCAGAGTCCTAAAAGTCCAAAACTTAACTACTCATTTTGTTAGGAAAGAATACCTTCAGGCGGTGCCATATACATTTTGAAAAGATCTGATGGGTTCCAAGAGGGCTAAGACTATAGGTAAATCAAATAAGATATAACTAATTTGCACTTTTACAGTTTTTTGTGAAAATATTGCAATTAGTTCGTTCTTCATTATCATTATACCTAGTTGTTGTATTGTTCTGGACAATCGCAATGTTATATAGGTACCTAATCTCAAAATAAAATTGGTTCCTCATAAACATTATTACATTATCATTGAAAGAATTTGTGAGAAATTGGCACGGTATATAATTCAATACTCTGGTCATTCTAGGAACTACTTATACCAAAATAGGCAACTATGGACTGGGTCATCATCCACTTATCACGTTCAGCCATCTTCGCCAATCAAGTCGTTAACCTCTGACCGGACACAGGCATATGTAATGCTACGTATAAACTAAAGCAATATCTTGGGGCTTTCGTGTGTGAACGAGTTCGCTAAATATGACAATTATGTTGCCGAAAGTGTTGCGTCGTGACTGGCTTTTTAACAAGAAATAATAACTTTAATAAGACTTCGTCCGAGACGAAATGCATGAGATTTGCTGATCATGCTGTGTGCACTTAAGCCGTGTGCGTGTTTAAGCCGCTGAATAAAAGCCATCGTATTTAATAATGTACAATGACAGTTCTTTCTTGAGGCGGCAGATATTTCCACTGCAAAACTGTTTTAGTAATACTTCGGCTTTGACAATCGAAGACTCGAAGATATGTATACAATTTTCGCCTTATCACAACGGAATAAGGTGCACTATTAAACATATATTTGACGTCGAAAGGATATGCGGTCGCAGAGTTCAAACGGATACATGATAATGCACTCTGACGTCACGTACCATATAAATAGTATGTCGCGGACATCTGCCATTGTGATTGCGTGTGCGCAAGCTAATGAGGCGAGCAAGCGCCAGGAAATCAGACCATGTCTTGAACTTTGATGATATCTTTAAGTATAGTAAGTCATTCTTAGCGTGACATACTCGTAATATCGTTACGCTAAGAATATATATGACTTACTATACTTAAAGATAAAAAGGTATACTTTTTCTGTAGCAATGATTTATTCGTTTATCGATTACCTCTGTTTATGTACAGAACTGACAAAAAGAACTTCAAGGAAGGAGTGGATGTTTTTTTGGACGATAATCCCCATAGAATTGCATGCGTCCTTAGGTTACTCACCACTTACCATCAGGCCGGCCGGGCCGTACGCCTATTTGCTACAAGTTAATATTGTATAATTTATATTGCGTGAATCAGTCTCAACAAACTGCCAAAAGGCTCTAATGTGGAATGTAGCAATTAGTTTTTAACTAACTCCATTTTCTGTATTTCACATGGATGGGCTTTAATTACTAATTCAAACAGAAATGTTAAAGTAATGGACGACGTGAGTGGTAAAATGCAATGCTCGGCGCCGCAAAATCGGGGCCTCAGTCTGTTCAAATGAAATATAGCATCTCGCCAGTGACATCGCTTACATAAATACTAGCAATTAACATGTCAGAACAAGCTCTCTCTTGTAAGTGATTTCTAGTTCGCATAATTACTAATTTCTAGTTCGCATAATTACTAATTTCTAGTTCGCATAATTACTAATCGAGCTGCAAAGGTACTAGTATCGAAAGTTCTATAGCGGTAAATTATGAAAACCATTATTTCCATGTAGTTAGATAAGGTGTTTCACGTTAATGAATTAAAGTTCCTAAAAACCAGGGAAAAACCAAGGTTAACTGCGTCATGTACAAAAAAGTCGTTAATTAATCGAGCGCGGAGCTTTAGTGCTAAACCTAATGCCATTTAGTTTAGATGGTATTTATAATTTTGTTCTTTTACATTGAAAACATTTAATTAAACAATATTTTTTTAAATACTTAACTCATCGGCTCAGCATAGTAAACTCCCGATTATCGGAACGCTTTATCACAGTCAACACTGAACGTTGAAACAAATTGCGGAAATGTGAAGTGTTGTGAGCCGATCACGAGAAGCAAATTTCCTTAACCACTGTCTCCTTTTAGAACTGTGGGAAACTGGGAACTCTCCTATAATTTACCATTTATCACGCGAAAGCTAAACGTCACGAAGATACCCACACTAAAGAACATTGTAAACATTGTATTTACACTTTTAATCCCCGAAGCTAGTTGCCGTGTGTATTCTACTGATCAAGATCGTGTTGAAGCCAAGAAATTCTGAGAATAACCGATGAGTTCACGCGTAAGTTCGGAACGGGATTCATGGACCATGACCCAGATTGGTTTATTTGTGGCCTTAAATTGCGACGCGCATACATATTGTACCCATCGTCGGTTCAATAACAAACAAGACAGTCGAAGAACTACAATTTAATTCATTGATAGATAACAAATCATTAGAACTTCTGTAATACAACCTTTCGTATTGACTCTCGTGTTGGGAAACGTGAAACCCGCACAATTAGTGTTGATGTCAACAGACAATTAATGTCAATGTCATCAAATTAAACAGTATGACTTTTTCAACAACTTTATAAATAGTAAATGAGATAACGTCATGCAGTTACATCATTCCGGTTGAGCGGGTGTAGTTTGTTTATTTTGCATTAGCAATAGTATCGGAAACATTGTCGCCTTGAGAATTAACATAATGATTGTAATCATCTTTATACATATACTGTATTTATATCGTGCTTCTAGTTTACCACTAGCGAAACTATTTGTGTTCTCTGTTTGATTATTTATGCGATATGAGATAAGGAAAGCGCGGCTTTTGTTTATTTGCACAACGTTAACACCTACAGTCTCCTGCATTATTATCTGACACGACTAAGCGCGCAAATATATTTAAACTCTAACAAATAGGTCTGTTTCAGATATTTTTGCGTGCATTGTTCTGTCAAGATATTCGTGACACTAACATAACATATATAGACAGAGATGGGTCTTAGTTACACTGGAAAAGTGGTTTCCTTTTTGTTTTCCTAATATGTATTGTATACTAGCGCTCACGTCCCATCGGAGTCTTTTAAATTTAAATTAGAATCTTTACTTCAAGTCATATGAAACAATGATTACTTATGCTAGGTTACTAAGTACAAAACAATACAAATACTGGAGTAACTCTATCAGTTGACATATTTGACTGCCGTTTTGATTTACTGTGCTTAGTGCATCAAAATCAGTTACTTAGTCAAATCTGCCAGCTATCTTTTACAGGATACCATTTGTTATATTTACGTACGTGTATATTCCTATCGTCAACTTTAAAGATATTTATACTTAACTTAGGTAGGATTATATGAACGATCCATTTCAGGTATTCAGGATATTAAAAACATCAAGTAAATTGATCGCTTCCTAACCCGTTAAAAGCGAGGGGGATATATTCCGATTCTAGTTCAGCCATGATTGATGAGTTTTCACCGGTAACTATAATAGCCTATCTATCGATCTATAAGCGATTTCCGGTCCCACAGCCTACGTGTAACTGCTTAAAATGCGTCGCGTTCGTTAATCAATCCCTGGGACAGTAAGAACAAATGACAGCTTAATTCCACTCGATCGAAGTTTTGTTCGAACGGGAATCAGTGTCATCTGTCCTCATCTGTCCACATCTGTCTAATGATAATGGCTTATTGTAATTTAAATAGTAATTAGAGAGATCGACGAACTTAGCCTTGTCACGAAATGGCCGTATGGTCACCTGGTCAGCTGGCACGAGTATCTTTGTTAGACAGTGGGTCGCCATTATCAGCTCTCAACTACAGACCGACAGTGAGCTGCCAATAAAATATGTCTCTACTCCAGCATATGTATATGAAGCATGATGGCATTTACCCCAGGACGGCCCGAGTGGCCCAACATAGTCTACCCGTCTCTTTCTAAGCCTTCTAATTTAGAAAGAGACGGATAGCCTATCTCACCGCGACACAGCTCGAGTTCGCGAGCCGTCCTGTGATATCCGTGCAGATATAATAAAGCATTCTCTTCTCGCACTTACATTCTTGAAGTAGATAAATTATTATCTTTTGATCCGACATAAATGCTATCATGTTAGCTAAGCAGGCGACGCTAAAATTAATTTCTCACTTCGAGGTTGCGTCTGTAAGAGAGACAACCACTCTTTCAGTAACAGAGTCTTATTAAGTTTAATGAATAAGGGGGTATTCATTTACATAAGGAGAATTCCAGAGGTCGCGCCGGTCGGCGGGTGCCCGATCAGAAATAGATCGGGGGCTATTTTTACTGGCCGCGTATCCGCCCGCTGCGCTAGCGCAAGTAAACAGCGGTGGCGCCTGCTGGGCCGAAATCGTGCAGACGCACAGACAGACATTCACTCGAGCGACGAGCGATTTATGGATGATCCTTTTATTCCGCGCCAATATGTTTGTCAAACAATCCTCATGCAAAAGTCTTGCAAAATGTATATGTATAACATATACAACTCTATAGTGTCCAGTGGACGAACATAAAACAGGGTAAACTCCAACACCTAAAGAAAATTTTAGGGAAAACATCGACCATAAAATACGCCAGTAGGTAACCTTTAAGCAATATTTCAAACTACTACTCGGGTCGAAAAACCCGTATCAGTTTCATTTTTTTTGTATGTGTCATGCTTCTCAGGGTATACCACCAACAAGACGTAACCATATTCAGTATAAACGTATTAAATATTATCGTTCTAAGCAAGGTCTCGCACCAACATACAAATATTTGTCCCCTCATACCGCGTGTCCACACTGTCTCTTCTCACGCCACTAGTCTAACTACATACCAACATAACATAAGACCTTTCGCTAAGAAAGTTTTGGCGTGGGAACTACTAAAGCATGTAGTGTCAGCTAAAAAGAAGAAATGCTTCCGTTGAGAACCACGGTTTTCTAGTTCTCACACTTTTGGGGACGGACCTCTTTTGATCGTAAATAAGAAAAAAACATACAACATGTAAATGAATTAGCATATAATATGGCCCGTTTAACGAAGCCCAAGTTACCATTTTAAATCTTGTTTAGGCAACGCGGACAAATAGCCAGTCCATAAGTCGTAACAGGAAAACCATCTTTCCTTCGCTGGTGACAAGCCACTGAAAGTAGTACTGAACTGATTCGAAAGTAAATAGTCATGTCCTTTTCTTCCATACCTCGCTGTTACTCGTCATTACGTCACTTACTTAATTCCAACCTCGTCTCTTCCATCCCTCCACGTTCATACTCTTTGGTCACATAACTGTCATCCCTCCGCATTACAGCCCATACCAAGCAAGACAATGGGATCTCTATTTGTCGATGATATGCTTCTATCGTCATGTTAGCAAGATGTAAAATTTAAATTCGTATCACGTTGTGGGATCAATGAAATGATGTTGTTACTACGTAAACCGGAACGTATATATGAAATGTCATTGTGGGCGATACCATAGACAAACAGCGTTTCGCGCCAAATTGACAGTGGGATAGGCCTGCTATTACTAGATTTCTCCTCGCACACCGCTCCGCTACCTCGCATAGCTCTTGTGGATATACACACCCTATAGAAGGCGGTATTCGTATGCTTACATTAGTAAACTGCGTGAAAGAGAAGGAAGCAAATGTTCCATTCCCAGACATCTAGCATGTGTCCGAGACTAGCCGGACAACTTTCGTTTTCGACCAAAACTAGTGTAAGTGTGTGTACAAGCAATTCAGATGTTAAGATAACATGGGATAACATGTTAGATTAACAGCTTAAGAATAAAGCAAACTACAGTCCAACAAAACTGAAAACATTCCCGTGTTGGTGCTAGCTTACGAAAGTGAGTGAATGCTCTCAGTGGCGAGGCCGAGGGCCTGGTGTTCACAGTTTTCATGACGGCTTACGAAATAGCGGACAAGTAGGGTTTAGTCATTTTTAACCCCTTTATCGATTTTCCAAGCCCGTTAGAAAAACATGTTGCCAAAAATCTTTCATGTCATCCTGGCTGTCGGGAGTGAACAACACGGGGTTGTGCGTGAACAACAATAAGAAATTGTTGATACCCAACTTTTTGTAGCGTTACAGGACAATTGCTATTCTTACAGTTAATCAACCCTATTATCAGTTGAAGGAGTTTAGATTCATCTAACAATGAAGGGATTTACTCAAAGTTAGGGGTTAATTCCCTAACAAGCGTTACTAAATTTCTTCTGCCGCATACAGGTTTTCAGTTCACAAAACGTCACACTGCGCTGTACGAAACGAACCAGTGTATCCGACCTCTGATTAGGTATTAGTTGCTACGAATCTAGGGGTCTACGCTGGTCTACGGCCGGCGAATCGTTTTGTAAGTAGGTGATAGAACCATATCTCTATGCTATCTCTTAATGATAGCAGGCATGACTAGCAGTTTTTTTGCTGTGCTATTAGCAGAAAATGTATATGATACGATAAGTAATAGTAGTGTAAGGCTATACTCAATCGTAATCTCCAAAACCAATTTAATTTTAAGATGATTTATAACATCTAAGATAGGTACTAAACGCAGTGCGTTAACCCGTCCTTAAGCGACCCTTGCAATCTAAACCAGAAGGCCATAAGATTTGGTCAAAAATATCTGTACAATTATGAATTCTATTAAACACACTTAAGTTCCAAAATGAATGCATAAAATCGCACCGCACCACCCTTCGGACTTGCAGTGCAGACGTCTGATGGCCCGCATATCGCATCAACCTCTTATTCAACTCAATTGCATGATAAAAGCTACTTTCATTCGTATACCATAAAGTCCATTCTTGAGAATGGTGGATGCGAGATACGAGGTTGAAACAGTAATCTTTGTTTACAAAACAAAATGCCAAAACGGGCATAAAGCGTTCTTGAATTCGCGAGCCATTTAAATTTAGAATACCAAAGTATGCGCTTGGGCAAGGCAGACGAAGCTCAGCATTTTTAAACAGTTATATAAACGACCTATTGTATGTTAAGAAAGGCAACAAATTAGGACCGATATTCGCCAATTTTCTTGACACAACCGTAATATGTCAAATAGCAAAGATCATTGACACTTCATTAGTTTAATTGGTTATATTGCCACCTTTTTCAGAATTGACAATATTTCAAAATATGTATAATGACGCCTAAATCGAAAAGCATTTCGGTAATTATGTTATCTGAACGTAATAAAGTAGTTTTCAGTGTTTTTTTCCTGCTCGCTTTTAAGAAAATCGCGAAACCGTATAAAAGTGGTTTTCACCGTGTGTGACGTTAGTATTATGGCTGCCATATGAAAGGTGTCCAAACTGCCATACAGAGTCGTAGTATTGACGTCATAATTTACTTACAACCTTCTGGAATTCGCTACTTTTCAATTTGATAGTTTTGAATAAAAATTACAATTAAGGGAGAAATAAAAAAACACGTGTCGCTTAAAAAAAACATTTTCTAGCGAACTAAATCATAAAATGGCCTACATGAAAATATGAATTTTAAGCACATGGTCGCCAAGAGCTGAGACAAGTCGAATTATATAGTTTGACATTCATAGAGAAACATTGTAGATTATTATTATTGTGTATCATATAAAGACAATAGTTAACTCGTATATTTTTAGCTGTTCTGAAAGTTTTTAATAGCTACCATTTCGTTGCAAGTTTTTGTTATGAACCTCATTTCACATAAACATTTCATTCTTTCAACACATTGTAATAAAGTTATTTATAACATTATCTTCAGAAATCCGATGGTAGCCATAACCGTTATGCGGGCGATATAAAGGAATCGTTAATATATCAGTTCAGTAGCCCATTCCGTTCAAAATTCTCAAGTGGTAAGATTAGGCAACACGCATTCCGAAGAAATCTGATCATTGCTGAATCAAGGATATAGATGTAAGTAAAACAGGCACTTATTCCAAAAGCATTTTACAAGATAAACCATTACATCATGGAGAGGGATTTGGCAGTGATAATGATAACGCCCTGAAATAGGTTTTCTAATGTAATTTTATTACAGGTTCAGCGAAGTTAAGCAAACAGTTTTTGAAACAATATAATGCGTCTGTTTATAATAATATGGTTTCAAAAAAATACGAAAAGTAATTTTGAGGCTTTTCTGCAGGGAAATCAGTGTTTAGAAACATGATTAAGCGATTTTCGCTCGATAGAAAAAAATCACGAACATAGGTCTAAAAGGGTCTAAAATACACTTAAAATATTTGTTACAAATTATGCACATAAGCTAAAAATATTAAAATGGCTTCAAAAAATCGGCAATATCATGTTTGAGAGAACTAAGTGTTTACTTTTTTATTTATTTAAACGACCAAAAAATTATAATTAAAAAATATGATTTCCGCGCTTCCGAGCACGCATTTCCATCTCGCTCACGCTTATGCTCAGTGAGAGGGAGAGAAGACCATGAACCTACGGCGCCTTAATACCGTGATACTGAAATTATGCTCCGGTTCTTCTCAAGGTTTCTTTCCGAACGTGGTAGTTTATCGACACTGACAGGTGTATGAATACCTATGCCTGAATTGAAAAATAAATAATTTAGACTTAATTTGTAAAACATAGCTACGTACAGTCAGGGGGTCTGCCCGCGGACGGGCGAAGAACTCATTTATATCGTGGCTCCATACAAACTTTCACAGCCAAAACTATACTACAAAATATCATCTTTTTTATACCACGTCGGTGGCAAACAAGCTTACGGCCCACCTGATGGTAAGTGGTTACTGTAGCCTATGGACGCTTGCAACTCAAGGGGTGTTACATGCGGACCCTTAAAATTTATACATTCCTTTGTTGAAGAACCCCATAGTTTAGTCCCTCGGGAAAACCTCGGCAGGGAGCTCACTCCACAAGCGGAGCGTCCGAGGGAGGAAATTTCTCAGAAACCGTACGGTACGCGACCATTTACGTTCCAGGGTGTGAGGATTAATGCCCTGCCGACGGCGAGCGGTGCGGTGGTAAAAAGCAGGCGTAAGCATCATGTTGAACAGTTCTTCGGAGCACAACCTGTTATACAACTACCACGTTATACTGAATCGGGTGAAGAGGTAACAGACAGTATGGATATTATTATATACATAGATGTCATTGGTAGAAATCTGTATTACTATTTTACCGGGATAAGAAACCCGGGACCTTGTATAAGACTGTTTACTACAATACAGAAAAGTAATGTTTCTAGATGTCAAGCTCAACGAAACTCATAATTCTCGGTCTGATGCGTTAAAAATGACAGACTTATAAAGAGCAACCGTTTATTTTAAAAACAAACGAGATACGCTTATGAACCGTTTACGTAGAAATTACGAACAAAATATTGATAAGTATAATAATTATAAACAAACTATTGGAGTATAATAGATTCTTTCATAACCGAAGATAATACTAATGAAAGGATAACATAATTTTAAGTTGAGTTTAATGGCTTGGATGATAAGGCTGAAGCAAAAATTGTGAACAAGTATAAAAATGAATTGAAATATCAAACGTATCTTGTATAAAACTCCACAAACGAACCTAACAATTCCGAGGGAATCTACAATATAAAGTCTTACGAGGGAGGAAATTCTATCTAGCTTTTCATTTTCGAAAAATGTTCGTCTTGAGCATAGAAGTGGCTCATATATTACAAATGTATAATGTGAAACCAAATTTAAGCTAATCATTGACGAAAGGTAATGTCCAATGTCAACTCACTATGGCCTCCTCAGGGAATCCCCAAACTAAATTGACTTCAAACTCTTCAGAGGACAATTTGGAACATGCTCATAATGACTATTTCCCACTCCACAATATAATTTACCTACCTGATACAGTTTGCTATAAGACATACGAGTACCGTCGACTCTACGTCATTATTGACCAAATTCCCCATGGTCATTGCGGTAATGACTTTACAAACAATACCTTACATGCGTAACAATCAGTGCTAAGTCAAAAGGAATGTAATAAATAATGACGAATGGCATTTACAATGGCGTATCAATAATAAGAGTAGATCGGTCATACAATACGATGCACCTTTGGGCCTGTCCGTATATTACGTCATTTCAAAGTAGGGGGGCAGGTAAACTGGCCACACTGAGACTTGATCTAACGACTGGCTTCTGGCCCCTTGTTAGCAATTTAGACTTAAAATTGGAACTCTAAGTATCATAAAATATGCCACTGGTATAAAAATGCCTACGCAAGATGGCAAACATAAGAACAGACGAATGGAAATATCGAAATCATAAGAGTTACCTACGTCCTTAGCCAACGGTTACAGAACACGGTTTAGTTAAGTAATCCCGTGTACTATCTAATCAGAACTCATTAGCTCCAGTGAAGCATAAATAAAATGTATGTTGTCAACGTGTAAACACTATCAGCTATTCACGCAATTAACTGACCAGTCCTAACTCTTATTACGATGAGATAAAGACTACAAAAGGTCAGTTATTGTTTGTACGGCATAACGAGGAGGTTATGGGTTATTGCGGAGACGCTTAATGGCTTGGTAAATAGGAGTGGTGTCACGCCCAGGCCTTGACCTGGAGGATGAATTGATACTGGAAATATGAACACGCAAAAATGTTGTTGGGAAAAGGTTTGGCGCGGCTAGGGCTGTTTCGAGCGCTTAATTAGTTAATGTATAGTTTAAGCGTAACCTTGGTACAACTTTTTGCCCGTTGGGACACCCCAATGCTAATCAAAGTTCACACCTCACTAAAAAGCGACAGTCACCACCCGCTGTGCGT
Source organism: Epinotia demarniana (assembly GCA_945867215.1). Lineage (NCBI taxonomy): Eukaryota > Metazoa > Arthropoda > Insecta > Lepidoptera > Tortricidae > Epinotia > Epinotia demarniana. The sequence goes on along the minus strand of OX244277.1, from coordinate 4,308,191 downwards.
GCGGAAAATCCTACTTGCTTGCCAAATGCAGATGTCAGTATCATCATATCAGCCGAAAGACGTCCACTGCTGCACAGGCCTTCCCCAAAGAGTGCCAAAGTGATCGGTACTGCGCCACGCGCATCCAACGGACTCCCGCGACTTTTACCAGGTCATGAGTCCACCTTGCATGTCTACCAACAGTACCAACCAACGCAAGATGCGTGCCTGTACGTGATCGCCATTCGAGATCCTTTCCACCCCAACGGCCATCGATTCTGCGTGCAATGTGCCGCGTCCACAATCACTAAGTTTAGCGATTCGGAGGGCTAAGACATCGGTTACCTTGGTTCTGCTGCGGAGACCCTCATTTCTTGATGTGATCACGCAGGGAAACTTGGATATGTTGTAATCACCATGGGCGGTAATACACATAGATTTCGATCGCATATTTATCGCTCTTTCCTTTTGAGTGATCTGACACATTCTTTGTTTTATCGTGGTTTTACCGCTCTATCTGAGGAATGTTCTATTTTACGATCATGCCATTCGGCCCTATTGAGTACTCACAGAATAGATATAGTAACTTATGTACGGAATATTTACCGTTAGCTTTTCGGTGAAGGAAAACATCGTGAGGAAACCGGTCTAATCCCAATAAAGTCTAGTTTTCCTTCTGGGTCGGAAGGTCAGATGGCAGTCGCTTTAGTGAAATTAGCGCCTACGTCAAATCTTAGGTTTAGGGGTCAAAACTGACCCCGGGCTCCTGTGGGGCACAACCGGGAATAACGCTAGGACGATGATAATGAGAAAGAGAGGGATAGTCTGTGTCGCCGCGACACAGGTCCCGACCCGTCCTGTGATAGCCGTGAGGTATTATTGCGTTCGTGGTAGTGAGTAAGGTCGCCAGAGAGCTCGAGGATGTGAAAGAATGCAGAAACCTGCAGGTCTCTTGCTATCAACACAGCAAAACTTCAAATCGATAAAGGAATCTCTAGAGTTAAGTGTACCGTTAGGCTTAGGCTGATTCTCCGATCCTCGTTTGTTTCAATACAGTTCTATTTTCAAACTTACTTCGTTCACCTGGCCAACGATTATGTTTGGCAAAACATCAACAGTCGAAGCGAAGCGTATACGCGTCGAAACGTGCGTGCCGTGGCGCACAGGCTACCCCGAATGAAGTCAGACGAATATAAATAGAAACTGAATTGGAACTGGTATTATAGAAATCACGGCATCGTATAGTTTAATGATCGTCTTAAAATAAACAAAGGAACGTATAGGTTACAAAAAACAATAGATTGGTAGTTTCAGATAAAACTAAGGAGCATTGTTGCGCTTAATACTTGGTTTTTCGCCAAAGAACAGACATTGATTGTCCGTTTACTTCAAAATTGGCAAAAATTGAGAATAGCGAAGTTTCGCAAATACAATATAGTTTATAAACTTGTGAGTTCAAGGATACTATTATTGTGAATTAATTAAAAAATAACCTTGATAATGTTTAACCGTTCTGGCGTTGTTTAAATTTGCCTTTAGCTTCAAGTTTCACTTGGTTTTTACGATAGTGACACTGCGCAATTGGTTTTAAAAGTAAGTTAGAGGTCGATCCTGTGTGTGAGAGCGCGGTGAGAAAGCAGTCTTTATCAATCACATAAGAAAATCTGATTAGTTCTTTAGTGTAACTTGTTCTTGAGTCTTTGCGGACAGATTCCCATTTTTTGGGGGAAACGGTTCTTTAATACTCAATGTGAATTCGCCACGGCACCCACCATTCGCATAGTCGTACGAAGTACACCAGGAATCATGAATCATGAACATACGGAATGTAACTAATTTATTATCTACGACCTACTTTTCAGTGAAAGATAGATAGGAAATAGTATACCTCTACGAAGAATCCTTCCCAGGTGCCTATGCACGCACCAGAGCCAATATTTTGACAAATTAAAGACATGTGACGTATCGGTGTAAGATTAACTTGTCTGTCGCATTAGGAGTGAGGCGTCAGGTTACGGGTGAGGTGAGAGGTGGGTTGACCAGTGAAGTTGATGTCTTGCGACGCCCCGTCACGAAATATATCATTGTTTTAGGGAATTTCACTCCAGGGACGGAGTCTGGCAGCAGGGCGTTTCGTTCGACGAATTGATCTTAATAAGGAGATGTTCATAGGAGTCATAAGACTCGTAAGCTAAAATTTGGCCAACTACATTCATGATATTTTACGTGGAATGCCACCGCATTAAAAAAAACCCTTTGGCACCTCGTAAGCGTGTGTTTTCTCAATATCTGACGTCAGATGAGTTCGCGGCAAAAACGGGTGAATGATATACCGGTGTATAGAGTCATCCGCAATCTTGATTCACTGTCGCAGAATGTTGTGGTGTGTCTTGTGGTCTATGTGGAATAGGTTTTGCTTAAGTATTATATCATTTACACCTGGCTGTTTATCTTTATTCATTGAAGTCTGATCCCAAAAAAGTCTAGTTTCTCTGGATTGGATTATCTGAGAGCTTCAACATATTTGTGGTTTAATGACTTATTTATACATAAAAAATATAAAATGAACATTGTTTGACCATAGAAATTCATGACGTCACTTGTTCTTGTTTCCCTACAATTGTACTAACGGAGCGTAGTTGATATTTCATAAAAAAATCTGATTCGACAATTAATCAGCATCCCTAAATTGTAGACGTACCAATACCAAATAAACCCCGGCTTTCTTAAGGATGGAACCAGGATAACGTGAAATTAAGAAGGATTAAGCGATTAAACAAATTAGTCGAATAGCGTTCCTTGGCTGACTTGGAACTTTGTTTTGCAGGATTGTCATAGGTTGGTATAGTCCTTGGCAGTCTTGGAACTTTGTTTTCCAGGATTTTCATAGCTTGGTATAAACTTAAGTCCCGACAATCGGAAAGACTACATCAGGCACGTCTTTCAATGTGTTTTTCTTTGTAGCAGATCGGACTCATCGGTCGTGCTTTAAAGATCACACACCTTCTGGTTTTGTTATGAAAAGCACAACTCTGAGTCATACATGTAAAGTAAGTATTCAGTAACGGTGTATATTGTACGTAATCACCGCAATGCGTGACATCTTTGCATAATAATACGACACTGTATTTTTTTTAGAGCGTTGATAATAAAAGTACTTGGGCGTTAAAAAGGAGCGTCGATGGACCGAGTTCATACTCATACTAACACTGTAACAATGAAAAATCGGGTAAACATGTTTTAGTTTAGATTGCATGGAAGCCTCTTTAATTTGCCGTAGGAAGGAAAAAGATGCAACACGAATATTTGGGCAAATACCGCGAAGAGACAGACTTTATAACTATTCTGGGTGAAAAATTGTTGAATTTTGGAAGAGGAAACTTCGCTTGCCCTATGGAGAGGGCGACCTAAAATAATCTTAAAGCACATTGCTATAAAATAAAATCGTGGCGGAATTGGCGGTTTCAGGAAATATTACGTACGAGAGCTCAGATTCGTTCTTTGGCATCCTGTTTATTTGACTATGTCTCAGAAACAACTGACAGCACACGATTCCAGTGACACGGGCTTCACAATCCCGCCTCACTCGTCCCCAGCACAACTAGACCCCGCTCCGACAACAACTGTGCGCAGACGCAGCTCTTATACACTGGTCCCCAATAGTCAATGCCAAGCGCATGTATGGCGTGCCCCAATCCCAACTGAGGCAGCCGGACACTAACGGTGACCACATTCCCCCTCCGTAACCCAGCTAATTGCAGTCTTACCAATGTCTACCTCTATGTTAATGCCCGCTTAACTTAGGCTTTCTCTCGAATTCTGTGCTGCGTTAAATTACGCACGCTTTGGTATTCCGCTTCTCTTGTCATTCTTGTCACCATAATTCCAGTTCGCAGCCAGCTTAATTTGAGCGTGGGATTCGTGGTAGTTTTGTGTGGTCGGGGACCAGAGTTTAAGCTGGTGGCGATGGGCAGGTATCAATGCCTTGTAAGGTTGTGTCCTTAATTTCGCGGCTTTGGTTGTAATTGTTTGCTGATAGCAATGCTACAAAGCTTTCCGACCACTGCGTGAATCTCCTCCATCAATACACGATGGTGTTTAACCCCATTGGCTTAAGTATAGGGTTCATTTCGAGAATAGAGTGCATAAGTTAGTTAGTAAAACCGTGAATACCATTTGCCATACAAAACATTATTATTTGTATACAAATTATTTATATTAGTATTGTATACAAATACACTTTATCGCCCACCTCGAACAGTTACAAAAGAGAACGCTGAGATTACAGGGATAGTAGAGGTAAAACAACAGGCGGTTAAGATCGCTAAACAGCAATCACTTCCAGACAAGCTTTGGGGTAGAGAAATTAATAGTAAAACTAAGTAGTGCAAGAAACTTATAATAAATGATAATCCTACTAATATTATAAATGCGAAAGTTGGGATGTTTAGATGTTAGTTACTTAATCACGCTTAAACGGCTCAACCGATCGGGATGAAAATTTGTACTAAGATAGTTTATAATCTGGATTAAAATACAGGATATTTTTAATCCCGGGTAGTAATAAATATTAGAGGACAATCTTACACAAATCATACCAGTCCCATAGCAAGCCCAATAAGGCTTGTGTTATGGGTACTAGACGACGATATATTTATTAGTTTAATAGATATAAATGCTTAAATACATGTCAAACATCCAAGACTCAAAAATATTTTTTGTTTGTTTGGATTCTCCCTCGCGGGATATCAAGTAGAAAAGTTAGTATAGATACGACAGTTTCCCGCGATACCGAACAAACCGCACAAAAATATATAATATTTTTGGTGAGCAATAAAACCATTTGACATTGTGGACATTGTTTTTCTCAAACTACCTCTCAGTTGAAAGAAGTGTAATTCACTTTTTGATAACGAATTCATGTATTCAAACAATTAACCCGTAGTAACCATATACCTATTAGCTGATAGACACGCGTCAACAGACAACAGCTTTGGAGGCAGCAAATGAGCTGTCAGTGTAAACACTTGTGCTCATTTGTTCGATTCAGACAAAAGAACGGAGAGTAAGTACTCGTCTATCAGCTACTTAGATGTTTTAAAGTGTAATAAAATAAACACATTGTATTTGTTTGCCTTTTCTAACAACATAAAGCCCGGATTCCCGGGGAATATCCATACTAACATAATGATTGAGGTCGTTCACCCCATGTCGAATCCAAAAAACCGATCACTGTTCATCACTAAATATTTGATCTTACCGGGATTCGAACTCAGGGCCTTCAGCTAGACAGGCAAACTACATGATTAAATAAGAAAAAAATCAATCAAATTCTCGCGTGACTTTTGGGACACCCTGTATATGTGACAAAACAATACTTTCGACTTAAACGCCTCTTATGACGACTAATGCTACACTGGAAACTAATGACTGCTTACATCACTTTGCGACCCGTATAAGACAAGTATGCAATATAATTTAATACGTTCTAATACGGCCGTAGCTAAATTAAGTATATCTTGAGCTTAAATAGCTTGATAAAAATTTATGTGGCCGACCTTTTATAAAACGGTAATTGGAATCATCTACCTGGACAGCAGAGTTGCTTTTTCAATGGCCTGCTTTTATGCAATTCGGCCAACTAAAATAGTCTCAAGTATAAGTAAAATTTACATTGTCGGTTTGTGACAATTGACAATCAACAACTTGGTATTCAGGGCCTTTTTACTTCGTGGCATGTTTACCCATCCTCGGTAATGGTCTTGTGTCAAGTAAGGATTTATTTAATTCCATTACTTTACCTAAAGCGTATCGACACAATAGCTACGTAGTTTCCTTATTTGTCCTGTTTAACTAACTTCGCATTTCTACTATGTTGGGTGGATATAATGACTAGCTGTTTCGAATTAATGTACAAACCATATGGAGACTGACAATAATTCATTGCATATTATTATGGTGTTGATATTTCACTTCATGCGTTAAAGAATTTGTCAACAGTAATCCATACTTTCATATCCAACCATACTCATCCGTGCTAATAATATAAATAAGCAGTAACTTTGTATGTCTGTGACCATTCAAACTACTGGACCGATTGAGATGACATTTGGTGTTGAGATATTTTGGTTCACAGTTAGCAAAGCAGTGCATGTTAAATTCTAAACTTGGAAGCTTGAACTATCTAAGTATTTCTACATTTCTAGGGCCTTTAGGACGCTTTATTTTTCTAGACATAAATGCTGGTGACTGTACGTACTAGAACTGATGATGCTGTCTCGCCAATAATCGCTACGTGTAACAAGGTTCAGAATCAGAATCAGAATCAGAATCAGAATGTCATTTATTGTGTATCACAGGTAGTTAAATACAGATTTTACAAATAGGTCAGTTCTCTGTGACATGTCTTACGACGTACAATAATTTAATACTCATAATAATTAACTATTTCATGCAAAAATTAAAAATAACAATAATTATATAATCTATTACTTATGTCAAACAATCACATACATTGATGTCAAATTATACTACAGTAGAAATGTCAGTCTCATGAATAAAAAAACAAAATAAAAATATAAAATAAAAAAATGTCAAACAGTAAATAATAAAATTCTCACATTATACTGGTACCTACATTGTAAAATTGTCAAATAAAAATTCATTTAAATTATAATAACATTTCTCTTTTTCATTTCAAAGTTTTTCATCTTTGATAGACTCTGGTAATTTATTATACAATTTTGGAGCCATTGTGTAAATAGATCGTTTAAAGAAAGAAGTTTTACAGTTATCTGGTGGAAGTACTTTGAATTTATGCTTAGCTGGTCTAGGATGCTTATTAATTTGAATTTGGAAGCGACTCATGTACTGCTTTACAAAAACGCAAGCTTCATAAATGTATATGGAGCTTAGTGTTAGCAGACCCAGCTTCTTAAACAAATGTCTACAGCTTGTTCGTTGGTTGACTTTAAACATCACTCGTACTGTTTTCTTCTGGGCTATAAACAAAGGCGCCAGTTCACAGGCGCTTGCATTGCCCCAATGCATGATACCATACCTAAGATTAGAGGACACGTATGCATGATATGCAGTAACAGCTGATTGCTGTGAGACTATTTCCGTCAGTCTTTTTAAGACATATACATAACGATTTATTTTTTTGCAAAGGGTATTTATGTGTTGCCTCCATGTAACGTTTCTATCTATTTGAACTCCTAGAAACCTGATTTCGTCTACGTGCTCTATGACCTTATCATTATATTTCGCAATGACTCGAGTAGGCGATTTTCGTAGATGAAATTGCATGCATTTAGTCTTATCTAGGTTAATAAGCAGATAGTTATTATTCATCCAGTCTATAACACTTTTAAGCGACATATTTATAAGATTTACATACGTGTCATTATCATCTTTACCTTTAATAATTATGGTAGAGTCGTCAGCAAATAGAACCATTTGATCGTTAACGACCCGGGGCAGATCATTGATATACAATATGAATAAAAGAGGCCCAAGAATACTACCTTGGGGAACCCCATATTCTATGACTTTCAACTCAGAACTTGCTTTCCTTTCTATTCTGTGGTCATCTATGTAATTAATTTCTGTATATTGTTGTCTCTTTGACAAGTATGATTTAATAAGAGCGTGCGCTGGACCTCGAATACCGTAGGCTAATAATTTTTGAAGAAGTGTTTTGTGACAGACGAAGTCGAATGCCTTCGACATGTCCATGAACACAGACATAACGGGTATCTTTTTATTGAGGCACTCTGAAACTGTTTTCATCAAATCATAGATAGCTAAGTTAGTTGATCTACCCTGTCGAAAGCCATACTGTTCATCCGCTAAAAGTTGGTACTTTTCTATGAAATTATATATAATATTGTAAATTACTCTCTCAAATATTTTTGAGAATACTGGAAGAAGAGCAACAGGTCTATAGTTTTCGCAAAGGTGTTGGTCCCCCTTTTTGAAAAGAGGTCTTACAAGTGCCACTTTTAGTTTACAAGGGAAAGTTCCATCTCTGAGCGATAAGTTGATTATATGGCTAAGAGGACCCGCTAAAATTTTTGAACAGTGCTTAATCACTATAGTTGGAATGTTATCATAACCTACGCTATTGGTAGATTTTAATTTGTTAATTATTTTATCAATGTCAATTGGCCTAGTTGGTGTCAAATAAATAGAGTTTAATGTGTTGCTTATATTAATCCCTGTAGTTGTAGTGGTTTTCGTAAATTTATGTTTTTTTACAAGGTCTACGTATGTATTGTTAAAAACATTCGCTATATCTGTAGGTTTCGTAATTATTTGCCCATTGTGTTCTATTTTAGAAATGCCTTTTGGTACATTGTACTTGTTCTGATTTATAATTTTCCAAGCCGCTTTAGTTTTATTAGCAGCATTATGTATGAATTTATTATTGTTTATCCTTTGAGACCTGTCAATCACCTTTCTGAATACATTGCGGTAACATTTATAGGTTGATAGTAATTTTTCACACTTTGATTTTCTACATGACATGTATAGTTTTCTTTTGTATTTACTAGATATTTTAATCCCTTTTGTGAGCCAAGTTAGTTTATGTTTCGGTGTAATTTTTGTTTTTTGAGTGGAAAACATATATTATAGTAGCATGTTATGTATTCAAAGAAATGATTATAAGCCTCATTTACATCCCCACTTTCATAAACCTCGCCAAAAGATGTCTTTTCTACTAATTGTTTAAACATATCCAAATTAGCTTGGTCATGGGTACGCTTTAGGACATACCAATGTTTCATGTCCAATTGTCTTCTTATGGGAAAATTCAATATTTGTGCCAAATGATCAGATAGACATAATTCCACTACTTTACTTCCGCAGTTATAAATATTGTGAGCGATGTTATCTAAGCATGAGCCACTCTGAATTCTAGTAACTTGTTTAATTTCTAATCGGAGGTTATGATTAAGCATTGTATTTTCAAAATCCTGTGACAATCTAGTTGATTTTAAAATATCTATATTGAAATCCCCACACAAGACAATTTTTTTATTTCTATAAACTGAAAGTTTATTCAATAGTTGATTTAATTTTTCCATAAAAAGGTCAGCATTATTGATGTTTGGTGTTCTATAGATGCATGCTATTATTAATCTATGTTCAGGTACTTCAACTGCACTACACTCAAATACTGATTTGACAGAGAGTTTTTTTATAGACGGCAAATCCTTGCAATCAAGACCTTTTCTAGTTAGGATGCATGACCCTCCTCTTTTTTCTTGCCTACAATAATATGAGGATAATTTAAAGTTACTTAATAAGATGTTGTTCACGTCATCTTCATGGACAAAGTGTTCAGTCAAACAGATTACATTGACATAATTTCCATTATCCGTGAGTTCCAGTAATGCCAACTCTAGTTCATCTTTTTTGCCCAAAAAGCTTGCTATATTTTGATGAAGGATTGTAAAATTATTTATTTTTTCTTTGTTACTCGGCTTTACTGTGATCAATTTTGGTTTTTGAATTGATCTGTGTGATTGGACTTTGCCCTTGGGCACGAAAAAACTCTGTGGAACCAGCACTGCTAATGGATAGTTTATTTAAATTATTCCTCATAATCCAATCTACATTATGATCTAAGCTTGCAATAATATTTCTCATACCCGAGTTATTTAACCTCCCAGTTTTCATAGAAAACATGTAAAAAAAAGAAACATCACAGTTTGTATCATATATATAATAAGATTCATTGTGATTGTGCAAGTCGTCAAACATCAATTGATTAAAACTTTCGACTCTACTATTAAATAATGGATTACCGCATATGTAGGTTGGACAAGCAACAACAAGATTCGTAAATGTGATGTTTTTTACAACTTCTCTTATAGAGTTTACAAGTCCGTGAATGTCTGTAGAACTATTAAAGTCCTCTTCTCCAATTAAAACCACGCAACAGTCACTCTTGGTCATGTCGCGAAGTCGGGTCGGCATATCCTTGAAAAGCTCCTTTATACTCCCGCCCGGTGTGATGTTGTGACAAAGGGAAAACTCCTTAAAATAATCGCTGTATTTTATGATATTAAGTATTTTATTTTTATTGTTGCTACTTAGAATAAGTAATCTCTTTTTAGTTATGTCTTGATTTGATGACTTCTTAATTTTAGGCGTGCTAGAGTGAGGCATCATGTTGTTTGGAGGATCAGTTAAACTGTGTTCTTTCTGAATAGTTTTTGGTGAATGTTTGTGTGTATTGCACAACGTGTTATTAAAATGCGAATTATCAATAATGCTCCGGTTTAAGCTTTGTCTGCCTGACTTTTTTTTATTAATACACGACCTTTTACTAGTGTTTCTTGTAGTTGTAGATGTGCTCAATGTTTTCAAGTGATTTACTTTATTCTCATAACTTTTGATCTTCTTTTTAAGAGAAATATTTTCAGTCATCAGGTTTTCCATTTCATTTTCAGTGATCAGTAGCTTTTCGCGTAACTCTGAAACAATGTTTTCTAATTCTTCTATTCTGTCATAGGTGCAGTTTTTTTCGGGGCAGCTTCTATTCAATGTCGATGCCGAAGATGCGTACTCAGTGTCTTCCTCTTCATGTGAATCTTCAAATCCTTCCGACAGAGCGTCAAATGAATTATGCACTGGAATCATAGCGCGGTATTTCTTGCGCATGGTTACATTTTCCTCGTCTGGAAATTGAGGAATGACTGCACAGGTTCTGCATTTCCATGATGTTCTTTGCTCTGAATCCATCAAATAATATCGTTTCGATGAAACATGGCCACAGTCAATATGATACGCTAGCTTGCACCGGATGCATGTGATAAATATACTAGGAAATTCACTGTTACTGTTTTGGTTCTTACATTTATTACAGACTTTCTCCGTGTTGGCAGGCCACGTTAGTACTTACCTTTTTCTTTTGCACTGATATCCAATGATGTTCAAAGTGTAAAGTATGTTATAGGTAACGTGAGCACTATATAATTTAGTTCATGTGAAGTTATTATAATAATTTACTATAACTGTTCAAAATGTAAGCGCTTCAATCGCTTTAATCGCTGCAACTGCGCCGCGCCGTCGGGTCGGGATGATAAGCGCTGCAGCCGATGATTACTGGCGGCCGCAACCGCCCACCGACAATTCAAGCACATCAATCGCTTCAGCTGCGTCGCGCTGTCCAGTCGAACGTAGAGATGATCAGCGCTGCAGCCGATGTCCGCTGGCATCCGTCACCGTCCACTGTCCACTGTCCGCGATAACGATTGTAAATCTTAACGTTCACTTTTATTTTTAATATTGTCATAACTTCTGAACAGTACGTCCGTTTGTAAAACTATTGAATTTCACTCTTGAATAGCTTGGGTATTCAGCTTTACGGCAATATATATCAATACGTATAAATCAGTACTTTCATATTTTATAAGATTAATATACGCGTAGAGCACTGGCTAAGCGCTGTCATCGCGGTCGCGGGCCGCGGGGGTTAGTCTTCAGTGACTGTTATCAGGTCATCAACCTCCGCAACTGATTGTCAACTCCTCTGCATAGAACAATGAGCGGACATCTTATCTGCGCGTGCGGCGGAAATACAATATGGCGGCGAACCAGCGGAATAGGCGTTCCAGGGACTGTCAATAGTATAAAATTGCCGTGTTAAAATATCAATTGGGAACTGCTCCACTTGCGCAAATTGTCTCCATTCTACGTCATCTCAAGGCTTAGCACATCATCATCATTATCATCATCATATCCGCGAAAGACGTCCACTGCTGGACATAGGCCTCCCCTAAAGAGTGCCAAAGTGACCGGTCCTGCGCCTCCCGCATACAGCGGACTCCAGCAACCTTTACCAGATCATCAGTTCAGCTTGTGAGTGGCCTACCCACGCCGCGCTTTCCAGTACGTGATCGCCACTCGAAAACCTTTCCGCCCCATCGGCCATCGGTTCTACGAGCTAAGTGCCCCGCCCATTGCCACTTAAGTTTAGCTGTGCTCTACCTCTACTCAACCTCAAGTGCTATCTGGAACAATCAACTATTTCTTGTTGTATTTTGTCCCGTTAGCAAAGAGACAATATGAAGGTTTCTCAGAAAAATCGCTCATCTAACACGTTTGAAGATGGTTCTTAAAAGAAAGGGTCGAAAATGACAAAAAAACCCGACATTTCGGGGACCCGCTCCAAAATATTGTCAACGTTTCGTGTCAGTAGTAATTCCCGATCATCAATATTTCATCAACCTCATCAATATCTCAACAATCCCATCAATCTCATCAAGTAGAGTAAGGATTAGGACCGAGCGTCCTACTTCTACTAATTACTGCCTCTACGAGCATTCTCAATAATCACACGATCGCTCCAAAATATTGTCATTTTTATCACCCTATCTCCTCGCAAATAATTGTACCTTAGTTACACGAACGGATTTCGTCGCTATCTTATCAGCATTGCGCAAATCCGTTGTGTAATGAACCTACTACATTTACAATTCAAGCATTTTTGTTAGCGTATGCAAATAACTGAAACAATCTCGAAGGTTATACGACAGTTGGCGGCATTGAGTTTCTTTTAAAGGCAAGTAAGATCGAAACCGTACAAGGTTGGATTGGATTACTTATACAGTTCTTAAATCCGAGAATGGCTTAAAGAGGGTGAAGTACAAAGATTTTACCGACTGTGTGAAGTGTCCGAATGTTTAAATTAAATTAACCTTACCTTTGCACCCACTTGGCTAAGCGTGACAAATCGTTTATCCACAAGAAACAACAACATCGGCAGATTCTTAAAAATTGTGAATAACATTGATTATATCACCACCCTAGGGCGTAAAACCATTCAGCATTCTCTACTATGGCAAAATGTCTTGTGGCAAATTATCTACGAGCGTTAATAAATAATGAAAGCCCCAGCTTTTAATGGATTCGCCTTTTACTTGGGCAACACTGCGATCTCAGACATTTTAACCCGACTGCCTAAGGAGAGGAGGGATATTAGTAGACATGTAATGTAAATACTATGAGGAGTCTCCTTTACGTCGCGTCGCTTTCAAGTACATTTCTCGAATCTCGACCGATAAAACCCATAAAACGAGTCACTCGTCTGCACACAAATCTTAAGCGGTTGTTACTGATAGGAGTCTTTTTTCGGCGCTCTCCGAAGGGTTGAACCACTTGAGAGTCTTGAGACTAGGGAGAGTAGCCTACCTAATCCGGCACTTGACTGGTTCATCGCCCTATTGTCAATTCTGAAGGGGTATCTTGGCTTGGGTAAGGTGGATCTATATATAATATAGTATGGCCGCCGATTCGAGTAGCGACGATGACAAGCGAAGTAAATTTTGGCCACACAAGTTTTTTTGTACCTACTCGTAAAAATGTTAAACAATTCAATGCTTGGAATTCTAAATCAAGATTGTTCAAAAAATGTCTAACGTTTGACTGGTACATGTAAAAAGAGATAATACATTTCCTCATTTAGAATAAAATTTTACTACGCCCAGTTTTTGGCTGACCAGACTAAGACTAATACTATTAGGTACAAGTACACTAAATTAAAAATGTATGATCATTAAAAGATTCGAAGATGATGTCTTCCGAGAGCACACGCACGTTGAAGTCGTTAGGAAGCTACGAAAATGTAGTGACATTTTCGTGGCTTCCTAACAAACTACACTACAATAAGAAACTATTGCACTGAGAACCTGCATTTGAAGTTCTTATCCCAACATTTTAGTACCATGTCTAATTAACATAGCGCAGTAAGAATGTTTTGAATTGTTCGAATCTGTCACATTAGTCGCAATGACAAGGTGCTAAAATACACGGCCTGTTCTTTTGTAGTTAATTAAAGAACGGAAACTCTTCCGTCAGGGTCGAGACCTCAGATACACAGATAATTAATGTGTTAATGTCCACGGAGTTATGACATGTGTGTTATTAACGACCATGTACGAGGAAATGATACGATTTAATTTATCGGTTTAGTTATTTGCTGTAGAAGATGGTAGGATTCTTGACTGCTACACAAAGACACTTGCTTTTGTCTACTCAATCAGAAAACCAGCGCAGGGCATCAGTCCAGCATAAGCCGAGGTAACCATGAATACCATGATGCCCACGAACCCATGGCCAACCCTACTTTGATTACCTAAGCTAAGCTTTTCTTAAACATCAGACAGTGTAGTTTTGTAGTTTAACTTCAAAGTTGTCGTTATTGTATTGTGTTATTTAGTGTAGAACGTTAGGAAGCAGATAATAAATGTGCTTCACAGAGGCAGAGGCGTCTGGTTTGTTGAATTGGGAATCAAACTAGCACTTCTTGTATGAATCCGTATAAGACACTTACTTTCCGCTGATTTGGAAACGAGAGCGGTCAGAAATCGGCCAATTGTAGCGTTTGGTTAAAGCGAAGCGGAGTATTGTGGTATTCGCCCGAGAGAATAATTATTCGGTATATTTTCGAACAAGCATTAGATTAATGTCATCATTGAAGTGATCCTTCTATACAGCACAGTAGTATTATATTATCAGGTAACCTTTAAAGCTCCTTCATAAATAACCTGTTACAGTGAAATACGAAGCTAGACTATCCAATAATAACACCTTGCGTAAGTCCCACCGACTTAAAAGCAATTTGCTTGCAGCTAGAATTAGCATGAGCGGGATATTATTGTTATTAACTCAGTGCATTGCAAAATTAATTCAACAACTCTGTTTTCAATTTCAACAGTAATGTTATACCTCTCACTTCCACGTCATTATTTATGGCATTCCAAGTTTATTTAAACGACTTCATTGTAACTGAAGCAGCGATTTAAAACTTTAATCGTATCGTCTCTCTCTTTCCATCAGCACGGCCATCACAGGGATCACAATCATCATTGTGATGCCTGTGAGCTTTGTCGCGGCGACATACGGCGACATAGAATATCCGTCTTGTTCTAAGCGTTCTAATTAGGATTATTTCCTCCTCAGAGAGGATAGGTGAGACTGAGGACAATTGCTTTTTTATACCTTGATAAATTTCTTATATGTTTCTGGGGCACTTTTAGACAATATTCTTGTCATATGGCGATGTGGCTGTCATATCAACTAGACACAATAATTAGATTATTGGCAGTCTATGTTAGCCATGCAATATTACACTAAATCTTTGTAGGTACAGTGACCACAATGCCAATCTCTGATTCAAATCTGCTGCAATATTTCCTACCTAATAACATACACTTTAGCAAAAGTGGGCGAACGAACACCTCCATTCCAAAATATCGAGCGTAGGCGAGACATTATTTTAATAAATTGTTTACGATACGTTTTCTAGGCGTCGCGTGGGGACTAACATAGCACCGAATCGATATAAGTAACACAACGAATTGACCGGTCTTATCTGTGATACAACATGCAACAGATAGTGTGCCCATCTGAGCGACAGGAGGCAATGAGAGGATTACGAACGGACATCAGTTCCAGTAGTGCCTGCTAACCTTAACACGTTCGCAACCAAGAACCCGCCTAGCGGGCACTCGTAATGTTCGTTCAGATGCCGGCTGAGCCCGCTAGGAGGGCAGTAGTATGAACTTACACGCCTAGCGAATTCTGTTGGTTTCTGGTGAATTGTTCAATTTTTAGTCCGGTTGCGAAAGTGTTTACTAAATACATACCTACATGTGGTAATGGTTAAGGCCGCCGGGGCCCACGAACAAGTTCAATAACTATATGGCTTTTTTTTGTCGATTGTTTTTCGAAATTTAAGAGAATACATTATTTTTAAGTCAGGCTCGCGAGAGCTCACACCACATAGTCACTAGTCATATTGTGTTTTTATTTTACTTAAATACCATGCATATTGAAAAAAAAACCAAAGATTTCAGATGAATAGAAAGCAAGGGCGCTTGATCTTGGATTGAAGGACCCCTACCTAATCGATCTTCGTTTCCAAATGCAGGGTTCTCGATAATCCTTGTCCGTGTGTGCGTATGTCTGTATTACACAAAAATACAGCAGTCAACAAACATGGTAAAGGGGATAAGCCGATAGCCCGCATAACTGATCGGCTCACCTTCGGCAAAAACGTGACCCTCCCCCTCACGTCACCGCGAAGGACGCACGCCTGCGTACGCGCATCTCCCCTCTCGCTCGCACCAGCCTTTGCCGTTTCAAAGGTATAGTTGGCGTCAGAAGCGGGACGATTTACCAAATGAGCATCAATGAGCCAAGCTCGCAGGCGCTTTTCTATACATGCAATTTTTCGCATGTTATCGGCAAGAGTAGCGTTACGAAATCGTTAGCAGTAGATGTGTTAACTTAGAAGTAGAGCGAAAGACGACCGGTTTAGCCTAGTTACGTTGGCCCTGCCTGCGAAGCTAGAGGTCCTGGGTTCGAATCCCGGTACGGACATTTTTTTGTGTGATGCGCATGAATATTTGTTCCTAGGTCATGAATGTTTTCTATGTACTTAAGTATTTATTTCTTTTCTTGTCGTGAATTGCACTAAACTCGGCATTGATTTCTGCGGATGCGCACCAGAGAGAGGAGCTGTGTTGAAAGTGAGGAACATTTTAGTCGTTAACCATCGACTTAACGAATCCTCAACAATGAAGGGTACGCGCATGTGACTCATTAGCACGATTTAAGTCTCCCCGGACCAGGAAATGGGATTTTTCCGCACGAGTAGCGACCGTTAATATTAGCCAGCTGTGACGTAAAACATTTTATGACTACTGACTAAAACATTGATTAGTCAGTTTCGATGCTGACTGTACCTGCTTTTATGGGTAACAACCAGCCTTCCGACGTATGATGAATTTTATGAATATTGATAATGTTAATGCTGGAACAAGTTCCCTCCTATTCACGAAGCACTCATCTCAGCAGAACCGGTGTAACTCTGACCTCCGGACACATATAGTTGTTATAAATCTATGGATCAAGATACTAGGAGTGAGATAGGGTTGTGAATGTTAAGGACAGCAGTAGAATATACAAGTATATAGGCAGGAAAATGCAATTATTGCCAAAGATGCCCATTTGGGGCAGAAAATGGCATTTCAATCCTAAAAGAATGGCTTTAATATGTTTTTCGAAACTAACATGCTGTACACATCACAACTAGAATTGATGATATGGATAATAAGAGTATAAGTAGCTTATATGGAAAGACACATCGGTTTATATTACAGGAGATTTAATTTTAGTTATTACAAGACGGTAATAGATATTAGCCATCTTGCATTTTCTGAAAGTCAGTAACTAGTACAGAATGCCTTAAGGCGGAAACGCACAGACAGCGGTGGCGGAGCGGTGCGGTGCGGTATTCTGTGCGGACCCTTTCGTATTAGTTCAAGCATTACAACCGGTACCGCCTCCGCACCGCACCGCGCCGATCCGCCACCGCTGTCTGTGCGTTTGGGCCTTTATATGGATAAGTTTGCCTTTGAATCCATACTAATATTATAAATGCGAAAGTGTATCTGTCTGTTACCTCTTCACGCTTTAACCGCTGATCCGATTGAGATGAAATTTGGTATGGAGATAATATGAATCCCAGGGAAGGACATAGGATAGTTTTTATCCCGGAAATCATCTACAAAGGAGGCGAAATGGGGGGTGTGAAAGTTTCTATGCTAAGGAGTTCCACGCGGACGAAGTCGCGGGCAGAAGCTAGTGGTTAAATAAAAATATGTTGTACGAACATTTTCATGATTTTACTAATGATTGCAAATATTTTTTTGCAAGTGCTCCAGGAATTTAAGATTCCGAGATCGAAATTCCATATGTGTATAAGTTTTAAGTATGAAATTATATACAAACACAATACCCAATAAATAAATTGGGGCCAAATTCTTCACAAAATCTGTCCATTAATTAACAATAAATTAAGGATATATATTTTATTATCCTTGTACATGCCATATTTAATGTAGTTCACTTTCCGTTAGTTGAAATGTTGAAATGCAAAAGCTCTCATTTATTTTATCTCATTTATGAATATTAATATAAACAAACTGGATGATATAACTTAGATAAACACTGGAACAATTAACATTGTCCTGTACTTTCCACTTAATTCTTATGAAATAAAAATGTTTCATAAGAATCATAAGGCTAATGAAATGTTGTTGTTTTCTTTGACAACCGATTTAGGCCAGCCTACTAAGTTAGAGGAAGTTAGAAATGGTTGTTCACCTCAGTATTTTGTTCCGGTCCGAGTCATGGATGTTGTCTCTGTACAGTCGCCATCAGATATATCGGAGCTGCCTAAGTGCTCACAAATATCTGAACACTACTCTTTTGACGGGGCATTAGAGGTGTGTTCAGATATTTATGAGCACTTTGGGTGCACTGATATATCTGATGGTGACTGCATTTAAGTATTTATCTATAGTAGTATGTTTATTTTCCATTTCCCATACTGCAAGCTTTGCTTACACATAGCACGTAGAACCGATGGCCGTTGGGGCGGAAAGGTTCTCGAGTGGCGACCACGTACCGGAAGGCGCAGCGTGGGTAGGCCCCCGACAAGGTGGACTGATGACCTGGTAAAGGTTGCGGGAGTCCGCTGGATGCGGGTGGCGCGGGATCGGTCACTTTGGCACTCTTTGGGGGAGGCCTATGTCCAGCAGTGGACGTCTTTCGGCTGATATGATGATGATGATGAAGCTTTGCTTAGTTTCAGACTAGGTCAATTTATGTAAGATTGTCTGCATATATATTTATTTATTATTTCTCAATTACACAGTATTCAAAGTTGAGCTTGCTATGTATGTCTTGGTTTTCCTGTCACTTCTTCCTTTTAATTTCCCTCGGCCATAACCAATTATTTTTTTCTATTATTTTCATTGATATCCTGTTGACTGGCATACATCAGTTTTTGTATTCTGTACCAAAATTGGTATAATGGTACACTTAAGTGATTAACAAGTATGTGTCTATCCGTCACAAAGTTTTGTTGTTGTTGTAGAACGGAATTTCCTTGCTCAATCAATTGCTATTAAGATAAAACATTTTAGTTTTCAGAGGTTTGTTAAGTTTTAAGAGGGTGTTTGTTTATAAATAAATCTCCAGATTCAGATTCCAAATAAAGGTCACATTTTGAGACTAAAACATCCCTGACTGAGCCAACAACAATCTCTGTCCCTAATTTATCTTTAGTAAACTGATTCACTAACACAGCTGTAAAAAGAAACAAGATACTTGCAAACACACACACGCGCATACAGTTAGCTCATCTGACATGACTCATGGTAGAAAAGAAATCAAGGACTCCGCTAAAGGTTACAAAAAAAGCATCTTACCGAAGAGTTCTGTCAATTTCAGCATCACACCACCTATGTGCATGTCACCTTTGACCACCAAGGTGCGTTTTTCGTTCAGGTCCGTCACATACACCATAAGGTTCCATGATCCATCACCAACTATTTCGCCGTCGGCCAACATTTTGACTGGTTTTCCGTTCACTTAGCACTTAAAATGTCACTTCCGAAGCATTGCGGTTTTAACTGACGTGAATCAGCCGAGCCGCTTGACCGCACAAGTTTAACTGATGACTTGAGGAGAGGAGTGAAGCGAGGGCTCGGGAGGTCGGGAGTACTGAGGAAGGAGGGGAGGGCTTGTTGGCTTGTTTGACGTTGACAGAGGAGGGAATGTGCGGCATGTGGGACGGGGGGGAATAGGGTACAGATTCAGTGTTGCCAACCTGTGTTGCCAGAATTACGTCTTATTTACCCTAAAATTACCGTTTAATTTACCGTACGCATTTTATTAACAAAAAACTAATATCTTTGCAGTTTTTAGGTAAATGCGCTGTTATTTTAGAGATTATAGATGGTTTCTAACAACTAAAGTATGCCAAGGTTTTTGTCGTTTTGCGTGACCTCCTAAGCTGGTTATACACTGCCCTGCGGGCAGTCTGTTTGTTTTAACAAATCCACCAAAAACGATTATAAAAACACTAGATTCAGTTAATTTGTATGAAAAAAAAATCGCTTCTCACTAGACGGCTCTCAGAAAACCATTAAATTCACTAATTATGAAAAAGAGTACAATTTTACCTACCAAATGTGAAGGCAAAACCACAGTGTTTTATACTACCGTATTTTTTGGAGGTTCTATTAATTTTGTTTTGAATTACCGTACATTTGTCGTAAGGTAATTGACTATCGTACAAGGCATAAAATTACCGTATGAATACGGTAATTACCGTACGGTTGGCAACGCTGTACAGATTACAAATATGACACGTGCCGTGCCCATCCTCACTTCACTTATTGGTTTTTCCCACATTATCGGGAATGCCTAGTAAAGAATTAATAAAAAAATTGACAAAATCAAAATCAAATTTGGTTTTGTATACTTTTTGCTGAATAAATATTGAAAAAATAATTAGGATATAGCGTGCCTTGCATTATTTTTAGTAATTTGTTTTATATTCTACAAAATCCAAAATACTTTACGTAGCTTTTGATAGTATTTGAACGAATCTTAGAACGTCAATGTGACAGCTTTTTGTAGATCCGTCATCCGTCCGTCCATGACAGTTCGTTCAGTGATATGTTGTCACTTTTTCAGTTTCTAAGAGCCCTAATTTATTTTGTGATTTTAATGATAATATACTATTTGAATAATATTGAAGTGCCATTCATTGAAATCACAAATTAAATCACTTGAATTTATAAAGACGTGGTGTTTGTTCCATATCATTGCAAACCATTTCTGTACAGAGAATACAGAGAATCGTTGCTGGCGGGGTTGATTTGTTAGAAATCGACTTATGAATTTAATAACTAAACCTTTTCTGCCACCCATATGAGCAACCGAAGTTTATCCACGAAGACAATGGTAGCTACCAAACATAAAAACAAAGGCAAGTTCCGCAAGTTAACTTTTGTTAAAAAATTCTTTCAATATTAGGCTATGTATCTTAGCAAACTATATTATTTTGCAATTTTTGCTTCTATTATGGTAATGTGGTTTCATGTAGCAGTAAGGTTTTTAGCACTCTAGGATGTGTTATCTCAATAATAAAACAATATCACATGACATGGATTTAGAAAATATAATCTTTGAATGTTTGTTTTGACAATCGATTATTATGATTATCGTGTGTTATTGGCTATAGGATATGCCTAATTTCTTTTTACAGTATCTGAAGCAAACTACCCTTTTTAAATGATTATAGTGGAACCTTGGTTGGTGTGTTCTTCAACAACTCGCCAAACAGTTGTTTTGGTAACAACTATAGCTACATATTTATGGGTTACCTTTTAAATATATTGGCTTTTTTTAAGAAGACTTATTAATGTTCTATCGGCTTGGTACTGAATGGGTTTATCCTGTCCTGGGAAGCCAGGAGACAATAGTAACAGTTTCCCAGAAAAAATATAATGTGTCCTCCTATCAAGCGGAGTTGATGCCCCTCCGTAAAATCTGTGTAACACTCACAGTAACATTTACTTTACATAGGTAGTGGAAAAAACAAAGTTGACCCTACCTTTTTTATGCCTTTGAACATTTTCATCTGTACTCAATACAATATTTAATAATTTGTGTGTCAACATTCCAGTGGTACCATGCTCGACTCCGGAGCACCAAGCAGACTCCCCTTCAAGAGACAGTGACTCCGTCTGTGATTCCGAAGCAGCCAGCCCAGTCCCATTTTTCTGCACACAAGATGGGGCTGAAGGTGAAACTGATGTTGTCTGGAACTATTACACACCAAAGGCGGAACAAACGGCTATGTCCCGAATTAAAAACTCCACACCACTTAGCAGAAAAGGCAGAAAAGCTTCAAAACCTAAGTTAATAGATCGGCCTACACCTAAACGTAAAGTACTCAGTAAAGTATCACATAAAAAGACTGCACTCTTTCAAGAGCTGGTGGAATTAAACCAAAATTTGCATGAACTAATTGGTAAGAAACGAACCAGCGATGTGATAGAGGATAAGCAGTCTGAAAGTGAGGAAGACATCTTCAGTGATTTATCCGGCCAATCACCTAAAAGCTGCTTTAAAACGAACTCACGGTGCCTTAGAAAGAATCTTCTAAGCTCAAAATTTGCGAAGCCGGAAACCGAACCAGCTCTAGAATCTGACGACTCCATGAATGAGTGTCTAATCAAAGCCAGTCAGGTTATTGAGGAAAATATATTAAAGGTTACACCACCGAAGAAACCTAGATTTGAACCGAAATCAAAAAATATGAAGCCTACTATTAATTTCCAAATGGATCAAGATTCAATGGATGCCATACTAAACAGCATCAAACTGGAATCTCCCTTACTCACTCGCACAAAAAAGTCTGAATCCCCATGCCTTAATAACGATTCATTTGATAATTTAGTGGGGAATTTAAATGACAGTACACTAGACAGACTTACTCAGGCACCGAATGCAAACAAAAATAAATTGAACAATTCTAAAAGCACAAGTTGGATGATAGACGACATAGTCCTGCATGATGATAGCATGTCCAAGACTTTTTTTGGACGGCACAACTCGATGCCCGAGTCACCAACGGTCAACAACAAACCTTCTACGAGTGGTATGGTCATCACGCGATACAGTTCTATGCCTCACGGAAATACTGAAAAAACTACAGGTTAGTTTCTCTTTTAAGTTGATTATGGTACCGTAAACGGATTTCCAAAACGGGTAGGCAGAGTAAATGAAGTTTAATTTTCAATGCTACTTGATACTTGCTATTTGGGCATTTGCAAATGCTCCTGTAGTACCAACTGCCATTACAATCGGACGCTTTACGCTCGAAGTTGTAGAATTAAGAGCAATTGTGTATACCAAGGACAGACTATCCAGTTAGGTAGGTCCACCTACGAAAAAGAGGGTCAATCGTCGAATCCGACTCGGCTGAGCAGCGTTCGGGAAGCTACGGCACATCTATTCGTCCAATATTCGTCAGTGTCTCCAGACAAGAGTCTATGACTAGTGTGTGTTGCCAGTGATGGCATATGGCACTGAAACGTGGTCGCTTAGTATGGGCCTCATAAGAAGGCTCAAAGTCACCCAAAGGGCAATGGAGTGGGCTATGTTGGGAGTTTCTCTGTGTGATTGCATCAGAAATGAGGCTACTCCCGGCACAACCAAGGTAACCGATATAGCCCTCCGAATCGCTAAACTTAAGTTGCAGTGGGCGAGGCTCGTAGAACCGATGGCCGTTGAGGCGGAAAGGTTCTCGAGTGACCACGTACCGGAAGGCGCGGCGTGGGTAGGCCCCCCACAAGATGGACTCATGACCTGGTAAAGGTCGCGGGAGTCCGCTGGATGCGGGTGGCGCAGGACCAGTCACTTTGGGGGAGCCCTATGTCCAGCAGTGGACGTCTTTCGAGGATCAAGCAGCTTTAACAGCTCCTCAATTAATTATGATTTATATTTTCAGATCCCAGTGACTCCCCGATCAGATGTACTCAAGATGAAATCAAGAGAAAACATCAACTAGCGAGAGAGAAACTACTAGCGAAGCGACTCTTGCCTTTCACTTCATCACAATCCAGCCAAGCCCCACAGCCACAACCAGTCACGGAAATTAAGAAAAAACAATTCCAACCTAAATTTGCCAGCACAGTGAACACCGCCCCTAATCATTTCGGTGTTGCCAACGCAACTAACAAAATACCCCCAAAAGTTGATGTTGCTGGTTTAAATCAGGTTTCTAGCGGGAATGTTCAACAAAATATAAATAACATGATTAAGTCAAAAGATTTGAAGTGGCTTATAGAGAAGAAAAGGCAGGAGGCGCTGATGAAATTAAGACGGCGGCAACCACATAAATAAATTTTAATCTGTTGTTGCTTGGTTTCTAATATAATATACAACATGGGTCAGAAGCACCTGACAGAATATTTAGGGACTGTAATATTGTCAACTAGTCAACTTTTTACGGGTGAGCAGCCAGCAGAGGTGTATGAGGTTGCGAGGCGCAAAAGCAAAGTAAAGATCCACCACTAATGTGTGTCAGCCGTACTCTTGGATCGCTTAATAAATATCGATACTTATATAAATACCACGAGCCATCCGGTTGCCTCATGGAAACTGCTGCTACGCGTAATTGCTCTTAATATCCGGAGGACTACAATCTTCTTCAAAATAAGAGTGATTAAGGCTATTACTGAACCAGTGAGCTTTATGTTAGGCTCTGCCGTCGCTTACCATTAGGTGCGATTAGAGTCAATCACTGGACAGTATTTTATAAAAAAAAGTTAAGATTTTACTAATATTAATTGACTTAATCGCGTAATTATATTAACTTATGTATTTCTCTATGCTCGCTTGTTCTAATCAAAATGCGGGTTTTCCATCAAAAAGTAAAAGAAATTCATAATGTATGATACAAAAAACATTTAATTTTCATTCCGGCATTCAATGTTAATATTCTGTTGAGTAACTCATGCCCACATTGTAGATTTTGTTTGTTTTATATTTACAATATGGTGAGTTTTTATAATTATGAGTTTTATATTGATCAAACCCAACTATATTGAAATCGTCATCCATAAGGTAGTTAATTTCGAAATAATTCATTCATCTCTGAAATTTACTTTTCTGCGATAAAATAGGATTATTGCAGTTTATAGGCCACCTAGCAATTTGTCACAACAACTTTCTGTACAAGAACGAAAGGTATGTATCACTCTCTCATTCCGACATTAGCATGTTGTGACAAAAGTATAGCAGTTTGAATTATACCTATATCATTGTGATAACTACAAAGTAAGAGTGTAAAATTATGTTGTAAATTGTGAGTGACCATATAATTGTTATTCTAGCAGATATTATAATGATTTTTTAAGCAATTTTCTTTTATTTACCAGCTCTCAGGTGTATATTTCACAATCTACAGCACGTTTTATATTGATCAAACCCAACTAAATTGAAATCGCCATCCATAAGGAAGTTAATTTCGGAATAATTCATTAATCTCTGAAATTTACTTTTCTGCGATAAAATAGGATTATTGCAGTTTAAGGGCCACCTAGCAATTTGTCACAACAACTTGCTGTACAAGAACGAAAGGTATGTATCACTCTCTCATTCCGACATTAGCATGTTGTGACAAACTGCGAAGGCGTTAAAGTAATCTTCATTAAACTATTTAAGTATAGCAGTTTGAATTATACCTATATCATTGTGATAACTACAAAGTAAGAGTGTAAAATTATGTTGTAAATTGTGAGTGACCATGTAATTGTTATTCTAGTAGATATTATAATGATTTTTTAAGCAATTTTCTTTTATTTACCAGCTCTCAGGTCTATATTTCACAATCTACAGCACGTTTTATATTGATCAAACCCAACTATATTGAAGTCGCCATCCATAAGGAAGTTAATTTCGGAATAATTCATTCATCTCTGAAATTTACTTTTCTGCGATAAAATAAGATTATTGCAGTTTAAGGGCCACCTAGCAATTTGTCACAACAACTTGCTGTACAAGAACGAAAGGTATGTATCACTCTCTCATTCCGACATTAGCATGTTGTGACAAAAGTATAGCAGTTTGAATTATACCTATATCATTGTGATAACTACAAAGTAAGAGTGTAAAATTATGTTGTAAATTGTGAGTGACCATATAATTGTTATTCTAGCAGATATTATAATGATTTTTTAAGCAATTTTCTTTTATTTACCAGCTCTCAGGTCTATATTTCACAATCTACAGCACGTTTTATATTGATCAAACCCAACTATATTGAAATCGCCATCCATAAGGAAGTTAATTTCGGAATAATTCATTCATCTCTGAAATTTACTTTTCTGCGATAAAATAGGATTATTGCAGTTTAAGGGCCACCTAGCAATTTGTCACAACAACTTGCTGTACAAGAACGAAAGGTATGTATCACTCTCTCATTCCGACATTAGCATGTTGTGACAAACTGCGAAGGCGTTAAAGTAATCTTCATTAAACTATTTAAGTATAGCAGTTTGAATTATACCTATATCATTGTGATAACTACAAAGTAAGAGTGTAAAATTATGTTGTAAATTGTGAGTGACCATGTAATTGTTATTCTAGCAGATATTATAATGATTTTTTAAGCAATTTTCTTTTATTTACCAGCTCTCAGGTCTATATTTCACAATCTACAGCACGTTTTATATTGATCAAACCTGTAGGGCACATGTTTATATCACGTTTTGCCTATGTGGCACAAAACGTACAAGCCGCCAGGCGCGGAGTGCGCGGCTCGCACTAGTTGTTCCCCGCCTCTCGACTTGTATCTAATGTTACCCAAGTTGAAACGCGATTGAACACCATGTCAATTATTTTAATTGTTGTTGCAAGTTTGATAACAATAAGCATTTTACTCGCGATGCGACGACATTGTGTGAAGAAAACCAGGAACTGGTTACGGAAGGAAGCAGGAGCCGCAGGGTGGTCGACACCAGTGGTCCGAGTCCAGACCCTGCCGCCCCAAGCAGGGCAACCAACAACAGTTTGTTAACGTAGTCTGCAGATAGAGTTTCATAATTTCCCTTGTGCAAGTGACCTTAGGTATTTTGTGTATTGCGTGAAAGTTATTGTAGGTACGTTAAGGTAAACACAGTGTTTTTATTTCCCATATGTTTATTATAAAAAAAGCGTATTTACATAATGCAGCAACAGGTATTTAAATGTTGTCATTCAGTTTTTTTTTAACATTTCTATTTTACCGAAGAAACATTGTCATTAAGGTTCATTTTTGCAGTGTTACATTCCATCGGTATGAATTCGTAGTATTGCCGTCCGAGCGCGGTGAACGCAAAACAGCCTGAGTAAGATATTGAGTTACAACTATAAAGCAGGTCTCACCCCGGCAGCGATGCGATACTAAGCTATTCATACTGTTTGATATGAAGTTTTATTATTGTGTAAAATTTTTGTCCCAAAAATTGGGGAGGAATATTGTAGGGCACATGTTTATATCACGTTTTGCCTATGTGGCACAAAACGTACAAGCCGCCAGGCGCGGAGTGCGCGGCTCGCACTAGTTGTTCCCCGCCTCTCGACTTGTCCGGTTTAGTCCATTATTCCACATAGTAAATAAGTAAATTCACTCTTGAGTAAGGAAGTGTGACCTTCAGAATTTAAGTGTAAATTCATAGAACAACTTGTGAAACTTTTAATAAACATTATTTTTAACCACATCAGTGACTTTCCTTCTGATACAAAAATTAACAAGTTAAACACCAAGAACTTGTACAAACCCAACTATATTGAAGTCGCCATCCATAAGGAAGTTAATTTCGGAATAATTCATTCATCTCTGAAATTTACTTTTCTGCGATAAAATAGGATTATTGCAGTTTAAGGGCCACCTAGCAATTTGTCACAACAACTTGCTGTACAAGAACGAAAGGTATGTATCACTCTCTCATTCCGACATTAGCATGTTGTGACAAACTGCGAAGGCGTTAAAGTAATCTTCATTAAACTATTTAAGTATAGCAGTTTGAATTATACCTATATCATTGTGATAACTACAAAGTAAGAGTGTAAAATTATGTAAATTGTGAGTGACCAATATAATTGTTATTCTATCAGATATTATAATGATTTTTTAAGCAATTTTCTTTTATTTACCAGCTCTCAGGTCTATATTTCACAATCTACAGCACGTTTTATATTGATCAAACCCAACTATATTGAAGTCGCCATCCATAAGGAAGTTAATTTCGGAATAATTCATTCATCTCTGAAATTTACTTTTCTGCGATAAAATAGGACTATTGCAGTTTAAGGGCCACCTAGCAATTTGTCACAACAACTTGCTGTACAAGAACGAAAGGTATGTATCACTCTCTCATTCCGACATTAGCATGTTGTGACAAACTGCGAAGGCGTTAAAGTAATCTTCATTAAACTATTTAAGTATAGCAGTTTGAATTATACCTATATCATTGTGATAACTACAAAGTAAGAGTGTAAAATTATGTTGTAAATTGTGAGTGACCATATAATTGTTATTCAAGCAGATATTATGATGATTTTGTAAGCAGTTTTCTTTTATTTACCAGCTCTTAGGTGTATATTTCACAATCTACAGCATGATAAGCACATGAAGGCGCGCGAGCTCTCTCGCACTATCATGCAGGCTTTCCACAAAAAAAAGGTAATAAGCGGAAACGGAGCTAGCGAACTGAGCGGATCCGAGGAAATTAGCTGAGCACTTCCACTAAAGAAGAGTTTAGTCGCTCTCATTTGAAAATTTAGAAAGAGACAGATATTGTGAGAGAGCGAGAGAGAGCTCGCGCGCCATCTTGCGCTAACTGTCCTGATGATGCAATTTCCTATTCCCCTCACTGCGGAAAAATTCCATCGATTACCACCAATTTGTTGGCAATGGTAAGAGGATTTTTCCCAAGAAAAAGAACAACTGTTAGTGAAGTGGAAGATGGTATTTCCCTTACAGTAGTTACCATTGGTAACAAATGTAAAAAAACCCTTAGTTCTTTCCAGTGGTAGCAGCAGGTTGAAATAACCCCTCACAACAGGTTTATTAGGTGTCAGAGGCGTGGCATGTATAGAACCGGATTTCCACCGGCTTACCTTTAACCGATTTCAAATCAGCACCCAAACCTACAAGTGTGCCTTTGAAATTTGAAGACTTTCCCTCGACTTTCCCAGGATCCCTTCAGCAGATCCAAGCCCGATGACCATGGGACCACCTGGGAAGGATACCCTTTCTGGCAAAAGGAATTCCCCAAATCGGTCTAGGCGTAATCGGGGCACATACATAAAAAGATTCCGACCAATTGAGAACCTCTTCCTCATTTGGAGTTGGTTAAAAAATGCCACCATATTCCACCCATATTCATATGTGCTATCACTATCAGTTATTTATGGATTCCGTCCTGTTTTTTCACGCTTAGAAGCGAATGCTTTATGTCCGGAATAACCTTATTCATAATATTAAGAAGGCTCAAAGTCACCCAAAGGGCAATGGAGAGGGCCATGTTAAATAAATATAAAGATATGTATATAAATATAAGGGGACAATCTTACACAAATCGACCTAGTCCCATAGTAAGCTCAGTAAGGCTTGTGTTATGGGTACTAGACGACGATATATATAATAGATATAAATACTTAAATACATAGAAAATATCCATGACTCAGAAACAAATATTCATGCTCATCACACAAATTTTTGCCCTTACCGGGATTCGAACCCAGGACCTCTTGCTTCGTAGGCAGGGTCACTACCAACTAGACGTGTGCGCCGATCGGCGTGGCGTACGCCGCCGGTCATATATGCCACGCCGCCGCCGCCGGTCATTCCACCGGCGTGGATTCGGCGTGAAAATAGCGTGCAGACTATTGTGACTCGGGGTAAAATTTTGGTCTGTGCTACACTCAAACAAGCCACACAAACACAATGTGCATACGGCTACATGGACAGCAGCGGCAGATGTTGTTGCTTGCAAGACACCTGGAGATTGTATGTGTCTGGGGGCTTGCTTCGGGTCTTCGGCCCTCAAGCTGGCCTAGGGAGCGCTCTCTAAAAGCATGCCCTATGGCTCAGCCTTCGGCTTCACTTACCTCCCCTTTTACCTTGGAAATTTGGGCCTCAGGTTTCGCTTGCAAGACACCCAAAGATAATGAGTGTCCGTAGGGACTCGCATTGAGAGCGCTCTCTAAAGGGATGCTTTGGGCCTTTCATTCCTACATAAAACTTTTGGCCTCGCTGCCACCTGAGGATAGTAAGTGGCCTCTCTTAAGGCGCCGTAGGTTCAGCGAAGTTAAGCGAACAGTGTTTTTGAAACAATATAATGCGTCTGTTTATAATAATATGGTTTAAAAAAAATACGAATAGTAATCTTGAGGCTTTTCTGCAGGGAAATCAGTGTTTAGAAACATGATTAAGCATTTTTCGCTCGATGGAAAAAAATCACGAACATAGGTCTAAAAGGGTCTAAAATACACTTAAAATAATTGTTACAAATTACGAACAAAAGCTAAAAATATTAAAATGGCTTCAAATATTCCGAGCACGCACTTCCATCTCGCTCACGCTTATGCTCAGTGAGAGGGAGAGAAGACCATGAACCTACGGCGCCTTAAGGCTTTCATTGTTATGAAAAGCTCAACCTTCGGCCTCACTTCCTTGGCCGCTCACCTTCGGGATTTGGTCTCCAGTTTCGCTTGCAATACACCTGGGGATAGTTAGTGTCCGTAAGTCTTCCCACGGGCCTTCAGCCCCCGAGCTCGCAAAGCGACCGCTCTCTAAAAGCATGCTAAGGGCCTTTCAATCCTACGAAAAGTTCCGAAAGACCGCTCTCTGAAGAATTGCTTTAGGCCTTTAATTCCAATGAAATCTGCCTCGCCGCTCACCTTCGGGCCCTTGGGCTCAGGTCTCGCTTGCAAGACACCTGAGAATAGTGAGTGTCCGTCGAGCTCGCCCTATGGCGTTCGGTTCGGACCTGGGGCTCGCATAGGGAGCACTCTCTAAAAGGATACTTTGGGCATATATATAATATTATTGACGAACACTTGTTGTTGTTGTATTATGAGGGTGTTTATTTAGATTCGACGTGAAGTGTTACACACACACCGCACAGAATAAGAATATCATGTAGGTACTTAAACCATAATTTATACGCGTAAGAAGTCGTGGGCAGAAGCTAGTAATTTATATGAGCCTGAGCTGAGATGCCAGAATTAAATGAATTATTATTATTATTATAAATGGATGGATGAAAACTAGAAACTAAACTTTTTGCATTATTGCTTATCTTTATTGCACGCCGATCACGCCGATTACGCCGCCGCCGCCGGCCATTTTTGGACCGGACGCCGCCGCCGACGGTTTAGCCATCGGCGCACACCTCTACTACCAACTAGGCTAAAGCGGTCGTCAAATCCCTCCGGATCGCTAAACTTAAGTGGCAGTGGGCGGGGCACATAGCACGTAGAACCGATGGCCGTTGGGGCGGAAAGGTTCTCGAGCGGCGACCACGTACCGGAAGGCGCAGCGTGGGTAGGCCCCCGACAAGGTGGACTGATGACCTGGTAAAGGTTACGGGAGTCCGCTGGATGCGGGTGGCGCGGGATCGGTCGCTTTGGCACTCTTTGGGGGAGGCCTATATCCAGCAGTGGACGTCTTTCGGCTGATATGATGATGAGATGATACTATTAGGTAGCTAATCAGAGGGGCTACCGCGAAACGAAAACGAACTTCGTTTGTGTATCTCCGTCTCTGTCGCACTTCCTAGTTCGCGCGACAGAGAGGGAGATATTCGAACGAAGTTCGTTTTCACTTCGCGGTAGCCCCTCAGAGCTAATTTGAACATCGCAGTCCTAAAATTCCTAAGCATAAACGAAACGAAACATTTGCATATGTTGTCTTGCTTGTCATTGTCAAGTTGTCAAAATGTCAAAAGGCTACGCCAAAAACAAATGTCAAAATAAAATTAGAAATTGAACACAACATCCTATCCTCGAAACTTTCCAAAATCATAGAGAAAGTATGTTAATTTCGTAACTCAAATTGTTGGAAACAGTGCAAGTACCGTGCAAACAACTCAATAACAACAAAAAAACCTAACCTAATCGTCGAAGGGAAATTTGAATTGTTGAAATATCTTAGAAATGGCTTTAAAATGCTCTCGCCAACTCTTAAGAGTGATGTCTGCAGGTGTAAGCAGGTCAAATTTGAATACTCATCGAAATTTTGTGACAAGTTCGCCTGGACGGCTCGCTATGGTACCTATAGTCGTAGAGCAAACGGGTAGAGGCGAGAGAGCGTACGATATTTACTCTAGACTTCTCAGAGAACGTATCATATGTCTTATGGGTCCTATAAACGACGATATAAGCTCTTTAGTCGTTGCGCAGCTGCTGTTCTTACAATCCGAGTCGAGTAAGAAACCTGTGCATTTGTACATCAATTCTCCAGGCGGCAATGTCACTGCTGGACTCGGTATTTACGATACGATGCAGTACATAACGCCTCCGGTCGCGACGTGGTGTGTCGGTCAAGCATGCAGCATGGCTTCTCTACTCCTTTCCGCTGGCGCTCCGGGAATGAGACACGCACTGCCTAACTCAAGAATTATGATTCATCAACCGTCTGGTGGAGTTCGAGGGCAGGCGACCGATATACAGATCCAAGCAGAAGAAATATTGAAGCTGAAAGCGCAAATCAATCAACTGTATGTTAGACATACGGGTTTGGCTATAGAAAAGGTTCAGAGCTCCATGGAACGGGATCATTTCATGTCTCCAGTGGAAGCTAAGGCTTTTGGTCTCATAGATAATGTTCTAGAGCATCCAGTGTCTCATCCGATGGACAAGGATTGTGCAAATACTGCAAATCAAGCTCCGCAGTTGTGATCTGTAGAATTATGTGATAGAGATACCTACGTCCAAGATGTTACATGACTTGTCTAGCTATTGATTAAATAATACATTTTGTTATTAAATAAAATTATTTTATTGGTGTCTAAAATCATTCTTTTCTTTTTATGGTAACTGAAGGATCATAATAATATGCTCTATTGTAATAAAGATATCCTGTAGGTAAGTCAGGGTGGAGAAAACATCGCACCGAAAACTGAAACCCTGGACTCTCTCTGGCCCAGATTCTGAATTAGAAAAACAGTAAAAAAAACAGGTGTATGTCCAGCAGTGGATGTTCTTCGGCTGATATGATGATGATGATGATGATGAAATAGCCTAGAAAGATTCCAAAAAAAAACTCAAAGTTTTAGCAAGTAACACAAAAGCAATAATACAAAGGATTGAAAACTGTAATAGGTTAAATGGAAGTAGTATGGATATGCTTAATATTAATAAATACGATGATACACAATGAAAATAAAAAACCAACATCCTATAAATACATTTATTAAATTACCTAACTAACTTAAAATAAAATACGAAAGTAAATTAAAGTAATTAACATTAGATTATTGTGAAGTATAAAATACCACAATGGGGTTGGCCGGGCGAAGGTATTTGCAGATGGCGCCAGCATAGGTTTTACCTGTCAGTCCTACCAAAACTGTCAAATTCTTGTTTTTTCCCAAATCCCAAATCCCATAGAAACGGGCTAGTGATTAGGTAAAACCTATGATGGCGCCATCTAGTCAAACTTTGACAGTTGCCAACCCCATTACTTATCATCTAACACGTCATAATGACTCCATCTATCTCATTTTTTAGGGTTTTACACTAAATGAAGTCACCCAAAAAATACTTACACCTTGTTTTTAATTTTAGTATACTTTTCTTCTATTTCATTGTTCACAAACTTTAGGAAACGAGCCGATACCGGCGGACACAGAAAGTCTAGTATGGAGTGACGTTGATTTGTATACCCCCATTTTTATATGCCTTGGACATGTATCCACACGGCCGAACTGCATGCAGGCCTGCCGATTACGCTCGTGTGGTGTAGCGTCTCTTAAGGCGCCGTAAGTTCATGGTCTTCTCTCCCTCTCACTGAGCATAAGCGTGAGCGAGATGGAAGTGCGTGCTCGGAAGCGCGGAAATCATGTTTTTTAATTTTAATTTTTTGGCCGTTTAAATAAATAAAAAAGTAAACACTGATTTCCCTCAAACATGATATTGCCGATTTTTAGAAGCCATTTTAATATATTTAGCTTTTGTTCGTCATTTGTTACAAATATTTTAAGTGTATTTTAGACCCTTTTAGACTCTCCTCGTGATTTTTTTCTATCGAGCGAAAAATGTTTAATCATGTTTCTAAACACTGATTTCCCTGCAGAAAAGCCTCAAGATAACTATTCGTACTTTTGTAAAACCATATTATTATAAACAGACGCATTATATTGTTTCAAAAACACTGTTCGCTTAACTTCGCTGAACCTACGGCGCCTTAAAGTTTTTAATGAGAACATAATGTGATTTGAAGACCGTTCCTGATACGGTTGGCTGCCCTGGCTAGAGTTACGTATTCCTAACGTGCTAACGCTAAGTATCATGCACCTAATTAGTGTAAAGATCTGTGATATAACAAAAGATCTCATGATTATAATGCTTGAGGAAATTATTTTCTGATTGTATGAAACTTTCACTGGTCGAGTGACCGCGGAGGCAATTTTTTATCACAGCACGCACAAGCATTAAGTCCCTTTCGTAAGTCATGCAATCTTCTCTGCTATAAATAACACCTAAAATTAAACAATTTGGCAGTACACCGCCACCGTTTCAACGGTTCCACCCAATGTTTTTTGCAGTAGTAGTAGTAGGTACTATTATATAATATACGTCTCTCCTAAACACGTCTGTCGGATGCAAAAATTGGTCTGCTCTGCGACAGGAACGAATGCTTTAAGTACGAACGCGATCTAGCTATTTAGGTAACAAGCTTATCAAAATTGCAGTTTTGATAAGTATACTTAATAGCGTTATTTTCAAAAGAGCAACAGGAGTAGTAGGTAACTCAAGAAGACACAGTGGATCATCTTGTAACACTGCTATACAGGGTGGAAACTTAAGTGGGTCAATAACAACAGCGACTGCTCGAATCATGCATGACGTTACATTTTTTTTCGATTTGTATCAATCGGCTTTAAATGCCGTTGTACACACAACAACACAGCAGATTGTGACAAATTGCAAGGTATAGATTTTACCGGTTTTACCGTAGGTAGGTATAATTAAATTGGAAACTGCATTGGTTTGAATTTGCAAGCGGGAAATTAAATGCTATACAGGTCTAGAGAACTAGAAGCTGCAAGCTACATTATGGGATCACCAGACGTAACAATCTGTTTTGATTATGATTCGGCCCTTTGTTTAAGAGAGCCTTGCTTGCCTTGATTGACAGAGACAAAGACTTCTACATTCAAACTACCGCTCTATTCTAGTTTAATATAAGGTTCAAGTTGCATCGCCCGCATCACGTCGCCAGTGACCGAGCAGCGTCCAGACTGGACAACATTTCTGGCGTCCTCTTTCCCCATGACCAGCTGCCTGAAGTTGGGTTCAGTCAGGGTGAAGGTGGAGTCGGGGTCGTCTTCAGGCTCACCTTCGTATACTGTCACGTTGTTCAGGTCCAGAGCTGAAATAAATGTAACATGTTAATGTTTGGAGTGGTAGGGCACAGCGAAATGTCATCCCGCTCGAATTTGGAGCAGCCCAACTGGGGAAGTACCTTGCAGAACACCACAGCCATAATAACACTGCTACTTGCTCTGTAGTAGTGTTGTGTTCCTGGAGGTGAGCAAGGTCGCCAGAGCTCACGAGGATGCGTTGTGTTGAGAGCGAGGGAACTTGTTCCTTCAGCTGTCAACACGGCGAATCCTCAAACATATCAAGGGTCGGCAACGCCCATGTTACTCCTTTGGAGTACATGCGTACAGCCCGCTTACCATCAGGCGGGCCGTACGCTTGTTTGCCACCGTCGTTGTATTTATCGCCTTAGAACCACGCGCGCGGTAGAGGTACGGTTCTAGAAGAACTTCCTCCCACGAACGCTCCGGCTGTGATGAATGAATGAACTCCCTGCCGGTGTTTTACAAGGGACTGTCCTACAGTATGAGGGTCTCCAAGAAAGGTGTGTACAGGTTTTTAAAGGGTCTGCAACGCGCATGCAAGTCCCCTGGAGTTGTAATCGTCCATAGGCTTCGCTACGGTAACCCTTTACAGTCAGGCGGGCTGTACGCTTGTTTGCCACCGACGTGGCATTAAACCGGCCCGAAACCTTATAATGCAGGAAGCCGACAGCATAGACAGATTTGCAGGTATTGGTGTATTCTGTAGAAAAGTTATAGCATTTATATCGCAGGAACGAGTAGTTAGTGTTGGACGTATGTTTTCTATCATGTTATACTTAATCTGATATTATATTTCGTATAAAGTGTACCTACTGAACTGTTTCTATGTAATTTGTATAGTAACTATAGGTACCACTTAAGTGATTTGGTGTTATGCTGTAAACTTTTGTGATGCATGTATACGATACGAACTTCGAGTTTCGATATAGCTACACACACAATGAATCCTCAAATTAATAAAGGGTGGGCAACTCGCATGTGATACATCTGGATTCACAAGCGTTTAAATAAGAAGTAATTGTAAGTAGGTAGATGGCGTGATCATTACTCATTATCTACAGTATCTTCTTCACTGCATACCAATTTTTTTATGATTGCTTTTTTCTATCGTCTCCCTTTTACAACATCATTTACATCATAGATAGGCGTATAGCGACATCTACCTCGAAGATTTTACATTGGGAAATCGTAGAAAGGAGTGGTTTTACTCCATGCAATTTTGTATAGTACCATTAGTACCCCGATGGTAAGCAGAAACCGTAGCCTATGGATGCTAGCGATTCCAGAAGAAACACAAGCCCGTTTCCAACCCATAAAGGGTTGGTTTCATTGGAGGAATCGTTGCGTTGACAGCTTTAAGATAAACGCAGGCAGCAGTAGGTCTCGCTCGGCACAGCGCAACTTCTGGAATAATTTTACGTTAGCAATAACGTCTGCTAACGAAATTGACTCGATGATTCGGCTGTTTCATCAGATACTCACTCCAGCTGTAGACACTAGTGCCCTTAATGATGTTGAACAGGAACACGCCCCCCAGCGCCTGAGCCTTGCTCCTGTCTACGGACGCGAGCCGCGCCTTGATCTTGGAGACTATGTCAGCCTTGCTGTCCGCCTTCCCTGGGGTTAACTCGCTCTGATTGGCTCCCTGGAATTAAGAGAATGTTGAGGTGCTTGGTAATGGTTAGTTTCACTCTATATTTAATTTGAACTAGCTTCTGCCCGCGTCCGTCAGCGTGGAACTCCTTTATATCGTATCGTAGTACCATTAAATCGGTTATCCGGTTTAAGCGTGAAGATGTCTGATAGACTAGATAGACTTTCGCATTTACAATATCAATACGGATTGAAGGGGAGGGTTCAGTATGGGGTTCTTCAAAAAAGGAGTGTATACATTCTTATTTAAAGGGTCGGCAACGCGCATTTAACACCCCTGGAGTTGCAGTTGGCAACTCTTTTTTGGTTTGAAGATTGGTTGTATCAACAGGTCCCTCTCTCGACATACGAGTAGCGCGTTGGGAGCTGACGTCTTATTCACCGCACAACTTTTAGATTATCATACCGTAAAACAACTGCTGTAAATTTTCGAGATCTCATGTCATGTGTATGGCCAAAATGGATGATCGGCGACGGTGAGGCGATTATAGAAACGCTCACGCCTTTACAGTACAGTCATCAGCAATAATATCTTCCACAACAAAGGGTGCTTAAATATCGGACACCGCTCTATTTCTAGAGCCGTTAGGACATGATTTTGGTAGTTATTAATGCTGGCCGAACCGCCTGAAGTGGCGTCTCATAGCTACAGCTGCGACTACTGTTAGCAAGAGACACAACACGACGAGTACACCATTAACATAACCACGACCACTCTGACAGGAGTAGGACTGAGAAGAGAAGATTAATGCTGGTGATTGGACGTTAACGCTAAAACAATATGTCAATATCTTTGTGTTTGGTCGATTTCACGCGTCGCCGTCGCAACGCCTGTTCATAAACTCAGGCCGAGTTTATGAGCAGGCATTAGTTACTTAGCAATTGGAAATTGGTGTCACTGCTAACTGCTATGCTAATATTGTTTGAAACGGCACCGCTTTTACGGAGAAAAATTCTCTAGGTTCGTTTGTTTCTTACGTAACGTTGAGTCATCCCCAGTAAACATACGAGACACTTAAATCACTTCGAGCCGTTGCTGACAGACTGCATTTGCAGCTTAAATGCAGTTACGTCATCTACATTCAAACTGCACATTTGCAGCCAGAAAACAGCCGAAGTGCTGTCCGTCTGTAACGTCCCTAAAATGGCAATGTATACCTTAGCTCAACAGTAATACTAAACATAATTGAAGGAAGGGTAGGATAGAGGCGCGACAAGCGAAGAAGTGGAAAACCTAGAATGGACTAGGTAATAGAGCAACGCTAATGGAGGGTTACTTAACTTTACTTAAGAGGTTGAGTGGGATCTGAGTAGATGGAGGGCCTTTTTGAGCTACACCGACAAAAGCCTAGTGCCTGCTACACATGTAACTACAGCTACAGCATATAAATCGCTACGATATATAGCGATTAATCTGTACAGACCGATTTGCGCAGTTTTTTCGATCGTGTGTATGACAAATCGTAACGATAATCTGAAACCAATTGTCATACACACGATCGATAAAACTGCACAAACGGACTGCGCAGTCAAATCGCTACGATAAATCGTTGTCGTGTGTAGCAGGCCGCTCTTAAATAAAAAAAGGGACTGGCCGGTCGACGGAAAAGACATATTACATTTATGTTTGCATTTCTTTGAAATAAGACGCAAAATCTATACTTGTTTGACGGCTTGTTGTCGAC
The DNA here is from genome assembly GCA_945867215.1 of Epinotia demarniana. Taxonomy (NCBI): domain Eukaryota; kingdom Metazoa; phylum Arthropoda; class Insecta; order Lepidoptera; family Tortricidae; genus Epinotia; species Epinotia demarniana. The sequence goes on along the minus strand of OX244277.1, from coordinate 4,269,853 downwards.
TGTACACATTTTGGTAAAGAGAGTTGCAGAAGTATCATCATCATAATCATATCAGCCGAGAAACGTCCACTGCTGGACATAGGCCTCCTCCACAGAGAGTGCCACAATGACCGGTAGGTATCTGCATAAGTATTTCTATGCCAAACTATATAAGGTATCTAACTAAACATAGGTATATTGACACAGATTTATAGTTTATTTTTATGCCACTAAAGTTTTTATATTTAAATGTTTGATTGTTTATTAAGTTACTTTCAGCCGCCGCCGTCTCCCTTGCGCGTGTTTTTTCGATAAGATCATAGAGATCATAGAAAAACATCAAAACAATCAAAGAGGCGTGGCTATTACTTACATTAGTGTATGCAAACATAATATTTTTGTGTAGGTACCTACCTAATGTATTTTTGTGTGCGAAAAAACACGAGCAGAACACCAGTATATACAGACGGAATAATCGAGCCATCATTAGATTTGTCACAAAAAAATGATTATGATCAAATTCTCTATGGTTTTAGGATTCAACATTACTCTTAAAGGTCCGCAGTATACACAGGTGATTCACCTAAGTGGGTTAATATAGAGAATTTATAACTAGTTTTAAGCTATAATAAGGAATATTGTTTTCAGTTTAAATAATCAAATGGTGTTTTATCCGACGTTAGCTTAAGGTCGCTTCCAGTTTCACGGGTATCACGTATATCGTGAGAGGATTTGCTACTATAATCACTCAATGCGGTAATTAAGGAACATAGGCTTCTTTATAAATATAAAGTTATCTATTTACCAATCAATAGGATTTTACGAAAATAACAAGTAGGTACCTATGTAGGTGTAGATATAGATACCTACCTAGTTTATTATACCGATGAACTTAAAATTGGATTAATACGCCCAATCTACAAAAAAGGTGCTCACACGGACTATAACAATTATAGACCGATAACCATACTATCGTGTATAGACAAGGTGGCTGAGAGATACCTCGGCGATGAAATTAATAAATTCCTGATTAAAAATATGGTAATCAATCCCAAACAGTTTGGGTTTCAAAAAAACCGAAGTACCTCTCAGCTACTTTGTGAATTCAACAATGAAATCAACGAGCACCTGCACGAAAAAAGGCATGTGCTCGTTGTTTTCATTGATTTCAGCAAAGCATTTGATATGCTCAGTTACGAAACGCTGTATAACAAACTAGAACAGAACGGTATACAGGGTCCCTTACTAAATTTACTCAAAAACTATCACGTGAATAGATATACACGAGTAAAGATTAACAATACCTACAGTAATCCAATAAAAACTATAAAGGGGACAGCACAGGGATCAATAATTGGCCCTACAGAGTACCTTTTATACGTAAATGATATGTGTAACATAATAACAGAGGGCTCCGTATATCAGTTCGCGGACGACACGTGCATTATTACAGCCGACCGGAATATCGTGCTGGCCGAGCGCGCGTTGCAAACAAATATCAATACCCTTTGTAAGTGGGCTCACGACGCTGGTTTAGTTATTAACACACAAAAAACTAAAATAATGCACATACGCTCAGCCCAGAACAAAACTAATCACGATGTTGTGGTGGTTGCCCACCGACACTGGTGTCTACACCAACACAACATCGCGACCTGTGAGTGTGAAAAAATCGAAGTGGTTAACGAACATATGTACCTTGGGCTGATAATCGATCACAGACTCAACTGGGGCCCCCACATAAACTATGTGTGCGATAAGTTACGAGCCATTCTAAGCAAACTAACGGTACTAAAATACAAATAACCGTATAGAACACTACGCTTATTATACCTAGCCCTCGCTGACTCGGTGATCGGTTATGCCCTGAGCACCTACGGTAGAACATTTAAAACATATATAGAAAAGATATATAATTTACAAATAAGAATTCTGAAATCGATTGTACCAAAACATATTAAAATAAAACACTCAAATGATTATGATCATCTATTTAAATACTGTAATGTACTTCCTGTACAAAATGAAGCAAAACTTGCTATATTAGTAGAAAATCTCCATTATATTAAAACGCTAAAATTAAATAAGAGATGTAAAAGCCTAAGAAAGTTGCCTAACCAAAAACTTTTCTGTAAACCTAAATTTAATAATATATATGGTGCAAGACTCCATGCTCACTTACTGCCTAAAATAATAAACGAGTTGCCAGAAGATGTACGAAATAGATATGCGAACGGAAATAACGCAAAAAGGCTTCTTAAAATGCACCTACTGAAGTCTAGAAACTTCAGTTTTTTTCTGTAACTAATACATTCAAGACAGTATATATAACTACCACCTAACATTAGTTTTTATATTTTTATCATACTTACGGACAAATTCTTCGTTTATCTAGGATATCAAAGGAAAATATTGTACTAGTCATCACTTATTTCGATCATTAAATGCTTAGTTCTTGCGGTTGAAAATGGTTTTCTTTGAAATAATATGACTATTAACGCAGGATTTGTCTGACCTTAGCACCTAGTGAAATTAATTAATTAAGTTAATCAAAACTAGAACTCCCCATTGGCATACAAACCTCCTCTAGGTTTTGCCTAAAATGGGTCTTTATGTTAAGATCTTTTGTATATCTTATTATGTATTAATCAATAAATAAAAAAAAAATAAAAAAATTAATATCAGCAGACTTGATACCTCCATGGACATAAATATAATAACACTGATTTACCTAATCATTGTTTTAGTACGAAGCACGTACATAACACCTTAAAATCGTTAAATCTTAATGCAGATTTGAGTCCCACACATCTCAGGCAATCCAATAGGAAGTTTAAGCGTAGGCCTACGTAACGCACTTTCTAAGTATTTCATCACAATGGCAATACAAAACAATATAACCTTACTGAAACGTAATGCTTCCAAATTTATTTATACCATAAAAAATCAATAGGCATCCTAACCGGGCCACACACAGAACAAACTTAAAAAAATATGAATATTTTTAAATTTGGAACTCACCATGTTGTGTATCGGGTCCCGTTGCACGAAACGTAGTGTGGAGATTTGAGCTTTCACTCTCCATTATACTTCTTACTGACCATTGCACGGCTGTTTCAAAATCAACCTTATGACCCTTGAAATAAAAACGCTAGTCTCAACTTGTGACTGATCGCGTCGATTACTTTTTAACGAGATTCCATATGCAGCCAGCTTCGTTGATATGAAACTTTATGGTATTGAAATAAGGGTATGTTCTATGTTAAGGGCGTCAAGTCTTTGGTAGATATTGTATAAAGTTAAAGGTAGATGTCGGAAGGAGGGAACGATTGCAAAATGAATATGACGGTTACGGTTTTGGTTATGGCGGATCTTACGGCATACATAGTATTATGGTGATTATCGGTAATCATTTGTAAGAAGCTGTAAGGTTATTCACTATATCGGGTTAGGTTTCGATGTAAGGACCACTTTATGTCTGACCTCCGACTCGTTGTGTTTGTTTGAAATCAGGGGTCGTTAATGGGACAATTGAGAACTTGCGAATCTACGGTTCATAAATAATTGAAAGGTCAGAATATAAAAGAGACATGAGGTTTGGAGACGAGCCGATCGACTTCTTAAGGCGCCGTAGGCTCAGCGAAGTTAAGCGAACAGAGTTTTTGAAACAATATAATGCGTATGTTTATAATCATCATCCTCCTAGCGTTATTCCCGTGTAGTGCCCCTAAAGGAGCCCGGGGTCCGCTTTGACACCTAATCCCAAGATTTGGCATAGGCACTAGTTTTACGAAAGCGACTGCCATCTGACCTTCCAACCCAGAGGGAAAACTAGACCTTATTGGGATTAGAACGGTTTCCTCACGATGTTTTCCTTCACCGAAAAGCTAACGGTAAATATTCCGTACATAAGTTCCGAAAAACTCATTGGTACGAGCCGGGATTCGAACCCGCGACCGCCGCTTGACAGCCACATGCCTGAACCACTAGGCTACCGTAGCGTCTGTTTATAATAGTATGGTTTAAAAAAATACGAATAGTAATCTTGAGGCTTTTCTGCAGGGAGATCAGTGTTTAGAAACATGATTAGGTAAGCAATTTTCGCTCTATGGAAAAAAAATCACGAACATAGGTCTAAAAGGGTCTAAAATACACTTAAAACATTTGTTACAAATTATGCACAAAAGCTGAAAATATTAAAATGGCTTCTAAAAATCGGCAATATCATGTTTGAGAGAACTCAGTTTACTTTTTTATTTATTTAAAAAATTTAATACATACATTAGAAATCGGACATACATTTTGCACACGTTCAATGTCACCCTGTATACCCATCGTGAACGTCACTAGACATTAGGTGCTTGGTGCTTATTAAGACGACATGTTAATTATGTATGCACTCCCCGATATTAACATAGCGGTCACATGGCGGTCACAATCCTTAGCATTGAGGGACCGACTTAATATGTATGAAAAGATACTTATCGTAAATTTTGTAGAATTTTCGCTGTTGTTGATACCAATTCTGTTAATAACACTTCCGGTAGGGTAGGTATATCAATACAACACGTTCCTAAATCTATTTAGGTACAATTACCTATTTAATTATTTAAAAAAAAAAGCGGCCAAGTGCGTGTCGGGCCTCGCGCAGGGTAGAGTTCCGTAGTTGCCCGTCTGTCACAGAATGCGACTCAAAAGGGGCTTATGGGGTTTTTATTATAGCTCACCCTCGTAAATAATCGTAAATATGATTATTTTTATAATTTATAACACACGTTACCAATGTATAGGGTCGTTTCGCCGGTTAAGCCGACCACCTTCGGTTAGCGACCACCCTGAAGGACAAGGTTTTTTCTATTGAAGATAACGTGCCGTGAAAAAGCAACTCTACCGTTCATGGCAAAAGGTTGTCCAATGACAATGTATATGCACCCGAAATTAAGTGCATTTCTTACCAGTTAACTAGTTATGTGTACTTAACTGTGATAGTTTTCCTTTTGAATTCATTATATGTACTACTGCCACGAATTTTTTCACGTCCCCTAAGGGGCTACCGGGAAATGAAAATGAACTTCGTTTCGGCTTCAAATCCCATTATCTCGCAAACGCATAACTGAGTAGAAAAATAGTTTAAGAAAATACGCGATAATAAGTTAATACGCGATAAGTCCCGTTTAGTATAAATAATGTGTGAGAATCGTGAAAGTTTAAATCAATATATAGTTTAAGAAAACACATAATCAGGATTTTATTCTACTGTTTTGTCGACGTGATTGGTTTATATACATATACCCACGCCGAATTGTAGTTTTCTACTTGTGGTTACTGAGCTAAGCCGAAGACGGACAGGCATACAGACAGACAGACAGACGGACGGACGCACATGGCGAAACTACAAGGATTCCTTGTTGACTACGGAACCCTAAAAACAGTCGTTGAAGTCCTCTCCTTTTTACTTATTCCCTCGCTGTCAGTTGATTGTCAAATTTGTCTGTGACTTTCATTGAGGTGTGTTCGGAATCTATTGATACTATATAATAATCATCCTCCTAGCGTTTATTCCCGGTTGTGCACCTAAAGGAGCCCAGGGTCCGTTTTGACACCAAAATTGCTCGATATTATCGAAGTATCATTTTCTCTAGTTTTGCTAAGCTTAGGTAGGTAACTAGAGAGAGAGATATAAAGGTGTGTGTGTGTTAGAGAGTTTACGTTATGGTAAATCAAACGGTCTCTGAACGCAGCTGAATTGACATTTCGCCTCCGCCCTTCTGTGAGTTCGGTGAATGAATTCGGTGATGTTTTCATTTTTATTAAATTAAAAATTTATTATATTTACGGTTGAAACCAAACCGATAACTAAACAATTAGGAAGAAAGTATAAAGTTGAATGTCATATGAAAGTTTTAAGTGTTACTTCAGTGTCAGTTAAAACTAAACCGGCTCCCTATTTTTTTCAAATTAAAATATATTTTTGAATATACGCAAATTAGGCGCAATTCTGACGTCGAGTTAGTTTTTGAATCACATATGTTATCTTAATCAGTGGCTTAGCATATAGTTGTAGTTTTCGCATAGAGCCATAAATATCAGAATGTTCACTGTTTTTATAGTGCTCATACTTAAGATACTTTGGCCGACTTTTATCAATGTAATCCGTTGAAAGAGTGACTTTACTGGAGATAAATAAGATTCAAAATCCAATTACCGTTTTATAAAATGTGGGACATTCATAATTTCAACCATATTTTGAATACCATTTCAGAGCCATGGAGATCAGCGTAAAAGACTTCAACAGATGTTGCCGATGTTGCCTCACAATAGTGAACGACATGAAACCCTTGTTTGGAGCCTATCTCAATGTGATGTTGATGAAACTGACGAATTTACAGGTGACCTATTTCTTTAATACTTAATAATACATAATACAGAGGTTATATTTGGTAGTACTTAACAGTAGAATAGCAACTGTTAAGAGGTAACGCGGCCAGTATATTGGCAGCAGGCCGCAGTTGGGTTTTAGTGTGTATGCTACTTTTTTCATTGTTAGTTTAAAATTATAAGTACTGTTATTATTATTAATTACTTATTCATAAACTTTTAATTGAGAAGTAATTGTGACAACGCATAGGACTATTCTACACATAAATTGTAAAATATGGGTACATTTAAGTAACACATTGCAGCACAGTGCCACACTGCTGCAATGGAAACTATAGTTATTATTACATTTATGTGAATGAAACATAAAGACAATGTTATATGCAACAGAATAGGTAAGTTGGTTTCAGTGAAATTTAGGCCTTCTTAACGCATTTATTGTTTAAATTTTTTTTTCTAAATATTTATATCAATTCACTGTTTAAAAAATATAATTTTAATAAACTGACTAACACAAAAAAGCAAAAGAACTCTGTCCAAATAGGTTATATTGTGGCACAAGGATGATTCATAATGTAGTTATTTAATTAATTCTTCTATTACCTATTGGTAGTCACTTTCTCAATTGCTCAAATGTTAACTGGAAAAGATTTATAGATGGACTTAACCTATTTTGTCTCTATTTTTACCAATGTCTTGTGTACAATAAAGTATTTAAATACATACTATCCTCTTATGGGAACAAGAATAAATAGTATTAAAAAGTTGGGCAACCCTGATAACCATCATGTTTTTTTTCTTAAGGTTGCACTGATGGATGGATACCCTCAACACATGTGTTCCCGATGTATCCTCAAACTCAGCTCTGCATACACATTCTATACAACAGTACTGAAGAGTCAAACGCACCTTGAAGAAATATTAAAGGTAAAATACCATTATGATGGTACCATTTTTTTGTCCTTTCATGTAGTATTCAGAGCAATGAAGCGTAGTTGCAGAGTCCACGAGGCCCCCGAAGTGATGTGGAAACGCCCCGTGCAACCAAAACTGAGCCAACTTTCGACTCGAGCACAATTTGAAAAAAACCGGCCAGGTGCGAGTCGGAATCGCGCACGAAGGGTTCCATAGCATTATCTATAATAATGGCAAAAAATCATGTCTGTTGTATGGGAGCCCTGGACAGCCACTCAAATGTGTTGATTATTTCTCAGCTCGGTATCAAAACGAATTTATCCACTGTTTTCCCGCAAAGTCTGCTTTCATACTTTGGACATATAAATGCGCAGAGGTGATCAGACAGTCTGGAACAACTGGTTGTGCTTGGCGAAGTAGAAGGCAAAAGAGCATGCGGACACTTGCCAACTGGTCAGACCAGATCAAGGAAGCCACATCCTCAAGTCAATACGGGTGTAGGCTCGAAAATCATTATTACTCCAAAAGAAAGACGGCAAATAAATAAGTCTAGTCACGAAAATCCCATTCAGATATGTCAAAGAATCACGAAGCTACAACCGTTTTAATATTGCTTGTTAGAGAGAGAAAACGCAAACAGTGTGTGACGTCACGTTACGGGATTCTGCCGGGGGGGGCGCCGGACACGATGGGGCACGGCACGTTGCCGTCTAATAGTGACGTCACAATCCGCAACCGTCATCGTTTCATATGAAGTTGCGTTTTGCGAAAAAGAGACAGAACAAACCCCTTCTTAAAACTTTGCACACTTATAACTTCGTGATTATTTAACCCTTTGCATTGATTTTTTCTTCATTTGACTATTTTTTTAATCCTTTTTCGAGAGAATATGACATTATTGATTATTTTGTTTAGTGTCAACACCCCTATTCCAGCAAGCAGGGGGGGGGGGGGCAACCATGGATCGAAACTGACATCATGGCTACAAAATTCAATACAGATCACAATCCTCATGCATGGGGGAACAACTGAAGAGAGAGAGGTGTTAAGGCGCCGTAGGTTCATGGTCTTCTCTCCCTCTCACTGAGCATAAGCGTGAGCGAGGTGGAAGTGCGTGCTCGGAAGCGCGGAATTCATGTTTTTTAATTTTATGTTTTTGGCCGTTTAAATAAATAAAAAAGTAAACACTGAGTTCTCTCAAACATGATATTGCCGATTTTTAGAAGCCAATTTAATATTTTTAGCTTTTGTGCATAATTTGTAACAAATATTTTAAGTGTATTTTAGACCCTTTTAGACCTATGTTCGTGATTTTTTTCTATCGAGCGAAAATTGCTTAATCATGTTTCTAAACACTGATCTCCCTGCAGAAAAGCCTCAAGATTACTATTCGTATTTTTTGAAACCATATTATTATAAACAGACGCATTATATTGTTTCAAAAACTCTGTTTGCTTAACTTCGCTGAACCTACGGCGCCTTAATGATTAATCTCTGTTTTCAATCCATTTTCAGGCAGCTGTACAAAAAGGAGATATACCAGCAGTACTACCACCAGACACCACCAGACCAGTTGATTATAGTGAAAAGTCAGAATTAAATAAACCAGAAAAAGAAGTAAACATGCTGGCGAAGGAAAATTCGGTGGACGAAGCGGCTTATGTACAACATTTCAATCCCAAAGGTGAGCATATATATAATATACTCACCAATAGTTCGTAGAACTATTATATAATCTGTGCCAATAGGCCAATTTTACAAGCTATTATTTAACTTCCAATGTATGTAACTGTGTTTGTTCGGGTGGGATCTTGCAACTCAATTTTGAAGTAGATATCTTCAACCAATTGAGCCGAAATTTTAGGTTTAAGTATAGTTTGGATGACAATTCAATGGCACACTCGAGCTGATGATTAACTACGGAGGTGGGCTCGGTGGGCGGTCCGACTCGCACTTGTCTTTTTTTTGTACGTACTTACTGATTACAGGAACTACCACACCAGACGAAAACTGCACATCAGAGACTATCTCTCCGAGTTTAAACGATGGAACACTTGATAGTGAAAGTGCGATTTATGAAAACGAGGAGAGCTACCAGTGCTCGCAGTGTAAACATTGTTCCAAGAATGAAGAAGATTTAAAGGTACTAACTTTACTAAGTTATTTATGGACTCCGCAGTGCTTCAAGACCGCAGGACTCACGGCGTGTCAGCATTCGATGTGGAAGGGTGGGTCGGTCTGCTATGGGGCATTACCGACATAATGCCGGCACCACACTGCGCTATTCGTTATTCGGCTCATGCGTCTGTATTCGACGCAGTGTGGACGGATTAGTCTATGTTTGCTTTATTCGCACGCATAAGCGCGAATAGCGATGGTTAGAGCCGTTTTAAGACCAGGCCAGTACTCACGGCGTGTCAGCAATCGATGTGGAAGGGTGGGTCGGTCTGCTATGGGGCATTACCGACATAATGCCGGCACCACACTGCGCTATTCGTTATTCGGCTCATGCGTCTGTATTCGACGCAGTGTGGACGGATTAGTCTATGTTTGCTTTATTCGCACGCATAAGCGCGAATAGCGATGGTTAGAGCCGTTTTAAGACCAGGCCAGTACTCACGGCGTGTCAGCAATCGATGTGGAAGGGTGGGTCGGTCTGCTATGGGGCATTACCGACATAATGCCGGCACCACACTGCGCTATTCGTTATTCGGCTCATGCGTCTGTATTCGACGCAGTGTGGACGGATTAGTCTATGTTTGCTTTATTCGCACGCATAAGCGCGAATAGCGATGGTTAGAGCCGTTTTAAGACCAGGCCAGTACTCACGGCGTGTCAGCAATCGATGTGGAAGGGTGGGTCGGTCTGCTATGGGGCATTACCGACATAATGCCGGCACCACACTGCGCTATTCGTTATTCGGCTCATGCGTCTGTATTCGACGCAGTGTGGACGGATTAGTCTATGTTTGCTTTATTCGCACGCATAAGCGCGAATAGCGATGGTTAGAGCCGTTTTAAGACCAGGCCAGTACTCACGGCGTGTCAGCAATCGATGTGGAAGGGTGGGTCGGTCTGCTATGGGGCATTACCGACATAATGCCGGCACCACACTGCGCTATTCGTTATTCGGCTCATGCGTCTGTATTCGACGCAGTGTGGACGGATTAGTCTATGTTTGCTTTATTCGCACGCATAAGCGCGAATAGCGATGGTTAGAGCCGTTTTAAGACCAGGCCAGTACTCACGGCGTGTCAGCAATCGATGTGGAAGGGTGGGTCGGTCTGCTATGGGGCATTACCGACATAATGCCGGCACCACACTGCGCTATTCGTTATTCGGCTCATGCGTCTGTATTCGACGCAGTGTGGACGGATTAGTCTATGTTTGCTTTATTCGCACGCATAAGCGCGAATAGCGATGGTTAGAGCCGTTTTAAGACCAGGCCAGTACTCACGGCGTGTCAGCAATCGATGTGGAAGGGTGGGTCGGTCTGCTATGGGGCATTACCGACATAATGCCGGCACCACACTGCGCTATTCGTTATTCGGCTCATGCGTCTGTATTCGACGCAGTGTGGACGGATTAGTCTATGTTTGCTTTATTCGCACGCATAAGCGCGAATAGCGATGGTTACAGCCGTTTTAAGACCAGGCCAGTATGAGCTTGTGTGATCTGATTGGTTTAAGTAAATCTAGTTGGCCGCGCGCCTCTAGAATTCTGCTCTGTGATTGGTTGAAATACTGAAGCTGCGCGCTTCACTTGCGCTGCACTGGAAGTGAAGTTGTCAATTTCGACAATTTTTGATTTGTGCGGTAGTATGAAACATAAGCTTGTAAGCTACGGTAGCCCAGTGGTTCAGGCATGCGGCTGTCAAACGGCGGTCGTGGGTTCGAATCCCGGCTCGTACCAATGAGTACTTATGTACGGAATATGATTTCATATTTACCGTTAGCTTTTCGGTGAAGGAAAAACATCGTGAGGAAACCTGTATACATCTGCGAAGAAATTCAAAGGTGTATGTGAAGTCCCCAATCCGCACTGGGCCAGCGTGGGGACTACTGCCCATTCCCTCTCATACATGAGAGGAGGCCTGTGCCCAGCAGTGGGACGTATATAGGCTGATGATGTGATGAAACATAAATTCTTCTGTCCTTTCTTATTATTTCCTCGCAAATGTAATGAAAAACATTGTGTACAACACGGGCGTAAGAATATTGCAAACTTGAGTCATCAAAAGCCCTCCGTCCGCCTTCGGCGTGGGGCTTCTGATAGACTCTTGTTCGCGATATTTCACTTACGCCCCTCGTTAAACAATATACTATTACGTCACACCTGGCCACAATGCGAGTTTTACCGTACGCGCAGCGTAAGACGTAAAATTGTGTTCTCACCACGGCGTAAAGCCCCAGTCGTCCCAATTATGGTCCAGATCGCAGGTGTTTGTGGCCCGAACAGAAGGGGAGGGCCATATATATGCGATCTGGGCCTTTACGAATTACTGCCCTAGGTACGTAATGTACTATTATTGCGTCAATGGTCAATAATTTTTCTTTCAGATTCACTTTGAAACACACCTCGGTGCTGACAGCGTATGTAAGGTCGAAGCAAACGTCAAGGCGCATTTATGTAATATCTGTGGTATGTAATAGTAATAAACTTTAATACTTGCATTATGTACAGTCAGTTAAGTCCCGGTATAATTACTGACCTGGTAAAGGTTGCGGGAGTCCGCTGGATGCGGGTGGCGCGGGATCGGTCACTTTGGCACTCTTTGGGGGAGGCCTATGTCCAGCAGTGGACGTCTTTCGGCTGATATGATGATGATGATGATAATTACTGGGCGTCTGGGCCCCACGGCCCAAGCGTCTCTACTGCAAAAGCCGCAACCATTAACATAATTTATAACAACTAATTTAGTTTTAATTTACTTATTTTGTTTCTTTTTAATGTTACTAACAGCTATGGAGTCTTGTGCTCCGATATAACGTTATTATTATTCATAAAATGACTAATATTCTGGCCCCTATTTCACCAACTTGACCATTGTCACCTGACAACGACAATTCTCCGTAAATTGCTCGTTCCACAAGTAACCCAGCAACCACCTCGAATTGTAAGTGTCTGCCCGCGACTCCGTCCGCGTGGAACTCGTTTACATCGCAGCTCCATATAAACTTTTACCCCCCATTTCACCCCCTTAGGGGATGAATTCGGGGATAAAAACTATCCTATGTCACTCTCCATCCCTTCAACTATCTCCACTTAGAAAATCCACGTCAATTCGTCGCTCCGTTTTGCCGTGAAAGGCGGCCAAACAAACACACACACTTTCGCATTTATGATATTAGTATGGATATGGATTTTGAACATGTCGGCAGGCTACGCCCGTGCCCGTGCTATACTAACTGTGTGTTGTGTTGCAGGCGCCAGGTTTCGTTGGCGCACGTCCCTGCACAAACACTTGCGCCAGCACCGCGCGCGCCGCGCATGCGCGCACTGCAACAACACCTTCGCTGAGGCCTCCACACTCAAAGTGCATCTTGTGTAAGTTGCACTATATTACACACAATGGGCCATCATGGCCCATCGTACTGACCGTATCATGGTCGGCCTTATAGATTTTTCATTTCATCTATTTCATCGTCATCATCATATCAGCCGAAAGACATCCACTGCTGGACGTAGGCCTCCCCCAAAGAGTGCCAAAGTGACCGCTCCTGCGCCACCCGCGTCATTTATTTATTCAGCCTTAAATCCATACTGATATTATAAATGGGAAAGTGTATGTGTGTGTTTGTTTGTTTGTCCGTCTTTCACGGCAAAACGGAGGGACGAATTGACGTGATTTTTTAAGTGGAGATAGTTGGAGGGATGGAGAGTGATATAGTGTAGTTTTTATCCCCGAAATCATCCCCTAAGGGGGTGAAATGGGGGGAAAAGTTTGTATGGAGTTGCGATATAAAGAGTTCCACGCGGACGGAGTCGCGGGCAGAAGCTGGTTGAATATACAATTTTACCCATAGCTAAAATAATCATACAAATAATCAAAGGGCAACAAAATAAAAATAGTAATAATAAATAGTAGGTAGTCACAACGTCGAAAAAAAAAATTCTGCTGTCATCACAATAAAGTTCAAATAATAAATGTTAAAGTTACAATAGAGCGTCCGTCACCGGCTGACACCGTTCGATAAAACGAGACGCTCCTATCTTGTCACTTATCGCGTGATAAGGCCGGCCATGATACGGGATCAGGATGCGGATATGCGGTAGAATGGTAAATATGTCTACTCCCTTTAACACATAGTTGCATCCTGTATGATGGTGAAAGACGGACAAACAAACAAACATTCACTTTCCCATTTATAATATTAATATGGATTAGTATGGATTACATTTTTTGGTACATTTTAGTACCGGAAGGCGTGGCGTAGGGCCCCACAAGGTGGACTGATGACCTGGTAAAGGTTGCGGGAGTCCGCTGGATGCGGGTGACGCAGGACCGGTCACTTAGCACTCTTTGGGGGAGGCCTATGTCCAGCAGTGGACGTCTTTCAGCTGATATGATGATGATGATGATGAAATAGATGAAATGAAAAATCTATAACGCCGACCATGATACGGGGTACTTTAGTAGACATTTTATGTTTGACAGGAGCCACAGCCTAGAACCGAAGCCCTACCGCTGCGCTATCTGCCCGCGCGCCTTCACCCAGCCGGCGAGCCGCGACAAGCACGCGCGACAGCACGACACGCGACCGCAGCTGCCTTGCCAACACTGCGACAAAAGCTTCCTGCACAAGTGTAAGTTACCAAACTTAGCTTAGAATCCCCAGGGGAAAAAAACGGTTATATTTATAATAATAACGATATTATTATTTGACGTTATTATTAGTTATTTGTAATTTTTTAAGCATGTATTAAAAATCTATAAAATGACACTAATAAATATGCTAGATTTAAGGCTTCAAATTGCTGTGCCCTACCAGGGTCCATGAGAGACTTACTCACTTATGTAAAACCTAAATGTAAACCACGGATGCAATAAACGAATTATGAATTATGTGAACTCCGACCCTACAGGGCCGAGCGAGCGAAGCGGGCGTGACGCGGTAGCGTCCGGCGAAGCGCCATTTTTTCCTAGTTGAATATAATAAAATAGTAGCCGCTAGGTTCCCATGGGTGATCGGGGTGAGGTAATTAACGTGGATAACGTGCAAACTTTTGTCAATTAGTTAGTGGCAATTATAACTATGTGTGTCCGAGAAAAAAAAATAGTGTATGCGACATCTCTGCATGCATATGTGTCCATAGGCTACGATAACTGTTTGCCTAGGTGATCACTTCTCCGTCGGATTTTTTGCCACCATCGTGTTAGAATAACAAAACCACAGCGTTTTAATGGTTCAAAAAGTGTCCATAGGCTAGGAGCTAGCACTACTGGACTGTGACCGCAGCTCCCTTGCGACCAAAGCTTTCTGCACTAGTGTGGGCAGTGTTCTATGGTTTTCCAATAATTTTAGCGCCTTGGTGGGCCCTGTATCACCGGCTAGACAATTCTCATTAAACACGTAACCACAGATTATATAATGATGACGTAACACGCGACTTTTAATTTGGAGGGCGTGGTTTCGAACCACGGGTCGTGCCACTTGGTTTTAAAAATAAGTTGCTGTCAAAAAATATTTTTTTGTACAAGCTTTTATTGTACTGTACTTGGTTTTAAAAATAAAATTCTGTCAAAAAATTTTTTTTTGTACAAGCTTTTATTGTACTGTACACCATCATCAACTACTCATTGAGACGATTCAAACGGGCCCAAACTGAACGGGGTTACGTCGGTTAAATACTGAATTCCCATGGCCATCTTCTGTCTTCGTCAGATCAGCTCGATGGTACGATAATATTGAATTGTCATCCAAACTATGCTAATACCCAAAAATTCAGCTCAATCAGATAACTGCAAGTGACTGAAAAATGGACTGAGAATTTTGACGGACAACTTACCTATTAATTCATTATATACCCACTAATTCACGTCCACGTATCTCTCTCTCTCTCTCTCTCTCTCTCTCTCTCTGTCTCTTTCTCTCTCTTTCTTTCTCTCTCTCTCTCTCTCTCTCTCTCTCCTCTCTCTCTCTCTCTCTCTCTATATGTATATGTGTCGAAAAGAGACAGATATAGTGGACGAAGATTATTGGGCCGTGAAATTAAGATTCTATTGTATTCTAGATTCGTTGCAGCGGCACCAAGAAAGCACGCACTCGCTACATGGATGTAATGTCTGCAAGAAGCTATTCACTGGTTAGTGCTTCATTTGTCCATTCCGACATTTTTTATTTCAATGTAAACAAAAAAAAAAATAACAAGGCTTTGACCGGTTTACACCCCATTTTTGGAACATCCTGTATAATCTGTTCCAATAAATCATAGATTCCAAAATGGCGGCTCGTACTATTGAATGACATAAGGTAATGAGCGAGATGGCGGGAGAGCGGCCGCCATTTTTGAATCTTTCTTTATGGACGCGGCTAAATACTGGCTTAATTTGGGGTCAGCAGGAATAACAAAAATTGAGGAAGATGATCATATTGAACATACTTTGCGATGGGACTAACAACGAAATCGCGATAGAAAGTAGTACATTGTGTCACAAGTACGGTAAGAGATGTTTTAAAAGTTTTGTAAAATTCTCAGCGTACGTATCGCCCACAATGTTTTTCATCTCATTTGCGGAGAAACAAAAACATTTGGAAAAAAAAAACTAATTAAAAAATACAAAATGTCATCGTCCGTTTTGTTGAATTTGACGTAAGGCGCGTTAGGCAAAAGACCCTTCGGCATTGAGCCACAATTAGATTTGGTTTTGATTAGAGGCGTTTAGATTTATTTACAAAATAGGTTTTCAAACAGTTTTCTTAAAACCTTACTTTAATAACTGACACATGAGTGACAGATACAATTTGAGAAAAAAACCATTCTAGTTTAAATGTTTCCTGCTACACAAAGGTTGTCTGGAAGTGATCGCTTTAAAGCGATAAGACCGCCTATTGTTACCATTATTTAGTAAGCAAATTTTTTGTACGATGTTTCTCTCTTGTTGTGCTGCTTTAAAGAGTATTTATTATTATTAGGGTTCCGTACCAAATATGGTAACAAAGGAACCCTTATGGTGCGACTCCGTCCGTCTGTCTGTCTGTCACAAAGTGAAATATCTCACGAACTACTCAAGCTATCAACTGGAAACTTGGAATGGTTATAAATGAGAGTTATCCGCGTGCATGGAAAATGAAAATTTTAAATATACATTTAATTTTTCTATAAAAACTTACGAATATGGGGAGGGCAAAAAAAAAATTCAACTATAGGGTCAAGTGGGGTATCATTCGAAAGGGCTTGAGTTGCACTTTTTGAAGCAGTTTTTCTTTTTTTTTCTACACTCGGAAAATTTTGATCTATGAAGGAAAATGTAAGAAAAAATACCATTCCCCCCCCCCTTATCTCCGAAGTTAATCAAGCGAAAAATTTGAAATAATTACTTGTGATTAAGATAAACATATATATTACGGGAAAAGTTTTTTTTTCTGTATCTAGCATATTTTTTGTTTTATTTTCAAAAATCATTTCCTAGTTAGATTTGCAATTTAATCAACTTTATAAGATTTTTTTTTGTTTTGAAATTCCTATAAAACTATAAATAGAAGTACTCTCTATCAAATAAAACAATAATAATCGAGATCAGTTCACGTGATAAACAATAATCGCTAAAAGACCAACATATATACTCAGCCGATTGCCCTTGCACGTTAGTACCAAATGGGGCCGATAGATGGCGCTGACCCCATTCGCGCTGTTAAGATTTTTCTAGAATTAATGGGGTTGGGATTGGGACGCGTATATTTATTTTCAATAGCAGGTCAAAAAAAGATCGCGATTCAATTGTCTTGGTGTAAAAGTTACTCGTTGTTTGAAATTGAATTCTATTGTGTTGGGTTAAAATAAGTAATTTAACAGATATATTGGGACTTTTACTTTACCTTGAGTTAATTGTTAGTTTGCACGGAACCCTCGGTGCGCGAGTCAGACTCGCACTTGACCGGTTTTTTTTATTATTATAGGTAAGCGTAATTCAGGTTTTTGTATGACTGCGCATTATGAATTGACAAACAATTGTGATGAATCTTAACGACTGCGGTGCACATTGTAGGTACTTTTACAAATGATCTCGCATCACGAACACGACATAATGGACTGATACAATATCTATTTTAATTTAGTTTTAGTTTAGTCTGCCTACGAAGCTACTGGTATAAGCCCGAGATTTTCTGATTTTTTGATTGGTTAGTTCGGGAACAGATCGATGTTTTTTGGTGTCCCCTAATATTTTTTATTTGTTTTAGGTAAAAAAATCCTCGACACGCATATGAGATTACATAAAAAAGAAGAGATGGACTGCAAAATGACGGAAACGCCTACTGATAATATAGTGGCTGGTAAATATCTAAATGTAACCCTTTAAGCCGTTGGGGCGGAAAGGTTCTCGAGTGGCGACCACGTACCCGAAGGCGCGGCGTGGGTAGGCCCACAAGGTGGACTGATAACCTGGTAAAGGTCGCGGGAGTCCGCTGGATGCGGGTGGCGCAGGACCGGTCACTTCGGCACTCTTAGGGGGAGGCCTATGTCCAGCAGTGGACCTCTTTCGGTTGATATGAATGATGTAAATCACTGAATAGGGTTCATTTGTTCCGACAATGATATCTCTCCCTTCCTGATGGTGGTGGGGTTCCTCGACTTCTCCACATCGCTCGACATCGACACAGTATAGAAGACAGTAGATAAACTTCGAACAAAGATACATCGCACGGCTGCACACATGCGCGCGTGTTCGGTACGCACGCACACATAGCCTTTCGCTCGCTCTCACTCGCTACGTCAAAGGAAGCCGCCTCGTAGGTATGAAGACAGCGAGCCGCCAGTGCCACTATATCAAAAGGAGCCGAATAGGATTGTAACTAAGCACCTACCAACCTAGTGCAGTTTAGCAACTATCGTACTTACTAGGAAATACTTTATGTATTACTGCCCCCATAAGCCAAAAAGCGGTATCTCAAAATGAAATGTCATTGGAACATGCAATTTAAAATCTACTTCTAATGACATAACTTACAATGTTATTTCATTTTGAGATACCGCTATTTGGCTTATGAGGGCAGCTAGTATAGTGGTATTAAAATATTATATGAAGTGGGAAACTAAACACACCTAACTATCTATAATATTACTACTGTGTGTATACAATATTGTCAATTAAACTGTAGCAAAAATACTTTGCATACTTAAATTAAAAGCAAAATTAGTATTATAGGTATGCCAAGCCACAAACGTGACACAGCCGTGCGCATTGAGCGAAAGTAGGTAACAACCGCTCCTAAACGGCCTCTGTTTAACTACTGTATTATTCTTCTATACTGTGATCGGTTCCGGATAACTTGCAATCTCTTCTCTTAGCACCATATCCTTCCATCTTGTTCTCCGTCTGCCCCTGGGTCTTCCACCAGAGACAGAAGGTTAACTAGTTACCATAGTTTGGTGGTCTCTTCACATGAGCATACCATCACAGCCGGCTTTCTTCTTAACGGCGATGCCACGGACGCCCAGGCTTCGGACGATGATTATAAATAAATAAATAAATATTAGGGGACAATCTTACACAAATCGTCTTTGGGACTAGTCCCAAACTAAGCAAAGCTTGTACTATGGGTACTAGACGACGATAAACATACTTAATACATAGAAAACATCCATGACTCAGGAACAAATATTCGTGCTCATCACACAAATAAATGCCCTTACCGGGATTCGAACCCAGGACCTCTTGCTTCGTAGGCAATGTTAATGTTTTTCTTTTTTCAGAATCAATAAACGTCCAGACAGTGACGGTGGAATTCTTGTGCCTCTTATGCGCTACAAAGTTTCAAACTAGAGAGAGTCTAGAGGTTTGTAGCTACTATATACAGGGTGTAAAAATTTAATTACAGGGTAAAAAAAAATACCAGATTAAAAAAAAAAAAAAAACATATTGACGCGATTTTTTTTTACTTTTGTATGGAGCGTTGGCCGACTCGGGCGAAGAGCTCCATTCAAAAGTAAAAAAAAAATCACGTCGAAAAAATTTTTTTTCCAGTTTTTTCTTATCAGAACACGATACCTGTTTAGCCCTTGATCGGTTCAGACCCCATTTATGTTACACTTTGTATATTAATCCCAGTATTATAAAGAGCAAAAGTCTGTAAGATCGCAGATTTGTATGTTTGTGTGTAGGCGTGGGTAGGTTGCACATTTATCGCTCTCGCCTTCGGCTCGGGCGTTAAACGCCTGCGATCTGAGACATTTACTTTACCGGCCTAAGTGAGTAATGTAAATCTCTAATAATATAAAGAGTAGTCTGTGAGAGCTTTGTATGTTTATTAAATATTTTTTTTTATACGACGGTGGCAAACAAGCGTACGGCCCGCCTGATGGTAAGCGGACACCGCAGCCTATAGACGCATGCAACTCCAAAGGAGTAACATGGGCGTTGCCGACCCTTGATATGTTTGAGAATTCGCCGTGTTGACAGCTGAAGGTACAAATGCCCTCGCTCTCAACACAACGCATCCTTGGGAGCTCTGGCGACCTTGCTCACCTCCAGGAACACAACACGACTACAGAGCAAGTAGTAGTGTTATTATGGCTGTGGTCTTCTTCAAGGCGGAGATACTTCCCCAGTTGGGCTGCTCCAAATTCGAGCGGGATGACATTTCGCTGTGCCCTGCCTCACCTAATTCTGTTTATCTGATCTCCAAAAATAATTCACTTGCGTGTAGAATGGACTTACTGAATGGTTATAGGCTATATTTTATCCCCCGCGTTTGGCTGCGTTCTTAGCAATAATAGTTATTTGTGTCACAAGGGAGCAAAATAGTATATTTACGGCGAGGGCGGTGTATGGAATCCTGAACGTAGCGAGGGATCCTACAATAGAATCCTGAGCGTAGCGAGGGATTCTAACGTAGGATCCTGAGCGTAGTGAGGGATACAAGTGTTTACGCCCGAGACGAAAATAATTTTGCTACCGAGTGACACATACTATTTTTCACACCAACTATGAGGAAATTTTTAAAAAGCTATTGGGTCATTCCATTGTGACGGGTGGGACATTTATACTCGTTTTTGCATACACTTTGCTTTATTTCTGCCAAACGGCAACGATTTACGTATTGAATATGATGTTATCACATAATTGGATAGTCATTGCATTCTGTACCATCGAAAAAAGTATGAAAATGTCATTATTATTATGAGAAATTGATGGTATAAGAAGTGTGACGGGTGGGACTTCAAAGTGCCTCTCCTCTCCGAGTTGACTTACACCATTCGCAATTCGTAAGAAACTATGAAACTTTTGTTAAACAACCTATTTTTATATAGTTCCTGATATTGTACAGATTAGGTATTAGTATAATTTACGCAAATAACTCGTAAAACAAAAATAATTTTGCTTCTCAATGCTTGTGACGGGTGGGACAGTACTTTGTGACGGGTGGGACGAGTAACATTTGGGCATACAAATCTATGCAAAATATAAACATAGTTCTATTGTATTTACTTTAAATCAGCTCTTGAATGAATTATTTAATGTTACAAGTAATCATTTCAGTAGTTTTGTTAAAGCAATATGCCAAAAAAAATTTTTTCTCTTCAAAGTTTACAGGGTCAGAAAATTTATAATACAGTCTATTACCGCATATTTTTATCAGCGGTTGAGGTATAATGTCTAAAATTTGACAAATTTTAATGAAAGAGACATCTTCCTCATTCATTCGAAATGTTGTACTGGTTTTATCAACACATTTTAAAAATGCGCTTTAATTCATTGTCACGGTCACCGGCAGTTTGCGAAACTGCGAGGTATTTATACTCTTTCGACTTATTCCTCGCAGTAATCTAAAATTGCTAAAAACTCTTGCCATTTTGTTGGGTTTCCTTTTAGTTTTTGCCGCGACTTGCGTTTCCTTTCCGTAGTATTCATTGTGTTCTAAAAAAGAATACCACCACCGAATTAAGCAATATAACACATACAATTTGCTTTAGATTCGTTTAAATAAAGTTAAAACAACGATTTTATACTCACTAAGTCAGTTTTATCAGATAACCCATTTTGCTCACCAGTCACTGTGACGGGTGGGACATACTTTGAAAAGCGTTAAAAGCGATTTTTATTTACAAATGCAACGTGTTTTTTAGCTAAAATAATCGCCCTTAACTTAATTGTTACTTCCACAAAGCATTACAACAAGAGGATAAATATTTTTAGGTTAAACAAGAAAAAACATCGTTTTACTGTGACGGGTGGGACATGAGTTAACCATTTTGTAGAAGCCCAATAAATCCTAACCATGGAAATTTATTTATAATTACTTACCACTAGTTTAAACTGCGTTAAACATATTTTCTTTTATACGTATAACTTTTTCCGTAATGTTCAGAAAAGACGCAAAATAGTCCTGCCAACTTAGAGTAAAAATAAGCTACCCTAGATAACTGGCGCTAGGGTTGAATTCAGAAACGAATAAAATGCAACAAAATTATATAAAAAGGAAAAAACTCATTGATTAATAAAACAAGGTATAATGTTCTATTCTGTAGACATAGATTTAAGTATGAATTAAGTTATTTATTTTTTATGGCTATGGTGTCAGTTTCGCTGGAATGACCCTATTGTTAAAATATATCTCAGTTATCTTAATTTTTATTACTAATTTTTAAATATTACGGAATATTTATAAAATTTTATACAACGTTGTTAGAGTTATAACTTGAAATATGTTCGTTTTGAATCGACTACGATGAAATTACAATCGATTATTTTATTAACATCTGTTTTCAATTGGCACTTTGCGTACAAATGTTCCAATGCCAATGTATAAATTAAAAAAGTAGCTTGAACAGAAAAGTAGCGTTTTGGTCCCTCTCGTCGTGGAGCAAAACTTACTTTTCCGAATGAAAGGTGTGAAATAGTTATTTGTGTCACAAGGGAGCAAAATAGTATATTTACGGCGAGGGCGGTGTATTGAATCCTGAACGTAGCGAGGGATCCTACAATAGAATCCTGAGCGTAGCGAGGGATTCTAACGTAGGATCCTGAGCGTAGTGAGGGATACAAGTGTTTACGCCCGAGACGAAAATAATTTTGCTACCGAGTGACACATACTATTTTTCACACCGACTATGAGGAAATTTAAAAAAGCTATTGTTAAAATATATCTAAATTATCTTAATTTTTATTACTAATTTTTAAATATCACGATATATTTATACATTTTTATACAACATTGTTATAGTTAAAACTTGAAATATGTTCGTTTTGAATCGACTACGATGAAATTACAATCGATTATTTTATTAACATCTGTGTTCAATTGGCACATTGCGTACAAATGTTCCAATGCCAATGTATAAATTAAAAAAGTAGCTTGAACAGAAAAGTAGCGTTTTGGTCCCTCTCGTCGTGGAGCAAAACTTACTTTTCCCAATGAAAGGTGTGAAAACGTTCTTTTCAGGTACACATTTGTTCGAAGGAGAACATCGCTTGACTTCCTAGAAGTTATTCGTGATCCTATATTTTAACTTGTAGAAATAAATTATATTTATTTTAACTGACTACGTTTTATTTAACAAAGTCTAGGTACTTCGGTGAAGTTTCCTAATCATATGAGATTATGAAGATTCCCAAAAGGGGTAGACAGAGAGAGGGGAGAGAGACTACAAACTTATGTACCAGTGCCATTTGTAGACATAAATGAGTGTACGAGTATATAAGGTCGACAAAATGTGATATAGCAGTGAGTTGCTAGCCGATCGCCTGCAACACTTCAACCCTGCTCCGTTAGTCGACCCTTACGGCCACACGGCAAGAAAAGGGGTGGTGAAATTCTAACCCGACACCACGCAGGGGTGGAGAAAACTGTGTGCGTGCGGTGAACTGCTGTTTTTTAATTCGACTTTGACATGTTATGGCGCAGGACCGGCCACTGGCACTCTTTGGGGGAGGCCTATGTCCAGCAGTGGACGTCTTTCGGCTGATATGACGATGATGATGATGTTATTCTAGCTCTAACGTGCACTTAACCTTTTGAATAAACAATGCCCTAATAGATACCTCGGATTCCACTCCGTATCTGCTCGCAGCTTGTCAAATAAAACAATAGTAACACTACGCTATTTTGCCCATATTCTAATTCCCCCGGCATTCGATTGCGCCTGGTTAAACAAAACCCAAACCAATTTGCCCTCTATTCAAATTAACATAAGAGGTCAAAGGCGTTTTATCGGCTATCAATGTTTATGCAGTTACAACGTAGCTCTAAAAAGGTCGTAAGTCGTAGTATTTTCGTACTGAGATCCGCGTTTTGTGAGTTTTTGTAGATTATTTGGGCAGGCCTAAGCAAACGGAGTGCCGGAACGCATTTAACATGTTGCAAATAAAAAAGTTGTTTGGAATAAGTAATGGAATTGGTTCCTTTGTGGGAAGTTACTTACGGGTTCTATTTGTGCTCGCATTTTGTTTGCTCAGCCGAGCGGATAATTGGGAAGTTCTCTGGAATCAAAGAGAGTATTGGTGAGAAACGTTTGGAGATAGCGTTTGGATATTCCTCCTAGCGTTATTCCGGGTCGTGCTCTAAAACCTTCCAACCAACAGGGAAAACCAGACCTTGCTTTATTCTACAACGATGGTAAACAACACAGATATAGGAAATAAGGAGATCGGACATGCCGGGCGATTTGTATTGAATATGCTTGTCGCAAATTCTTGAACCCACACACAAAGCACCAGTAAGTGTAAAGACAAAGCACGCACACACCTAAAGCACACCACACTACTTGTAAATCGACGCTCCTATTCAATGATGTAATATAATAATGAGGTAGATACGTTGTCTATACGAAAGACCGTGTTTAAAAATGGCCAGGCTTACGCACACATGAAAGAGCTGCGAATATTGTAGCTACACACTAATATGGGTATCAAATGAGAGCAGGACGGGAGCGAAAAAGAGACAAGTAAATGTGTTGTGACGTACGATGCAGAGAAACTATACTTGTCTCTGTTTCTTAGCATAGCATGCCGTCTCGCTTACATGGACAAAGAGTATTAATAAATCTGACTAGACACTGCCTCTTATCATATTCTTGTTACGTACTATTGTACATTTATACGTCTCGATTTAAGATGCTCGGCTCTTAACACAAACATAGTTCCTTTCTAGAGAGTGTCGAAATATACGTCTTTTGTTGGCATATACGGCTGTCAAGTGACTGTAAACCTGAGTACCTATATGGTTTTAATTGCAACTCCATACGACCTCAAAAGGGAACTGTAGAACTGTTTAGGCGCGGAAGTTTAAATTGACAGTTTGTACGCGACACGTTTGCACGTAGCCATTGACGGCGCGATACTGAGGCGAAGTCTGCCAATTGCATGAGTTTTAGTGTGCCACTTTGGGAGCGCTTGTAACATATCTACCTAATTTTTATATTACATCATTGCTTGTCGCAAATTCTTGAACCCACCCACAAAGCACCAGTAAGTGTAAAGACAAAGCACGCACACACCTAAAGCACACCACACTACTTGTAAATCGACGCTCTTATTGCACATTACACGCGCATCATTTCTCTGTGTACCTACATGCGAACGAGCAGCGAATCGTGTCATCACGCACGCACACAACTATCCGAGCGGCGCGCATCGCTGCTGCACTATGAGAAAATGTCTCATTGAGGGAATCGTTACGTACCTCGTTCATTGCGGCGTAAACACTTAGCTTTGCAATAATGTTACTTGTACAGCAGCAATGTATAATGAAACATATTGAATGACAATCAAGTGTAAGCTTACATGGATACAAGTCGGAATATTACGTTGAATTCGTGGTTTTATTTGAAATAAATAGTATTTATAGTATTTACCTGTGAAAAGTGATCCCATTGGTGTGGAAATTAATCAAATAATCGCGGTAACAACGGACGGTGAACTGGCGGCGGAGTAAGCGCAAAGAGATGATATGTGCGACACAGCCGCCGGCGGCTTGTCCACTCTCTAGTATTATATGCTCAGAGGTAAACAAGCATTCGGTGTGCCGGATTGTAAGTTGACACCGTAGTCTATGGGTGCTAGAAACCCTGAAGAGTAAAAACTACTTTGCCGACCATTTATTGATTTGACGAATTATGCTGAAAGTTAGAGACGAACCTTGTTAGGATGATATCTTTAAGTAGGTAAATCTTATACTACCAAGAAAGGGTCTTCGCTACCAAGAATCCTGTGGTTTTCCTCGTATGTAGCGTAAAGCGACTACGGCGTAGGCGGGTTCTTGGTTGCAAAAGTGTTAAATGTATCATCACCTAGTATAGATACTAGTCCCTGGGTGACCGGGCTCTGCTCGGATGAAAAACGAGACAATCGGAGAAAACGAACTTTCCTAGACATGATACTTAGGTACCTAGGTCGATTCGCACGCGCGATTTGTGCGGTTTCTCGACCCCGTAAACTCCTATTCCATAAATCATTAGAGCCGTTTCCGAAAACGTAAGTATTTACATATACATACAAACATTACTCGTTTAATAGTGTAGGATCAGTTATTATGATTTATAGGTCTGACGACCTATGCAGTCTACGAAGCTGGAGGTCCCGGGTTAGAATCCCGGTATGATTTATTTGTGTGATGAGCACGAATATTTGTTTATCTATATAAGTGTGCTCATCGTCGTCTAGTACCCATAGTACAAGCCTTGCTGAGTTTGGGGACTAGGTAAGATTGTTTCCAAATATTTATTTATAGGTAAAACAAGCAACAAACAGCTTACTAAGGGGCTGTTTCGTATCGTTTAAGATTGTCCTCTCATATTTATTTATTAGGACCCATAATGTAGTCTTTATTCGACCCCAGTTCCTGCAGACTGGAGCCCTGCATCCAATTATTCCGCAGACTGACATTTCCATTTCAAATCACGTGATGTTTCGCGGAGAAGCTTATGTTGCTGGGGCTAATGGACTCTGACAGCTATTCCAGTCTGCGACGAGATTATACGAAATATGGATGCCGTGGTTTAGTAGCAGAAAACACCACGAAAACACGGCTCGCATCGCATCGGATCGGAAAGATGTGAACGGATACGGCGACAGTTGATCGCTTTCCACTAAAAGGCTCGCATCGCATCGGATCGGAAAGGATACGAAGAGAGGCGGCGACAGCCGATCACGTCCGGCAGGATGTCGACGCATGCGATCGGCTCCGTACCGTAGCTTGAGAACGTTTCCGTTTAAATAGTTTCATTCCTACCGTGGCGACGTAGGTATTCTAGTTTTGTACATACATAATTTAATATTATTTAAAGATTGTAAATTCGCGATGCAATGCGAGAAGAAAAATCCAGGTTAAGGGCGAATATCGCGTTCTTTAAAACACTGTTCTAATCTAACTAGACTAAGAAACAATGGACTGTTTTCAGATCTACGATTCTTGATTGTTTATCTTATTTCATCGAAACATGGTTGCTTACAGTTTCCTTCACAGAAAAAAAACGGACAAGGGCATGTTGGACTCGCCCACCGAGGGTTCCGCACTTAATAACAAATGTATAATTTTCAGTTTTTTCCCTGTACCTACTTGTATAAGACGATATTACTTGGCAAACATAGTTCTAGGTCGACGGAAAGTAACCTATAAATTTTGATTCCCTTGAGAGTGTCGAAACATAAGTTCTTTACGGCATTAATCTTACGTCGCAACGTGCTACCTTCGTAGCGCTAGAAATCCGTAGACGCTCTATCGCATCGCTACGTAGCGTGTAGCAGTGTTTTTCCGTTCTGTAGCGGAAAGCACACTTAGCGTTGCGCGGCCCCGAATGGGTTAAGGAAGGGCTTACTTGTATATAAGAAATGGTTTTTCATAAGAAAGTAATTTATAAGACCCGCGTACAGACAACCAAAAATATAGCATGTAGGTACCCCTAAATATCCATTGCAAATACTGGTAAAAGATATTACCCCATTAAACTTACAATGCTACAGACATATTTCACAGACACTAGGCACGTTTATTATTAGTAAAAAGGAGGCGCAAGAGTTGTTACATGAGCTGCTATTTTAAACCTGGATTTAGGTACTTTAGGTAATACATAGTTGGCGAGATGGTGCGGTTCATCCCGCTTTCCTTACATTCCTACTCCTATACCTACTATTATACGAGCAATATCTGTATAACATAAGCTGTCCGTTTAGCACTTGAAAGCTTATCTAGTAAACAATGGCGCTATTCTCTATTGCATTAGTCCACCGCAAATCCCCCTACCAGATAAAATTGCAAGTAACAATAAAACTCATACAAATAGCTACCATCTCCTATAAGTCACAAGGTTGAAAGTGCGACAGCATCACACTTTCGATAATGACACTTGGACATTGAAAGCCGCAGTACGTCAAGTCACCCACGTTTTGATTGATGTTATTAACAAAATTATATTCTTCATGAGTTAAGCTATAGAAATTTCAACCTTGTGACTTAGAGGAGATGGTAGCTATTTGTATTAGCTTTATTGTTACTTGTTTAATTTTATCTGGTCGGAGGATTTGCGGTGGACTAATACAATAGAGAATAGCGCCATTGTTCACAAGATAAGCTTTCAAGTGCTAAACGGACATCTTATATCATCTTAGCTATACAGGGCGTCCTAAACTTATGGGACATGAAGGGGAAGTACCGTAAAATATCGTAGATAGTGTATTTTGCTGAAAGAAGACTTTATGATATTTTTGAAAGTTAGTAATTCTGCATTCAAAGTTTTTAAAAAAATTACTTGCTTCTTCTGGGAATCGAACCGACTTAAATGTGAAAAAAAATCACCCCTCCTTTTACAATGCCAATGGAAAGAATAGCTAAAAAATAATAAATCTTCTTTAGTGACACAGTATTTTAAAAGAAAAGAACCACGTGAAATTAATCATTTTGATCAAATTAAAAACATACATGAAACTGCCGAAGTCAATTATGTAGGTAGTTCTTGTCTTACACAAATCGTTAAGTTTAGGTCGGTTCCATTCCCAGACAAAGCAAATAATTCTTCGAAAAACTTTGAATGCAGGATTACTAACTTTCAAAAATAACAAGGTCTTCTTTCAGCAAAATACCCTATCTACGATATTTAAGGTAGTTCCTCTTCATGTCCCATAAGTTTGGGACGCCCTGTATATTATTATATTATTGTACAAGATAAATAAGTATAGATCTAATTGAATAATTATCTAGCAAAATAAGTAACAAACATCTTTGACGGCGGAACGCAGAACAGGGGCGTAATACCCTCCGGTTTCCTATATGAAAGGTTTACCTAGTTTAGAGAAATGGAACTCATTCTTAAGTCTAATAATAGTTCTTAAGTCCTAATCTGCAAGTCCCTTTACTATAAGTTACCACTGTAATTATTATGTTAAGGGCCTGTTTCACAATCGCCAGATAAAGTTATCTGCCAGTTAAAATTATTGCTATCCTTTTCTCCCGTCATATAAAAGAAAAGTGACAGCCAACATTTATCTGACGGATATGTTTTAACGGGAGATTGTGAAACAGGCCCTAAGGCTACAATGGTACAGATTTATAAATATTTTTCATCATTTTATTTTTCATTATTGTGTTCACATTCTCGAAAACGGCTCTAACGATTTTGGGTACTAGACGACGATATACATACTTAAATAGATAAACACTTACTTAAATATATGTATAACTATCATAATACCCGGGACCTCCAGCTTCGTATGCAAGGTCACTACCAACTAGGCTACCGGTCGTCAAAAAACAAAACACCCAGCCCTAAATCAAATGACCCACACGCCTGGACTTTGCCAGGGACCGGAAAACCCTTTCATTTGATTACAGGGTAACCCTATCAAATGATTACCCAAACGATGGGTACGAATGGTTTCCCTATCGATTGTGTTAGCCTATCGTTATGGATACCGTTTTGAATAGGGTAACCGTTTCCAAAGCGGTTACCAAGTCGAATAGGGTGAATATTTACCGGTTACCATTAAATAGTCTTACCTTTTCACGTCTTGATTTGCTGGTTGGTTCGATATTTATTTCGTGATGATTCGTTTGCGCGTGGATTACCTAATAATAAACCCCAAGATGCAAGAATAAGCTTTATATGAAGCGTGCAGAGATTAAAATTGCTTGATTGTATCCGAAAAACACTTATTGATAGGGTAACCTTATGAAGGGGTTTTAATGTTGGTAAGCGCTTACCTGAATGAACTCTATCCATTTGGTTACCTTACGACTTACCGAAACGATAGTGTATCGATATGCTTACGGAATTGATAGGGTTTTGAAAAACAATTCTATCAAATACCCGATCCAAAACCCTTTAATGGTAAGCGGTTCCAGTCCCTGTTGCCGCTTATCTATCTAAATAAGTTCTACGCAAACTCTCAAAGTTACGGAAGTTGAATAAAACGGGAGAATCCTACTACCGGCAGTACCGGTTTGAAAGATTTTCCGTTTTAAAACGAGTAGCCGAGTTTCCTGTCCATGTCCGTCAGCGGCATTAGTTCGAAACGTCTTCTCCGTCATAAAGTCTTCAGGATGCCCGGTGAATACCGGCTTGGGCGGATACACGGTCGGAGAACCCGTTTATAGTACACTAGCTGTTGCCCGCGACTTCGTCCGCGTAGAACTTGTATCTTAGAAAAATGATTGGTATTAAATTATTGTAGGTGGAACCTTAATTATCGCCGACCCAAACAAAGTTCTACCATCTTATGGGATTATTTCAGAGATAAAAACTATCCTATATCCTTCCAAGGGTGTCAAATTCAGCGTACGGAAAATTTCATCTAAATCCGTTCAGGGATTAAGCGTAAAAGGTAACAGTGAAATGAGTTCATTAGTTTAAATTGCTAAATTTAAAATTGAAAACTCCGTTTTTAGAAATATAAATATCTTGAGAATCATCAACAGGCATTTCTGCTAAAATTGTATATTTTTTATAATGTATTAAAGAAAGCTACATTACTGGAAATGTTTGCCTAAATCCGTTCAGTAGTTCACGTCAGTCCGAGCTACCTGTATAGTTATGAAAACCTATCTAATGCTAAAAGAAGTAGAACTTTCCATCTCCATCTGCTGTCCCCATTTAACGGTGTTGTTAGAGCATACATGATTTTGATTATCTAAAATAAACTTTATAAATTAACAAAATAATCCGCAGTTTAAATGAAGCATTACCTTCTTTTCGGTTATGGGAACTGGAAGCTGTTCGGTTCTGTAAGGGTTGTGGTTCTAATTTATCCTTGCCTACTTCTCTGCTACCAGTCGGATTATTTATTACTTACCATATAATTAGTATAAAAGACCTATGAATTCCCTTACTTCAAAAAATACTTATTACTCATACATACTTCCAACCCTTTTTAACCTCCTTACAGGATGAATTTCAAGAAATGTTGTAATTAGTTACCTAGTCTTTTAGCGAAGTTCCAGATCCCTTAATTAAAAATTGTCTTGTTCCCTGTACAAACATCCAACTCCTTTTAGCTCATTTTGGGGATGAGTGTTTTTAACCCCCTTATGGAATCCATTTCAAGCAGTCTAAATTATGTTGCCCCCATAGGGGATGAATTTCAAAATAATCAGTTTTGTGGTCTTTTAAGATAAAGGCTATAAGACCGAAGTTACAAATCTCTTACTATAATATTTTCTTGGTCTCCAGTCTCCATCCCTTGAATGCCGTTTTAAACCCTTTAGGGGAGGATTTTTTCCAACACGCTGAAAGATCTTTTATATTCTGATAATAATTGTTTACACAACGTTTTAAGTCTCCAGCTCAATAAAGAGTTTTGCTAATCCAAACCTTGCACCCCCTTTTAACCCCCTTAGGGATAGAATATTCTTAAACGCTGGAAGTACTTTTTTATTTGATAAGTAATCTTTCTACAACGTTTCAAGTATCTTACTAAAAAAAAGCGTTTCCCATGCAACCCTTGCCTTTTAACCCCCTTCGGGGTGGAATAGTCTAAAACGCAAAAAGTCCTTTTTTTGTAATCTAATAAGTAATATTTCTACAAAGTTTCAAGTCTCTAGCTCAAAAACTAAGTTTCCCCCATATTCACTCTAAACCGCAATGTCACTGCCTTAGGGGTGGAGTTTTCTAAGTCACTGAAACAACTTTTTCTATCATTGAATAAGTAATTTTTTTACAAAATTTTTACTCGACCTAAAAAACAAAGTTTCCCCCATACAAACATGTCACCCTTTTTAAAACCCCTTAATGGTGGATTTTTCCAAAACGCTTAAATTCTTTTTTTGTATACAAACAAGTAATCTGTCTACAAAGTTTAAAGTTTCTAGCTCAAAAGGAAAAGTTTACATCATACAAACTTTGCACCCCTATTTAACCCCATTTAGGGTGCAATGTACTAAAACGCTGGAAGTTCTTTTTTTGTATCTTAATAAGTAATCTTTCTAGAAAGTTTCAAGTCTCTAGTTCAAAAAATAATGTTTCCCCCATACAAACTTCGCACCCCTATTTAACCCCCTTAGGGGTAGAATTTTCTAAAAAGCCGAAAGCACTTTTTTTGTTTTATTATAAGTAATCTGTCTACAAAGTTTCAAGTTTCTCTTTCAAAAGGGAAAGTTTCCCTCATACAAATTTTTGCACCCCTATTTAACCCCCTTAGGGGTGGAATTTTGTTAAACGCAGAAATTACTTTTACTGTATTTTAACGAGTAATCTTTCTACAAAGTTTCAAGTTCATAGTTCAAAAATTAATGTTTCCCCCATACAAACATTGCACCTCTATTTAACCCCCTTAGGGGTGGAATTTTCTTAAACGCTGAAATTACTTTTTTTGTATCTTAATAAGTAATCTTTCTACAAAGTTTTAAGTCTCTAGTTCATAATATAAAGTTTCCCCCATACAAACCTTGCACCCCCATTTAACCCCCTTAGGGATGAAATTTCCAAAAATCCCGTCTTATCGGTTGCCTACGTCATAAAAGGAAGTCCCGGTGTAAATTTCAAGTTTCTAGTCTCAGTAGTTTCGGCTGTGCGTTGATGGTAGATCAGGTATCCTTCTTTTATATATATAGATCCATTTATTTGAAGTCATAAAATAGTCAATAAATACAAAATAATTCAAATTCATAATTAAATAATAATAATAATAAAATTACTACCTAAAAACTTAAGTACAGCCTTAGCTTAGTCAAATACGATTAACGATAACATAGATTACGTAACTAGGGCGGTGAATTCGTGAATGCCCCAGATCGCAGGTGTTTGTGGCCCGAACCGAAGGTGAGGGCCATAAATATGCGCTCTGGGGCTTTACGAATTACCTCCCGTGTTGAGTACAAAATTTTACGTCTTCACCTGGCCACAATGCGAGTTTTCCCGTACGCGCAGCGTGCAGTAAAACTCGCATTATGGCCAGGTGTGACGTAAAGTATATATATAGAAAGGCTAAACTCGGTTGCCATGCGGCGCGCTCGACCGAGATGCTATGGTCCGCATTTCCTAGCTTCCGAAACACTTATTTTTTTTAAGACAAATAGGGCCTCATGGTAAAATTGATAACGTTGTGTTGCTAAATTGATAGTAAACCATCAAATTATTGTAATAAACTATTATTTACCAAATATTATTAAAATCATAAAATAATATAGATCTTGAATGTTTTGAGTGTCGGTGACTAAATTTTAACCCTTTATAGAAAGAAAATTGCATGACAACTGTTTACCTAAACGCAGTATTTCGCGACCGAAACAGCAATTATCGGAGCGTTTGAGTGAGAAAATTTATCTGAAACCGTTCGGTACGCGACCATTTAGGTTCCAGGTTGTGAGGATGAATGCCCTGCCGACGGCGAGTGGTGCGGTGGTAAAAAGCAGCCGTAGGCATCATCACCCCTAAACTGATGGTGGCAAGTTGGCAACTGTGGTTGCCAAAGAAGTATAGACTCAGAGGCGTCTCTAGCCCGGTATACTCTTGCTTGCCAGAATTTCATTGGCCCGAATTTTATCTGCCATAATATTCAATGCCATAATGTTGTTTTCTATAATTTTGTATGCCATACTTATTGTTTACCATATTAATTATATGCCAGAATCTTTGTTTTCCATAATATCAATATCAATAATCTCATTTTTCATAATCATTGTAATTCATAACTATCACATGCCTTAATGTCATTTGCCATCCATCTCAACATCCATAATATTCATATAAAGTGGGTACGTATTGCAGTGAAAAAAAATTATACCTCGAACCTATCCGCGATCCCAGTCGGTTTTGCCACTAAGTAAAAATAAACTTTTCTCTGAGTTTACCCAATGCCAAGATAGTGGTGTATCGTAGGCAGTAGGGAACAGGGGCTTAGTGGCAAAACCGACTCGGATCGCGGATAGGTTAGAAGTTATTCTTAGAGGTTATTTTTTTTATAAAAGAGCGGAAAAAATAAGAAATTAACAAAGATTAATCCGAATGCATGTTTAGTCTGGCGTTTAAATATTCTATTAAATAATATTATTGCAAACAATAACCTGGAAAACAATACGTATGGCATTCGTATCATTATGACATCCAATATTCGGGTAAACAGGAATATGTCAATTATAACTATTATGGTAAATGAAACATTCGGGCAAATGAAATTCGGGCAAGCGAAGTTCGGGCAAATGATTATTATATAGTATATGAATGTCGGGCAAACAATAGAAAACCCTAGCCCATGTAGCACCCGTGTGCAAACATTACTCTAGCGCCCCATATTAAGCGCGTGGTCAAAATAGAATGGTAGCGGGCGGCGCTCGGCGCCCCCTAGGACCGCTGCGTCCGTGTGCAACGCCCCTGTACGGACTTCTCTAACAAAGAAAATATTGAAAGCAATTTAGGCACCATTTTTAAAATCCGAAATCAAGTGAGCGAAAAACCCACAGGCTTTGTCACTCTATGAAATAAAAATCTAGGATTGTAATCAAAAGCACTTCCAACTATTTAATTTCATTGCCAGTCGCCTGGACGCTCAATGCTGCATATACAACGTGTTTGGCAATTTCCGTTAATTGCAAGGGGGCATAGGTTAGATCAAATAAAGTTAATTTCTCCAAGACATTAGTATCTTAACTCTTACTGTTATCAAGATATTGAATATATTAATTTTTATCAGATTTGCAGATTTAGCCAGTTTAAAGGCGTTTAACTGTGGTGTCATAACAGCTTTTTAAATGTTGTAAGGTTCCTATACACTACAATGAAGATTTACCAAGTGAATTCATTCGATATTAGGAAAAAACTGCGTCGGAGGTACATTTTTTCTATTAAATGTGACTTCTTGGACCTTCCTGGCTTGAACCCTTGTACAATAAGACAATACCTGTTAATGCTACATTAAATTATTTTGTACAAAAAAGAAAACAATTTTTTTTTCAAGAAATTATTATGCTATTTGGTTTCTGTTAATGTATTCTGCAATATGCCGAAGTTAACGGAAATTCCCGGGAACACCATTTTCTCATTTTCTCATTTTAAAAAGACATGCTAGAAAAACATGAAAGATACACAATGCGATTCGCCATATCTAGGACGGAAACTAGTTTGAGTGACTTCGGTCAACCGTACTGGGTACTCTTAATCCATACTTTCCATACTTTATATTATAATCTGTCTGTCTGTCACCTCTTCACGCTTACACCGCCTAACCGATTTAGATGAAATTTGGTTTAGTTATATTTCGAGTCCCGGGGAAGGACATAGGATAGTTTCTGTCCTGGAAATCATCCCTTAAGGACGCGAAATGGGGGGTGAAAGTTTGTATGGAGCCAGGATATAAACGAGTTCCACGCGGACGCAGTCGCGGGCAGAAGCTATTAAACCATTTTTTAACTACCTTGGCTGATCGCTCGTGTGTCGCCGATTCAATAGAAAGGCGTGAAATGGCGGATGATCTTCAAAAGGATTATATTACTTATCTATCGGGGTGGTTCCTTCAACCTATATTTAGTTCAGTGAGGAAGGGATTTAGTACAGACTGTGCCCGGTGACCGGTGACAAACGTGGTGCTAGGTAGGTACAGTCCTGTATGTATGATTCAAAAAGGCGCTCAATAGTATCTGAGCTCTGTTGGGTGAGTCAAATATTATTGCGTACTTTGTCTAGTCAGATAGGTGCAGTACGTCTATCATGAGACGACCGCGACATACTCTTTCTAATAGGGGAGAAACGGATAGTGCGAGAAGAATCGAGAGTATGTCGCGGCCGTCTCATGATAGGACGTGCTGCATGCGTGCTAGCGACTGTACGTTTGACGATAAAAACGTTGAATCGGAGCTGCCAGTCGTTTTCATATAATTATCCTTTACTGTTTCATAGTTAAGGCACTGGTCCCACCGCGAGCTAATAAGCTATGAGCTATCGGCTATAAACACGAACAAAAGGTAAGCACTCCCGTGTAAATAAAAGAGACACGGCGATATTTATAGTTACTCGCCCAGCGGTGAGCTATAAATGTCTCTTTTATTTACACGGGAGTGCTTATCTTTTGTTCGTGTTTATAGCCGATAGCTCATAGCTTACTAGCTCGCGGTGGGACCAGTGCCTAAGGGCTTATGTGCATGTGCAAAATGTTTTATGGCATAATGATATACTTAACGTGCACTGAAACGTTGTCGCTTACTATGGGCCACATAAGAAGGCTCAAAGTCACCCAAAAGGCAGTGGAGAGGGCCATGTTGGGAGTTTCTCTGCGTGATCGCATCAGAAATGAGGCTAGTCGCAGCAGAACCAAGGTAACCGATATAGCCCTCCGAATCGCTAAACTTAAGTGGCAGTGGGCGGGGCACATAGCACGTAGAACCAATGGCCGTTGGGGCGGAAAGGTTCTCGGGTGGCGACCACGTACCGGAAGGCGCGGCGTGGGTAGGCCCCCCACAAGGTGGACTGATGACCTGGTAAAGGTTGCGGGAGTCCGCTGGACGCGGGTGGCGGAGGACCGGTCACTTTGGCACTCTTTGAGGGATTCCTATGTCCTGCAGTGGACGTCTTTCGGCTGATATGATGATGATATACTTAAGATAGGTTTTATGTAGTACATTCAGCAGCTAAACTAGCCAAGCGGGTCAAGTGCTCAAATTGACCTACACAGGACTCTAATATCAAGATGATATGGACTGTACATGTGTACATATATCATTTCATTAATAGCAATTTGAACAAAAAACACATTTACATTAATCAGTTTAATTTACTTCAACTTGACTTCAAACTGTAAGGGCATGATGAGACAAAAAATACAATAGGTACTTATGTTCAAATATTATTGTTATAACGGTTATGCGTACTTATATAGTTGGTTGGCATCGTCACTTGCGAAATAATGTAAGCATTTTTTACTTAGTGCCATTCAGTAAACAGTCAACATGGTTAACTACTCAAGCCTCAAAGAATATGCTATGTAATTATATTTGACGAATAAACGCACAGGACTTATCTTAGGGCCCAGTGCAGTTCAGGATGGGGTCAATTCCGTGAAAGCTAAAGGAACACATGGAGGTCATTGACCTTTTGGCGTAGCTAACATGGGTGTCACCCGGGTGGAGAACGTATGGGTGCCACCCAATGGCGTGGCCGCATAGCTTAGGGTCGATGAGGCTTTGCGTTGACTGCGACCGAAGTGGATCAAACTCCTTATTACGTACTGTCTAACGATTGTGTGAAATCTCAACTCGAATCCAATTCAGTATGTTTAAAGTAGACCCCGGGTTCCTATTTTATTTATAAAGCCACAACAAACTGTTTTACTTGTCTAAATACCACAATGGCCAAAGAAGCAGGTCCTTAGGATCAATGATGTGTTTAGTCTTGTTAAGAGTTCGCAATAAGCTCGATTCTCGATACAAACGTAGTTACGCTCTCATTTTAAACCTACGTGTTGGATTGTAACGAAACTTTGCATGTTCAATGAAATGAGGTATATCTATGTCTGAAATTAGTTAACGTAGCTTCAGCTACCACAATAAAAAAAATACAGCGAATTTAAGTTTTTCATACAAAACTAGTTTTTGCTGTATTTACTTTGTTTTATAAATTGGAACCATATAATCTAATTACAGACATAGATATACCTCATGTCATTGTATATGCAAAGTTTCGTCACAATCCAACACGTAGTTTTAAAATGAGAGCGTAACTCCGTTTGTATGGGAAGGTGAAATTCGGCCGAGCTTACTGCGGCCTCTTAATTTGTAGCTTTATAAACGTGCCCCAGCCCAGCTAGCACGTTAGTTTTTATCGTCACGTTTTACGGCGAAAATGGTACTGAAACGTCACGTAAAACATAAGGATAAAACCTATCGTGCTAGGGCTTCTGGTCCTCGGATGTTAGGTTAGTTGATTGGCTTGGGAATCTGCTGTGAGGTCCCCAACTCTGCTGAGGATGGTTGTCTTGCTGTTTGGGTGCAGGATACCATTCTCTGAGACTGCACGCAGCTGCGGCAAAGTGTCCTGTTGAACAAAACAATTTAAGTAGTAAAAAAAAAAAAATGCGGACAATCGACCTAGTCCAAAGTAAAGAAAGCTTGCACTGGGTACTCAGACCAAGGGAAAAAGATAGAACAAAACTCTAAATAGGTGATACTTGACAGCATTGCGACACGTGCTGAAGAATTTTGGCCAATTTTGTTTGTATCTGTGTGCGTGAGCGTGTGATAACTTATTCCGCTTAGTTGAAAGCCGGCTTCACTAGGTTGTTCTTAATGCTCTGTCTATCTTATTTTTGGTCTAAGACTAGACAACGATAAACATACTTAAAAAAATGAATAAATAAAGGTATATACAATGATGTAATATTAAAAAGAGTACCCGAGTAAAAGAGGACCTATCTAACTATAACCTAAAGTGGCACACTAGAACAGCCAACCGCACCAACTTGTTTCGCGTCATCAATACTCGTAGCCGTGTATCCACTAGCGGCTGCTCGCTCCGAGGCCGTGCAATTGGAGACGCTGCCGCGGTATCAGCGTTATTCGCCCCATTCGTTTTTCGTTCAATTCGTATGTCGTGTCCTTCTGGATTCGTCACACATTCTTTATTCGTCTTGTTCGTTATATGTCTTAATCTTCCTAAGTCTAATTCTGTAACTTGTCTCATTCTTAATAAATCTCAATCGTGATTCTCCACTTCTTCCTAGGACTCATTCTTCATTCTTCCTTTTCGATTTTGGTCTCATTCAATTATTCGCCTAAATTTTTTGGACACGTTCGTTGTTGGTCACATTCGTAATTAGTCTCATTCGTTTTCAGTCCAATTCTAAGTTCGTTTCATTCGTTTTGCGTCTTGTTCGCTATTTGTAACTGTCTTTTCCCGTCAATCTTAAATTACCATTTTTAAATATTTTTTTAGCACAAGAGTTCTAAAAATAGCGGTCATATCTTGGTAGAGGACACGGGTATGTCCTAAAACTACGTCTACTCCCAGTGTAGGGACATGGCAACCCCCTCAAAAGCTGTAAATTACTAAATTTGAATTTGTTTATTCAACTATGAATAGAAGATCTGACAAAAAAGATATGAATATAGCGACTAAGACGTACGTCGTACGGAACGAGTAGCGAACGTGCCCAAAAAAGAACGAAACGAGTTGCCAATAACGACAAAAAAAGAGAGAGACCAATAACGAGTGTGTCGAAAGATAAAGTGCGAATGATACTAAAAACGAGAGAGACATATGAAGAATGAGTCCTAGGAAGACCGTGACTAAATACGATTAGGATTTATTAAGAATGAGACAAGTTACAAAATTAGACTTAGGAAGATTAAGACATATAGCGAACAAGACGAATAAAGAATGTGTGACGAATCCAAAATGACACGACATACGAATTGAACGAAAAACGAATGGGGCGAATGACGCTGATACCGCTGCCGCAACGTAAGGCGCGCCGCGACACGAGGCAAATTCGGCGTCGCAAGCCGTGCCATATTTTGTCAGTTTTTTGCCGTCCTCAAAGGGCCTCAGTCTGATCTGTGCATTTGATGGAGACGGGCGTGTTGCCTCGGGTCGCAATCGGGACGGGACTCGGGACGAATCAGCAATTAAATTAATAAAATTATAAGAGATAAATCCACGAAATAAAAAGTATTACGACCAAATTTTTTGAAAGGTAACGCCACCTTCACACGTCACGTCCAATAGCAAGTGCTCATATCCATGCTGATTTCTATTGCGATATAATTATTTTATTCACCATCGAGCCTTCCTTATTTGTATAGTTTTTTGTTACTTTCTCTTTTTATTAATGATGTAATGACAATTAAAGTAGCAGCTACTTTAAGCGCGTCTCGTGCCATCGCGTGTTCGCTTTAAGCTGGCTCGCGGAAGTCGCGGATCATGATGAGGCGTGTCGCCTCAGATTGATACGCAACATGCCTCGGGCCTATGCCTCAGGCCAAACAGCCTCAAGTCGAGGCTGCTCGGCCTGAGGTTGCTCAAATGGATATGAGGCTATGCTGTCAGATTTGGTGGCCATTTTTAAACACGGAATTTCGTATATGCGTATCTGCCTCTTTTTTATATTACATAATAAATATCGAGTTGGGTAAGGGTGTAATGTAGACATGTGAACACAGCGCGAGAGTTTAAAGTGTTATTATTTCGTCGAGGTCAAATAACGTTGTCTAGTCTGTTATAGAATTAAAGACCATTGATGATGACATTGAAAAGCATAATTATGGCGCTTATTCTGGTAATTGCGGGGGAAACTCAACGGTGCTCCAATGAAATTCAGAAATTCGTCAGTCAGAAATAAAAAAGGAATTTGAGTAACGGTGTTTTCTTTATGATTCAATTCTTGTGTGATTTCTGTGACATCTTGTAGTACCTATACTATATGTTGCTGCAATATGGTGGTTTTGAAATAAATAGTTTGTAAGAATTTTGTCAGCTACCATGAAAAACACACGAACCATTAAAATCGCGTTCGACATCGATCTAAATGTCGAAGGATATTTCCTGCTCACGATCACAATCGAATAACCACTCGAAATCTGGTAATTGTGAGATCTACAGTAATTGCAATCCCTAGTCTGATCACAGTAAGTTAGAGAAAAAGTCATACATCTAACGGTTGCTTCTGTAACACTGTCTGCTGTTGCAATTGCTGCTGAAGAAATTCCTGCTGGGATTTCGTTTGCTGCTGTTGTGATTTCATCTCCTGCAATTGCTGTTGTGATTGCTTTGGTGGTGATTGCTGCTGCTGTTGTTGTTGTTGTTTCTCAAGTGGTTGACGTTGTTGTGACCGATTGTGTTGCAATTGCTCCTGTTGTTGTGTTTGCCTATGTGGCAATTGTTGTTGTTGTTGCTTCTGTCGCAATTGCTGCTGTGGTTGTTGTTGTTTCGGTGGCAATTGCTGTTGTTGTTGGGATTGCTTTGATGGCAATTGCTGTGCTTGTTGTAGTTGGTTATGTGGTAATTGTTGCTGTTGTTGCGATTGGTTCTCTAGCAAATGGTGTTGTTGTGATAGCTTATGTGACATTGGCTGCTGCTGTTGTAATTTTTCTAACAACGGGTGCTGTCGTGGTTGATTCTGTGGACATTGTTGCTGTTGCTGTAATTGCTTATCTAGAACCGGTGGTTGGTTCTGTAACAGTTGCTGCTGTTGTTGTGATTGCCTCTCTAACAATAGTTGCAGTTTTGGTTGTTTCTGTGACAATTGCAGCTTTTGTTGTGCTTGTTTCTCTTGCAATAGGTGCAGTTGTGATTGCTTCTGTTGCTGCTCTTGCGATTGCTTCTGTTGCAATTGCAGTTGCTGTGAATGCTTCTCTACCAATTTGAGCTGATGTGATTGTACCTTTTGTAATCGGCTATGTTGCGATTGTTTTTCTTGCAATTGCTGTTTATTTTGTTGGTGTTGCGATGGCTTCTGTTGTACTTGTTGTTCCTGCGGCTCCTGCTGCCGATGGGATGAGGTCTCCACCCCCACTGTGGCTTGAGACGCTGGAGGCTGGCGATTTACTGAAATTAAAGGTTAAAACATGATTGGTAAAACCCAAACCCATGAGCTAGGATGATTACGAGTATGTGATGTTTTATAGCTATAAAACAGCATGTCGTACAAAGTACTCGTAGGATTGCCGATGGAGACCGACCAGGGAAGGGCGGAGCAAATTGTACGTTTATACGAGTCTCATCTGCGCCGGATCGGGCTGGGGCGTACCTACATGAGCGCACGTGCCGCATACGGGACGGGTATCACCGAATGTGAACGTTCGGCCGAATATTCAGTCTAGCGCTTGCGGAACAGAATATTCGGTTCAACCTAATGCCTTCAACAGCCCCTCTTAAACAGATTGATTGCGTAGTAAACATTTTGTTTATTTCTACGCAATCAATCCGTTTTAGACTGACAATTTTACAAGGCTATGACTATATTACATCTTGCAACTTGCAGCCAATGAACTTAACGGTAACTATTCGTCAGTGAAACCGAATAATTCTCTAAAATAATTCGTATCTCTGGTTAGCCCAATAGGTGGCAGGTAGAGAATGCCATTTGGCATTCAAATAGCCTTTGCACATTTCTGTATTTTGTGCAATAAAATATAAATGAATACATATTTCGGCTGAAACCGGATATTTAAAAATCTGTCGAATATGCCATGACGAATATTCGGTGCATCTCTGATCGATCAATACAGCCAAAACATTTCATATTTGAATGGAATCTGTTCGAATATGGCCTACCCCACAGTTTTGAAACGCGGTGTGCCACCATTCCATAGGGTAGTAATCTGGGCCCACCGCTGTACTTACAGACGCTGAAGAGGGCCGTTTCGACCTGACGCTCGATGGCGGTGCCTGATGTGCCACCATTCCATGGAGAAGGAACTTGGGACCGCAGATGTACTTACCGACGCTGAAGAGGGCTGTTTCGACCCTGACGCTCGACGGCAGGACCCGATGTGCCACTATTCCATAGAGAAGGAACCTGGTTACACAGCTGCAATTACAGACAGCAGAGGGTCGTTTCGACCTGACGCTCGATGGCGGGGCCCGTTGTGCCACCATTCCATGGAGAAGGAACTTGGGACCGCAGTTGTACTTACTGATACTGAAGAGGGCCGTTTCGACGTGTCGCTCGATGACGGTGCCCGCCAGTAGGAACACCAGCACCGCCAGGAGCAAAGGCCCGATGTGCCACCATTCCATAGATCAGACAGGAACCTGAAACCAAATGGTCTAAGATCTTAATCAATGGAATTTGCTAACTATGTAAACAAACAATGTATTGAAATTGACATTTAATGTCAATTTCAGTATGACGGTTTGTTTACATAGCTAGCAAATTCCATTGATTTAGATCTTATGTAGCTTGACAGGCGGAATGGAACGTCAAGTAGGAGTCACATCACAAAAAACAATTTAGAACTTAGCCTAGTAGTCACCATCATCATACCAGCCACAAGAAGTGACATCTGGTCTACCCATGCTGCGCCTTCTGGTACGTGGTTGCCACTCGAGAACCTTTCCGCGCTAACGGCCATTAGTTCTACGTGCCCCGCCCATAAGGGAAGGTTAGAGACAAACAAACATTGAAACACTTATAACAATGTAAAGTTAAAATAATACTTTTAATTACACGGTTCAACTCACGTATTCAATGTCACTCCGGGCAATATTTTTTATTTTATTTTATTTTATTTTAACATGTCTCACGAAAGTTTAAATTTGAATGTAAAGTTAAATCGAGGCCTACTAGAAAATATAAATACGTCGTCGTTTTCTGTTTGAATGATCTTCAACGTGTCACACTTATTTAATCAGCACAACTGATGATGAAATTGCCTTCCCACAGATTATAAGCACGATGTTAACGCGGCCGCGATTATGCAAGACACAGAGGGGTGAGGGCGGACAAGGATGACGTCACAAGCGCGGGTCATCTCCGCGAGCCACAGACCGCTTTCGACCACGGCATCATACGCGCATACCTACATACCTAATTAAAATAAATGTAATTTAACTATATTAAACTCGTAACTAGAAGCAGGAGTTTTCTTGAAGAGACGAAACCCCTCAGCTGGGCTGTTCATCAATAACAGCCCCGACACACCATCTTTGAATGAAAGCTCGCGTCGGGTTGGAGTTGGGTTGGAGTAGCACCACCCCCTTTACCCGCGGATATATATCGAGTCGACTACGGAATACGGTTGAAATGTGTTGCAGACGATGCGCTAGCTACCTATCCCCGTAAAATTAATGCAAATTTATATTGTAATTTTATTATTGTCGTGAAACAAAGAATCAGAATAAATAACGCATCTTCATGTATTGTTTAAAACTCATGTCGCGTGCCCAGCCTATCCTTTTTGGGTAATCCAAGCGTGAATGTTGTATGTGTGATTGTTAAACAAATCTGAACTTACCGTGCGCGGGTTACGCTTGACTGAAATTAAACCATGTATGTATTTACAACGAACATTATACACCAAACGTTACATTTTGACAAATTTCCTTCATTATCGTGATGTCGGTCCGACCAAAGAGAATATAACCACTACGTTTGGGTCCGACGACCGACATTAGTCTTCTTGTTTGACAGTGAGGTTTGAAAAATGACAAATATGTCATTTGTCAGCTGGGAAAAGGTCGTGTTCCTGTTTAATGCGTTTGAGGTTGATAACACGATAACGTAGATAAGACTTCAAAAAAGGAGGGGATCCTCGATTCGTGGGAATCATTTATTTTTTAACCCCCGACGAAAAAAGAGGGGTGTTATAAGTTTAACGTCTCTGTCTGTGTATCTGTCTGTGGTATCGTAGCTGCCAAACGGATGGACCGATTTGGATGCGGTTTTGTTTGTGTCATAGATAATTTTACCTCGAGTGTTCTTAGCCATGTTTCATCAAAATCTGTTCAGCCGTTTTTGAGATATTAGACTTTGAAATGAAAATATCGGGGGTTTTTCAACTTTTCTAAGTTGTAGAATTGTTATGTAGGTCGCCTGAATTGATTTTGAAAATATATTTTTTGTTGGCAAGGGTATCATTCTCATATGGTCCCATGGTCGTCACGTCAGGATCTGATGACCGGATACCGATTGAAAAACAATGTTGGCCCATTGAAGCGGAATTCAGAATTAGAGTCGCTTAAAACTTTGATTTTCAAGTGAA
Organism: Epinotia demarniana; assembly: GCA_945867215.1. Classification (NCBI taxonomy): domain Eukaryota; kingdom Metazoa; phylum Arthropoda; class Insecta; order Lepidoptera; family Tortricidae; genus Epinotia; species Epinotia demarniana. The sequence goes on along the minus strand of OX244277.1, from coordinate 4,225,308 downwards.
GTAAACAAACAAAACAAAACAACCCGCCCTCGACACATCCTCGTTACAAATATAATTTCAGATTGAATTAGTGCCAGTGAGTGTGCTAAGTATTCTCAACATGTGTGATTTTTTTATACCGCGCCTTTCGCAAACCATCATACGGCTCGTCTGAAAACGGTAGTTTGTTTGCATGGTCGCATCAGAAATGAGGCTATCCGCAGGTAACCAATATAGCCCTCCGTATCGCTGAACTTAAGTGACATTGCACGTAGAACCGATGGCCGTTCTGGCGGAAAGGTGCTCGAGCGGCAATCACGTACCGGAAGGCGCACCGTGGGGCCTACCCACGGTGCGCCTTCCGGTACGTGATTAAAGGTAGACTGATGACCTGGTAGAGGTCGCAGGTGTCCGCTGGATGCGGGTGGCGCAGGACCGGTCAATTTGGCACTCTTTATATTTCGATCCACTGATCGCCTCGCTTCTATTAACGTAGCCTTACGTCGTATCGCGAAAAGCAATACTTTCAAGTACAGAACTTGGAGTGCACAATCTTTAGCAACATCTCTTCTAAACTTCTACTCGGGAACAATTTAATCCGTAACTACACGATGGAAACTTTAGCTGTTAGACGCAGTTGCAAGGAAGTCTAATAGATATGAGCGGACAGTAGCTGTCAGTTTTCTTACACCCTGTAGGTATACAATATGCTTTGACCGTGTTTACTGTTTAGAAGCGGGTTGTTTGGCGGTGCGAGATCTCTATATACAGGGGGTATTATTCAAATGGGGCAGTGAGGGAAATTCTGAAACTATAACAGATACGGAAATTTGTTCTTAGGAGTCACAGAAGCTATTCTAGGAAATAGTTATTTGTGCAACAAGAGAGCAAAGTTTGTTTTGGCTGCGAGTGCTAATTAAGTTTGAATCTTGAGCGCAGCGAAGGACTCAAAAGCACGAGATGCAAATACTTTTCTCTCGAGTAACACATACAACTTTTCACCTCAGCAGTGAGAACATTAAAAAATATATCATAGTATCACGTACCTATTCGTCTCAAGATTATTCAGGAAGAAAACTTAATGAGGCATTAGTTACTGCTTGCTTTAACTCCTCAGCGCCGGCCGCGCCGTTAGTCAGTACTAGAAAGGCGAGACAAGGCGCGAGAAACCAAATGATATTTCAGTATCTAAGTTTACGAGTGTCGCGTGACACTAACACATCACTAAAAACTAACCGTGTTATTGTTAAAATTATTTTTGAAATATTTATCATTATCACAAGAGCACACATTTATAGCATATTACGTGTATCTCGCGTGCACACCAAAAACTTTTTAAAAGGGGCGGGGCCCCGCGCTTGCGTTCGGAAACTGCATCTGTGGTATACGATCATAAAATTTAAGATTGTTTAAACTAGAATTATTAATTAGCTAGCATAATAAAATTCATGTTTACCTATTTGCTATGAAAAACGGAGTTCTGAATGAGATCTTTTATTTGAATGTTATTAAATTTAAAATTCCTTTGTATAACTGTTTTGGTAATTTAAACTTGTTGATTTGATAGTTTTCGAACGTGTTACTTGATCCGCTTTTTTGGGGGTCTACTTTGAAATTCGATGGTCGAACTATGGATCGACCTATGTCTGCCTTTTTCTTTTTTCGTTACGGAATGAAAGGGATAATGCTAATAGAGTTCAAATATTCTGAACTTGTAATAGACCCCACACGACGAAATGTCAGTGCTCTGCTCCAAAATTAAACTACTACTCTAATCGCATTTTGCACACTGCTTTCACGCAGCAAAATATGCTTGTTCGAGCTGCTGAGGTGAAAAATAATTTAATACATTCACTGTCAAGAATCGCTACGCGCTACGCTACGCTCGTAACCGATCCTGTGGTTTTTCTCGTATGTAGCCGAAAGCGACTACGACGTAGGCGCCTGCTAGGTGGGTCCCTGGCAGTGCAAGGGTTAAGCTTGCACTTTCGACCGTTCTAACAAACCCAATAGAGTGGATGAATGTCAAAACTGTACACTTTTGGCCTTAATCACACTGGCCTGGCCTGCGGTGGTTTACTGTTGATCGTCGCGACCAGACCCCGTATCATGGTCGCCTTATGACGCGATAAGTGACAAGACAGGAGCGTCGTCTCGTTCTATCGAACGGTGTAAGCCAGTGACGGACGCTCTATCCTGTCACCAAAGGCTTGGCCAGACACAGGGCGCGACGCAGCGCGACGTCCGCGCCACGTGATGACTGTTCAAACAGTCAACGCGAACGCGGCGCGATGCGTGCGTGACTTGCGCCCGGATACAGCGTGCGCGCGCGGAGGGTCGCTCATTCCTTGATGTGACCCAGCGCGGCGCAGCGTGCCGCCGCGTCCGCGCCGCGCTGCGCTGCGCTCGCGGCGAGTGGACGCAAGGGGCAGCGCGGCGCGGGGCGCGACAGAAGCGGGGCGCGATGCCGGCGGGACGCAATCTGTTTGACATCGGTTACCTGTTAGCATGTATTTAATGCCGCCGCGGTCGCGCCGCGCGACGGCGGCGCTGCGTCGCGCCCTGTGTTTGGCCAAGTCTTTTCGTGTGATAACGCCGACCATGGTACGGGTCAGGCCGCGCCAGTCTGTGAGAGGCTTAAATAATGTTGATGCGGCACGTAGAAAGAGCAGTTGGATGCCTGCACGAAGCGCGACGCGAAAACGCGCCGTCAAAATGGAACGGTCCCGAATGTCAAATTTCAACGTCTACGTCAACTTCCGTCCATTTGGAGGAATTCATTTGGAGGCAAATAGCGCTCTCCAACACGCGATTACAACCAAGTGACATGATCATCGTGTGGTGCAAGAGTGAATATAGTCAGTATTACGTCTATCCATTTGGGGCCAAGACAAACAGCCTAAATCGATGGACAGCTTTAAACACGTACTTAAAAAAAACCAGTAACCAATGACCATTTCTAAAACTGTAAGCGGAAACGAAACCCTTAATAAAACCGGTGCGAACCGGTAGCTAATGGTCCATGCCTGCCGTGTATTTACAAACGTTTATCCTGTAAAGATCAACCGGTATCGAGTATCGACCGCATTGGGAGTCGGGCAGCGTCCGCCCACAACAAAAACAATCGACACGCAACAAATCTGGACGAATGCGTCGCAGACTAGTTATCGCCAGTGGAACTATTTAGAAAATGACTAGTCTTTACCGGTAGCTTTGTTTCGGTATAATACGATGGCATGATGATGATGATGAGACCCTGTCATTCAAACTTCTATGATATATAGGGGTACTAGCTTCTGTACGCGTCTACTCCGCGTGGAAGTCGTTTATACCGTAGCTCTATACAAACTTTCACCCCCCCCCATTTCACCCGTAGGGGTATTTCCGGGATAAAAACGATTACTATATGTCCACAAACTATCTCTATACCAAATTTCATAACACCTACATAAAAGCTACTAGAGCGAGCTTACAATTGGATATTGGTGTTTTTTTCTCGTACAATACTCCGCTACCTTGCATCACGTGCACAAAAATAGCACACACATAAAAAGGCAGAGAAATTAAGCTGCTTTATTCCAAAAAAATGTAGCCGGCCCTGTACAAAAAACCTTCAGCGCACTACAAAATTTACGGAATTGACACCTTACATAGCGTACTTCAGTTTTGAAGAATTCAGACTAAGCTAAACGCATAGGTCTAGTATAAGGTTTACATATTCAGCTCGGAGCTTGGCTAAGGAGGGGCGGACGGTTTCATGCAGCTATGCAGAATATATTTCGACATAAATTGACGAAATGGTTGATGGATAAATGTTTTTACAGTGTAAGGGAATATTTAAATTATAAAAATCCACTGACATCTTACTGACTGATTATCTTATTATTATCATTATTTTTAATTCAGTGACATCTATCAATATTGTATTCTAGCGTAATTTATCAAGTATTTGTATACATGCTTGCATGTTGAATACAAGGACATTTTATACTGTAAAACCTTTTATAACTGTATTCTGACAAATAAAAATTTCTGATTCTGATTCTGATTCTAAATTGTAAGAACTTGTATTAAGTTAAAACTTTTAACATGTCACTTCTTAGACGGACTAATTTGACAGCTAATGACTAAGGTAACGGCGCCTATTACCGTGGTACGCGAGGTAGTTTTCAAATGATTATAAAATATGATGGGTATGAAAGCTCCTTAACGTCCTAGATTATTTTTTTAATTGAAGAGTGTTTATTTAACTTTCAGAGTCGTAACTTTTTGAACCAATTTTAGTTTATTATATTTGTTAAAATAATTATTGAAACCACGAAAGGAGAATCTTCTATTACCGTGGTAATGGATGGGATGTGATTCTATTACCGCGAAATTAGCTTTTATTACCGAGGGTACAAAAAGCAGCAATTTTCTACCATCGGTAATAGTAACCTGATATACAATTCGGCACCCAATATCGAGGGTTAAAATAATATTCATGACTTTGGTTCCGTACTATATAAAAATAAAGAAAACATACAACATACTAAAATCAACAAAATGATGTCCACTGGTTATAAGAATAACTACTACTTGCATACATTGCTACGTAAATGCATGCTAAAGAATACCTTTTATTAAATCACAGTTACATTACATTATACTATGGATTCGGTATTTTGTATTCAAAGATTAAATAAATAAAATACGGGGTATTATAAAAAACCTAATAAGTACAATACTGAGCATACTAACAGGCTAAATGACTCGAAAACAATATTTTGCGTTTTGTGTAGGTAAGTAACACCTCTATCTATACTTATGTGTCGTTTCCGGGATGTTTGAATGTTTTAGGACTTTATTTAATTTACAAATTTTGCTGGGATATGTTATTATCTCCGTTCACCACACATCTTAATAATACGAACCAGAGAAATCAATTTTATCAAATGAAATTGTACGAACGGAACCCTAGATGTGATTTATTTTAAGAGAAAACTAAAATGTCACTCGGTAATAGATACTTCTTTTTAACCTATTACCGACCCAAACAAATATTGAATGGGTCGGTAAAAAAATCCCATAGTTACTATTACCGATTGTTGTGGGATCTTACCATCGGTAATAGACTTAATTTGGAATTTTGTAAAATCTATTTCCGATCCATAAAAACGTTAGGATACAATTGTATTTTCATTACAAATCAAACATACATATTACAAGCTTGATATAAAACCAAAATCACATAACTGGTAAGTAAATATAGTTAATTATTACAACATTTAAACGACATGACCAAATAAGGGTTTCCATAGAAACTGCAGATTCAGTACTAAAGTTTTGGTTAAAAATTAAGGGTTTGTTGGATACTTTCCATACCACGGAAATAGTTCTTTAATAGCGTCAATAGATCAAGATTCGAATAGCTGTAAGAGATTTTATAATCGATGACATATAAAAAAGATAAAGCACAAAGAAGCAAATCGCCGACTTAACTATTACCGTGGTATGCCACGGTATTAGTTTCCCCAACTAAAAATGGCGTCTATCACCGCTGTATTTTATATTCCATTTTAAATGAATTTTCAGGCCAAAAAATATATAACGAGTACGCAAAAGTTGTGCAGAAAACTATAGATAACCATTTAAAATCCATAGCATTTGTTCAATTGTCATAGGTATTGCGTGAAATAATAAATAAGATTCGGGTATACTTACCAGTGACGCCATGCGTTTGTATGACACAACCTCTTCCTACGCCGCCGTCGCAGAAACTGACGGATTGCGTGCTTGTTATTTCATTCAGACACATTTGCGTAAACAGGACCGTTAGTCAACTAAATTAGGCTTCATTTGTGTAAAGTATGTTTTATTGCAAATCGAATGGTTTGTTTATAAAATGCGTATTTGAAAATGCCACGGTAATGGTAGCCGAATTTGATACCCCCGGTAATAGGCGCCGTTACCTTAGTTTACTGTTGACCGCCGCGGCCAGGCCGCGCCATATTGGGGAGGCATCCCTTTTGAGCTGACTTTGAGGTCAAAGTGTACCCACTGGTAGACACACCAGTGCTGCGACAACCGACCCCGCCCGCGCCGGATTATACTAACGACCACTAATTGTTACGTGGCGGGCATTCAGACACCTGTCTAATCGAATGTAGGTACAGTTTACGAAATTAGCAAAAGTACACTATTAAGCCAATGCCTTAACCTTCAGATTTCGGTATGACCCTGTGAACTTGCTCTAAGAAAAGGTAATTTACACACTGAAAAACAAAGAATAACCTCCTTTTCCCAAGATAATTTCCTCCCTCGGACGCTCCGGATATGGATTTAGCTCCCTGCCGAGGTTTTCCCGAGGGGCTACAGTATGAGGTTCTTCAAAAAACTGGCCAAGTGCGTGTCGAGCCATGCGCAATGTAGAGTTCATTGTACATAGACAACTAAATGTGCGGTTGCGTCCGCCGAATTTGTACGAAAGATGGCCTTTCCAAGGACACATTAACTTGGTCGACTATTACTTGACAGCTAGTTCTACCGCGACAGTTTTTCTTTTCAATTCATTCTACGTACTACTGCCCCGATTTTTTACTAACCATTTAGCCGGCAGGGGACACACTTGACTCGAAAAATTCGGAATTTAAATCCCAATATCACGCAAACGGATGACTGAGCTGAAAAACGGTTTTCAGAAACCCCTCATATTTACAATTTATCCAACGATACCCCACACCGTGGGTTTGAAGATGAAAAAAATTACATGCCCACCACGTAATGAAAATGATTTTTCACTTCTCATGCTCAAAAAGTGCATCATATTAGACTTGGCAAGCGGGGCTAAAGTACATTTAGCCCCTAGGGAAAATATGTATACATATTTATGATTTATAAAACATTTTAATTTGACCACTCACAACAGTTCTATATTACATCCACCAATCACAACTCTTTAAAAAAACATTAGTATTTGCTATCTACTAACCAAAATACAGCTAGACATTAAAATCGACCAATCAGGAATCAGAATTCAATTCAAACATTGGGTGTTTTTCAAGCGTGGTTAACTGCATACATGAGTCATGTATGCAGTTAACCACGCTTGAACGTTTGGATGGAGCTATAGTCGGTCAGAGGCGTTTATTTTTTTAATTATTGTAAATTAGGGAATGAAAAACTTCTAATGTTTGAATTGAATTCTGTTTCCTGATTGGTCGATTTTAATGTCTAGCTGTATTGTTGTTATTTTAAAGAGTTGTGATTGGTGGATGTGATTACATGACATAAGCTAAGAAGATTGAGCGGGAACGGCATAGACTACGTCACTATTAGACGGTCAGAGGCGTTTATTCGTCTTGTGAATATTTTGTATCTGTGTCAAAACAGTTTATTAAAAAGAATGGCGCCAAATTGAACAATCTTTTCGCCTTGGTATAATTGTTGAATGTGGATGGATAATCTTTGTTTTTACTATTTTCTCGCAGTCGAAGTGAAAAGTAGAGTGTATAACTCTGGTCTAAAAGCCATATTACCCCTCGAACTATTTCCCCTCACTTCGTTCGGGAAAATATCCATCTCGTGGTAATATGGCTTACTTTAGACCCTTGTCATACAATCTACTATTTTTTTCATGATTTTTTCTACTGTTTTGTCGGCGTGATTGATTTAAATGCCCATGCAGAAATTACATCTTTTAATTAAAGGGTCGGCAAAGTGCATGTGCACCCCTGAAGTTGAAAGCGTCGTAATCGTAACTTTACCTTCAGTTGGGCCGTAAGATTGTTTGCCATCGACATGGTAATGAAAAAGAGACTTACCTTTATAAAATATTCAACTTCAGGTGACTGCTGCATCGTCAGCTTCAATTTATATATAGTCGAGTTCCCAACTATCTATACTAACCACCTTTCAGAATCATCTGTACACAGTCTTTATTTTATTGTTACTGACTAAGACGCATGTGTGTATATTTATGAAAGATTGCGTGTATTAGAAAACTGGTTTCTTAGACTATTTACATTTAATGAAAAATATATCATAATCTAAGAAACAAGTCCTCTTAATATGTACCTAAAATAACTAGTGGCACTATGTACCTAACCTACTGTCAGACTTACGAGATTATTTAAAAAAAGACCGGGTTGCACTCCGGGAGTGCTGGTAGAAGTGAAAACTTGCGAATTGCTTTAAAATCCAGCCCCCCCCCCCCCCCCCCCCCCCCCTCAAGCCCCGTCCGTCTTACGGTCTCACCTTCCGCATCATCATACTATCGAAAATCTTATGGTCCCGTGACCTCTTACGCTCCTACACCTGTGGCGAATTAAACAATTTTTCCCCATCCTAAAAAGTGCTCAGCGGCGCTAAAGAAGGTTTCACTTCAAAAAATCGACCAGTTGAATGACCAAAAAAAACTTACAATTATTAAACCTGCGCACAAAAATTCACGAGAATTGATTGAGAAATGCTACCAGAGAAGAAAAGACGATCAGCGGGACATCTGGCCATCCGGACATACGAAAGAATTTCGGCCTAAGCTGAAACGAAGGATGTTTTCGTTCGCTTAAGTCACAATTAAGATGCAAGTCGACATCCTATCTCGAAGTAAGCTGGAACTGGTATCCCCTTAGCCTCACAAGTTGTCTGTTGCAAATCGCAAGCCAATAACGAAGTTCGGCAAACAAGAACTCCAATGACATAGTTGATTGCCGCGTATGAATTTCATAGTTCGTACACGAGCTCTGGAAACTTCCAGTTGTTCAGAGTTCAAGTCAAGTATTCCGTTTCTAGCAAGTTGGAGGAGATTTCCAGGTAAGTATGCTTATGGTATCGCAGCGGGTTCGATTTCCTTGTCGGTATACTGTCAGTATTAATTGGTATTTGCTTGCGTTGAGTTTGGAATTGGCTTAGCATTAGAACTGTCTTTGCTAGCTGCAAATACACTGAAAACATGTCGTGACAAATGCGAAACATCGCGAAGCGTCAGAGAGGTAAGTAAATAAGTTAATTACGAGTATATAACGCGATCAAGTACCGTTTTGTAAAAATTATGTAGCGAACCGTGAAAGCTTAAATCACACATTGAACTCTGTCAATTAATTATTAGAGCAACATACACGCTTTTTACGCCAGAAAAGAGATGTTTTAATTATTTTAACATGCAGTTACATACGTAGGTACGTATCTGTGTGTCTGTCTGGAATTGTAGCTCTCAAACAGATTAACCAAAGTGCCAGTTTTATCAAGAAGAGAAGTTTCTTAACTATGTTTGTTTTGTCGAAGGTGTTTTAAGCAACTAATGGCGTAAGGTGAGTGATGTCATATCGGGGTAGGGGTCGGGTGGCATAAAGTTTAAAGTCATATTTTTGATCGGCATACATGGATTCGTCATACTCATCATTCCGCATAACTGTAAATAGTCATACATTTATGTGCATAACTTTTTTAATCATAATGTTTAAGACCATACTGTGTAATGCGCATAAAGTTGATGCGCATAAAATTATTTAAGCATACTTTGTAATGGACATAAATTGGTTGGTCATAAAACAATTTAACCATAATGTATAAACGCATAACTACAAAACGCATACGCCTTATATTTTTTTTAGTAGTAAGTTGCCTTATTCGCAACATTGCTATTATAAAATTCACAGGAGATTTTATGTTCTGCTTGTGAAATGTGAATGTGGGTAGATGTGACGAGTTATTTGTTATTGTGCACGGTTGTTGCTGTTATTGCCTTTCGACTCGTTTATTAGGAGAATAGTATTTATTGTGCGTAATAATGGAAAATCAGGATCTGCATGTGTGTAAAACGAGTAGAGGGGGTGTGAAACTGAATAAAAATGGTTTTATTTATGAAAAAACAATGTTCGAAAGAACAAATATTACTGGTCGTGTGAGTTGAGAAGAAATCCACAATATAAGAGTAATGCACGTTTAACAACGGTTTTGATCTTTTATTAAATGCCAGCAAGTCGACGCCACCCCGCTGCGCGGGGTGTCTATTTCTGGTCTGAGGGACATAAGTGAACCCTAACCTAACCGAACTAAGACAGAGTTCGCTTAAGACACAATTTTTTAAGTCCTAAAATCGGGCCCCTCATCAATTATTGGAGGCGTCTAACTCGCCCATTTTCGAAATAAAATTTAATTTGACGCCCACCCTTTGGTATTGTTTTTTTATCAAATCTCAAACTTTACTAACTTGTATTGATTTCAGAAAATTGTTATGTTTAAAATAATTATAATCATAAATATTATGGCTTGATAAATGTATGACATTTACAATTATTACTAAAAATAATTATAATTATCAATATTATGACTAAATAAATGTATGGCATTCAACATTATGGTTAAACTAATTATGACTCCGTATAATTATGACAAGGAACAATTATGCCATTGTATAATTTATGCCAAAAAAAAATTATGAGCATCAACTTTATGCATCATGTTGTATGACAATCGATGTTATGACAATAGTTGTTATGCCACCAGACGGCCACCCGTCATATCGTTTCCTAAACTGTATACCGTATACCAAATTCTAACATTTCCTTTCGCTAAAACTGATTCAACCTTAAAATAAAACTACACAATTAGAAACCAGAAACTTCCACCCGTCCTCCACTGTCACTTCAAAGAAAAAAAGGAAAATGAAGACTCGTCAACAAACCTCCTATCTCAACGCTCGTTCCATTTCAATGCCAACCTTTATACTACGACTTAAGATCGAAAATCAATTGGAAGATCTATTAAAGTGTAAGATACAGGGTAGCCGTTGGGATCTTCCGGGCATTTTTATTGATGGAACAAAACGCCGGCCCTATTTCGAAAACACAAGACTTTTGTAGGTCAGTCGATCGTTTATGTAAGACGATGTTTTGCATAATGCGATGGGGTACAGGTATTGTTAAGAAAATGATACTAATGCCGGGTTTATGTATACAGGATTACTAATGTGTGGGCAAAAAACTATTCCCAAAGTATAAAACCCAAACAATTTTACTCAAATTCTCATTTGTCAAAGAATCATTAGTCAAAACAACTTATCGCAACTTTTTATATACTCTTCCTCAGACCAAGAAAATATACAGACGGAGCGTTACGACCAGTCTAGTGAAGCCAACCGGTTTTCAACCAAGCCCCATAAGTTTAGCACACGCTAAACAAATTAAATCGCACAAAACTCGAAATAAATGTTCTTGACAGCATTGCGACACGTGCTGAAGAGTTTTGTGCAATTTTGTTTGTATATGTGTGCGTGAGCGTGTGCTAAACTTGATGTAGCTTGGTTTTGTTTGTATGTGGTTGTGGTTTGGCTTTACTTGACTGTTCGTAACTCTCCGTCTGTCTTTTTTTCTTGGTCTGAGGGTATATACGACTAACTCATTGTGGATAGAACATCAAAATCAAAATCAATTATTTATTCTGCAAATAGGCCACAAAGGCACTTTTACATGTCAAACGGTAAATTACAATAAAAAATAATAATCTTACAAAATCAATTTCTATAACTATCTCATTTTATAATTTTCATATAAATAACAAGCAATACCGGGCTAATAAGAGACGTTGAGTCTAACTTACTGACTTTATAAGTATTTAAAAGTGGCAACATTATAATCTGTCAAAGGCACGTCAAATTCTTTGGTTACAGTTTTCAGTATTTTGTTTACACAATTATTTTGCATTAATAATTGCCGTAATATGGGTAAAACAATAAAAAGTAATGTGCAAAAGCTGCATCAGTAAGTTCAAGCAAAAACAAGATGAGAAAGAAGTTGTTTTCCAAGAGAAACAACAATGTTTATATGCGATGTCGGATTTTTTAGGTTAGGTTAGGTTAGGTTAGGTTATTATTTGTTATAATAATATTGACGATAATGATGATACGTTTCTTATGTTTACAGATAATCTTGAAAATATTCAAGGAATCCGTAAAAAATATATATTAGTAATAGGTGGTGTACAACATGTATTTTTTTTTTAATTTTCCGCGTTTTTTCAGGTCACGCTTTCGTTTGCCAGACTCTACTAAAAAATATCGGTTCTGGCTCTTCGCCGGCCGCTGCCGCGGCACGCTCGCTTCGCTTGATCTTACACAAATCGACCTATACTATACTCGTACGACCTACTAGTCCCAAAAAGGAGGGTGAAGGTTTTTTTAGCTTTTTTGCACAACGTTAATATTTAGTTTTCACTTCTGCCGGCACTCCTGGAGTGCAACCCGGTCTTTTTTTATATTCATAACGTTTACATGATTTTTTGCGGAAGTGAGTAATATTGTGAATAATATAGAATTTTTCCACCGTTCAAACTTGGACTAAAATCTAATAATAATGAACAAATTACTGTCCTAAATGATTTCCGATCATACAAAAACTTTTTTAAGTCATTGTCAAATAACTTGTAATCTTCCAAATCCATACTGATATTATAAATGCAAAGTTCTTCAATCTTAAACCGCTGAACCGATTGAGACGGAATTTGGGATGATGTTAAAAATGAATAAAGAAAGACCGGGTTGCACTCCGGCAGAAGTGAAAACTTGAATAATTTTAATTTTGCAAAAAAAATCCCTTCCTCCACCCTCCCTCCCCCTGCGTGCCAATATATCTGTGGCGCGTCACTAGCTGGTGACGTGCGCATCACTACACGGCTACGGCGGCGCGCAGGGCGCGTGCGCGTGGAACGACAGCGCACCGGGCCGAGCCGCGGCGGCGGCGAGACATTCGGCTGCCGGCTGCCGTACAGATCGGGTCCACGCTCCTCATCCGAACGAGAAGATTAGCTTTTGTTTTCCTTCCACCATTTTGTTGGCATTGAAAGAATATAATTCATTAATCGTGGAGTTTGCCTTATTGTATTTCCTTGATTAGGCTAGCACCCACAGTGGTGACCCCGACGTGATTAAGTAACGCGTTTATTTTTCAAAATTGTTAGGAAAATTATTTAAAAACGATGCCGGACGACGAACGAGCGCGTAGCTCAACCGCGGCCCCGATTCAAGAAAGCTTCGCGGATGCGCGAGACGTCGTGGCATCCGGCTCCGTCGAGCGCGTAGCGCTTCGCCTTCCCCCGTTTTGGCCGGACGACCCGGAGGTTTGGTTTGGCCAGGCCGAGGCGCAGTTTCTGGTGTCGGGCATCAAGGACGACGCTACTAAATTTTACTGCGTGGTCGCGCAACTCGACCACAGGTATGCCAAGGAGATAAAATCGCTGATCAAGAGCACACCGAGGACAGATAAGTACCTCAAGTTAAAGTCGGAACTAACAAAATGCCTGTCCATTTCGCGAGAGCAGCAGATTCGGGAGGTGCTCAACAACCAGGAGCTGGGTGACCGCAAGCCGTCGCAGTTCTTACGCCACCTCCTAACCATGGCCGACGGCGGCGTGTCGGACGAGTTCCTGCGCTCGATATGGATGCATCGCCTGCCAGCCCACGTGCAGCCGTATTTAATTTCGCAGTCCTCAGCTACGCTCGAGGACCTGGCGGACCTGGCGGACAAGCTGTGTGAGGCAACCTCGCCCGCCGCACCATTACAGGTTGCGTCCACCTCCAACTTTGACGGTTTGTTGCAGCGGATAGACGACCTTATTAAAACTCGGGTTCAAACCGAGCTAAGCAGCCAAATCGCCCAGCTGTCATTGCAGCAAGGAAGGAGTCGGTCGAGATTTCGCAGGGGGCAGTCAGGTAGCAGAACAGGTAGCCGAGGTCGGAGCCGCAGCAGGACACCAGGTATGTGTTGGTACCATGCCGTGTTTGCGGAAAAGGCAAGTAAGTGCACATCGCCGTGCAACTACGTAGCGGGAAAAGCCAAGGGCAGTCAATAGATGCGGCGACTGACTGTCACGCTACCAGCCGCCTCTTCATTACTGACAGGAAGACCAAGATGCAGTTCTTGATTGATACCGGTTCCGACCTCTGCGTGCTGCCGCGCCGATATTTGCCGAATGGTAGACCGACTGACCGAGTATCTCACCGCTGCCAACGGCACTCCGATTCAGACATTCGGGACCATCAAGCTACATTTGAATCTGGGATTACGCCGCGATTTTGTTTGGAATTTCGTCGTGGCGAACGTGGACAAACCTATCATCGGAGCTGACTTCATGTCTCATTATGGACTGCTGGTTGATTGCAAACATCGCAGATTGCTGGACAGCCTGACAACTTTAACTTCGGCAGCAACGTTGAGGAGCTGCGATGCACCCAGCGTAAAAACTATATCCGGAAACAGTGAGTACCACAGCCTTTTGTCACAGTACCCTCAATTTACCAAGCCGTCGGGTATACCTCGTGAAGTGAAGCACGACACCGTCCACTACATACGCACCACACCGGGCCCGCCGGTGTTCGCAAGGCCGCGCCGGCTCGCTCCTGATCGTTTGAAGGTGGCCAAGGAGCAGTTTGAGGAGATGGTGAACGACGGAACAGCACGGCGTTCCGACTCGCCTTGGGCCTCTGCCCTACACCTCGCTCCCAAAACGGACGGTTGGAGACCTTGCGGGGACTACCGCGCGTTGAATGCGCGTATGATCCCGGACAGGTACCCCATAAAGCACATTCAAGACTTAGCGCATAGGTTAGCAGGCTGCAGCGTGTTCTCAAAGATCGACTTAGTGAAGGCATATAACCAAATACCTGTCTGTAAGGAAGATATTCCCAAGACTAGCATTACAACGCCCTTCGGCCTATTTGAATTCCCATTTATGAGCTTCGGTCTCCGAAATGCGGTGCAGACCTTCCAGCGTTTCCTGGACGAAGTACTCCGTAACATGGATTTCTGTTATTCTTATATCGATGACATTTTGATATATTCCAGAAGCCACAGCGAGCATAAAGAGCACTTGGAGCAGGTTTTCCAGCGCCTAGCGGAGTATGGTCTACTCATCAACGAGGGAAAGTGCGCGTTTGGGCAGCGCGAGTTAACCTTTCTGGGTTTTCACTTATCAGAACAAGGTACACGCCCGCTAGACACCAAGATCGAGGTAATCAGAGATTATTCGCCCCCAAAAACCGTAAATGGTCTTCGGAGATTCTTAGGTATAATAAACTTCTACAGGCGTTTCATCCCGCACGCCGCAGAGGATCAAGCGCCTCTTCATGATCTGTTAGGTGGTCCGAAGGTGAAAGGCTCTCACCCAATCAGTTGGACACCTGAGCTTCTTCAAGTTTTCAACAACTGTAAAGCAAGTATCATCCGCTGTACTCTCCTAGCTCACCCTGTGATCAATGCACCGCTAGCTCTCGTGACCGACGCGTCCAGCTCGGCTTTGGGCTCGGTGCTACAGCAGTTGGTGGACGACCATTGGCAGCCGCTCGCATTTTACTCGAAGAAAATGAGCAAGGCACAGTGCCAATACAGCGCGTATGACAGGGAGTTACTCGCAATTTATGAGAGCGTCAAACATTTCAGATTTATGGTTGAAGGCAGGCATTTCGTAGTCTACACCGACCATAAACCAATCACATATGCTTTCCAGCAGAGAGACCGCCACCGATCCCCTCGGCAGCTTAACCAGCTTGATTACATTTCACAGTTCACCACGGACCTAAGGCATTTCTCTGGTAAGGATAACGTCACAGCGGATGCCCTGTCTCGCATCGAAGCCATTTCGCAGCCACCAGATTTGGAGACGCAGGCTCGTGCGCAGAAGGCAGACGGAGAGCTCCAAGAGATTCTGGACTCGAACAAATCCTCAATCATCCTTGAAGAAGTGCAAGTTCCGGGGTCTGCCATTTCACTCTTCTGCGATATTTCTCAGCGCAGACCACGACCGTTCGTTCCACGCGAACTTCGCCGGAAGTTCTTCGACGCCATCCACGGTCTGAGTCATCCTGGGGTGAAGACTACAACCAAATTGGTCACAGAAAGGTATATATGGCCCAACGCGCGGCAAGATTGCCGCTCTTGGACCCAAGCCTGTGTAGCATGCCAATCTTCAAAAGTGCACCGACACACTTCCTCTCCCCTTTACCAGTTCTCGCTGCCGGGTGAGAGATTCAGCCATGTCCACATCGACCTAATCGGACCTCTCCCGCCGTCACGAGATTTCAGATACTGTCTGTCTTAGACTGGTGACGTCACGGACGTTGACGAGTACGGTCGCGCCGCCGTTTCGCTAATGTTTACAAATAAAAAACAGTCGTTAAGTAGATTTTGTTCGAAGTTCCTTAGTGCTCACATAGTAACTAATACCGGACAGTGTTAGCGTTGTGAAATATAAATAACTAATACATGTTTTCTGCAAAACTAATATCAGTGAACGTATTAGGTATGACATATACCCGCCACATATAGATTAAAATTGTGTCTGACTTTATATGAAAGTGCGAAGTGATCAGTGACTTAATAAATCTGTGCTGTAACTTGCGGATAAGTTGAACTTGTGAGGTTCGCGCCGCTAAGGGACGATTAAGGAAATAATTAAATTATTCACTTTCCTGATCGCGTGAGGCGCCATCTAGTTCACTCCTGTCGAAATTATAAGCAACGCGCCATCTAGCGCGGGCGAGCTGAACGAATAAGCTAGATCCGGCATCTCCTTTTGCGATCAATATGGCAGCTTGTGCGGCAGCCTGCGGGAAGCCACTTGCGACGACAGGTGTCGCTAAATGCACCGAGTGCCCATCAGTGTATCACAAGGGGTGCGTAAATATCGCTACCGCCAGTCGCGTCCCCGCTTCTTGGACCTGTCCAGCGTGCAAATCCAAGCCTAAGCGGGACAATGCGGACAACACTCCCGTTAAATCCAGCGAGGCTGGGAACCTGGGAGCTGGTGCGGCGATGCTTTCGCCTGGGGAACGTCAGGACGTCGCGGAGCAGCTTCGCCTGTTCCGGAAGGAATTTGGTGCAACGAGAGATGACATCGCGGGCCTCAGACATGAATTGGCGGAGATGTACAAACTCGTTCAGGGTTTCCAGGCTCGTCTCCAGGCAGTTGAAGAGAGAATGCAGCGTCAAGAGGAGAGGGTGCAGCGTCTAGAGGAGCAGATGGAGCAGCGTGCGCATGGTGGCGCTGCCGACAGCGAGTTAGCGGCGACGGTCGCTGCGCTGAAGTTGGAGCTCTCCGACCGCGACCAGGACCTGCTCCTCAATGACATAGAAGTGACAGGTATCCCCGAACAATCGAACGAGAACCCCGTACACCTCACGTGCCTGGTAGCGCGGAAGCTGGGTGTCACCTTGGAGGAGCGCGACGTAGTGTTCGCCGAGAGAGTGGGGCCGAGGAGATCACCGCCTGCCGCACTGGTAGCTGGCGCTGAGGCGCCATCTGACGTTGGGAGCCCGGCGCCCGCTATCGGGCGCCCGCGCCCGCTGGTCATACGGCTCGCGCGCCGTGGGACCCGTAACGAGCTGCTGCGTGCCGCGCGAGTGCGTCGCGGGGCCGACACGTCCGATTTAGGAGTACCCGGGGGAGTCACGCGTTTCTATCTGAACGAGCGGCTGACGAGGCTGAACCGGACGCTGCTCTACAACGCCCGCCAAGAGTGCAAGAGACTCGACTGGCGCTACTCGTGGACCAAGGACGGACGTGTCTACGTGCGCCGACAGAGTGGTGAGCCACCACATCGAGTCCGATCTGTGGACGATATAAAGCAGGTTTTTGGGAAGAGTCAAATTTGATGGGTAGCGTTGAAACGAATATTATAATGTTTTTATGTAAGTTTATTCCATATAGTCAAAGGTTACAGACAAACACTCTTATGGTGATGCAGGCTAAATTTATAGACCTTTTAATTATTTATAACATTTGTTTATTTTCCTTATTGTTCAGATTGCTGCAGTTAATTATTATGACTACGTGCCCTACGTTTCTTGATATCACGATTTTGTGTATAAACTGTCAGTGTTATAAAAAGCAACTTTGCAATGATAAATAAGCGGCTCAAGATTGGTTTACTTAACGCGGGTTCACTGGGCACGAATCATGATAATTTCATTGCAGCCTGCACCCGACAGGACTTTGACATTTTGGCAATAAACGAGACGTGGCTGAGAGCGGGGGAGGAGGGGCGAGCGCCGGTGCTCCCAGGCTATAGGCTGCGCCACAAACCTCGCCCGCCAGGCCCTTTCTCCCGTGGGGGAGGGGTAGGTTTCTATATTAAGCATGGGGTCAGCGCTCGTACCTTGTCCCACCCAGTAGACCCCCAGCATTGCTCTGTCGAACAAATGTGGGTGACATGGAACCTTAATGGAAAGAAGCTGGTAATTGGGACAGCATATCGACCTCCGTGGATGGCCGTGGACCTGTTTTTTGATGCCATCTCCGACACAATTAGTTCTCTGCGAAATTATGATCATGTGATTCTATTAGGTGATTTTAACATAAATACAACAATTTCTGATCCAAAATTAACAAAATTCAATAACTTTCTATCCAGTTTCAGCCTCGCACAGATAGTTACAGAGCCAACGCACTTCACAGACACCAGTAAGACATTGATTGACGTGGTTTGCACTGACTTGCAAGCTAAAAGTATCGATATTGCACCCCTGGGGTCCCTTCACGGACATTGTCTTGTAGGTTGCGAATTTCACATCAAGCGTGAAAAGCCAAAACCCTTTGCCATTACCCATAGACAAATCCATAACATCAATCCCACATATTTTGATAGAGACCTGAATAGTATAAGATGGGATTTGATGCCTGTGGGAGATGCCAATGACATGGTTGATGTGTTAAATCAATATATAATTTTTTTATTTGATCTTCATGCACCTATGAAGACAACAGTCGTGAAGGTCCCCCAACCCCCTTGGATAACAGACACTATAAGGGTAATGATGCAATTGCGTGACAGGGCGGCGGCAGACTATCACAAGACAGAGTCTAGTAGTAAGAAGGCATACTACAAGGATTTGAAATCCACTGTATCTAGAGCACTTTATCACGAGAAAACAGCCTACTTCAAGCATAATATTAATAGCAAGATAAAAGATCCAAAACTGTTGTGGAAAAATCTTAAATCAACTTTGCTACCAAAAAATGAAGCAGAGTTACCGGCTTCTTTCAGTGATCCTGATATAATTAATAAACATTTTTTAAGTCTGCCTAGCACATCACAAGTCTCTATATCACAATTGACCCATTTTGAATTTCATAAACATAGTGAAGCAGTCTTTAGTTTAGAGCCAATAAATTCAGAAATAATTACTAAAATAATAAGAGGTCTTAAATCAAATGCAGAAGGCTGTGACGGCATCAGTTTGAATATGTTGTTAATGACTTTACCATATACTCTTGACACAATCACAAATATAATTAATACCTCAATTATAACGTCTACCTTTCCCGTCATATGGAAGAAGGCAATTGTGCGCCCTCTACCAAAAATATCACATCCATCAGAGCTTAAAGACCTAAGGCCAATTAGCATCTTACCATGCCTATCTAAAATCCTGGAAAAAACTGTATGTTTGCAAGTCACTGACTACCTGGAGAAAAATAATATTCTACCAGATGTTCAATCTGGTTTCAGGAAGGGCCGGGGCACTGTGACCGCCATGCTAGATGTCACTGACCACATTCTGTGTGCACAGGATCAAGGAATGTGTATGTTACTGGTGCTGCTGGATTTTTCTAGGGCATTTGACTGTATAGACATAAATTTACTGCTGTCCAAATTGAGCTACTACGGTTTTGATAATAATGCACTACAGTGGTTCAACAGTTACCTTACTAATAGATGCCAATATGTAAAGTTGAGTCGGAATGATGGATCATCGCAAGTCTCAGGTACGATGGAGCTCACTCGGGGAGTCCCCCAGGGCTCCATCCTCGGCCCAATCCTGTTCATTGTGTATGCTGCTGACATATGTACTTACATTAGAAATTGCAAATATCATTTTTATGCAGATGATGTACAAGTGTATATCTCGTGTAAACAGTCTGAGGTTGATAATGCAATAGAACAACTCAATATGGATCTCTCAAGAATTGCAGCCTGGGCCTCTAGTAATGGTTTGCTATTAAATCCTACTAAAACTAAGTACCTTGTTTTTGGTAGCAAGCAGCAGCTGTCTAAGCTGGCACCTACATTGGATGTTATGTTGATGGATGAGCCTATTGAAAGGGTCTGTGAAGCGCGTAACTTGGGTCTCTTAGTGGATGACGAGCTCCGGTATGAAAAACACATTTCAAACTCTGTGAGAGGCTGTTTTTACAAGCTAAAAGTGCTATACAAGATTAGGCCGTTTTTGAGTGAAACCTTGCGAATCCAACTAGTAGAGTCACTTGTGTTGTCAAAATTAAACTATATGGACATAGTCTATGGGCCACGTCTACTCACCAAATCGAAACTGCTCATTCAGCGAGTTCAAAATGCCTGCGCCCGTTTTTGTTTCACTATTCCATTTAGGGCTCATGTCACACCATTTTTAAATAAATGTCATATCCTTAAAATGCTACATAGACGCAAGCTCCATCTGGCATGTCTTCTTTTCGGTGTAGTAAACCGGCAGGCCCCCAAATATCTCTTTGATAAGTTGTCTTTCCGAAACCCGCGTGGTGAGCGGCAGTGTAGGCAGCCATTGTTGACCCATCGTCATGCGTCAGCTGCCTTTCGGGGGAGTTTCAGATATGTTGCAACTAAATGTTGGAACAATCTATCGCCACCACTTCTCAGGACTCTGAAAGGCATACATACTTTTAAGGCCCAGGTTAAGAAACACTTGCAGCACCACCAAAAAAGTCAGGAAAACCTTAAACATGACACAAGCTGTTTTTAATCTGGGTCAAAATACATACCTGCTTTGTATGTCCCACAAGCACTCCGTGGCTTGATGTTTTGTAGTTAGTTCTTATTGACCCTTGTTTTTTACGTATATCACTCCCATGTTATTTAGTTTCTGGTTTAGCAGTAAGTCTCATAGTATAATTTTAGTTTTAGGCATCACGGCATCAGCACGCGTTAGTTTTTACCTGTAGTAAATGTAGTAGTACCTAGTAATGAATGAATGTCAAATTTACCATAGATAAGTCATAGTTTTAATACCTTTTTTCTTTTTCTTTTTAAAATTAAGTAGCATTCATTTTATTGTAATTTATAAGTGTCTTTTCGTGTTTGTATATATTTGTTTTTTGTTTTTAATGAGTTTGTGTTCTTGGTTATTTTTAATGTTTTTGTAATTTGTCCTTGTGTGTGATCGTGGCGTCATTGTTCCGTGCCTCACCAAATGGTCACAACGGAAGACCAGCGCTGGTTTTGCCAGCATTACGCTGAGTTGTGACCATTTCGTGGCAAATGTGTATTGTATGTGGTGCGTATGTGTCCAAAATGTGTATTGTTGCCATTGCCACGAATAAATGTTTTCTTTCTTTCTTTCTTTCTTACGGCTGTGGACAGGTTCACGCGCTGGCTCGAAGTGTTACCGCTGCATGATATTACAGCCGAGTCCGTTGCGAGAGCGTTTTGTGATACTTGGATCTCAAGATTTGGTTGTCCGCAGGTAGTCACCACAGATCAAGGCCGCCAGTTCACCTCACAGCTGTTTCAGGCGTTGACTCGCCTTTGTGGCGTGCAGCTACGCCACACAACAGCGTATCACCCGGCGGCCAACGGGATGTGCGAACGCACCCACCGAACGCTCAAGGCCGCCATCATGGCCCACGACGAGAGGAGCTGGACTGACGTCCTCCCCGTCGTGCTACTGGGGCTGTGGACGGCTTGGAAGGAGGACATGCGGTGCTCGGCTGCGGAGATGGTGTATGGTGAGCCATTACGCATTCCGGGTGAGTTTTTCCAATCCAATACACGTGACACGTTGCAGCCTTACGACTTTGTGTCACGGCTCAGAGAGCACATAGGTCAACTCAAACCGCAGCCGGCATCTAACCACTCACATAAGGCAGTGTTTGTCCACGAGGACCTGAAGACAGCAAAGTACGTTTTTATTCGTAAGGACGCCGTGCGGCGTTCTCTGGAAAGGCCATACACAGGGCCGCATAAAGTACTTTCTCGGACAAATAAAACTATCACCGTTGAGTTATGTAGAGGGCCGGTGACTGTTTCGATCGACCGAGTAAAGCCGGCGTTCACTTTCGTTGATCAGGATTCACGCCGTTATGCTGCTGACCCAAGTCCTCTGGCGAACCAAGTGCAGCCGGAGAAGCCAATCGCGAAAACACGCTCTGGTCGGGTCGTCAAATTTAATAAATTTCTTTCTCCAGATGGACCTTACTTTTCCAAAGGGGGTGGTGTGGCGCGTCACTAGCTGGTGACGTGCGCATCACTACACGGCTACGGCGGCGCGCAGGGCGCGTGCGCGTGGAACGACAGCGCACCGGGCCGAGCCGCGGCGGCGGCGAGACATTCGGCTGCCGGCTGCCGTACAGATCGGGTCCACGCTCCTCATCCGAACGAGAAGATTAGCTTTTGTTTTCCTTCCACCATTTTGTTGGCATTGAAAGAATATAATTCATTAATCGTGGAGTTTGCCTTATTGTATTTCCTTAATTAGGCTAGCACCCACATATCTAATAACAACCTTATTAGTAGTACGCTATAGTTCAACTTAACTCAGCAAAATTGCTGAAGGAGACGATGAAATAAAATACCAATTTGTTTTTGCCATTGCCAAATATTTTTCAAAGCTCTTTAGGAATAACGTCCAAATTCGAACTATTCGAATTTGCTCAGTAGCAAAACGGTAAAGGACGCGTGGACACTGGAATTTGCATTTACGGAAAATGTGTTACGACCTTATACTGTAAACAATAAAGTACAAATTAGAACGCCCCCAAGCCTCGTCCCGAATCTCTCCCAATTCTACGGTCTCTGACTCTGACGTCACAAAAATCTGTCGCGAGTTTAACAATTTTTCCTATCCCAAAAAGTGCTCAGCGCCGCTAAAGAAGTTTTTACTTCAAAAATGGAGATAGTTTTTATCCCGGAAATCAGTGAAATCACCCCTTAAAGTGGGGGTGAAAGTTTGTATGGGCCTACGATATAAACGAGTTCCACGCGGACGGAGTCGCGGGCGAAAGCTAGGGTATAATTTATACTATTTAAAAGATTTTGTCATTTGACTGTAACTATCAGTTTTTTACGTTTTTGGTTTTAAACTTGTTCTGATCGGTAGGTAGATCGTCCGGAAAATTAAAACATCGAGTCGAAATCCCGTCGCAACTTTTTCGAAGTCGATCGAAAAAAACTAGTCGTAAATTTATAAATCTACAAAATCTCTCGCTCTCCACCAAAATACTATCTGTGGCGCGAGGTTTTTAATGGCCCTGTTTGGGGCCTGGCGCGGAATGAAATTCATTGTGCCGAAAATGAGTCTCATTGTTCCCGCCATAAAACAAGACAGGAAAATTACTGCGATTGTGCTATTGGCACTATGTGCGGTTTAGCGGCGTTTGTTTACCTTTCAATGGAATTAAAGCTCTATAAAAATAACCCGTAAAAACGCAGCGGGTTGTAAAACGTAAATTATTCTCCTACATTGCCTTCTAGTCTTTTTGTAAGTTTGTATGTATGTAATTCTACGTAACTACTCCTGCGATTTCCAAAATTCTTTCACTGGTATAATTGGTCTTCTGAATGAAGATAGGCTGTATTTTATACCGCGGCTCCGCCTGGATTCTTTGTAATACCCAATATTTTTGAACAAGCTATCGTACGATAGCCCGCACTATGGGTTTAACGAGAAAAAAATACATCTCCACATTAGGTGTAGGGGAGATACCCAAAAAAAAAATTCATCACTTTATTCCTTTGTTTTGTCGGTGTGATTGATTTATACACCTGTGCCGATTTACAGTTTTCTAGTAGTAATGGTTACTGAGCTAAGCCGAAGCCGGACGGACAGACGGACGTACGGACGGCCAGATGGACATGGCTAAACTGTAAGGGTTCCTTGTTGACTACGGAACCCTAAAAAAATTCAGTTGGATCTACCTAACGCGCGTTCATAACGTTACTTAAAAATACAAAATTGGTGTTTTTTTATAAATACAGGGCAGAAATTAAAACGGAGTAGTAAGGGCAGCTACTAGATCCCTTGCCGCCACGTAAAAATGGCATTAGGATTTCATTCCTAACTTTTTAGTGATGACAATCTACATTCACAGATTTGTGAAAAAAAGTACAGTCAGCGAGAAAATCATCAATTTTACGATATTTTTTAATGCCATTCGATCCCATTCCTATTAAGGATCAAAATACTCTTTGGGACCGACTAAGGTTTGACTACTAGAACGCCCAGAAATCAAAGTTTTTTTTTCCATACAGTTAGTATGGGAATCCCGGAGCATTTTATTTTTGTGAATGTATGCTAAAGCAGCAATAGAAACACTACTTCTGTGAAAATTTGAACAGTCTAGCTATTGCTGATACGCAGACAGCCGGATGGACGGCGGAAGTTCAAGAACAGGGTTCCGTTTGATATCCTTTGGGAACTCGACTCTAAAAACTATGTAGTTGAATTCCTTGACCCCAAATATGTATATTTAGACACTAAGTTTGTCATTCTTCGTTAAATAGAACTCAGGATATTGATAAATTAACTAAAATTCAAAATGGCCACCGTAAGATTAAAGATGGCCGACGGAGGAGTTGGTTCCTATCAAAAACTTAAAGCTATGGACCTAACAAGTACCTGAAAAAAAATTGGTGCTTTTGTCCAGCGTGTCCACATTTTCGACAATTTGTTCGAGCACTCTGCCCCACTAACTACCCCTGCGGTCTATATAGACAGTCATTCCGATGTACAGCCGAGGAAATTTAATGTTTAGCACTTTTGGACCTTAACCTCATTCAAATAGTGGCAAACATTCATTTTCCTCGGCCGCACTCTACACGTAATGATTCCAAGGATAATGCATACAAATTACAAGCTTTATACGTATTTTTTACAGAAATAGAGCCATCATCCACAACCTGAGTTAAAACAATATTAATAGTTTCTGATAATTATAATAAACGACGAGTCGGCTTCGCAATCCTTTTGTATTAATCGCGATCAGCCTCATCGTATCTTCATCAGGATTCTCCATTGATTAGGACCTTTTTCCTCGGTATAGTATACGAATCATAAATTGTAATTATCTCTTGTTAGTTTCTAATACCCAGGGGCAAGAAGCAACGGTAGCTTAATGGTTCAGGCACGCGGCTGCCAAGCGGCGGTCGTGGGTTTGAATCCCGGCTCGTACCAATGAGTTTTTACCTTTAGCTTTTCGGTGAAGGAAAACATCGTGAGGAAGCCGGTCTGATCCCAATAAGGTGCAGTTGATGGCAGTCGCTTTCGTAAAACTAGTGCCTTTGTAAATTTTTGGGATTAGCGGACCCCGGGGTCCTTTAGGGCACACCTTGGAATAACGTTAGAAATAAGGAGAGGCTACCAGTAGGCTAATCCGGTCGCCACGTTACAAAAGCGACATTTTTTTATATATTTTTTTCACTACGACGGTGGCAAACAAGCGTACGGCCCGCCTGATGGTAAGCGGACACCGCAGCCTATACACGCATGCAACTCCAAAGGAGTAACATGGGCCGACCCTTGATATGTTTGAGGATACGCTGTGTTGACAGCTGAAGCAACAAGTTCCCTCGCTCTCAACACAACGCATCCTCGGGAGCTCTGGCGACCTTGCTCACCTCCAGGAACACAACTACAGAGCAAGTAGTAGTGTTATTATGGCTGTGGTCTTCTGCAAGGCGCCTACTTCCCCAGTTGGGCTGCTCCAAATTCGAGCGGGATGACATTTCGCTGTGCCCTACCTCACCTAGACACTAATACATTCCCTGCGCAGAATCGCTACGCGCTACCTTCGTAGCCGATACCGGGGTTTTGCCCGTTTGTAGCGAACTTGACTACGGCGTAGGCGCCCGCTAGGTGGTTTCCTGGCAGTGAAGTCCTCCACCCACAGTACGCGTGTGCTGCGCGTGTCGGGCGCGTTTGAATCGGTATATTCACACCGGAAGCGGGCGGCGTGTAGCAACGCGTGTGCAGTGCGGCTGCCGCGCCGCTGCCGCGCGGGTGCTGCGCGTGTGACGCACGGGTGCTGCGCTGCAGCTGCGTGGGTGCTGCGCGTGTGCCGCGCGGGTGCTGCGCGGGTGCTGCGCGTGTGACGCACGGGTGCTGCGCTGCAGCTGCGCGGGTGCTGCGCGTGTGCCGCGCGGGTGCTGCGCGGGTGCTGCGCGTATGCCGCGCGGGTGCAGCGCGGGTGCTGCGCGTGTGCCACGCGTGTGCCGCGTTCGATGTGTGTTTGAAGTGTAGTTTCAATGCTTTACAACTTGCGCGTGTGCCGCGCAGCACACGCGCCGCGCACGACACGCGTCCGGTGGGTGGAGGCCTTTAAAGTGTTACTTGTGAAACACCCCATTTCAATATTTTCAACGGCACTTATACCAGAGGCGGCTTACGCCGCTACTAGTACATTCCTACAGGTTACTATTATTTTGTATAAAATTGATTGCCATAATTTTATTTTGCATAACAGCCTTTGGCAGCATCATCATTTCGCAGAATTACTTTTCGCATCAATTTCATTGCATACAGTAATTTCGCATAATTTCCTTAGGCAAAATAGTACATTGGCATAATGACGATTGTAATAATTGTCCTATGATCGAATAATCGTGTCACCGAAATCTGTATAGCATAATATTTAGGTGACATACTATCATTTGGCACAACGTTCTTTGGCATCCAAAAATAATGACAATTCCTTATTTTTTGTATAAAAGAGCAGAAAACTTGTTTTAATATGTTCGTTGATATTAAAACAAGTTTTCTGCTCTTTTATAAAAAAAATAACCTCGAAGACGGAAGCGGGAGCAAAGCTCCCGCTTTCGTCTTCTAACATATCCGCGATCCGAGTCGGTTTTGCCACTAAGTCCCTGTTCCCTACTGCCTACGTGATTCGTGAAATTCCCTAGTAATAGGTATATTCTGGCACATAAAATTATGCAAAAATAAAAACGGTGATCTTAGTTGTATAATTCAAGAAATTCGGCGGAATCTGCTACGTAAAATTCTGCGAAATTAAATTCGGCCAAATTCTGTAACTGCGACATGATTGTTATGCTAAGTATATGATTATGCTAAAGTTCATTCGGCTAAAAATGTTTTTGCGATAACTGTTATGCGGAGTGTATTTCGGACAATCGATATTATGCCAGATAAAGGGAACCCCATTCCTACCGATCCAGCCGAGCCCGTATGTTAGCGTTGCTAGGGCGCGCACGTGTTCTATCGCAGCACATTGCATGCAATAGAAAGGGATGGCCAATTTAGACTCATGGCCATACCTAAACAGAGGTTGTTAACAGAGAACCCTCTGTACGTGGTATATTTTGTCTGTGCTTACGTTCTTCTTACACCAACATATAATAGCGACACGTCGCGTTATTCTTAGAATTTAATCTCACTGTGTAACGTGTCACACGGATTCCGTGTTCAGTGAAAAAGGGCTTAAGTGTCGTGAACATCGTGCTTAGATGAGTCTTTTTGGAAGCAATTGGATTCGTGCATTCAAAAACAGAATGTTTATCATGCGCGTCTTGCATTATTGCACATATTTTACAAGTTTTATTTAACTTTTATATATAACTAGCTGCCTGCACTGCTCCGCCCGGTTATTTGATAATGAAATATTATTAACTAGCTTTTATTCACTTCGTCTGGGTGGAACTCCTTTATATGTACCTCTACACAAACTTCCACCCCCATTTCGTCCCTTTAGAAGATTACATCCGGGATAAAAACTATCCTATGTCTTTCGCAGGGTCTCTAAGAGCCCAAGCTAACGTCCCGTGGAAACCAAAGAACCGAGTTACTTTAGCGATATCTCGTGGAATACCACCACTACGGGTGTTATACGACCTTTTATAGCGGCAGATGTGCGTTAAAGAACATCGTAGCAGTTCTACAGCGTAGGTGTCTACGGTTTAATCTGCTACGCGTCTGCTACGAGTGGGGCTTTATCTTGTTCAAATTTTTGACTAACGAATTGCAATTTTCGTTTTTATTCACAAACACTTGGTGTCTTTTGAACGCGGCAAGTTGAAAACAGCCACATATTTTCACTTGACATGCTTATAAACCGCAACAGCTTATTCTTTATGTCCACGGAACAAGGTTGGAGATCGTGTGAATATTTTGGGAGTTATTGCGCGGGCGGGACGGACGACAAATTGCATGTGACCCGTGTCCATCCCTTAAGGCGATTTATTGAGCGAGCGAGCGAAGCGAACGAAGTTCTATGCTTCAGCTTGGGCCGCAAATCGTTTGTTTGGAGTCCAGTGTCTGTCCCGCTGTTCTACTCGACAGGTCTCATTTCTCAATTGATTCTAGTGAAGCGTTGTGAGCAGGTTTGTATTTATTTTGTTAAGTGACTTTTTCGAAAAGCTTAAACTTTTTTTTTTAAGCTGGGTCGTTAGTTCTGCCGTTCTCCTGTCTAATATTTGCTTTAAAAATTTGTATAGGTGTAGTAAGGCGATTTAACGAGCTTACTGACCCCGTACGTGCACGGGCAAAAGCTCGCACTATACAGTTTGGAACGGAACGATGGACTTTCCCGCAATAGGAGGATAAATAATAAATAATAAATAAATACTAAGGGACAATCTTACACAAATCGAGCTAGCCCCATAGTAAGCTCAATAAGGCTTGTGTTACGGGTACTAGACGACGATATATATAATATATATAAATACTTAAATACATAGAAAACATCCAAGACTCAGTGATGAAACAGGAGCGAGTAGTCGTTCAGGCGGTGGACGGAGGTGAGAAATAATGAAGAACTTCTTGAATTTTGACTCCCTTTACTCAATTAAAGTTTTACATAAAAAATAACGTATTCGCTTGGTAGATGTATAATTGAGAGTGGGGCGCGGTCCCGTCCGCGCTGGCTGGTCGCTGACGCATGTGAGTGTGTGTGTGCCTGTGCTTGCATAGCACACATACGCTGGGCGTTAACATGTTGCCCCCCAGGAACAACGTTCTGGTCTTCCACTGGCAGTGGGCATAGGCGATTGAAGGCGCGCCGGAGAGTTCCAGACGCGGTGAGTACGTCAGCCACTCGGGTCACACCGTCATGGCCGGGGTAAAGTTGTGTTACTCTTCCTAGTAACCATTGATTAGGAGGCAGCCGGTCGTCCTTAACGAGCACCATTTCTCCCAAAGTTAGTTGTCCTCCATCTTTGGTCCATTTCTGGCGTTTTTGGAGTTCTGAAACGTATTCGTTGTAAAATCGGGTCCAAAAGTGAGCTTTAAGTCGCTGGGTTCGCATATAACGCGACAACGTGTGGATAGCAGCTGTTTCTGTACCCTGAGGAGATGGAAGCAAAGTGTTCGTTCGTCCGATTAAAAAATGAGACGGGGTTAGGGCTGAAAGATCCGACGGATCTGACGATAGAGGCGTAAGAGGTCTAGAATTTAAAATTGCCTCAACCTGTGCTAAGACCGTGTTTAGCTCCTCGTAAGTTAAGTTAGTTAAGGAAATAATTCGCTTTAAGTGATACTTCACCGATCTCACTGCACTCTCAGCCAAACCATTAAAATGCGGACTATACGCTGGGGAAAAATGAAACTTTATTGAATTTTTGGACGCTTCAGAACTAATATTGTTTGAATTTTGTTTTAGGAATCGAGATAATTCCGTGCACGCCCCGACAAAGCATCTGCCATTGTCTGAATATATGTTAGCAGGCTTTCCTCTGCGGGCTGTGAATCGGTGTAGTGCAGCCAAAAAGGTTTCACTGCTCAGATCAGTCACAAGCTCAATGTGAACAGCCTTGACGGCCAAGCAGACAAAGATGCATAAATAAGCTTTAATTAAATTGCCACCCCTGCCCTTTCGGTTCAATATCATTACCGGACCAGCGTAATCGACAGCTGTATTGAAAAACGTATACTCAGCATGAAGCCGTGGTTCGGGGAGATCACCCATTATTGGCTGCCTAATTTTACCCGAAAAACGACAACATTTGACACACTTGTGTACAGTTTTTCTAGCTAAATTTCTGCCACCAATGACCCAAATTTTATGGCGAGAAGTTGCTATAAGAAGTTGCGGTCCAGCATGCATGAGTAAAATATGGTAATACCTAAAAAGAAGCATTGTGATGTGATGTGTTGAGTGTAGCAATATTGGGTGTTTCGTGTCAAAATGGTAAAATGAATTTGATAATCGACCTCCTACTCTCAGCAGAGCATCTGAAGTATTATAAAAGGGATTTAAATTATTTAGTTGATTTTTCACAGGCAAAGTATTATTAAGTTTTAAAATTCTGTATTCCTCAGGAAAGGTTTCGCGTTGGGAAAACCTACATAAACCGTTGAATGAGGAGTGAAGTTCGTCTAATTTTAAGTACCCAGTACGTTTATTATTCGGATGCAAACAATTATGCCTGAAACGCTGTACATACGCGATAATGCGTTGCAATGTGTTCCAGTTCGAAAACCTTTGAATAAATTCTGAGATATGGGTCCTTAAATCATTTTGTGTTGTACTTAAGGTACACTGGATTTTAAATTCTGGCAAATCGGTTTCCTTTGCGTATGTAGGTTGGGCAGGCCATGATGAATCCTTTTTTGACAAAAATGTTGGTCCGATCCACCATAAGGAGCAAGACTCTAAGAAGGCAGGGTTTGAACCACGTGATCCAATGTCAGCAGGGTTCAAATTGGTTGGTACGTATAACCATACCGATGGTTCAGACCTTTCCAAAATTTCTTGAATCCTATTATAGACATAAGGTTTAAGTAAATGATTTTTATTAGACTTTATCCAACCCAACACGATTGTTGAATCGCACCAGTAAATACAACGATTAATTGTCAATCTGAGTGATGATTTAACTTTTTCTACCAGCCGAGCAGCTAGAAGTGCACCATTCAGCTCCATTTTTGGAATGGTAATAGGCTTCAGCGGCGCTACGCGACTTTTTGCCATCACCAAATGAACGGACACCTCGCAGTTTCTTGAGATCGATTTGAGATAGACGCAAGCCGAATAAGCTTGGATAGACGCGTCTCCAAATGCGTGTATTTCTATTAAGGTTGGGGATTCGCTAAGCACGCATCTTGGGATGCGAATGTTATTTATAGCATTAAGTGAATCAACAAATTTACTCCAAGCGTCTTGAATATCTGAGGGAACTGCTTCGTCCCACGTAATCTTTGAGGACCACAGTTTCTGAAGTATTACTTTAGCGGTAAGTATACATGGATTAATTAATCCCAATGGATCAAAAACTTGTGAAATTAGTGATAGTATGACTCTTTTACTAACGTGATTGGTGTTTTTGATAGCAACTGAGTACAACAATTTGTCTTCTTTGCAGGCCCATAATAACCCTAAGGTTTTTGAAAAATCATTGTGACTGAGGTTGAATAAACCGTCACTGCTATCATCATTAATAATATTATTGATTATATGTGGATGATTTGAGTACCACTTACGTAAATAAAACTGACCCTGTTCGAGTTGTTTTATAACACCTTGGCAAATATGAATCAATTCATCAGCGGTTGATGCTCCGGTTATGAGGTCATCAACGTAAAAGTCGTGTTGAATGATTTCAGAAACTATTTTATCTGGGCATTCTATACCCAACTGTTTGAGGCACCTCGTGGCCAAATACGGGGCACTTGACGTGCCGTATGTAATTGTTTTAAGTTTATAAAGCTTAAGGCTTTCTTGTGGCTCAAAACGCCACAGGATTTGTTGCAGTTGTTGTTGGTCTGGACTAACGTTGACCATCCTATACATTTTTGCAACATCTGCAGTTGCTATGAACTGATGATGTCGTAGTCTAATCAAAATGCTTATCAGATCATCCTGAACTGTCGGGCCAACCATTTGAATGTTGTTGAATGACAATCCTGACGTCGTGACAGCAGAGCCATCAAAGACCACGCGAAGACGTGTTGAAAGACTTGTCTCGCGGACAACGCAATGATGCGGAAAAATGAAGGAGTGTGTGTCCTTTTCAGGACTTTTGTTCACTTCCATATGCCCTAAATCTATGTATTCCTGCATAAAGTCGCAATATTGTTTCTTCAAAGATGGATCTTTGGTAAGCCTCCGCTCTAATGATTGAAACCTGGCTAATGCTCGGTCATAAGAATCACCCAACTTGTCAGGAGAGTCCTTTAATGGAATAGCAACAATGAATCGTCCATCAGAATCACGACGAAAATTCTCTAAAAAATGTTGCTCACATTGTTGCTCTTCCATTGATATTTGTTTACGTTGAGGCACATTTTCGTGTTCAAAAAACTGTGTTAATTGATTTTGTAGATGTTCATCGTGTGTAATAATGGCATGCTTGCAATGGACTGTATTTGATTGTTTGTTTGTTTTTATAAGACCGGAAATTAACCATCCAAACTTGGTTTTACTTAACGTCGGCATGTTCGTACCTAATGAAATATTATGCGAGCATAACACGCTCCAGAAAATATCCGCTCCAAGAAGCATATCTACTTCGGATGGTATATTGAATGTCGGATCAGCCAGTGTAATATTTGGAGGAATATTAAACAGCGTTTTGCTTATGCGCACTGTGGGTAATTGTTGTGTGATGCGTGAAACAACAAAACAATTTATGTTTGCCGTGTATGGTTCTATAAGTGATGATAAGGTGATGCCGCATTGTTGTGTCAAACGGGAAGTTTGTGCGTTCAACCCTTCAACTAACGACGAGGTCGAAGCGGTTGGTAAGTTTAATTTTGTACATAATTTTTGAGTTATAAAACTCGAAGTGCTCCCGTTGTCCAATAGGGCGCGAACAGTGTGTTTTTGTCCATTATGATCGGTAACATGAATTAAAGCTGTGGACAAAAGCACGCAGTTGCTTTGAACAGCTGATAAGGTAACGTTATTTTGTGAATCATCACTTTCTTTTTCTGTGTAATATTCATCTGTTTCAGGAGACTCCAGTGCATCCAGCGGCGCAGGCGCGGCAGACGGCGCGGCGCAGAGGGCGACGCTGCTGTTCGGCGAGGACGCAGCTGCTGGAGCCGCATCGTGAGAATGCAGTAGGCTGTTCAGGGGTTTATTGCACAAACGACACGGACCAATTCTGCACGCGTTTGCGCTGTGCCCTTGACGTAAGCAGTTTAAGCATAATTTTAATGATTTTGCCTTTTGCATTCTCGCGTCTAATGAGAAAGATTTAAATTTAAGACACCGATATAGTGCGTGGTTGTTACTACATAATGGACACATATACGGTCTCTCAGAAGGAAGAGATTGAGGGCTGACTACTAATGTTTTGTGGCGATAATGTGTATTTTCACTGTATCGGCGCTTATTATGAGTATCCTCCATTGTTTCTAAGAGGTCAGCACGACCTTTAATAAATTGCAAAAACATTGCAAGAGTGGGTAAGTCCGCTAAAGTACTACGGTGTTCTTCCCATTCCCGTGTAGTAGCAGTGTCAAACTTTTGTGAAATTGTGTAAATTATGAGTATGTCCCAATGCTCAGTAGGCAATTTAAGGGTTTTTAATGCACGTAAATTCCTATTGACAGTATCAATGATGTTACGCAACGCCTTGGAATTCTCTTTAGATAGTGTTTCAATACTGAATATAGCTTGCAAGTGATTATTAACGAGAAGTCGCTTATTGTTAAATCTGTCACAAAGCAGATCCCAAGCTACATCGTAATTTTCCGCCGAGAAGTCAAGCGATCGTACAATCAGAGCAGCACTATCTTTTAATGCAGCGCGTAAGTAGTGAAATTTGTTTATTTTAGGTATCGTTTCATCTAAGTGAATAAGTGAGCTGAACGTATCGTGAAATTCCAACCAGTCCTGATATTGTCCCGAAAAGTTAGGCAAATGAATGGTTGGCAACTTAATGTTTGGCCTTCCGTGATGCCCACAAGAACCTGAGACTGACCTGGACTCGTGCGCGAGGCCCGCAGAGCTCCCGCTTCTCTCCACCACCTCTCGAGCAAGCGCGACTGCACCGAAGTACCTCGATTCAAACGTTTCACGGTCCGAGTAATGCTCGTCTGGAATTTCAGATATGTTTTCTATGTCAGATTGCACAGAATCATAATCGGAATAAATCTCTTCAATTTTCGTCAAACGAATGTTTAATTCGCTAACCTGCAATCTGCTTAATTGCGGACAACTGTCTAGAGATTTTAAATAGTTCTCAAATTGAGTAACTTTCGTTTTGAATGTAGCTCGTTGTTTAACTAATATTTTTATATCCATTTTATCCATTTGTTTTTTATGCACTGACTTAGTTTAATGTACTTACGACGAGTAATATGACCAAGTGTGATACTGTAAGCAAGAAAGTTAGGCAAGAAACACAGTTAACAACAAATAAATTAATTATTGGAATACTTAAATGTTGTTTTTATGAAGCGTAATGATGGTGCAGTGAGATATGCGAAGTTCGTAAACAGCTAAGTAGCAAGCTGATAAGCCAGGTTGCAGTTACCGGGCGCCGAGATCCAAGGTCAAGGCCCGCCCGCGCACTCAGCAACAGCTGGAATATGCAAAAAACACTGCAATTAACACTACGTGTAGCTATGTTCGGCTAATCTTTAGGTACAATATGAGGTATGTATGTAACTAATTATTATGATAACTTTGCAAAGAATGTAAGCGTTAAAAATTGTTAATTATTCAGGTATAAGTATCACAATTTAGGATTATTCGCGTTTAAAGTGCGAACGTGTGAAATAGGATGAAATTGTAGTAATGAATTACTATAATTATAAGAAATGAACAGTAACTGTGTACTAGAAATGATTAAAGGCAATATAGTTTGGTTGATTCGCTTTTAAAGTGCGAATTTAAGTAGGTAGGCAAGTATAGGTACCGTTAGGTATGCAATGCAATTAGCTATGTAAGAAATTCGCTTTTAAAGTGCGAATTTAAGTAGGTAGGCAAGTATAGGTACCGTTAGGTATGCAATGCAATTAGCTATGTAAGAAATTCGCTTTTAAAGTGCGAATTTAAGTAGGTAGGCAAGTATAGGTACCGTTAGGTATGCAATGCAATTAGCTATGTAAGAAATTCGCTTTTAAAGTGCGAATAAAAATAACACTACGTAAACACTTAAAGAGGGATTCGTCTAGCAGAGAAAAGATCGGAACGAACTCACGGTAACGCTACTCTCCCAGGTTCTCACTTTCACTTTCTCCACAGTAGGCGTGATTTGCTCTTCCGATTAATGACAATTCTCTCAGCACAGGTGAATCTTCTGCTCCTTATTGATGCTTTTAGGTTGATTGTGAACTCCTTTTCTCGAACTGTCCACGTAACGGCCCGTTAACTGTTCGCGATCCTTTGTTCCCTTGTGCACGATGTATGGGTGTGGTTTTTCTTTATTCGGCTCGTGGGACCATATGATGAAACAGGAGCGAGTAGTCGTTCAGGCGGTGGACGGAGGTGAGAAATAATGAAGAACTTCTTGAATTTTGACTCCCTTTACTCAATTAAAGTTTTACATAAAAAATAACGTATTCGCTTGGTAGATGTATAATTGAGAGTGGGGCGCGGTCCCGTCCGCGCTGGCTGGTCGCTGATGCATGTGAGTGTGTGTGTGCCTGTGCTTGCATAGCACACATACGCTGGGCGTTAACACTCAGAAACAAATATTCATGCTCATCACACAAATATTTGCCCTTACCAGGATTCGAACCCAGGACCTTCAGCTTCGTAGGCAGCATCACTACCCACTAGGCTAACCGGTCGTCAAAAAAAAAAGGATGGTTTAGCGTTAGTCCTTACAATCTTCCAAATAAACTATGTTAATATTCGTGACCGTTTCCAAGTCAGAGTTCATCAAACTTATGTGCAAAAATCTGCATATTACATCTTTACCGGAGAAAAAGGTCAATGACATCACTAGTTAACAATCTTTTAAGGGATGAAAACTGTGCTTTTCATAAATTGAGTTTTGCGGATTATTCAGCAATGTCAAATTCAATCCAAAAATATTTTGGTAGGAATATAGAATTTTTTTAAGCTACGTTACACATATCTTAATTACTTAAACATAGTTCGCATCACAAAACTATACGTACCTAATTGAAACACTTAAAACGGCAGCACATGAAAAGGGTGGTAAGCTTGAAGCTTTAATTTGAAACACTAAATAAAAAATAAAAAAAATGAAACCTTTGTTACATAGTCTAATATTGAAATAAAAAATAATTTAGAAGTGGCACTAGAAACGAATAAATTACTCACAAAATAATATCTGTGAAGAAAACGACAATTTCATAGGTAAGGACCTAATATACATATATTTAAATGTTTGCAGTATTTTTATTCTCCTTAGTATTCCATTATACTGCTCTCATGATTTTTTTTAAGGTTCATCGAAACCATCCACCCTGTATATCTATGCATTCCGTATGTAGACGTTGCGACACACGGTACCTGTTGTGCTAAGTCGTGCGACATATTGCGGCGAGACGTCTTATAACAACAACGACCAATACCAGTTCCCAAGCCCTTGCCGACGATATTAAGTTGACAAGTTGTAGATTACATACAACAGAAGGTGCATCGTAATTGCTGGAGCACACAGAAGTTAATATATGCAAATCATCATAATCATAATCATCAGCCGGAAGACGGTCACTCCTGGACATAGGCCTCCCCCAATGAGTGCCAAAGTGACCGGTCCTGCGCCACCCGCATCCAGCGGACTCCAGCAACCTTTACCAGAAAATACGTAATGATGTTTACGTCACACCTGACCATAATGCGAGTTTTACTGCACGCCACGCGTACGGGAAAACTCGCATTCTGGCCAGGTAAAGACGTAAAATTTTGTACTCAACACGGGCGGTAATTCGTAAAGCCCCAGAGCGCATATTTATGGCCACAAACACCTGCGATCTGGGGCATTAACGAATTCACCGCCCTAGTTACGTAATGTACTATTACGTCACACCTGGCCATAATGCAGTTTTACTGCACGCTGCGCGTACGGGACAACTCGCATTGTGGCCAGGTGAAGACGTAAAATTTTGTCACAAAAAACCTGCGATCTGGGGCATTCACGAATTCACCGCCCTAGTTACATAATGTACTATTACAGTACACATGGTGCTGCTTTCCCGCACTAGTGCGGAAAAGAGCACTTTCCGTGAATAAATATGTCAAAAATTCACGAAAACTGGCGCGAGATTTGACAGAATTTCTATGAAAATAGCTGTCACTCAGTAGAAATCTTGCGCCAGCTTTCGTGAATCGACCTGTACATTAAAACGTTGTACGATA
This sequence comes from Epinotia demarniana, assembly GCA_945867215.1. NCBI lineage: Eukaryota > Metazoa > Arthropoda > Insecta > Lepidoptera > Tortricidae > Epinotia > Epinotia demarniana. The sequence goes on along the minus strand of OX244277.1, from coordinate 4,188,114 downwards.
CACGTGCGAATTTCCTATTTTCGGCACTTGTATCATAAATAACTTTTGAAAAGCGAATGCTTGAATTGTATAATATCTTCTTCTTCTTGTGTCTGTGACCATCTATCTTATTGAACACAATTTTAAACAAATAAATGACTTACTGAATTACTTGCAATAAGGACTTTTGTGAGTTAGGGCCGCACGCAGTGCAGGATAACTGAGGTGTTTATATGAATACTTCCAAAATACAGGGCAAGATCGATAATCACTCGATACGCTCGTATATTAATGTACTATGCAATAAATAAATTCAAATTGAAGTCAACGGTTGACTCAATTGTTCACGTTTATTTAAAATCAGATGACTGAATATGATGTTAGGTATCTTTAATTCAAAGATCATGACCATAGCATTTCAATTACATATCTACGCTGAAATGTGGTCCAGACATCTGGATCGAAAACAATAAGCCTGCATTGCGATTGAACACAAATACGTTTTTGTTGAGCTATTATCTTGTTCTAAAACTAATTTGAGACAAACTTTGTGCCCACAGGTATGTAATATAACTGAAATATTCAAATTCAATTCAATTTAAATTTATTAAAGACAACTAGGGGTCCACTGGTGTTAGTTATTCTTAGTCTAGGTTAGTACTTAATGGTTAAAAGGGATTTGGTGCGGTCGGTAAGTATTTTTGTCAAGGGACAATCAAACTTACCAGCTATCATTTTCAAGATGCTGTTGCTGCTCCCGCGCATTCTGTTCAGAAGAGAGGCAGACTTTTTGCGCCAAACGGCGTCAAAGCCGTCTGTCTGTGCGCGCCTCGGCAAACATAAGTGACGCACTGCAGAAGCGCGGCAGCCGCAACAGCGCCCTGAAGGCATTATTAAATTGGGTGCGCAGAGCATTGTAGGGTAGTTTAGCCGGTTTTCGGCCAGTTAAGCAAAATTTTGTATTCAGATGGATTTATTGAGTGCTTATTTGGTAAAACCTAGTTCTGTATATTATTTATACAAACCAAAATATAATGCAGTTTTAAAGTTTGTATCACATTTTACCACTACTAACATAGTTTTTTTTTTATAATAAAGAATACCAGAAAGTAGCAATTTAGCTAGATTTCGGCCGACTGTTTTGGTTTACGGCCGCTTATTTACCAATTCTCGGCCACTGTTCTTATATTTTTCAAATGATTCTTATTTCAAACGCGATAGGTTTCAATTTTGAATAAAACGATAAAAATATCACAATCAATGTTTAATATTTTAATAATTCAGATATAGAATAATTTACATACTCTTCATTAAAATTTCCATCCACATATAACAATCATAATATGTTTAAAGTTTTAAAAATTAAAACAGAGAATATCTTCATGCTCTTCTTCAACATTTCCAGTCAAATATGGATGAGGACCAAATTCTTGGGCAGTAGTTAGCCTAGTTAATCGGTAGTAGTTAAAAATACCCGTTCCGGCAAATTTTGTCACAACGGAACTTTTTAACTACTACTGATTAACCAGGCTAACTACTGGTCACGAAGTTGGTCCTCGCCAATATATCAATCATAATATGTTTAATGTTTTAATAACTAAAATATAGAATATTCTTCATCGTCTTCTTCATTATCCTCTTTTTCAACATTTCGATCGATAAGGTCTTCGGTTAACGTCATCGTCGGGATAACGTCTTCTCCAGTCTGTAGCCTTATTTTATCAGTCTTTTTAATCTCTTTAAATAGTTTTGTGTCAAGCCTTCTTTCTTCAGCATTTATTTGTTTTGTTGCCGTAGTTTTTAAGTTTTTCTGTTCGCGTTCCGTCTTTCTTTTATTCTTTTCTTCAATCCTTTTATGTCTTTCCCTTTCCTTTAACTCCGCTGCTTTTATTCTTTTTTCGTCACGTTCCGTCTTTCTTTTATTTTTCTCTTCAGTAATTTTTTGCTTTTCTTTTTCCTTTGCTTCGTAGTAATCTCTCCATTTTTGTGCTGAAATAGCACTGGGAATCTTAGTAATATTTTTGGGTTTATTTTTGGTGTTAGTCGGTTTATTAGTAAAAATTAAATGTTTTTCAAATGGATCAACTGAGATTTCTTGATTCGCTAAATTTTCTTTCTCAGTTCCGTCTTCGTTGACTATCAGAATTTCGATGTCGTTGTCATTAAATGGTAAAACTACTTTTTTGTTTTTAGAAATTGGTGTTGAAGATGCATTGTTCTTGAGTGTCGTATCACTGTGCACTTGTGCTGTGGTAACAATCTTCGAATTATTTGCTATGCTGCCGGTGGGCGAAGAATTTGGTTCTTGGTCTTTAAAATTGTCATTGGTTTCTGTAGTAATTTCCATCAAAATATGTCTTTCGCTATTGTGTGGCAAATTCAAGTCTGATAAGCTGATAAGCTCTATTTCGTTAAGCGATACAAATGATCCGACATCAGGCAACGGGATGTCTTAAAGGATGTCGCTGTTAATATCAACAGCTATCTTGTCTGTATTGGCTTGTTCAAGCAAACATGGAGTAGAAGATCTAGCAACTTCAGTAGAGGTTCTTGGATTTTGGGAAGTCGACCGTCGTTTCTCCTTTATGTTATTTTTTGCCAGCTCTATTTCTCTGCAGACTATTGCCGGGTCAACACCATTCCTTAATAAATTGGTTTTTATATAAGTTATTACTTTATGGGCACCAATAAAATCACGTTCTGTTAATTCACTTTCATTTGTGGCTAATGACTTGTTATTTATTCTTTCTTGAAAATCTTTAACACATTTCTACATCCACTGCTTCTACATCGAAAGGAAATAATCCACATTTACGAAATCCGTTTTTGATACTCTGTGTCAAATCTTTATCAAGTGCTTCTTTGAACACCTTACAAAAGTTGGTTTTGGTAACGGTGCTGTTATGATTTTCCGGTCTAGATTGCCAGTCGCTCACAGTCTTTTTCCACTCTTGCTTAAGAGGCCGAAATACACTTACATCGGCTGGCTGCGTAATATGAAATGTGTTTGGAGGCAACGCGTATAAAATAATGTCATTATTTTCACAAAAGTCACTTAAAGCCATCAACATGTGAGATTTATGTCCCTCCACAAATAATATTACTGGCTTTTTTATATTGCTTTTATCTAGCCAACTATTAAAGTCGTTTGCTATATATTCGTAGAAAACGTCGGAACGCATCCAGCCGGATTCCGTTTTTCCTATAACCCATCCCTCCAGCATGTTTTGTACCACTGCTTTCGGTGGTCTTACGTACGGGAACACAACAAGCGGGAACACATTTTGCCCGATGCAGTCATTGTTATGAGGACAGTAAGATTTTCTTTTTCGTTGCCCCTTTTTACAGTATAAACGTTTTTGTAAACCTTAGGTGCTAATACTTTTCCTGTGGATGGACATAAAGATACTCCAGTTTCATCCCCATTTAGTACTCAGTCAGGATCTTTCATCATATCCTCTAATCTTCTTTCAGCAATAAAAGATCCCAGATCTGCAAACCATTTCCTAATCGAGCTCTCTTTGACTGATTCCCTAGCTTTATTAATACTTTCAGGTTCACGAACACTGATTTCTGGATGCCTCCGAAGAAAATTTTGATACCATGTTTGTCCAGGTCCTTTTCCTTCCGGAAGTTTTTCTGCCTTTCTCATATCTTGAATAATGTTTTTCACTGTTTCTAGCAATTGTTGCTTATTTACAGGTATCCCACACTTTGCTAAGTTAATAATCCAGTCTACAATTTTCTGTTCACCATTAAAGCCTAATAAAGGTTCTGGACCTACTTTGCGAGGCTTTTCTACCATTCTACCCAAAAGCCTATCTTGGATTGTGGCACGAGGTACAACATATTTACGACATGCTTCTCTTATGGCCATATTATCAGTCCTTATAGCATGAAGAGCTTGTGCTAATGCTTCTTCTGAATACTGAAAATGTCTTCTTTTTTCTTTTATGTTTATTTTCTGAATTTCTCTTTCTTTTGTCTGTCTTTTTCTTTTTTCTTTTTGTCTTCTAAATCATTTTGAGATTTCTTGGTAGGAGCCATATTGGTTGGCTTGATGTTCTGCTATATGGATCGAAAAATAAGTGTTTATTAGATATGGTGTTAAACACGGCCAAAAAATAGTTCATTAGTACCTATTTAGTTCTTGACCTTAAAAATTCGAAGCGGCCGAAAAATAAAATTAAAACAAATTTAGTTTTCGGCTCCGCTTTATTGGGTGGCGGAAAACTAAATTTATTTAACTAATTTTCGGCTGCTTCCCATTTTTAAGATCGAGAACTAAATACAAATGAACTGTTTTTCGGCCGCTTAGTAAAACACGGCCGGCAGCTAAAATAAATTCTACCAATTTTCGGCCGCTTTCTATTTTTAAGGTCGAGAAGTAAATACAAATGAACTGTTTTTCGGCCGCTTAGTAAAACCCGGCCGGCAGCTAAAATAAATTCTACCAATTTTCGGCCATGTATATGGTAGTGGCCGGAAATTTACTTTTTAAACACTCATTGTCGGCCGTCCTTGGATCTCTATATTTTAAGATCTCCCTCTATGTTTTGTTTTAAAAAGGCTGATTTACACCTGGAATACAAATTAACAAATTCATGGACATAAATAATTGTCTGATTAGTTAATTTATAATATTATCTTTTTATGGGCCGAAAACTAAATAAATAATTTTTGGTTTTCGGCCTTTACAATTTAGCTAGGCCAAAAAGTAGCTTTTCAATATCTTATTTTCGGCCGCCAAATACCAAAGAATTCAAAGCCGATTTAGATCATATATTTGTTAAGACACATGTGGCCGGCAGCTAAATGCGTTTATAAGCTTTTATCCAAATTAATATTTAACAATATATTGATTGAATACATTTTAATTTAAATGCAAATGTGTGAAGCGAAAATAATAGCCTTCAAGTTGTTTCTCGGCCGAGAGGCCGGAAACAAAAAGATTTTACGAAATGTAATCTAGTCGTCCGGCCATCTGATTTAAAATGGTTTTGCTAAATATGTGAATCATTTTAATCTAATTAATATTAAATTAACTCATCTACAATGCATTAAAGTAATAACAATATTTCAGAAACTAAAAAAACAACATGTTTACTTACCTTGAACAAAAAGGCGCGCACTATTTTATTCCTTAAATTTGACACACGTCCACACGTTAAAACTGCGGCGTCGCACTGACTTGACAGTTCGCATAGTATTAAGCGACCAAATTTAGGAGGCGTGGGCGTCAAATGGATTCATGCGATAACACTATTTTTTTGAACGATTTACGTAAAGTTTTCTTATTATTGTAGTTTTACCACGTAACGGCCGAAAACCGAGGGGGGCCGGCCAACCGGCTAAATTACCCTATGCCTTTTGGTATATTTGAACCACAGACTAGCCGAGTACAGTGATGTGCAGTACGCTTCAAACAGCGTTATTTTCACCGTATCCGTACATCGAGCAAATCTGCGGGCCAACATGTTCGCCCGGACTGACAACGCTCTGCGCTCCCTCTCCATATCTAGATAGAAGAAGGTCATCAGTTACCAAATGCCCAAGATACTTAAACGAGAAGACACGTTTAAGAGGGATATTATTAAGCATTAAAGGTGGAACAAACCTTGGGCATTTGGTTCCCGCCTTAAAGACCATATATTCAGTTTTGGACACATTGTAAATCAAACCATGAGATGTCGCATATGACTCACAAACTGCAACTAGCTTTCTAAGTGCGCCGATTGAGGGGGCCAGGAGAGCCATGTCGTCCGCGTAACTGATGTTATTGACACACACATCGTCAATAAAGCAGCCGACATGCGTAGGTACTACTGAGTTCCTCAATCAACGCATCAACGTATAAGTTGAAAAGCAGCGGTGAGCTCAATCCTCCCTGCCTCACCCCGCATTCCAACTTCCAGGGATCCGAAAACTCATCTGCCCATTTTACAAGATTCTCCTGATTCAAGTACCAAGACCTGAGAAGGGAAGTTAGCTCAGATAACTGAAATATGAATATGGATTCCATATTAAGGGCGAGTTGCACTAAACCGTCCATAATCGTCAGCGGTGTTCGTTAAAATCTGAGTGTATGGCAAGTTTGACAAGTTTCTATCTAATGACAGTTGATCGGTCTGGTTTAGGTGGACCGATTAAAGCCCGCGTCATATTAGAGCCACGCCGCGGGCGCAACACGTGGGATTGCCAATCGGTTACATACATTTAGTATGAAGTACTCGTAAGGCGTGGCGACACGCGGGAGTATCCTCGCCTGCGCGGCGCGCAGGTGCAGGGGTATGGCAATAACGGGGCGCGGGCGACATACATAAATAAATAAATAAATAAATATAAGGGGACAATCTTACACAAATCGACCTAGTCCCATAGTAAGCTCAGTATGGCTTGTGTTATGGGTACTAGACGACGATAAATATCATCATCATCATTTATTTAAGAGCTTGGCTCTTGTCGGTGGAGTAGTCCATTACTCCTTTTTTGAGGAAGCATAGTGTGGTGGTTTCCCCCTTGCCTTCCACACCGCAGTACACGAACCGAGGTTCACCCGCTCCGTGATGTCCAAACAAGAGCCCTTCCAGATTCCTATCTTCGTTCTCCAGTCGGTACTAGTGCTACTGCTGCCTGACACTAGAGGATTGCTTATTTAATGGCGGCAACTACTCGCCATGTCACAGAATCGTCGTCGGATATTGTAGCTTTTTATAGAGTAGCCCCTCCTACAAGCCTACCCACTACATCCTGATAACCCTGCCGCTGCGTGGTCGGGGACTGCTTATTCAGTATATTCGCAGCTAACCATCATATCTGATGGCCATTCCACTATCCGCCGCCTGTGACGATAAATATAATAGATATAAATATTTGAATACATAGAAAATATCCATGACTCAGAAACAAATATTCGTGCTCATCACACAAATTTTTGCCCTTACCGGGATTCGAACCCAGGACCTCTTGCTTCGTAGGCAGGGTCACTACCAACTAGGCTAAAGCGGTCGTCATTACATATACATACCACTGCGCTCGCGCGCCGGTTTTAGCGAACATTTTAGAAGTCTCAACAACATTCTGAAGGGGTTCTTATATGTACGCGAAGGGCGCTGTAGGCTTGTTTGTTATATCTGTGGGCCAGACTGCTAGAGCAAAAACATTGTCAATAAGCCTTAAGGGGCTCCACGCGCTTTTTGACTAGTTTTGAGTTGATATTCCTCCGTCAAAGCTATAGATAAATTTAAGATATTTAAGAGATTGACCAATGTTGAAACAGCTCGCTTAGTTTATTATAGTTATTTTCACAGTGTGATGACATATGGGATTCTGGTTTGGGGTAAAGCAGCTGATATACAGACTGTCTTTGTATTACAAAAAAGGGCTATTCGCTCAATATATTTATTGAGTTCACGAGAATCCTTAAGAGACCGTTTTAAGGAAATTAATATTATGACTGTAGCATCTCTATATATATATGAGAATATTATTTATGTAATTAAAAACATCGATTCTTTTACAAACAATTCGGATATTCATAAGCTCAATACTAGGAACAAAAATAAAATTGCAATTAAAAAGTTTCGCATCCGTAAAGTACAGAGGTCATTTTTGGGTCAATGTAGCCATTTCTTCAACAAGTTACCTGACGAAGTTTTAACATTACCCCTCCCAGCTCTTAAAAAATATTTAAAAAAGACATTGATGTCAAAAGCTTATTATAGAGTTGAAGACTATATGACTGACAGAAATGCATGGCCCAGACCGGAATCAAAATAGCCCTAATCTGTCGTGTTGTTTGACTTTTGTTTAATTTTAAGGTATTTGACTGGTTCTCCTGCGGTACTGCTGGTGACTAAGATTATTTTGTTAAAAATTGCTTACTGTTAAGTTTGTTCCGGTGTTTCCTCTTGACAATGGTCTTATATTTGGAAACGCTAGTAGAGTCAGACCTGTAAAAGTGCCATTGCGGCCCACTTGCAAAATAAAGTTCATTTATTCATTTATTTATTCATTTAAGGCACAAGCACTTATCGGTTCACCAATCCTTTAGATACATTTGCACGAGAGTTTTTTAAACATTTAATATTTATTGAATGAACGATATTAGCACAGATTATACAATAGTTCTACGAGATATTAGTAAGTAATTGCATTTTTATACATGAAATCAACATATTTACTGTTCCTTATTGACGTCTCTAACAACCCAGGAGAAATTATTTTTTATTTTATTTTTAGCTGTTTTTCACAAAAATTGGTGGTTTTTTGGCCTGGGATTGCCAATGTTTGATGCCATATATCTCTAAAACTGTGAGTTTTAAAGACAGTATGGGATACTATTTCGGTAACCCTTGTTGTTAATACAACAAGCTATAAAAAACACGAGAAAACCGACAGTTACAGATCGAAGGTTATTGGGAGCTAGGGGCCCCTTAAATAAGGTTATCACAAGGTTAAACAGTCTACCCACAATAGTAAGTTGGTGCAACCAACCCTAAGTTGTTTTAAGCCGTCGCTAGTCGTAAGTTGCGGGTTACCATATTTGGCACTGTTGTTTAAAAAACGTTGTAAAGGATGACTCACGCTAGAACGGGCCGTGACGGGCCCGGGCCTTTATCGTGACGAGCCGTCAACGAGCTTATTTGCTTGTCATATTTCACTAACGTGCCGTGTCCGAGCCTACACCGAGCCGAGCCTCGTCCGCACCTCGGCCACCGGGCCGGTAAATCACGCAAACGACATGTCACCGAGCTCGCACCGGGCCGGGCCGACACCGGGCCGACACCGGGCCGCTTGCGAGCGTTTCGTGCCAATCACGACGGGCAGCGAACGGGCCGCGAACGGGCCGCTTCCGCAATTTAATGTCATTAACAATACAATCGTAAATAACATGCGTTGAATTCTGTCTGGCTGTTATTTTTTCACACTTGAACCATAGAAGATGGAATTCGGTGTGGACATAGTTTGCAGAGGCGGATCGAATCGGCAGCATGTTAGACTTCACTTTAGTAGTGAGTTTGCCTGGGCCTTGTGCGTCTGGTGTTATTGAAGCCAAATATGCAAAATTAAGCGCACACCAATCGGCCGTCTTATTGGTTTCAATGCACTTACTAATGACGTTGCATAAATGTTCTGCTGCCAGGCTTCTCACTCCCTTAGGAATATGACGAAGCACCGGCACCGATGTTTATTAAGAGCGGCGAGATTCTCGAATGCGTTGGCAACATGCGGCGAACCCTGAGTCTGTGTAGTGGCGCGGTCAGGCTGGCTGGTGCGGGGAGTCGCCAGAGCGGATGTAAGCTGGGGTATGTAAGGGGGCGCTGCTGAGACACATTCTTGTGTTTGTGCCCTATGTGTATTTTAAGGCCATGCGTCGTGAACCTACGGAGCGTGCGGGGTACATAGGGGCGCGCATTTTTTTCGTTGTAATTTTTAATCTATGGCCGCTAGAGGGGCGCCGATGAGGTGAGGCACTCGACATTTAATCCACCTCTGGCAGTTTGAGTGCTGGGGAAACATTAATTCAATTATTTATTTAGCAAGAAAAAGATTGAATAGCAATCATAGCATAAACAACAACATCGTGCTTGTGCATGCTCACTGATCCAGCGAGCCAACATAGGGGTAGCCCATCGGCACGCCAATGCGCTCACCCCGTATCATGGTCGGCCTTGTCACACGATAAGTGACACGATAGAGCGTCCGTCTCGTTCTGTCTAACGGTGTCAGCCAGTCCAGACACTGGACGCGGTTGGGGCTGACGCGCAAACGCGAGAGGAGCGATTGCGCATCTCTTCCTGGTAACAGTCGCGAAGCCGTGCGCTTGCGCCTCCGCGAACACCGTGGACGCGCTGCACCAGTGCACCGCGCCCCATCAGCACCCGGAACGCATTGTTGTACTGCATTCGTAAAAACTTAGAATAATTTAAAACTTTAGAATACCATTATACGCCTGCTGCGTGTAGTCGACCCACAGGCCGCTAGTGTACAAGGAAACGCAATATGCTTTAAATAGCGCGAGCTTCGCCCATCCATACGGACCTGCGGGCCAACATATTGCTTCGGCCCGCTACCGATCTCCGCTCTCGCTCTATGTCAACATTGTCTTATAAGTTATCAGTGACCCAGCGACCCAAATATTTAAAATGTGTGACTCTCTTTAGAGTGACTCCGGGGAGTGAGACAGGCGGCAATGATGCGTGTTGGAATCATCAGTAGTATTCCCCGGAACATTGGAAAGTGGTGGCAACTGCCGTCAATATTGCCGGGAAATATTAAAATAGTTAAATTAAACCTTTTTTACCTGAAACACAGGGAATCCTAGTTCAGGCTCTTGTAATTATCCCTTAATATTATTTTATGCATACCTATAGTCAAACGTCTGTAAAATAAGTTTCCAATAAATGATCGCTGGTTCGGCGGCTGAAAATGCCGCCAAGCTCAAACACACAAAGTACTCTGCCTTGGAACCGACTTATGATTTCGTTCCGGTTGCTCTGGAGACAGCTGGGCCCTGGGGCAGTGAGGCTCTCGGGCTGTGCAAGGAGTTAGGCAGACGATTAAGGGAGAGGGGTCTTGACCCCCGCTCTGGATCATGGCTCGTCCAACAGGTCTCCATTGCTGTTCAGCGAGGCAATGCCGCTAGCATTTTGGGGACCTATGGTTCGGGCTTGACGCAGAGCGGGATGTACTCGTAGTTTTACGTACCTATTTTAATTTAATAACAAATTGTTTGTTATTTTCTCTCTATAGTTTTTAATATACTTACCTGTATACTGAATTATTATGAATAAATAGCCTATTTATATACAAAAAAAGAAATTCTTATTCTTATATTTCTTGTAAATGCAAGTCTGACGCAACGATGAAAACGCGGGCGCTATAGTACCTGCCTATGCGTGTGGAAATCTCCCCGACCAAATGCGTCAATCGACCAAAAAATAATAATATTACGAGTGATCTCTCTGTTAGATACTCTGCGGCACATGGTTTGAGTGCTTAGTTGCTCTTAGCGAGTTTAATGCGGGACGCAGTCTTGTATTACGCCGTGTTTGTCTGTGAGTTTGCGACGAACTACGGAAGTACGGACGCCGTGTTCCTCATTATTACTGTAACATGTGGGAGGAGCAATTCAATATAATGTAATGCATATAGCTACTAACTTCTGCCCACGGCTGTGCCCGCGTCCTCATACTCATACTCGTTTATTGATAAAATATAAAGGTTTACATGACGACTTTGACGACCGCTTTAGCCTAGTTGGTAGTGACCCTGCCTTGACCCAAGAGGTCCTGGGTTCGAATCCCGGTAAGGGCAAAAATTGATGTGATGAGCATGAATATTTGTTTCTGAGTCATGGATATTTTCTACTTATTTAAGTATTAATATCTATTATATATATCGTCGTCTAGTACCCACAACACAAGCCTTACTGAGCTTACTATGGGACTAGGTGGATTTGTGTAAGATTGTCCCCTTATATTTATTTATTTTATTTATTTATTTGCATGTCAAAATACTATGTAAATTTTGTATTCTAGCTTAAGAAACTCATCCCGTGTTTACATCGTTGCTTCATACAAACCCATATCACGTCCTTAAGGGATGATTTGGGGGATAAAAACTATCTTATGTCCTTCCCGGAGACTCAAACTACAAGAGGGGGTTGAGGGGGAGTTTAGTTTTTACAACGTTAATATTCAAGTTTTCACTTCTGCCTGTTATTATGGCTGTGGTCTTCTGCAAGGCGGAGGTACTTCCCCAGTTGGGCTGCTCCACATTCGAGCGGGATAACATTTCGCTGTGCCCTACAAAAATTTGGCCGCAGCTGAAGCACAGGGTTTCATTCGCTTCGCTCCCTGGTTCGATAAGTAAATATGCTGGAGAGTGTCATAACATACTTTACTTCACACCTGGCCATAATGCGAGTTTTACTGCACGCTGCGCGTACGGGAAAACTCGCATCGTGGCCAAGTGAAGACGTAAAATTTTGTACGCAACACGGGCGGTAACTCGTAAAGCCCCAGAGCGCATATTTATGGCCCTCACCTTCGGTTCGGGCCACAAACACCTGCGATCTGGGGCATTCACGAACTCACCGCCCTAGTTACGTATTGTACTATAACATCTCAGATTTCATGTCAAGTGGCAGATTGAAGTGTCATTCGTATCTAGAAACGTTTCCACGACTTTTCACCTTTTGGATCCCAACGTTACATCACCATCTATTATAATAAATAAGGAACGTAATCACCGAGCATTCGGAGCGAACGTAAAAATAATACGTAAAACGCTAAAAGTGAAACCGGGAATCATCTCCGTCAGGATTTATGGCCACTTAATATCGTGGGGGTTTGCGCCGCGGCGAGTGACGAATGTTCGGGGTGGCGCAGCGACCATTCACAAATCCGTTAGTACCGAGCCTCATTGCAGACATATCCTCCTAGCGTTATTTCCGGGGTCCGCTTTGACACCGAATCCCAAGATTTGGCATAGCACTAGTTTTACGAAAGCGACTGCCATCTGACCTTCCTACCCAGAGGGAAAACTAGACCTTATTGGGATTAGACCAGTTTCCGCACGTTGTTTTCGGTGTTTGCTATTGTTTGCCCGAACTTCGCTTGCCCGAATTTCATTTGCTCGAATTTTATCTGCCATATTGTTGTTTTCTATAATTTTGTAGGCCATAGTCATTGTTTACCATGTGTTACCGGCATGCGGGCATTTATTAAAACTGATAACAATATGTTCCATTAGCAATTATTTGCATGTATATGCAATTATTTTTTCAAAATACAAACCTTCAATGGACTAGGTGTATGACGCCGTATTAAACAAAGTACGAAGAGATGTTAGTTACACGTACATACTTGTTAATTTACTTTGCTGTACATTGCTGGCAATTTCAATTTTGTTAGAAAATTCATGATTTTGGAATTATAGTTAAATATTTGAATTAAGGTCATAATTAAGTTAAAGAACTACGTTAATATACCCTACTTAAAAAAAGCCCGCTTACCGGTAACACACAGTATAATAAAGTGGCTACGGTAAATACCTATTCCGTACATAAGTTCCGAAAAACTATCGTACGAGCCGGAATTCGAAGCCACGACTGCCGCTTGACAGCCGCATGCGTGAAGCAGCTCGAAAAGGTCGTAACTTGCAGACATATAAAGCTGGAGCAGCGCAGCGACGCGCGAAAATCGGTCCATGAATGAGACGTCAGCGCGGCTCGATCTACAATAAGTAGTAATTTGAATACCCAAACGGCACGCGACGCGCCAACGCGCCATTCGATCGTAAAAATCAATTCGACTTTGGAACGTCAACCTCAACGTCCTCTTGTTGCCGAGACAAATGGCGCGTCGGTGAATGTCGAATCCACGTCGAAACAACACACTACCTCTTGGTCGTGTTTTGTTTCGACAAATGACAGCCAAGTGCCATCTACTTACATGCGCTCGTGAATGCATCACAATAGTACATTACGTAACTAGGGCGGTGAATTCGTGAATGCCCCAGATCGCAGGTGTTTGTGGCCCGAACCGAAGGTGAGGGCTATAAATATGCGCTCTGGGGCTTTACGAATTACCGCCCATGTTGCGTACAAAATTTTACGTCTTCATCTGGCCACAATGCGAGTTTTCCCGTACGCGCAGCGTGCAGTAAAACTCGCATTATGGCCAGGTGTGACGTAAAATATTGTAAACAGAAGGTAGTCTTCCGTCGGGGATGCGGTCAGCGGTGGATGCCTTGCTTCTTAAGCGGAGCTTCTGACGCTGATTGCATTATTGACAAGGTAGCTTTATAAGCAAACTTGACATCAGCGAAATCATCTTAACTCAGATGGAAGGCATTTCTTTAAGTAAGATAAGAAGAAGACAGAAGTACCTCTGACTGACCAAACCCATGTTTGACAGTTACAAAACACCGAATCAAGCTATCCCGCTCTACAGCACATCAAGTTCTCCGTCGTCTTATTCGTCGGCGGTACGCATTTTATCTGTTCATTGCGCGGTCGAGACGTGCAACGTACCTACTGTGGTTAGATGGGAACACACGCAATGAATTAGAAAAACCGCTGCCGCTGCCGCCGCCGCTCGAATTCGTGGCCGGGCCGTTAGGGTAGTCTCTTTAGCGCATCTACGTCGTCACCTAGTAAGGTCACATGTTTGGTTTCTGAAATTTTATATAAAAATATCTTCGCATATCGCAGCGCCAGGAACCCGCTAGGTTGCATTAGGAGTGTAACTAGACACCAACTACAATAATGTTGAATTTTCCCGAAAATGGATTAAATATAATGTCAAATGGAGAAAAAAGTAAAGCAGGGGATGAAATTATTACAAAGTTATCTGTTCAAAGTTTTAAGGGGGGTATATTCTGTCCCTTTTCCTCAAAACGCACCTTCATATGAAACGATTGGCATTTACTACTCTAACAAGCAATATTAAAACGGTTATAGCTTCGTAATTCTTTGAGATATCTGAATGGGATTTTCGTCACTATGCATATTATTTTGCTTCCTTTCTTTTAAAGTTATAATAATTTTTGAGTCTCCTCACGTGTTCTGCTTGTAGCCACTTTCCTCTATATACGGTTTTTCAAATGTTCCGTTCGCGTATTCGTCCCAACGCAATTTCAAGGTAAAATGTGGTTCTCACCAACCACGAATGTATCCAATATTATTATTAATGGCACATTGAAATTCGGGGTCGCCTTAACGAATATTTAATATCGCTGGAGGCCGATTTATGTGCCTGTTGAAATGTATCTTTGGTTTATGTGATCGGGGAAAGAATGAAGACTTTTTCTAAAGAGGCTTGGAGCTTTTGGCGCGTTCGGCTTTAGCTGTATTTTATTATAATGGAAGCTCTTGAAAGTTCCGAGGGGAATAACTGAGGATAAGTGCAGGGTGACGATGATGACGTCATCGAAATTTATGTCGTGATGCTGATGACCTGAGATTCATTTACGATGCCATTCGAACTAGTTTTTGGACAAGAAAAAAACTACAAAGAACATAAATAGATACCCAAAAAAATGAGTTATAGACGGACCTCGCTGGCGGCAGCTGAAACTAATTGACTTAAAAGTATGACGTCACACTTTGCAATTTGTGCTAAATCGTTATAAGGAAAATAAAGTTAATTGCTGTTTTGGTCGCGAAATCTGCGTTTAGATCAATAGTAATTGTAAAAACAACTTTAAAAGCGTAAGGATTCTATTGGCAGCTTTAAATTAACTCTTGGTCAATAAAAATAATCATTTTTTTCTAAACTTTCAAGGTCCATGTTTTTATGTTTTTAATTATTATTTTGCAATTTATGCATTATATTTGACTAAATTAATTGACTAAATAAATTCGAAGATTTTCACCGGCTAGCGGGCGCTCTGTTCATAGGCGCTTTCCACTACTTAGCGGAAAACTTACGGCTTCAGCTAGCGTCATGCTACGAAATTGCTGCCAGTGAATATGTTAAACCCTGACCTGAAAACCAAGTATCAAATTAATCCCCACGCAAGTTCTCTGAATAATTCCTATTCCCAACTTCGCCGACCACGCCAAAGGAGTCTCCGGAGCTGCTAAATACCTGCCCGGAGTCTAGGTAGCATGTTACGACATGGACTACAAAAGGTATTGGAGATAGACATGCAAGTAGCAATATCCATATATTTTATCTAAAACAGCGCCACGAATTCGTTTAACCTTTCGTTTCTGTTTTAACCGCCTTAAAAAAAAGGAGGTTCTCAAGTGTTTTTTTTTATTTTTATTTTCATTGTTTAGTACCTCAGAACTCCGTCATTGATGAGCCGATTCGATAATTTTTTTTCGTTCGTATGTATGTACATACCTTCAGGTGGGTCCCATTTTTTTCAAAATTCAGTTAGATGATGGGATCCATGAGGGGTTATTAGGCACGCGTGTAGTGATTTTGGTATTTTCTGTTATAACTCGTGTATTTACCTACATCCGGAATCATAAATTGGGTGGCGAGGAATTGATGATGAAGACCACAGATGACTTATCGAATTCCACAATTATGTACTTAAAAGTGCAAAAGTACGTCACAGGTTCTGATAAGATTCCGTTGAAATAGGAACTAATGAAGTGC
Source organism: Epinotia demarniana (assembly GCA_945867215.1). Lineage (NCBI taxonomy): Eukaryota > Metazoa > Arthropoda > Insecta > Lepidoptera > Tortricidae > Epinotia > Epinotia demarniana. The sequence goes on along the minus strand of OX244277.1, from coordinate 4,172,014 downwards.
CATTGGTGATGATCTTGGGAAATGGATGGAAGTCCTCAAATATTATCGGCTCACATACAGCGATCGGAAATCAGTTCATGTGGTAAATTGTAAAAAAGAATAGGAAATGTTCTCGTGGCTTGGCGGAGTAGGTACTAAATTAAAGTCGGTTAAAACTTTGTTTTTAGAGTAAATGATGGATAAGAGCAATAGACGGATTCCTGAGGGTTCAAATTCCGCTCGAGGCGAATAATTTTTAAATTTGTACACTTTGATCGAAATTTCAGTGTTGTGACTTTAGAGGGTTTTTCAGTTTCTAATTTAGTAACATTATACATTTCCATCAAAAATGTACATGAATCAGTCTACCTCTAAGTTTACAAGGTAATTAAAAAACCGAATGTGCCGCGCCGGAGCGCACCTGAGCGCATTTTGCAAGTTGCCAAAGGAATTTGAAGCTTTAATACAGACGTTACATTTCATATTTGAATCTATCGCGGCCGGTCGGCTCCTTGTGGACATGTACAGCTGCGCTCGGTTGTCGTCGCATCTGACCGGCTCCGTCCTAACGCCGGGTGCTAGTCGCCACGCGTTGACACACGGTGACAATTGTCAAGTTTTTGTCATTTTATTGTTATTATTTTGTTTATTTTAATGGGGTATGTGATGAATGTGATGATGATGTGAAAACTCAAAAATGATTGATTACGAGTTTTGATTATTTTGGTGAAACGCCAGAGCAATGCGACCCGAATAATTGCAACCTAAATAGAACCCCGGAACTTAAATGGTCGCATACCGTACGGTATCAGAGAAATTTCCTCCCTCGATCACTCCGGTTGCGGAGTGAGCTCCCTGTTGAGGACACACCCCTGGAGTTACAAGCGTCCATAGGCTAGTCTGACCACTTAGACTGGGCTGTAACCTTGTATGCTACTGACGTGGTAAAAAATAAATATATTTCACCTCCGCCGTTCCGAATCCCGTGCAACATTCATTGTTTCGACCGCGTGCTAAACAAAGTCTTTATTACTCCTTGGATACCGTACTTAAAGAAATTGCTGGCTCAGTGCACTCAGTGGTTGAGGGCAGGGTCTGATTGGGAAACATTTGAAAAATCAGTCAGAGGGTAAGTAATATAACATATGATAACTGTTGAGACCAAAGGGCGAAAGGACCGAAGGGCTATGTTGGGAGTTTCTCTGCGTGATCGCATCAGAAATGAGGGGTCGGTTTTTATGTTGCCGGCATTGTCACCACCAGCGCTCCAAACGTGGCAATCTAAAACTAAGTCAATTCCACCAATTTGCCTCAGTTTTGGTTTGTCAATAGGAACGTCTTCAGCGATGGAGTGATGGAGTGATTCCGCGCTCTGCGACTGTGCCGCCGAAGACCAAACCGTGGAACATGTTTTTTATGATAAGATACATTTTTTTATATGGTACTTGATGCCTATATGTAAGAGTGGGACCGCAACAGGCTACAAACAATGTACATTACACCCGCTTTCATTTCTACCTGAATATATGAAAGTCATCTAGTTCCCACTCAGGTACACCTCGCAGTAAAAGCCAGAATTAAATATTTACACAGTATCATTACGAAGAACTTAGTGCAAGCTTAGTACTAAATACTTAACTAGCTAGTCGGACAGTACCTACGGTATGTTGGTAATCACGAACTGCTTAGAACAGTTACAACTCACCTTATATAAACCAGCGTAAGGCTCGGTTGTATAAACCATCGGTAATCGTAAGTTCATCATCATCATCATCATATCAGCCGAAAGACGTCCACTGCTGGACATAGGCCTCCCCCAAAGAGTGCCAAAGTGACCGGTCCTGCGCCACCCGCATCCAGTGGACTCCCGCAACCATTACCAGGTCATCAGTCCAACTTGTGGGGGGCCTACCTAAGCCGCGCCTTCCGGTACGCGGTCGCCACTCGATAACCATTCCGCCCCAACGGCCATCGATTCTACGTGCTATGTGCCCTGCCCACTGCCACTTAACTTTAGCGATTCGGAGGGCTATATCGGTTACCTTGGTTCTGCTGCGGATAGCCTCATTTCTGATGCGATCACGCAGAGAAACTCCCAACATGGCCCTCTCCATTGCCCTTTGGGTGACTTTGAGCTTTCTTATCAGGCCCATAGTAATGGTAAGTTACATCCGATAAAATCTGGGAGGTTTGACAGTTCTCTATGAAATGACAGCTGCCAGCGCCATATTTAACGTTTACCGGCCCGTAAAGTGTAAAGTAGCGATTAATCTGTGCAGACTGATTTGCGCAGTTTTATCGATCGTGTGTATGACAAATCGTAACGATAATCTGAAACGATTTGTCATACACACGATCGATAAAACTGCACAAACGGACTGCGCAGTCAAATCGCTACGATAAATCATTGTCGTGTGTAGCAGGCATAAGGGAAACCATCTCTAATCGTAAGCGGTGTTCATTAAATTGTGAATGTATGGAAAGTTTGACAAGTTTATATGGAATGACAGCTGCCGGCGCGATATTTAACGCTGTTCGGTCTGTAAGCCTTGTGGCATGTCCGCCTTTTGTACTTTATTGATTTGTGCACTAAAGTTAAGATAAAGAAACGATCCTCAAATCAGTAATCTAACGCGCTTGTGATTGTTCTGGATTCGCAAGCGTCTATATATGGTGTCTTACCACCAGACCCTATGCTTGGTTCTCGTAGTATAAAATTAAATTAGTTGTTACGAAGCTCTGGCTGAAGGTAGTCTGGGACCGAGTGTCAAGAGAAAGTGAATTTAATATGTATAACAAAATTAGGGCTTTTCCGTGAGCTTTATTTTCCAAATAAGTATACTACCTATTTGCCTATAATGGCAAATACAATACAAAGTAAAGTGTACTTTGTATTGTACTTCTAATAAAAAAAAAAACTCAAACTTGCAATGAAATATGGACGTTGTGTTCTTCATAATGGAGCGACCACACCGGTGCGTTACGCTGCGTATACGCGTTGACGTGTCGAATGCGTCACGTATTCTTCATACATTTTGCTGCGTTTACGGTGCGTTAGCGTATTTTGAGCAGCGGTGTGGTCGCTCCTTAATGCGTTTCGAAGTGTCACGTTTCGGGTGCAGCGAGAAAATTGTATGCAAGATGGTTTTTTTTAATTTCCATTCCACAACTCTTTGTTAATTTCCATTGGCACAGCATCACGGCGTTCAGCCATGAAAATTAAAGTTTCATTTCATGGAGTTTATTTTATTTATTTCATTGTTTGTTTGACATACATACCTCTGCGTGAAAAGGGGTTGCCAGCCTCATAACTATCTTCTTACTTCCCTCTTTCTCTCTCTAGTCGTTCCCTCATGACTGAGGATCGTGGTCATCAACAAGGTTCACACTTGGAGTGAACTATTTGTTTCCATCGGCTTCTGTCCATCGCGGCCCTGACGATGGAGCTAAACCTCGGGGCCTGGAGTCTTTTATTTGGTCGGTCCATCTGGTAGGAGATCGGCCTCGGGCTCGCTTGCCATTTGTGTTCCCAACTACGATCAATTTCTCCAGCCTGTCATTACCCCTTCGCATTATGTGGCCAAAATACGAAAGAATTCGTTGGTGGCATATCGTGGACAGGCGGGTTTTTATCTTGAGCTATGAGAGGATCGACACATTTGTTCGCTTGGCTGTCCAAGGTATCCTCAACATACACCTCCGGCACCACATCTCCAAGGCATCAATCCTCTGCCTCTCTCGAGCCCGTATCGTCCACGACTCCACGCCATACAGAAAAAACCCTCTTTAATGACGTACCTACTATTAATATCACGCGGACAAAGCTCTTGAATATAGTGTCGAAAATTCGTGTAATTCGAGATATTGTGTTTCCGAGAAATTCTCGTATCAGCTGAATACCTCAAATAACGTTAAAACGAAATTTCATTAAAACCGAACGTTGTGCTTTAGTGCGGAATGATTTCATTGCTTCGGCAGTTTTGTCAATTTTGGGCGAGGCGGGAGCCACGCTTCGCCTAGACTTTTAATACTATTCTGATTTTAATAAAATCAGAAATTAAATGGACGACGTGTAACGAAACATTGCGTGAAGCAGAGTGTAACTCTTAAAAGATTACTCAGAAAAAAACCCCGATATTTTCATTTCGAATTTCATATTTCAAAACCAGCTGAACCGACTTTGTTGAAACGTAGCTAAGAAACCCATCAGCTTTTGGCCAAAAAAACGCATTAGAATCGGCTTATTCGTTTAGGAGAAATGGCAATGGCACATCACACCACACATCTAGCGCGATAAAAAAAAGAATACATGTCGTGAATGCCTATTATCTGAGACTTTCTGTACTATCGCCTGGTGAGTACAAAATGTTACGTTTTCTTCTGGTATGATTTTCCCAAGCGCAGCGGGTGGTAATTGCCTCTTTATTGTCAGGTGAGATGTTAACTACCTATGTCCATTAATAACTTCTTGTTTGTGTTTTGGCTGTGGCAAAAAAAGGAAATTAGCCTGTGTAATCAGATCACACACAAGCTCATAACTCCCCAGAGAGTTATGTAACTCCATAACTCCCGTGGGAACAATTTAGGCCATTGCCCTTCTGTATACAGGCATGGAATAACACCATTTATGAGCAAGTGTGATGAAATAGTTATTTACGATACAAGTGCCGAAAATAGGAAATTCGCACGTGTATCGTACAACGTTTTACTGTACATATAGTTCTTTCAAGTTTCGACATATGCACGGAAAGTGCTCTTTTCCGCACTAGTGCGGAAAAGTAGCACCATGTGTACTGTAAACATTGTTACAGGGGTTGAAGTGCGGGGCGATAGCTAGCAACCTATCACTGCAATATCACATTTTGTCGATCTTTTATACCCACATTTATGCTACAAGTGGCACTGAAACATACGTTTCATGTGCTCTACCCCTTTTGAGAATAAAGGCGTGAATCTACGTATGTATGTAAAAATATTGCCAATACTTATACCCTTCGAAAAATTCACTGGACGTATCCGGATTAACGTAATGGCAAAACCCTAAATACAATCCGACCCCTTGAAAAAAGGGTTTCAATAAATAAATTTTTTATATGCCTGCCGTACCGTTAATTTCAGCTTTGCTATTCACAACCATCTCTACTCGTCTCATGACTCACCCCTAGCTTGACTTGACCCTGAGACGTATTAATCAATATTAAATTAATAATACTTCGGTACAGCTGAGGGGTAGTCACGTAACGTTTTGGACGCGTGTTAAGACAGATTAACTGTCATTTTTCCATGACACTTTACGTTATGTTACGTGATAGATCTGCTGGTTTAAAGTCTAACAAAGCGATGTTTTAAAGCACGGATGTCGTGGATGCGGATATTTTGAGCCACACATCCGCGGATGTGAATGCGGTATTTGGGATCAAGCACCATCAAATATCCACTTCCTGATGATATCGCGCAGTAATCAAACACGTTGCGACTGAATTGTAATCTTTGCGATCGAAACAAATCAAAAGTGACGCCGTCAAACGTCATTCTTGTCACGTGAGTTGCGAAATAATTCAGAGCGATTACATTAACTAAATCGGAAGTTTACAGAGTCGAAATAAAGTTTTTTTGACTAATATCGGAAATACTCTGCGTTCTTATCATAACCTTACACTATGCATCTGCATAAACTCCGCATCGATATTTGCTCATGCAGATGTAGAGATTAATGCGGAACTTCCGCGCTTGCGGATGGGTAAGGACCAAATTCTTGGCCAGTAGTTAGCGTGGTTAATTGGTGGTAGTTAAAAAGTTCCATTGTGACACGAACATTAACCATAGAAAATGTACCTATGGCTAATTTTCGTGTCACAACGGAACTTTTTAACTACTGCCAATTAACTAGGCTAACTACTGGCCAAGAATTTGGTCCTCACCCGGATGCAAACGTTTGCAATATAAGGTATGTTTTATAAGTAGGAAATTCAAGAAGTTGGAAAATATTCCCCATAGATGTTAGTAAAACGAATTGTTACTTCAAAATAAAGAAAACAAAAAATATGCATATTGACGAAAATCTCATTAAAATATCTCACAAAATGACGACGCTGCAACCGTTTTAATGTTGTTTCTTAGAGAGAGAAAACCAAAGAGAAAACGCGAAACTCGACGCCGTATATAGATTCCAAAAAAACTACCAGTGGGTTGCCATTAAAATTAAATAATTTTGAATCGGTAAGTTTTTACTTTTCTAAACTATGTACGTTTGTTATTTATTTATACATGATTGTAAAGTTAAAATTGAAATATTAATTAAAAAAAATGATATTTGATTGAATCTGTTTTGTAGAAGAAAAGTTCATATTACTGTGGTAATACTTCAGGTTTTGACAACAATTGGTAACTATTAATATTCTCATAATGTGCGTAAATCTTTTTGATATGGACATAATAATATTGACATATCACCATGTTGTTGTTTTTTATTACTAATACATATTTCATAACTAATAGCTCCTAAGTCTCAGTGTAAAAAAGTAGTGTGTATGAATGTCTGTATGTTTGTCAGTCAATCTCGTAGAAACGGCTCAATTGACTGTGATGAATTTTGGCACATGGATAGTTTAAAGCCAAACCATGAAAAAGAATGTGTAGAATACTTTTACATCTGAAGTCATTCCCAAAGGATTAAAATGTCTCGTATTTAATAATGGCATTGAAGTGATAACCTTAACGCGGAAGAATTCGCTGGAAAAAGCCAGTAGGTAGGTACGTAATCGAGTGCTTTGTACATAGACAGATTGATGTACCAAGCCGAGATATGTTAGGCGATATTCACATCTAAGTAACAAAGATAATATTCACATCTAAGTAACAACGAAATAATACATTATCATGCATGGGTTGGTTACATCTGGAACGTCACAATGACAATGACATTTGTGACAGTGACATTCGGCCATCTTTGGTAACTTTTTTGGAATCTAAATACGGCGTCGAGTTTAGGAGATCGATGTCACGCTCCTCGAGCGTCATTGTAAGTGACAATCGTTTCGTATCAGCGAACGAAAAAACCATAGAATGCGAGCTTCTTACATTCCACCCAAACATGTGCCTAAAACCCGGTATGCGCATGTGCGAACTAAATGGCTGCCTGGCATCGTTTTCACACTCCACCCCCAACCCCGCATAATGGCAATGGCACCCATTCTGTGGGGCCATTTTGCGACGCAACTTAGACTTATGGGTTTTTTCCGTTCGCTGTTTTGTAGGTGCGTTTTGCGGGAAAGGGACAGACTCTTTAAACGTTGGACAATTTAAACTTTGTGTTTTTTAATCTCCTGCTTTACTTTTTTCTCTATTTGACAATAGTTTTAATCCTTTTTCAGGTAAATTAAACATGACTGGTTATTTTATTTAGTGTACACTCCTATTGCACCTCGGAGGTAGCACGAGGGTCACACCTGCCCAATATTGAAAATTACATATAGGTAATTATTATTTTCAATAGCAGTTGGTATAATTTAATTTAAGAACAAAGTTTTAACCGACTTTAATTTAGTACTCCGCCAAGCCACGAGAACATGTCCTATTTTTTTTACAATTTACCGCATGAACTGATTTCCGATAGCAAATGCGTTGATGAGTATAGAAAAAAACCGAATCGCTGTATGTGGGCCGACAATATTTGAGGACTTCCATAGATTCCCCGAGGTCATCACCAATGGCACTTCATTAGTTCCTATTTCAACGGAATCTTATCAGAACCTGTGACGCACTTTTGCAATTTTAAGTAGATAATTGATGAATTCGATAAGTCATCTGTGGTCTTCATCATCCATTCCTCGCCACCAAATTTATGATTCCGGATGTAAATACACGAGTTATAATAGAAAATACCAAAATCACCATACGCGTGCCTAATAAAATTGAGGAGTTCCCTCAATTCCTCATGGATCCCATCATCAAACTGAATTTTTGAAAAAAATGCGACTCACCTGGAAGTAAATACATCCGAACAAAAAAAAATTTCTAATCGGCTCATCAATGACGGAGTTCTGAGGTAACAAACATAGAAAAAAAACAGCCGAATTGAGAACCTCCTCTTTTTTTTGAAGTCGATTAAAAAGCATCGTGAATAACTTCAGCCCACGTAGCAAATGAATCAGATTTGCCTGATTTATGTAAAATAAGGCAACTTTTAATTTCGCCAGCCAGCTTAGCTGTTTGCTTAAAGTGGGTTATAAAACTGTCTTGTTGTGATATTTATTGGCCGCCGCCTCACCTTGGTTCACCCTCATAATACCAACGAGGTACTGTACTGTGACGGGTCGCCAGTTTATAGTACTGAAATTTACCTAAAAAGTATGTTAATATATACATTTGATTTCGAATTTTAAAAAAGGTAGCCTAAATTGATTTCAATTTTTCGATAATTATTATGAACTTTATCTGGACGCTCAGCGACATTAAGACACTACATCTCTGTAATAAATGATCTCATAAACTTCTTGGTCATTATGAAACTGACCTTGTATCTAATAATGGATAGTATTTTGTATTTTAGTTCATAAATCTTTATTTGCAATATATATAGTAATAACAGATCTTTGGCTAATGCATACAGATATCTAGACTTAAATAAGTCATGCAAATTTTTTTTTTTAGCTGACTCCCAACCAACCTACGTTAAATACTCACATTGTTAAAATATTCAGTGGTACTATAAAAGCATTTTTGTACTAGCCAAGTAAATAGTTGATGCCTTAATTTTTGTGATGCCATCCTGGAAATGTTATCCTAAGGGAGTGAAATGGGGCGTGAAAGTTTGTATGGAGCTACGATATAAACGAGTTCCACGCGAACGGAGTCGCGGGCAGAAGCTAGCTTTATATATCCATATCCATACTGATATTATAAATGGGAAAGTGTATATGTGTGTGTTTGTTTGTTTGTCCGTCTTTCACGGCAAAACGGAGCGACGAATTGACGTGATTTTTTAAGTGGAGATAGTTGAAGGGTTGAAGAGTGACAAAGGATAGTTTTTATCCCCGAAATCATCTCCTAAGGGGGTGAAATGGGGGGGGGGGGGGTAAAAGTTTGTATGGAGCTGTGATATATAAACGAGTTCCACGCGGACGGAGTCGCGGGCAGAACCTAGTAATTTATTAGTCCTGTAAGTGATAACAATTGTATTGACTACAGGAAGGACTTCAGGAACACAAACTAATAGTCAGTTTGTGTTCCTGATTTGACTATCATAGTAGTAATAGACTACTCGAATCTGGGAGAAAATGAAGGAAAATTCACCATCTCAAAATCAGTTGGAGTTATCGAATTGCTCAATCGATTTCTTCTTCTTCCAAACCAGCAATGTTTTATCCCTTTTCCATGCCTATTTTTTTTGAAATACCTTATGAAATTGACGCATTAAATTATTTTTATCCTCGCTCTGTTTTTTCGACGTTATAATAATTCATAAACTTCGAGTATAGGTAATGTCGCGTCAAAACGAAGTTGTAACATTTGTAACCCAACAAGGCAAATCCCGGACAACCTCCAACCTTTAACGGCTTTAACTGCATAACAGCGTGTAGGCCTTTAACAAAAATGAAATAAACAGCGCCCTCTGGCGGAAATGAAAAAGCACTCGAGTCTAGAGGCGGCGCGCGGCCAAGCACTGCACACTAACAAACTGCTTTGTTCGGGACTCACTTACGGTGGAACCGAGTAGCTGATCTTCATTTTTTTTATGTTATAGGAGGCAAACGAGCAGACGGATCACCTGATGGTAAGCGATTACCGCCGCCCATTTACACCTGCAACACCAGAGGTGTTGTGAGTGCGTTGCCGGCCTTCAAGATATGTTTGAGGATTCGCCGTGTTGACAGCTGAAGGAACAAATTCCCTCGCTCTCAACACGACGCATCCTCGGGAGCTCTGGCGACCTTGCTCACCTCCAGGAACACAACACTACTACAGAGCGAGTAGTAGTGTTATTATGGCTGTGGTCTTCTGCAAGGCAGAGGTACTTCCCCAGTTGGGCTGCTCCAAATTCGAGCGGGATGACATTTCGCTGTACCCTACCTCATTTTATTGGCAACAATTGGCACCTACTTATAGGTTTGGTGAGATTGCGCCCTGCAGCCCGGGAACACGGCTACGGTATTCCCAGCCTGTCGTACAAGGCGACTAAAAGGGACCCTCGGGGCGAACACGGTTCAGTAGGGGCTGCAATCTTTAAAGAAAAAAACAAATAGTTACGACCCACAGAGGCATGACGCTAGGGCGGCACTGGTGCGTTCCGTATGGATCTCCAGATCCGTCCAAAATGCGTCGAGGATATCGGGGGGTTTTAAGTCGGTGCGAGTCCGACATAACCTCCGCGCTATCCCCATGGCGTGGAGGTATCCATAAAGGATTTTCCTCCCATTAAATAAAAGAAAAAAAAAGGTTGGTGAGATTAACACCACTGCCACTCAAAGTCTCGCCTGGTCGAGAGTCACACACCGGGTAAGCAAATTAGAATAGAATAGAAAGACGTATATTCGGATAATGCATCACTAGACATAAAGGACAATGGGCAGATTGGTATAACCCACCAATCATTGGATAGGTCTTTTCATGTGGAACAAAAAAATGTATGGCGGATGTCTTTGATTCGTCGTCGGTTTTGAGTTATATTGGTTTAAATGTTAGATTCCGAGTAATTACTTTTGACGCTTTGTTATTGTAATTGTCTAAAAAAAAAACACGGCGTGAGCGCAATGACTGTCATGATGTACTGTCTAATCTACCTACCCTCGAAATTCAAATCATCCATCATTTAGCCATTCGTTAGTCGTTTCTTGTTCTTGTTTGCGAGATCACGTATTGTTTTGCTTCGTTTCCTTGAACACGGCAACCAACGACTTTGACCCGGCTTACTCTAGGACTCTGTAGTGTAAGTACTCTCTTTGTGTTGAACTCTACTTTCTTACTGGACTACTGAACTGATATTATTCGGATAGTTGTAATGGAAGCACATCGTAATTGCGGTATGTGTCGGTGGGGACTGTACCGTGGAAGAAACTCAAAACCGACAACGAATCAAAGAAAGCCGCTGTACATTTTTTTGTTCCACATGAAAAGACCTATCCAATGATATATCACACATGGCTATTGGTTGCTATACCAGGCTCCATACATTTCTGCCCATTGTCCTTAGCATAATACACATTAAGAACTAATAAACAGGGATGTGCTACTGAAATGGTCTCTACTCAGCAATGCAAATGACACAGCAGTAGAATAATTCCCCTTAAATTTAAATTATTTCCTTAGCAAATGCTTCTGCTTAATCCAATATGTAGTGAAAACCATGTTACCATTGGACCCATTAAACTATTGTCCTAATGAAACCAGACGATTAAACACTTCTTGCCAGATACACGTTTCTACCAGTAAGCAGAGACGGAAGGCGAAAATGAGTCCGTGATCGAAGTAAACTGCGGCCGTGAATGGCGGCCCTTGTCGCGCGTTTAATAAAGCCCGCTGTTCGCTGTTCGGTGCCGGCAGCCGACTCTTTAATGGACGGACAAATTGAGTGAACTCAGTGGAATATTTATAAATCGCATCTCCAGCCAAGAGCTATGCCTTAGCATACAGCTCACTGTCAAGTGAGCTTGCATAATATCGGCCGAAAGACCATTCCAAAGAGTGCTAAAGAGACTGGTATTGCGCCACCCGCATCTATTATTTCCAAAAAATCTATATAATTAATCAGCCCCACAAAATTTCACTAGTATCGGTTGAGAAATGTGATCTGTAGGTACAGAACAGCTGGACGGCCGGACATACCCTAGAGTTTTGACCCAAATTGTAGCAGAGAACATCCTTCGCTTCCCTCTCTCGGTCAATAATTGCTTTAGTCTCAACAAGTAAAATAGCTAGTAATATACTCAGACCAAGAAAATATATAGGAGCGTTACGAACAGTCTAGTGAAGCCAACCGGTTTTCAACCAAGCCCCATAAGTTTAGCACAGGCTTAACAAATTAAATCGCACAAAACGCGAAATAAATGATCTTGACAGCATTGCGACACGTGCTGAAGAGATTTGTGCAATTTTGTTTGTATATGTGTGCGTGAGCGTGTGCTAAACTTGGAGTAGCTTGGTTTTGTTTGTATGTGGTTTGGCTTCACTTGACTGTTCGTAACGCTCCGTCTGTCTTTTTTTCTTGGTCTGAGGTAATATAATTCAACGTGTTAAGTAAGCATTTGTATTGCATTAGCATTTTATTCTGTGTAGTGTGGGGTAGGCGTACTTCGGACGTGAGTGAATTTCCTTGCCTTTTGTCTCACTTCTCTCTCTCACTAATCTGTTATGCCGATGATACTGCCATGATCTTCCACGGGGACTCGTGGCAGTCGGCCCATTGTGCAGCAGAGGAAGGCGTTCGACAGGTATCGGAGTGGCTTGAGCGTAATCTCCTCACCCTTAATGCAAGCAAAACACATTTTCTCTGTTTTCATAAAACGGCCTCATCACGCCCTGCTGATGATTTACGGGAATTAAAAATTCACAATCAATACTGTATCATCCCTAGAAATAATTTCGTCACCAGTTGCAGCTGTAATTGTATACACAAAGTCCTATCCCTAAAATACTTAGGGATTGTTTTAGATGAAAAACTTAATTTTAAAGAGCATATAACACTGACAACTGCAAGGGTACGTAAAATGATTTACACTATGAAATTGCTAAGGGAGGCTTGTGATTGGAATCTTTTAAGGATAGTGTACCATGGACTGTGTGAGTCTATTCTAAACTATTGCATCCTTGCTTGGGGTGGCATTTCTAAGTCTGTCCTGATCGTCCTGGAGCGCGCCCAGAGAGCGGTGCTGAAGGTATCCCTTCGTAAGTCCCGGCGTTTTCCCACTGTGAACCTTCTTGAGGAGGCCCGGGTCTTGAGTGTGCGTCGATTATATTTTTTGCGTGTTACTTTGTTTATGCACAAACAGGTTAGAAACTCCCCAACTTTCCCTGAATTGCTAAAAAAGAGAATTTTCAAAGTGCCCAAGCCTGCGTTAAAGACCAGTTTTGCAAAACGTTTTAAATCCTTCCTTTTCCCCCATATTTATAATATGTTAACTAGGACGTGTGATATTGGGCACTGCTTTATTTTTGAGGCCAAAAAGCGTATTCGGAACTTGTTGCTTACATGGGACTACAATAAGTCCGAAAGTATACTTTCTATTGTAAGTTAAATTTCACCAACCAATGTCTCACGCCACTCCACAGTAACATCTAAGCAACGCAGTTATACACACACACACACACACACACACACACGCACACGCACGCGCACGCACACGCACACACGCACGCACAAACACACATTTATTTATTTTTGCTGAACCTAATGTCGTAAGATTACATAATATAGTCACTTACTAATATTTAAAAATTGCTGTCAAAACTTTCATATATCCTACTTAATTAGTTTTAAGTTTGATTTACGGACCGCTCTTCATTCGGTTAATTCTATGTGTTTGGTTTACGTTTGACTTCCACGATACAGGCCTAGCCTAGTGTGGGGTCATCGACTTTGCATATTTTGTACTGAATCTTTCTGGTAATAAATTTTTACTTTACTTTACTTTACTTTACTTTACTTAATCAATACTAGATGCGGTAGATACGGGAATACCGTATCTACTAAACTCGAGATCGCGCACTGCTATGTGTGCTACGTAATACGAAGCAGTGTTTTCCGAAATCGTTCGTAGAGGCATGCTTCATGTGAGTCATTGGCCATGACTGGGTTTTAAATTGGTCACGATTTTAAAAGAAAAATCCGTGTTCCTCTATGTGATCGCATCAGAAATGAAGTTTTCCGCCGAACTAAGGTAGCAGATATAGCCCTCCGAATCGCTAAACTTAAGTGGCAGCTGGCATGACACAGTGCACGTAGAACCGACGGCCGTTGAGGCGTTAAAGTTCTCGAGTGGCGACCACATACAGAAAGGCGCAGCGAGACCGATGGCCTAGTAAAAGTCGCGGGAGTCCACTGGATGTGGGTGGCGCAGGACCGGTCATTCTGGCAGTCTTTGGGGGGAGGCCTATGTCCAACAGTGGACGTCTTTCAGTAGATGATGATGAGATACACGTACCAAGAAATCCCCATATCCATCAAATACCGTAGGTACAGTAAGCATCATATAGGTAGTACCAAATATTTCGTAGCACCAAAACATACCCTTATTCCTATAGTAATAAAGACGTGTACCGAAATATTTGGGTACTTCGGCTGCTACTGACTGTACCCCACTAGCCCACTACACAAACTCTTAAGGGGCTACCTGAGGTTTCGATCGATTTTTGACAAGTTTTGAATCGTATCTACTAATTTTGCACTACAGATAGAAGTGTAAATCAAACGGTTATCGGTTCTTCAATCTTTTATCTCCATTTTGGTCTACCGGATTTTGAAACAAATGAATACTTAATTTTGTATGATCTTTTTAAACATTGTCTTAAATAACACTTATTTTGTATCTCTATTGACGTGAAAGATCTAACACATACGAAATCTACATATTTGGGTTCATCTGTGACGTCTCTAAAAACTGGTCCAGGGTTTTCATTTTAACCATTTAACACAAAAGTTCAAATCAAATCAAATCAAATCAAATCAAACGTTTATTCTGTAAGTAGGCCACATGGGCTCTTTCACAAGTCAACAATAAGCATGATTATAACATAACAATTCTTAATGAGCAACAGCCTTACAAACATGGGCACATACGCACCGGGAGATGTATAGTCTCCAATGACAGATTAATACAACTTATGACAATTAAATATAACTAATATAGAGATGTAAAGAGTCACTATTGTCACACAAAAAAATATTAGGTACAGATACAGATATGTCAAAGTAAAATTAAAATTAAAAAGAAAAAATTAGGTACAGAGATGTATAGAGTCTCTAATGTCACAATAAATTAAAATAAAAAATAATTAGGTACAGAGATGTATAATTTCTATAATGTCAGAATTAAAATTAATTTTTTTTCAAGAAAAATAATTCAATGAAAATGTCAAAATATTAATAAAATTAAACCAACAGCATAAAAGCGAAGACTATCGAACCTGAATGGTAGGCCACGCTTCATTATCTTCCAAGTAGTCGTTGATCTTATAATACCCTTTCTTCAGAAGAGCATTCTTAATGTATCGTTTGAATGAACAATAAGACAATTTCCAAACGTCTAAGGGTACTTTATTATAAAAACTTATACAGTTACCCATAAACGTTTTTTTTACTTTCTGCAGTCGAAATTTGGGCATGAGTAGTTTGTGCTTATTTCTTGTATTAAAATTATGGACTTCAGACTGCTTCTTAAAATTATTAATATGTTTATGTGTGTACATTATCACGTCTAGTATGTATTGTGATGCTACTGTAAGGATACCTATATTTTTGAACCGTTCTCTCAGCGAATCTCGAGAGCCTAGGTTATAGATAGATCGAATGGCTCTCTTTTTTGCAGAACGAAGATAGTATCTATGTCCGCTGCTTTCCCCCAGATTATTATGCCGTAAGACATAATACTATGAAAGTAACTAAAGTACACCAGACGGGCCGTTTCCACGTCTGTGTATTGTCTTATTCGTCTAACTGCGTATGCGGCAGAACTGAGCTGAGCTGAGTTATGGCCAGAAACCGGTTTTTTGGCCGAAAATTGTTCAACTTTGATGCCGAATATCTCGAAAACAATGAACTTTGAAGTAAATATGGGATACTATATTGCTTAAAGCCGTTGTTGTTAACATAATAAGCTACAAAAAACCTAAGAAAACTAAGAGATTCTGATCGAAGGTACGATCCCATTCAATTATGGGAGCCCCTTAAAAAACACGACCAGGCGTGGGGAGCGAATGCATCCTTATGTTGACAACGTACCATTTATTAGCAAGAAGCGGTTTTTTTTAATACCACGTCGCTGGCAAGCAAGCTGACGGCCCACCTGATGGTAAGTAGTTACCATAGCCTATGGACGCTTGCAACTCCTGGGATGTTACATGCGCGTTGCCGACCCTAATACCCCTCGTCTCTCGTCGTCTCGTTTGGCTCGTCTTTCCTCATGCGAACCGCTAAGGAGAATTCGCTCCCTTAATCTGTATTTTCCTTATAACTACGATCTAGGTGACTTCAAAACAAGAGTGAATAGCTTTTACTGAACCAGTGAGCTCTATCGTAGACTCTGTCGCCGCTTACCATCAGCGTGGCTATCACAAGGCGGCGCTCGAACTCTGTCGATTTTTCTCGCACTATCCGTCTCTCTCTTATTAGAAAACTTAGAAAGAGATGTATACTGCGAGAAAAATCGAGAGAGCTCGCGCGCCGTTTTGTGATAGCTGTGCAGGTGAGACTAGGGTTAACCACTGGACAGTCTTTAATGAAAGAAAACACTGGAAGGGTTAGCATTTTCTCTCTCACACCGCTCTGCTTTCTCGCATAACTCTGGTGCATATCCCTGACATTGGAAAAAAAAGGTTATCTTACTCAACGAATTTAGACATTTCCGCATCTACTACAAGATTCAACAGCCTGACTAATTCCATTTTTATTGGAGGTCTTAGGCTCATCCGTATTTATTAACCGACTTCAAAAAAAAAGGAGGAGGTTCTCAATTCGGCTGTATTTTTTTTTTCAATGTTTGTTACCTCGGAACTCGGTCATTGATGAGCCGATTCGATTTTTTTTTTCGTATGTATAACTTCCAGGTGGGTCTCGATTTTATTCAAAATTCGGTTAGATGATGAGATCCATGAGGAATTGAGGGAACTCCTCAATTTTATTAGGCACGCGTGTAGTGATTTTGGTATTTTCTATTATAACTCGTGTATTTACATCCGGAATCATACATTTGGTGGCGAGGAATTGATGATGAAGACCACAGATGACTTATCGAATTTCTCAATTATGTACTTAAAAGTGCAAAAGTACCTACGTCACAGGTTCTGATAAGATTCCGTTGAAATAGGAACTAATGAAGTGGCATTGGTATCAAAGTTTTACTAGCTGAAAATGTTATTAAAACGAAAAAAGTTTTGGTGTCATGGCGTCTATGGTTTCGTTATCCGATTTCGTTATTCATTCAAGGGTCCTCAATTTACAATGCGTCCCAAACACAGCCTATTTTGAGAGATTAGTTTTGAGATTGAGAAGACGCCATTCAGCGAACTGCGGAAATAGTAGAGTTGACATTCATAACTTCTCACTGTCGATAAGACATCCTTCACGTCCTGAGAACTACCTATGTGAGTCCGAGAGTGATGGATGTTTTATCCACAATGATAAGTGATAAAACTTCAACCATGCTATTCCCGCAAAGCGCCGCTGAGTTTGTAAACGTTCATCAAAACCATTGCAGCTAAAATTCGATTGTCTCTATGTCACTTAGACTGTGTTTGTGAATAAAAACTTTTTAACAAAAAAATAAACCGCCGAAAAGGAACTGAAAAGCAAAAAATAATAAAACTTTTTTATTTAGTTTAATAACTAAATTCTAAAACTATTGTAAGTACTTATACCTAAGTAAGTATATAATTTTGTAATTATTTTGACTTTTTAATTACCTAACCTTAATAACTAAGTTCTTAAATTAATTTAAGTGTACCGAAGTAATTTTGAGTCGGCGCCAAACAAGCATATTAATTAATTATGTAAAGGACAATGATATATTACCCATTTGATTTGATACCTATTTGATTTGATCGGATATGTGAAAGAGCCCTTGAGGCCTGCTTACAGAATAAATATATGAATTTTGAATTTTGAATGCCGAGCGTTCACGAAGTTATGGTTAATGTCAGCGAGACACCAACCCGAACGGGCCACACGTGAGGGCACACGTCGTTGCGAGTGGTCGTGCGGAGAGCGCATTTTTTGGAATGTTAATGTTTATAAATGTCTGGAGATTTCACATTGCATTATTCATTTGATTTGGTCTAACTTGTACTTGTTTGGAGTAATCTTTGTTCATTGATTGTTTGGCGCCGACTCAAAATTACTTCGGTACACTGAGATTAATTTAAGAACTTAGTTATTAAGGTTAGGTAATTAAAAAGTCAAAATAATTACAAAATTATATACTTACTTAGGTATAAGTACTTACAATAGTTTAAGAATTTAGTTATTAAACTAAATAAAAAAGTTTTATTGTTTTTTGCTTTTCAGTTCCTTTTCGGCGGTTTATTTTTTTGTTAAAAAGTTTTTATTTTTCAATTTTCTGTGGCTTACTTTAGTTAATTACTAACTTAATTTCTAGTTACATGCAATATTTTTGATTACTTTTAAAATAGCTTCCTACCTTACTGAAACTGTTAATTGCTTTATAATCCTAATGTAATTATATTGCTTGTTGTATAATATAAATTCTTTAAAAGAAGAGGCTTTATATACCAACATGGGAAGGCCTACAAGAAATGCTGCTCGAATGAGAAAAATACATGTAAGAACTCACACCCCAAGGACTGATTGACAATATGCATCTGACTATCAATTCAATTCATTTATTCAAAGACCAACATGGATCACTATTGTTAGTAAAACTTAGCTTAATATTAGTAATTACAAAGTTCATAGTTAGCACACATAAAGTTAATTTAAAGAGATAATACATAGTAATAAATAATAATACGATTTAGGCCGGTTTGAAATTCACATTACAGTCAACTAATAATAAAATTTTGTAAATATTTCTGAAGTAATCTAATTTAAAAATAATAATTATTCACTGGATGTCAAGTTACATTAATAATTCAATTAAATCTCAAAATGTCAAATGTCATGCGACCTCATAATTAACATGTGTGTTTGCGTGCATCATACAGCAGTGGTTTATATACCTACACACAGTCCATATTTACGTTCAGCGACCATTTTCAGGATGCTGTTGGCACTGGCCCGTACCCTACGCACCAGGGATGTACATCGCTTGCGCA
Organism: Epinotia demarniana; assembly: GCA_945867215.1. Classification (NCBI taxonomy): domain Eukaryota; kingdom Metazoa; phylum Arthropoda; class Insecta; order Lepidoptera; family Tortricidae; genus Epinotia; species Epinotia demarniana. Next base: position 4,153,054 of record OX244277.1, on the reverse strand, counting down.
TAGTAGTGTGGAAACAGTCCACCCTCGCTTCTGCGAACATCTCTGACGCGCTGCAATATCGGGGCAGCCCCATCAGCATCCTGAATGCGTTATTAAATTGGACACGAAGAGCACTGTATTGTGCCTGAGTATAGTTCGCCCACAGGCCGCTGGTATATAAGGACGTGCAGTAGGCCCTGAATAGGGTTAACTTGACCCTTCTCGAGCATCCAGCAAACCTGCGAGCGATCATGTTAGCTCTCACAGACAATGCTCTTCGTTCCCGCTCAATGTCAGTACCGTCTTTAAGGTCAGACGTCATAATATGCCCCAGATACTTAAACTGTGATACCACAGTCAGTACCTTCCAATTTAGTTTTATCGGTGGAACATCCTGTGGACTTTTATTCCTAACCCTAAAGACCATACATTCGCTTTTCAACACATTGTATTGCAGACCGTGACTCATTGCGTACCGTTCACAGATGCCTATCAGTTTCGTAAGTCCGCATGGAGAGGCACTCAGCAGCACCATATCATCTGCGTAACTGATATTATTTACGCACACTCCGTCAATTTGGCAACCGATGCGGGCGCTGCTGAGCTCCTCTATAAGTTCGTTTACATACAGGTTGAAGAGCTTAGGCGAGGTTAGTCCTCCTTGTCTTACTCCACACTTCAGCCTGTATGCATCCGAAAACGCCCCCGCCCATCTTACGACATTGGATTAGTTAAGGTACACGAATTTGAGAGTGCTAGTCAGGTCAGCTGGCACGCCAGAGTCATTCAATTTCTGCCAGAGGATGTCGTAATTAACCATATCGAACGCCTTATATAGGTCAAGGTAGCATGCGTATACATTTGTCCGTAGTACTTGTAGTACTTGACAGTATTTTAAGACCCACAATTGCAGTTTCTGTGGATAATCCCGGCTTAAATCCAAATTGATTATCGTGTAATTTCAGATATTTATCAATGTGGGAGTTAAGCACACTATCAAACACCTTGGCTATAATGGTAGCTAGTGAAATAGGTCTGTAGTTGGTTTTGTCGCTACTGTCACCTGTTTTGTTTTTCACGATGGGCACCACCACAGTCTTCATCGCGTCCGACGGCAGGTACGAGTGCCCTACACAGAATGTGTACAACATAGCCAGAACTCTTGGCAGATGCGGGCCAGCATGCTGGAGGTGCTCAATGCTAAGACCATCGTGCCCAGGAGACTTACCCCGTGTCATACCTTTAATAGCTTTGATAACATCTTTTGCCGTAGACCTGGTGATCATCCCCTGACCACGAGACCCAGCATCTGACACCTCCGTTGACTGTGGTAGCCCCAGTGGTGATTCGACTTGGAAATGGTGTTGAAACATGTCGGCAATACATTTGTTATCATTAATGCCTTCTACAAACCCTTACAATCTCGTTTAGAGTGATGCTTCGCGATAATATCGAATTTAATTTGTTCTTCGTTCTTCTGACACCACTTTAAACGAGATCTAAAGATCTTTTTGCTTTCTCGCATTTCATTAAACACTGGTCCTGCTTTCGGCTTGGCATGCCACAACCAGACCTCTAATTTCAACCGATTTTCGACTATGAGAAATGTGCGAGGGTCTGCTTCTTACTGGAGACGATGCTGTTCGGAGTTGATTGCTATGGTAAGAAGTCTAGGGCCTCCTACCTGGTTTATGACCTTTTCGTGCAATGATCTAAATTGGCCGGATATGATAAGAGCTTTACTCATTGCGGATGGCCCCAATGTAAATGATGGAGACAGCATACCATTCCCTGAACGACTAAAATTGGTGCAAAAATATCCAGTGATTGTTGCCCGAAGCCGCGGCAGGCATATGTGGCGCTGAGTAGAGTAAATACACTTGATGGTATTGCTTTATCTGACCTAGAGCCGAATAAGGTATTACACAAACCTCACGATAAACGAGCTTTAGCAGAAATGCAGAGACTGAGAGGTCTACACACAAGAGACTGACAGGTGTAAAGCTCATTCAACACACACATACACACACACACACACACACATGCGTGGTCATACATATCAATCAGTAAGTGAACAAACAATCATCCCCTGTTTTCCTACCCTTAGGGTTAAAACTTTTATTTAAAATTTATGTGGGACCAACTTCGAGGTATACCCTTTCTAATAAAAAAAGAATTATCAAAATCGGACTACTCTGTAAAAAGTTATGCGTGATCATACATAAAAAAAAATATATATATACGCGTTGACTTGAGAACCTCCTCCGTTTTTTTCGTCGGTTAAAAAGACAAAACATATTCTAGTTAACAGAGGCTGTTAATTTTATGAGGTATATTGACACCAGCTGTCTAAAAATATGAGTAGGTGTTTACTTAAACAATATTACGTTTCAAAAGAGCGTATAATTTTTGGTAATATTTAACGATCATTATACGTAGCTCGAGTACAAAATGTGTTATTTAAAGTTTAAAAAGAATATTCAAAATGCCTTCATTAAGTTTGTAACGTTCTATGTAAACCGGTTCGGTAATTACATTTAAGTCACACCTGGCCATAATGCGAGTTTTACTGCACGCTGCTTGTACAGGAAAACACGCATTGTGGCCAGGTGAAGACGTAAAATGTTGTACTTAACACGGGCGGTAATTCGTAAAGCCCCAGAGCGCATATTTATGGCCCTCACCTTCGGTTCGGGCCACAAACACCTGCGATCTGGGGCATTCACGAATTCACCGCCCTAGTTACGTAATGTACTATTACCGACTTTAGTTGGGTAAATCGGGGGTGTGAAGTTTTTGTGGATATAGATTGGATTTAATAAGTTACAAAAACTAAACCGGAACAAATGCTTTCTATGAAACTATCCCGTGTTTTCGGGGTCATGGTCCGAATGACCAAATGCGAATGAGATGGTCATACTCAAACTGAACAACATTTCCAGTGACACCAACTACTAATGACTACAACTTAGAACAGTGGAAAAACCCCCGACATTTTCATTTCAAAGTCTAATATCACAAAAACCACTGAACAGATTTCGATGAAAGATAGCTAAGAACACTCAGAATAAAATAAACTATGACAAAAAAACGCATTCATATCGGTTCATACCACAGACAGATACACACTCTTTTTTGGTCGGACGGTGGCCGAAGAAAGTCTGAATGCGAGATTGGACAGTGGAAGACCCTCTATATAAATTCACAGACATTTCCACAGATTAATGATGTGATATGGTGTCGAAAACAACAGTGACAGCATCCCTGTAGTTTTCCTTCCTACCCTCTGGTGGTCCGTGTCAGTCACTGTCACTGGACATAGCGGACTGTCTGTGCATCCCGATGGTAAACATTGTCGACGGAATTTCATTAATTGCAAGTCATGGATACACTGGATCATTCGTATTGCTCGGGTATAATATAACTAGCTTCTGCCCGCGACTCCCTCCGCGTGGAACTCGTTTTTATCGTAGGGGGTTATTTCCGGGATAAAAGCTATCATGTGTTCTTGGGACTCAATCTACCTCCATATACCAAACATCTTAACCTGTTCAGCAGATTAAGCGTGAAAATGTAACAGACAGACAAATACACTATCACATTTTTTTTTACTTACCTCTTTATTATTCGTACTTGCTGCCCTGCGGCTCCGCCTGCCCCCGCGTATCACAGAAAATCCAGGCAGGAGTACCCACTAGTTGTAATTAACAACTTAGAAAAGTTATAAATACCCTCACATTTTCATATCAAAGTTTAATATCTCAAAAGCGACTGAACCGATTTTGTTGAGCCATAGCTAAGAACCATCTCGATCACGTCAGTTTACGGACGAATAAAACCGTATTAAAATCTGTCCATTCGTTTAGGAGCTACGATGCCACAGACAGAATACACAGACACGTCAAACTTAAACACCCCTCTTTTTGTGTCGGGGGTTAAAAATAGGAAACAGCGCCACACCTATGAGCGACTGGACTTACTAACTATATCTCCTGCCGATGCAAAGTAAAAAAACACCTCTCTTTTTTCGTCGGGGTTGTAAATGGCCATTCCGAAAATCCATGCCATATACTGGCGACAGTTCTTTTAAATATAGGTAAAGTCCGACGAGCGAGGGTAAACTAGCCAAATTGCTATGATAAAAATAGATGTATAGCTAATTCAGCCTTTGTATTAAAGTTAGAACGGGCTTACCTACTCGATGGGTACACAGTGGACGAAACTTGACTATTTCCGGTACTCCTTCTTATTCCCATATTGGGAAGCGGAAATTTTTACCCTGCATTGTAAAAAAATATCATAACGGTTAAAATCGGGTATTTTTTACGCTACAAATGTGCGTTGTGTGCGATACGTACAAACGCCAACACACCTTTGCCTCCCGCACGTCGCCGCTCAGGCGAGGATTGAGTTAAGCGGTCGACCTATAGTACTATCGACAACACAGCTACGTGCGGCGACGTGCGGGAGGCAAAGCCCGGCAGCCGCACGCCGCGCGCGCCTCGTTATTGTCATAGCTATGCACTCATAAGCAGGCAAGAAGGGATTAAACGGTATACCTATAGGTAACCATATATCAACTGTCAAAGTTACCTGCATCGACACTGTATCGCGTCGCGTATCACTGCAAAGTCGCCGCGTCTAACCGCTGTGAGATTTATGAAAGGCGGCTTGGTTGCGAAATAAAAATACTTTAATTTCGGATATTAGGTGTCAAAGCGGACCCCGGGCTCCTTTAGGGGCACAACCGGGAATAACGCTAGGAGAATGAATGAATTTCGGATATCATGCAACTTGGTACAATATTTTAAACGATATGATACAGAGAGAAAGAATATAATGTAAAAATTAACCCTTTTCGTCTGTAGCCCCCGACAGGACTCAACCTGCGATCCCTCTATTGCCGGTGAAGTGCTTTAACCACTCCACCACCACAGTGACTGAAATCGCGTATCTTTCAACTAGATTCCCGCTACGAATAGCGACCTCTCTGTATACTCTTGAAAGACTGACAGCATAGGACCACCATAATGGGCGAGCTATGCGGTCGCTCCATTCAAATCGAACCACATCAAGTAGTTTCTAACGAGAGAGATGGCGCTTATGTACATTATACTTTCAACTTCCTCGTTAAAATAATACAATATTGTGTTCAACTACACAAGTTGGAGAACATGCTACGGTGTCTGTTCACCATACAGTAGAATTAATGCTTGACAATCGCAGTATAAAGAAAAGTGTAGTACCTACAGCTACAGTCGATGTTAAAGATATATTTACACTATTGCACCTTATTGGTTTTTGCAATATAGCGAACAATGTCTTTATCGTAGACTGTACATATGAATAGTTTTATCAAGTCCCACTTGTTAGAGCTATTCGTTTTGGAGAGAACAGTCGAGTGCTACTGGAAAACTTACAGCAAATAAGGACTTTAAACAGGCTATTTGTTTCCACTACTCCTCTAACTTCAATCGTCTGTGAAAATAGATAAGATTCAATTTCAAATAAACGACCTGAGATCGCTTCTTCGAGTTTTCTGGAAGTTTCTAGTATGTACGGTTAATTGATGCGAGGTTGCCAATTTCTCGGAATACCTATAGTCAATCTTGGCTGTGTTCCAGGCGTATTAATGACAAGACTGACATAGAACGTGTTTCCGATAATTTCCGATAATTGCGGGGCGACATAAGGTCAAATGAAGCTAATTTCTCCAACACGCTAGTGTGTTTACTCTTAGGCCAGTCATCACACAGGCTCCGCATTCCGCTGCGGTGTGCGGAGCGTACACAATTCATAACAAACTGTGAGGATCTTGCATACAACGAAAAAACCGTCGCGCCGCTAAGCGCTGCGGGTTGCGGCGGCAGTGCGATATCCGCCTTGCCGTTGGCTAGTCTCGTTTAGATCGTAGCTCCATACAAACTCCTCCCCCCTCCCATTTCACACCCTTAGGGGACCATTTAAGGGACTAAAGATCCGTTGTGACGCTAAAAATATCCATATAATCGTCAGGCTAATTTTCATGTCACAACGGAAAATTTTAATTAAAAAATATTAAGTTAGTAAATTAGGCCAAGGAATTGGTCCGTATAGTGTTTTACTCTTCCTGTTCCAATTCTGCGTATGACACAGGCATAACCGCGACACAACGTTTCTACAAACAGCAGACGCGAAATTGCTTTTATCATTCACGTGTAGGTACTATCTGATTTTATGTCCAATATGGAACTTGCTAGGGCTGTCACTTCAGGAGTTTAATAAAAATGTCACGAACATAGTGTAACGGAGGTGACACTCCGTTTCATTCATTTGGCTTAACTGTGTCAAAGATTCATGTGCTCTTTCTGTTTTAGGTAAGGAAATATGACTGGATACAAGGGGTCTAAATAGAAACTTGAGTTCTATACCGTCTATTAGGGTTACCTATCTGAATCACTAAAAAATTTTGTCCTATTTTCATTTCGGCATTTACTATTCCACAAACTTCGTTTGCCTTTTTTTTTGTTTGTCCGACACTTTAGTTCGTGACGTATACGGCTGGTCATTTTATGGTTTAGCTTTTGTAATTGTTTGACAAATCCATGATTCCCAATTATTGGTATACCCGCAATATCGTTATATACCGACGTAACTATTCGGTTGAGAATCTGTTCGTATTTTATCAAATCGGCTTTATTATATTTGACATAATATTATTGTTTATATGGAGGACACATATATGTTACTAATTCATATGTTTGTTTATGAAAATAGTTGTTACCTTATGCATTTTCAATATTAAAAACACTAGCAAAAAGTTTAAAATTAAACTAAGGGTATCCTCCCAAAGCTGTATTTATGGTAAATAATGTATATATGTCGGCAGGCGATTGTAAAATCCGCCAGATCACGAAATTTCTAGACTATTTCTCCGCCCGCGTGGAACTCGTTTATATCGTAGCTCCACACAAACGTTCACCCCACATTCCACTCCTTTATTATTTCCGGGATAAAAGCTATCCTATGTCCTTCCTCGTGAATTATACTATCTCTCTGCCAAATTTAATCTAAATCGGTCTAGCGGTTTAAGCTTGAAGATATAACAGACAGATAGACACTCTTTCGCCTTCATAATATTAGTATATATATTACTCATTCAGGGCGGTAAAACAAAGAATGTATCCGCGCAGCTATTTGACGCCCGAGCCGAAGAGCGAAACATATGCGATCTGAGGATTTTTCATTACCACCTCCGGCAGAACAAAGTTTGAATTCCCCTCTGGCCAGGATATGAGTTTTTCCACAAGCCTGTGATGTAAAAAGGTGATAGTCTTTAAAGGTTTAATAATCAAAGTTCAATATCTCAAAACTGGCTAAACCCATTTTAAATGTAGCTAAGGACCATCTCGATCACGCCAGCTTTCGGAAAAAGAATCTACATTAAAACGGTCCATTAGTTTAGGAGCTACGATGCCATACAAACACGTCAAATGTTTTTCCATCGGTGGTTAAAAATGGAAAACAGCGCCAGCCCTATGAGCGGCAGGAGTTATAAATCTAACTATATCTTCCGATACAAGACAAAACAATATAATAATTTCACATAGCATTCGCTGTAATTGTTTGTTTCCTTTATTTTTGTTCAGTTTTGTTTTTTCATACCCTGTGGGAATATGTCGGTGTTGGTGTGGCAGTAGGCAATTCATGGAGGAATTAAAAAAATATTTTATACAATAGTTCTTTACACAATGAGGGCTTTTAAAGTGGAGCACCGTGTTTAGGTCACGAGGCTTGCCGATGATTAATTATAATTATAGTTGAGTTGGGAGAAAAGTATGCGATTATAGTTTGGTCTACGAAGTCGATTACTATGTATTTTTTTAAATACATGTTTCTCAATCGTTATGAAATATTGATGTTACCAAGGCTGCGTTTAGAGACGAGAGGTCCATGATGATATTACATACATAATGAATTATGCAAAGTGACCTTTTGTTTCAATATAAATTTGTAGCACATCATGCATGACATTCTTTGAACAAGCAACGCGTCAAGCAAGTATGATAACTCACTCCTGTATATACATTCCTCTACCGGAATACATACATATTCTGCCGCGAATTCCCGTCTGCAGTAGATGACGGATTGCAACGTATGTTTGTGTTTGGGCAACTTCCTACGCACATTTCACGTAAAACCGACGGCCGTTGGGGCGGACAGGTTCTCGAGTGGCGACCACGTACCGGAAGGCGCAGCGTGGATAAACCCCCCACAAGATGGGCTCATGACCTGGCAAAGGTCACAGGAGTCCATTGGATACGGGGGCTCAGGACCGGTCAAGTCGGCAGATGACCGTTCTTGTTACAGCGTACTGACTGAACCGCGTAACAGTCAAAGGATTCGCCAAAAAACCGACAGCTGGGCGGAGCACTCAAAGCGAGCCACCCGGTCGTTGCTCGCTGGTTTCCCCGTAACACTACATACTGACTGCACGAATGCTCGCTGTTTTAGTACATTACGTAACTAGGGCGGTGAATTCCTGAATGCCCCAGATAGCAGGTGTTTATGGCCCGAACCGAAGGTGAGGGCCATAAATATGCGCTCTGGGGCTTTACGAATTACCGCCCGTGTTGCGTACAAAATTTTACGTCTCCACCTGGCCACAATGCGAGTTTTCCCGTACGCGCAGCGTGCAGTAAAACTCGCATTATGGTCAGGTGTGACGTAAAACACGTTACATTACACCTCTTAACGTTGAGCTGGGTACTGACCAACGTTGCGAGGTGTAATGTAACAATCGCATCGAGCAGAGCATGATCGCTGTGTTCTAAAAATCGGCGTAACATGCTCGCCAAAACTCTGTGCTCCATATTCGCCAGCCACTCTGTCAAGATGGCCGTGCTTGTTACAGCGTACTGACTGAACCGCGAAACAGTCTAAAGGATTCGCCAAAAAACCAACAGCCGAGCAACGAGCCGCTTTTGCTCGCTGGTTTCCCCGTAACACTACGTACTGACTGCATAAATGCTCCCTGTGTAACATGTTACATTACGAGTACAGCTCGTAACCTGAGTCAGTACCCAGCTTTGGTCAGTGCCCACCTTTAAACGACTTTATACGGAAACATAGCTTGGCTTAGTTAGCTCTGGTTTGTTGGAAAAGCGCCCTTATAAACAAGACTATGCAAATTGCGCCCGCCGGTTATCTCCACAGCCCGTGCCCAGAGACAAAGGCGGCCCAGTGTTGGGCAGGGACAACAGCTGGGCTCGCTTAGCTGATAACATTTACGTTCAATTACGTTAGCTATGGGCCGTATAACATGGGTATGGGTATTTTACTAAAAGTCAATTGATTCCTGGACGGTTGGTTCATATTTATGTTCCAAGGAAAAAGTTATACTCAAACCACTGGTTTGTAATGTGCATAAAAGTTTATAAAAGTTGACAAAATGTATACAAGAGATACCTCTAAATAGACTTCAAAATTATACTGTAAAGGATTACCTGTCTCAAAATATTGATCAATAATATTCTAGTATTTAGTATGTACAAATATAAAAATAAGCTACCTTTTGTCACCTGGCTCATTACACAGATCTACCTACTTCATCATCATCATATCAGCCGAAAGACGTCCACTGCTGGACATATGCCTCCCCCAAAGAGTGCCACAATGACTGGTCCCACCTGTCCGTGTACCTACATATTCTATGCAAATCCATACTAATATTATAAATGGTGTATGTGTATGCTTGTTCGTTTGTTTGTCCGTCTTTTACGGCAAAATGGAGCGACGAATTGACATGATTTTATAAGTGGAGATAGTTGAAGGGATGGAGAGTGATATAGGATAGTTTTTATCCCCGAAATCATCCCCTAAGAGGTAAAAGTTTGTATGGAGCTGCGATAAACGAGTTCCGCGCGGACGGAGTAGCGGGCAGAAGCTAGTAATTTATATTCTATTCTATAGTTCCTGGTATGTTGCATGTAATGTTTATTCGCTTAATTTTGCGGTAGGGTATAGCCAAGTAAGTGGAATCCAAGTGAAACCAAAAAAACATTTGTTGGCATGGAATGATAATATGTCAAAAGTAAGTTAGTTAGTTAGTTAGAGATATCTAAAATGCTTACATAAATATCGGTACGTAGATCGTCGATGTCCTACATTGGAATGATTAATCAAAGTTCATTGGAACGTATATTATTGGTAAACCAGGTCTTAGGTAGATCCAAATGTATTTTTTCTAAGTTTGGTAAAATGACAGATAATTTAGTTTAACGTTTTTTTGAAACCCTACGGCCTCTTGTCCACGACACGGTTGTTCAATCGTACGGTGTGTTAGCCGTACGGTTGAAAAAACGTGCTAGCTTGTACATGACACGGCAAAATCACCGGGCGAGACATTGGCTAAGTAGTACTTAAAAAAATTCATCACGCAGCACGCCCTACACAGCCCGGGGTAAAAAGCGCTACTAGCCAGTACTTACTAAGTACTTTTACTAAGCGCTTTTTACCCCGGGCTGTGTAGGGCGTGCTGCGTGATGAATTTTTTTTACGAAAAAAAAGATTATCGTTGCTTTTTACATATATAGGAAACGGAAAATAGAAAAAAAAGGGAAAGGTTTTGGATACATCCGATTTTAGAAAAAAGCGGCCAAGTGCGTGTCGGACAACGCACAACCAGGGTTCCGTCCCTATTAAAAAGGTCATGTCAGATCCACCATACCCCCTAGCCATACCCCTGGGGGTAGGGTGGACTGAACCATACCACCGTTAGTAGTGCTGGGATTTGATGGAAAAATAGAAAAACAAATAGGTACAACATTTTTAATTTCATTAAACTGAAAAAAACGAAAGCCGTTCTGGCCATTTTTTACCTTAGGCACTACTGCTTGGCACTGCCAGTAGTGTCATGGGTAAAACATAATTTCCTGTGACACTACAGTGGCCTTAGTAGTTTTCCCTTGGCACGCGGGGTATTATCTTATCTTCATACCTGTATCGTAACTGCCATACGTCCACGTTCATAACCAACCTATACTATAAGGCAGGCCGGTGTAGATACGACGACGAGTGAAGCGAGGAGAGTGTTAGGTGTACTGCGACTCTGCGACCCTACAGCGCGCGAGCCGAGCGAGCGAATCGAGCGTGCCGCGGCTGCGGCCGGCGAAGCTCCAGACCTAACTTTATTCGAAAAAAATATCCGTAGTCGGTTCTGGCGCTTCGCGGGCCGCTGCCGCGGCACGCTCGCTTCGCTCGCTCGGCTCGCGCGCTGTAGGGTCGTAGTACACCTAACACCCGCCAATCGCATCGGCCGGTTCTTTTGCGTTTAGTCAGGCGCGGGACACTCCGCGATTTACGTTCATCGCTACAAGTACATGCCGGTGCAGCGACGTGCAATATTGGCTGCAGTCATAGCACGCGACAGCCGAGGTGTTTTTTTTAAACCAAACGACTCGCGTGTCGTTTGTTCGGCTCATTTTAATGATTCGGATATATTATAGGTTATACGACAAAAAATGGAAGAACAGGTTTACTAAAACTGCCACACCTCTCATGAACGTACCTAAGCCCATTTCTTTCCATTACATATTTTAATTTCAATTACTTCCAATATACTTAGCTTTATCTTCTGCCTTCTGGCAAAAGGTAATAAATTGCATCAATGAACTACATATAATAAAATTCTATAATACAATCCCAACACATCATTTGGAAATGCGCAAATTGTTGCCAATTTTCATCATCATTCATTTTTGACCTTATATCTCGTAATACTCGTTTTATATAGATGTCGGATGATCATGAGAGTGACGTTCAAAACCCATAGGATCGTTTTAATAAAATCGACAGCTGATCTCTACTTGACTGTACGCTTACATTACATCGCAAAAAAGAAAGTATTAAAAGTAAAGGCAGGTCGAAAATACAATTATTTAACAAACTGAATCTATTTCAAGGAAACTAAAATGACTTCTTTTTATGGACTCTGTCAGCTGTAAGTACTATATGTACTTACGGAAATCTCATCAATTGTTTTGTATATAATATTTGTACAAATATTTGAAACTGTTTATTCCCCACTTGCAAAATAAAGAAACCAGATTTATTTGTGCTTTCTGTTGAAATAAATAAAATTTATAACGCGACTCCATTCATTCGCTAAACGCAACTAAAGTTTTGACGTGAGTCACATTCGACGTCAATTCACATTGTATGTCTCAATAAACTAAAAAGTATTTTAATCTTTTGATGTTGGTTTGCTAATATGGTGCTTAAGGTCTAAAACACTGAGTTCTTGTTTTATGAAATACCTTGATGCAGGTTATAAATTAACGCTATTAGCAACTACTGAAATGTACTAGAGCTGTCATTCTGGGGCTCTGGGGCACATTTCTTGGCATATTTGCTTGACATTGTGCATCTAGTTCTATATACTAAATCAATGGTTACTACAGATAACGGTAGTCTAACTTTTTCAACTACACTGCGTGATACTGATAACGGTAACAGGACATTTGGGATAAATATTATAAAGCATAATATAGTGCAGCACTATACGGTGGTATGGTTCAGTCCCACCCTACCCCCAGGGGTATTGCTAGGGGTATGGTGGGTCTGACATGAAAAAGGTCATATCGTTACTGAAAACTTATGGCACTTACGTCCTTTTCTTTAAGGAAGGCAGTTTTTTATAAATATCTCGAAAACCTTTGAACCGATCTTGTTCAAAACAAATATCGCTGAAAGAATTTTATAAGCCCTATATTAGCATGATTTTTTTCATAATTTTAAAGTACACGGTTCAAAAATTAGAGGGCCCCCCCTCTAATTTTTGAACCGTGTACTTTAAAATTATGAAATCACAATTTTAGTGACTTTCGGGGCGATTATCTCCGACTCTATTCACTTAATCCAAAAAATTGCTTAGAAACCTTATATTTATTTTGAAACGCCTGTCGATTGATGTACCACACGTGGGCTTGCAATGAAAAAATAATTTTTGACTTTCGGTTTTATGTATGGAGTGCACCCCTAAAAAAAATCTTTTTTAGTAATTTCAATGCAAAACTATGTAGCGGTTAACAAAATACACCCTATCCTCAATTTTTTATTCAAATACACCTTATGGTTTTCGAGTAAAATGCCTGTGACATACTGACGGACAGACAGACAGACAGACAGACAGACAGACAGACATGACGAATCTATAAGGGTTCCGATTTTTGCCATTTGGCTACGGAACCCTAAAAAGGGAGGAATATGGCGCGTCTTATCCCATATTACAGGCCTTTCTTGAATCAATGTAATTAATAATTCTTGCTTTATGCTAATTTTATAAAAAATCGGGAATCAGCGTATGTAAACCGTCACGAATCCGTACATACGTCCGACGCCGTCGACACACCCCGATAGACTGCCATACAACACTGAACACTGGTGAAAATCATGCCGTGCGTAGACGCGGCGCGCCGAGGGGCAGTCACGGCGCACACACGGCGCACACGGCCGCGGCGCCGTGCCGTGACGCCACCGTGCACGTCTACAAGCTTTCATAGTGATCCATTCAACACTGACGACCGTTCCTACAAGCGGCGAATTAACCGTAGATTTTCACGGCGATAAACCGTGTCGTGGACAAGAGGCCTACGAAATTACACCGAACTCACGTCCTGTCATAGGAACTAAAGTATTCACGAAATGCGCGATTTCATTGAATGGCAGAATATATGACGATACGACACTCACCACACAAACCTAGTTTTAAAATGATAAGCACAATATTAGTTCATCTGAATGAACGTAAAATCAACAGTTAATATCGCAAAAACAAACTTACTATCGCACTCCCATTTGCTTTGAAATGATTCCCCACGCATTGTCAGTTCCGCCAACACTACGCGCAAAATTGCCCAAAAAATTCGATGCCACCGCACGCAAAACTGCGAAATTAAAAATGAGCAATATGCATTTGCATTACTTTGTGGGTATTACGCTTGTTATATCACTGTGGCTGACAGCAAACAATCAAAACGAATGTCAGGTTTTCATTTAAATACGTGGGTACCAACTAGCAATCAGAATGGTATATTCAGAGGGTCCGGTCTGTTAGGCACTAGTTTCAAAATACACCTTTGTTCAATACGGTCTAATATCAAAAAGACCTTATCCCATAATTGCTAGAAATAATTTTGCAATGAAGAATGACATAGATTATGCATAGATTAGATTCTATTTATCGTGGTACTGACATTTCAATTTTAAGTGGCCAGTATTTTGATAACACGTGTAATCCCGATGTAAGAGGCAGGTAGCCTATCTATACATTCTATACATATAATAAAGCTGAAGACGGTCGAAAGTCTGTACATGGAAGATATTCGAAAAAAAGTTTGCTGGGGACACTTAAAATCGATAACAGAACACGATCCAAAAGTTTTTAAATTTTTTGTCTGTTTATTTTGTACACGCAACACGTGAAAACGGCTGAACGGATTATGATGCAAACTTTACTTATCTGTCGAAAAAATTCCCGGACATCACATAGGCTTCAAAAAAAATTAAGATAATGGTGCAAAGGGGTTAAAAAATAGGGTTGAACGTTGTATGGGAACTTCTTAAATTTAAGAGCTAAAGACTTGAAAGTTTACAAGCATATACTTGACTAGAAAGTAAGATGACGCCTGTCAAGATTTTTTTTAAATAAAGTTGTGGATTTAAACGAAGCCGACCCCGACTTCAGTATCTTCTACAGGGCCAGGCATAAATATCTGAAGCAAGAACTCTTCCTACTGTATGTAGTCTTTAGAAACTTATTAAGAGGTCGCAGTAAGCTCGGCCGAATTTCACCTTCCCATACAAACGTAGTTACGCTCTCATTTTAAAACCACGTGTTTGATTGTGACGAAACTTTGCATAATATACAATGACATGAGGCATATCTGTCTGTACTTAGTTTATACGGGTCCAATTTATAAAACAAACTAAATACAGCAAAAACTAGTTTTGTATGAAAAAGAATTCGCAGTATTTTTTTTATTTTGGTATCTGAATCTACATAAACTAATTACAGACATGGATATACCTCATTTCATTGAACATGCAAAGTTTCGTTACAATCCAACACGTAGTTTAAACATGAGAGCGTAACTACATTTGTATGAAGAATCGAGCTTACTGCGGACTCTTAAGGCGACACCTTCACAAAATATAGGTATTTGATGCTAACAATTTATTTACCAATATTTTAAAGCCGATTATAAAGATTATAAGGCTCGTTAGGAATCTGCTATAGTACGAAACAAAGAAAAAGTTTATTTACATTATCCATGACCCTGGGAGACGGCCATTGAAAAACAAGTGTATTTTGGGATTAGGGTATTATGGGAATAAGGTATACAGGTACTAGGGTATTTTGGGACAAGGGTATTTTGGAAATCATTCATTATGAGATTCGTGTGTTTCAATACTAAAAATTAGAGTATTTTGGCATTGGTGCATTTTGCAAGTAAGTGTTTTATGAGATTCATGTTATTTGAAATTAAGTGCTATTGCGAAAAGTGTATATTGAGACTGGGGCTTTCTGGGAATAGATTGTTTCGGGTTTCGTTCATTATGGGATAAGGTCTTTTTGATATTAGAGCGTATTGAACAAAGGTGTATTTTGAAACTAGTGCCTAACAGACCGGACCGATGTGGAACTGCCCTGTGCAACCCGAAATGAGCAAACTGTGACTGGTTCGGAAATAGGTAAAAAAATAAATATCGCGAGGCAACCGGATGAAACAGCGGTTGCCTGAAGTACGCTGTTTGTATAATGAAACTTATAAGCCGTCGCTCCTAGTGTGGCCGGAGCCCTGTAGGCGAGCCCTGCTCCCGGATAAGCTAAACTTTACTAGTAAACAAATCACTTAGTCATTGAATAAATGAGAAACGAAACGATGATGCAATTTCATAAATTGTTGATGCAGGATACTTCTATACTTCTATAATAATATTTTACGTCACACCTGACCATAATGCGAGTTTTACCGCACACTGCGCGTACGGGTAAACTCGCATTGTAGCCAGGTGAAGACGTAAAATTTTGTACTCAACACGGGCGTCAATTCGTAGAGCCCCAGAGCGCATATTTATGGCCCTCACCTTCGGTTCGGGCCACAAACACCTGCGATCTGGGGCATTCACGAATTCACTGCCCTAGTTACGTAATGTACTATTAAGGAGCTAAAACCGTGAGGCTTTGAACCAGTCCTTTACCAGACTTTTTTACATACATACTCGTATTCCACCGCGAATTCCCGTCCGCGGCTGATGTGTGGCTTCAATTTCAAAAATTCTTCCTCTCACATATAAGAATAATATTCCGGTGATTACTCGACGTTCAAACTTACATCCATACAAAGACCTAAGAAACTTTATCCCTGTTGTTAAAATACGCCAAATAAGCGCAAAAATACCGTTTCCTAAATTCTTCAACAACACTGCATTCGAAGTTAAACGCATTCGTTTGTCTAAGTCAGCCACGTAACACTTCATCGCTCGCCAATTCCAAAACGACCCATCTCCATACAAGTTTCACGGCACTTACGTCCTTCTGGACCATGACAGCAGCAACGCTCTGCATCCAATTTAGCGTAGCAACGCTCAGTTGTGTCAGCCGCCGGGATTGGACCCTTGATAAATATGAAGCATAACCCGACACAAGATTTTTGAGCATCTCGACTTGTTATCTTACGCCAACTACGAATCTTACGAGACGTATGTTCCTGCTTGCTTTTAATTCCGCGACGGTGGCAAATAGGCATACCTACAGCATAAAGCTGGCCTCACCCTGAAAATAATTCAGCCACTTAACCGAACGAGGGAGCGAAGCGAACGAAGTTCTATTCTTCATTTTGGGGCGATAGCGTTTGTGTCCAGATGTCCGGATGACAGGTCGCATTTCTCAACAGATTCTCGTGAATTTATCGGAGCCGCGAGCGGTTAGTATTCTATATATGGATTTGTACGGGCATGTGCTCTCTGCATCAAATCCGTAGTTAGTAAATTTACGAGGCGAGGTGGTGTGGGTCGGGCGCCGGGTGGCTCTCATGAGCTGTGACCTTAAAATCTATATCATGAACGAATTTGCACAGAAAAAATTACGAGAATCGGTCACGAGTTTTGACGAGTCACTTTTTTGAACAAATACAGTCTCGTGAGTTAGAGCTCACAGATCCACGTCATAATCAGAATCACTGCAGAGAAAATAAAACGGGTCACTTTACGTAGAATTTCTACCAAACTTTTTGCTCCCGTGTGGTCCTGATACTGAATTCAGTGACTGATTCCGACTGTGCGAGGCCAGCATGAAGAGCATTTGCCTAGTTTAAAATCTTTAACACGTTCACTTTCACCATACAAAATGATCTGACAATGTCACGCGTGTGCATCACGTTCTAAGCTGTAAATCCATTGTGGAAGCACGGACTCCTGGAAAGCAGATGCCCATCATTAGGGGCAATCGGACAGGGAACGTGTTAAGGGATCTTCGAGCGGGAACGGCAGTGGCAGCGGTCAATGGTGCAGGGTGTGCGTTGGGCTCGGGTGCAGCGGTCGTAGGGGGCACCGAGCGGCACTCGCTGCGTGCACCTGGCTGCCTACTAAAGGGTGCCAGGGTAATTGCACACGAGCGCTTCATGGGCTAGAGATGCCTCTGGCGCGAAACACATTGAAATCTTATTGAATTGCGCTCCGTATCTGAGATTGACCCAATGTTAACACATTGCACGGACCCGGTAAAGGTCGCGGGAATCCGCTGGATGCGGATGGCGCAGGACCGGTCATTAGTGGCACTCATGGGGGAGGCCTATGTCCAGCAGTGGACGTCATTCGGCTGATATGATGATAATGATTCTGATTCATCAATTTCATGATCCTCCTAGCTTTCTTCCCAGTATATAGTCCTCAAATGAGCCGGGGGTCCGTTTTGGAACCTAATCCCAAGATTTGGCGGCACTACTTTCCAACCCTGAGGGAAAACTAGACCTTATTTGAGTTAGACCGGTTTCCTCCCGAAGTCATCTTTAACCAAAAAGCCACCGTGAAAAATCAAAAGTATATATACGAGTACAACGTGTTAATAAAATAACGCAAAACCTGAAAACTGTTTGTTCAGATTCGAGAGAAGAATGTGAAAAAAAAGTAGGAATATTTTTTTTAAGGTGTTTTTTTTACCTTTCTATGGAGCGTTGGCCGACTGGTGCGAGCTGCTCCATACAAATGTAAAGAAAGAAAACTTATTGTTTTTCACAATATACTTTCGATTCTGAACGAACAGTTTTCAGGTTTTGCGTTATTTTGTCCTGACTGACTGACTCACTGACTCACTCACTCACTTAAATCAACGTCCAGCCCTGATTTTTTCACAATAGGTAGAATATAAGACGTTAGTACCCACTATTGTAAATTCTACTCTAAAAAGTAATAAGGGGATTGAAAGTTTGTCTCGGAATGGAGTAAAATTTTAAGTGAGAGACTTGAAACTTCGTGGTTGGACAAGAAAAGTACTGGTAGGGTTTTGGAAAACCTACCTTAAGGATTAAATAGGGGTGCAAAGTTTGTACGGGTAAAATTTGGTGAAGATATAGTTTGAGTCCCGGGGAGCCCATAGAATAGTTTTTATAGCGGAAATCAGTCCCTAAGGGGTGAAAGTTTGTATGTATGGAGCTACGCTAAAAACGAGCTCCACGCGGAAGGTGTCGTGGGCAGAAGTTTATTTTTCAGGGGTTTATGCGAGCCTGGGTTTGAAGTTCAAACCCAGGTTCAAACTTTGAACCCGCGCCATCTAGATCGTCGCTTTGCCTTACCGCTCAGCTACAATGACTAACACTATTCGGATTATTATCAAGCAATTTACCTTCACTATTTGCCCACCTATTTCCAAAACACTAAAACGACCATGTCCATGAAAAAGACACACTATTCCCGTCGACTAAGTTTTAATTTACGACGCTGTGGTTGACGCCGTAGATTTGTCGCACCGGTTCCGGTAGTTGTAAATCCACAGTTACCGAATGTTATGTACGTTGCACGTTATTACTGTTGAGACAAAGATTATTAGAGAGACGCGTCAGAGGTTTTTGAAAAAATGATATGATTAAGTGTTTCAAAGCTACGGTAGCCTAGTGGTTCAGGCATGCAGCTGTAAACCGATGCTCGTGGGTTCGAACCTCGTACCAATGAGTTTTACGGACGGACCTTAAGTTATAACTTATAATATTATTGGCTAATTATCGTGAGTTGTGAAACAAAAATTGCGAACGAAACTTAAGGGGCTCCCATAATTGGCGTTGCGGCGGGATCAAATCTCTTAGTTTTCTTAGGTTTTTTTGTAGCTTATTATGTTAACAACAACGGCTTTAAGCAATATAGTATCCCATATTTACTTCAAACTTCATTGTTTTCGAGATATTTGGCATCAAAGTTGAACAATTTTAGGCCAAAAAACAGGTTTCTGGCCATAACTTTTGTGTTAATTGGTTTAAAATGAAAACCTTAGACCAGTTTTTAGGGACGTCACAGACGAACCCAAATATGTAGATTTCGTATGTGTTACATCTTTCACGTCAATAGAGATACAAAATAAGTGTTATTTTAGACAATGTTTAAAAAGATCGTACAAAATTAAGTATTCATTTGTTTCAAAATCCGCTAGACCAAAATGGAGATAAAAGATTGAAGAACCGATGACCGTTTGATTTATACTTCTATCTGTAGTGCAAAAGTAGGAGATACGATTCAAAACTTGTCAAAAATCGATGGAAACCTCGGGTTGCCCCTTAAATGAATAATAGAAATTGTGAAAATGAACTTGTTTCACATTTAAATAACGTGTCGTGCATATCAATTAGCTGAATACTTAAATCTGGTCACAAATTTAACAGTGTTTGTATTTTTTCTTGACGACTCACGCTACTTGGGTAGCTTTTTAATGATTAGTCAATTAATCGTGATGTTAATTAAACGTAAGTACATTTGTAATATTGCACACTTGGTTTAAAATTAAATTTTTCATGTCTGTTTTTAGTAAAAATAAAAAAAATCGTCAAATAAATACGTCGATACAGTGAATTTTCTTATATACAGTGTCGGAATGGCAACAACATATTTTGAAGCTTGCCACCTCCCAAGATGTAACGAGCCCTCCTGGGCTGTGATACAACTGCTGTATTATTCTACCGGATGAATAAATCTATCCATGGTCGTATCGGTTACGACGAGGAAGCAAGTTTACCTGTGGGCCAACCATCAGTTGTACGCTTTCTGACCTAACCAATTTTAGGGCGGTTTACCCCTTAGGTATCTGACGAGGAGCTACAGCCACTCTGCCAAAAAGGTGACCCGGTTCTGACCTGACCAATTTTTCGTCACGACTCCAGTGGGGGTTCCTATGTTAGGGCGATTGGCCCCTCAGTCATCTGCCAAGAGTGTGGCGACGAACAGACAGGAGTGTGAGAATTACCTGTCCATAAACAAGGCCATGAAGGCCATGCTTAGAAGTGAGGACGACTTAGGGATACAGAACTTCCCAGAATGTAGACAAGACGTATCAGCAGAGCTCCGTCCGATCTGCGCGTCTACTCTATGGTATCGGTTATGAATTTTTCATGGTGCGGTTCACCCTCGCGCGGGAAAACGTGTTGTGCGATGTACTGCAATGGGTCCTGCACTATTGTTTACTTATGCAGCCTTCAAGGAAATTCTTTTGTTGAAACTGCGGCAGATTTAATGCAACTTATTAACATGTTTCCTGCCCGACATAGCATTCCTGACCTATTTCAAAACGGATTTGACTATGACATCGGTTCGGTTCATGTCCATGTTTATTGCAAATCACATTGTTTCTTAACCTTATTATAGAAAAGGATTACAATCCCTGTAGGGCACAGCAATTGCTAATTGATTCAAATTTGTAATCAACGTGTTTCGCATTGTGATCCTGCCTCATCATTATCATCATCATATCAACTGAAAGACGTATACTGGTGGACATAACCTCCCCCAAAGATTGCCACAACGACCGGTTCTAAGCCACCCGCATCCAATGGACTCCCGCGATCTTTACCAGACCATCAGTCGACCTTGTGGGGTACCCAGGCAACGCCTTCCGGTACGTGGTCACCAATCGAGGACCTTTACGCCCCAACAGCCGTCGGGCTTGATCCTGCCTGGAACCACAAAGTTATCTGAACCAGATATAGCACGGCCAGTCTCCATTGTCTAATGTTTCACCGGTTTAGCCTCGTGGGTGGACTCTGTCTATAAAGCCGACGCTACTGCTTTCCAATCCCGGTAAAGTAAAAAAGTTTAATTAAATGAATATTGGTTTACGAGTCTTGGATTTTTGCCAGCTGAGGCTTTCTTAATACGTTCAATGGTCCCATACAAAATGATCTGACAATGTCCAAGTGTGCTTACAGTTCGAAGCTGTGAATCATTTGTGAAACCACGGCCAACTGACAAGCAGGTGCATGACCCATCATGGGGCACTCAAACAGAAAGTGCTAAAAATAAAAACTACTAGGAAGAGCTACTTTAATCTTTTTTTTTCAACTTGCAATTGAATAGCAGCAGCTTGCAATTGAATACGCAGAATAAACATTGCTTAAATCGTCGACAGTTACTCATCACGTCAAACGTAAATAAAAATAAAATGTAATAAAAACGGTTAGTACATTTTCAGACGAGTCTTGTTTCCGTCAGCAACTGCAAATAACTTCCCAGTAACCCGACACTTTTTATAACTCTGTTAAAAAGTTAGCGTTAACTGAAAACAGTGTTAAGCAGTTAATAGATACACTAACCACCACTCTGGATTCTGGTCACGCGTTTAAGTTGGCGCGTGCCATATTTAATGAAACAATGTTGCAATCGCCAATAGTGAAGGCATGTTAGTTAAAGTTAGGGCAAAAAAGAGCCCGATATACACTGAAATAAGTAAATAATAAATATAAGGGGACAATCTTACACAAATCGACCTAGTCCCATAGTAAGCTCAATAAGGCATGTGTTATGGGTACTAGACGACGATATACATAATATATAGAAATACTTAAATACGTAGAAAACATCCATGACTCAGAAACAAATATTCATGCTCATCACACAAATATTTGCCCTTACCGGGATTCGAAACCAGGACCTTGAGCTTAAACTGCGGACTTGAACTTAAATGCGTTCGCCTACAAATTGTAGGCGACCGCATTCGATTAGGTCCAAAAGTGTATACATCTCTTTGTCCTCGACTGTACAATAACATTTTAGCTTGATATAAAGTCAGTACATTTAGTGCCAGAGGGTTTACTTTTGCTCGTGTTTGACACTTTTGTAAATTAATCTGGTTCGTGTGATGTTTTGTAATAAATTTCCTGTAAATTAAGCTTGAATTGTTTTTGATTTATAGCATGTAAACGACTTGCTGATCAGCACTGTAAGTTTATTATGTTACTGAATAAATGAAATAAAAATGACTATACATCAAGTCGCCACTGTAATAATACAAAAAACGATAGGGCAAATAACGAGTGAGTGTAAAATTAACACTGGCATCGATCATGCCCAAAGAAGATGTTGGCGAATACCGACTAACATTAGCAAAGATGACATGTCTATGACCCACGAAATTAACGAAAAGCAGAACGGGACGAATTTAAGAACAAAATCGATTGAGACGACCCAAGTTACTGTTATAGCCAGGGCCCGTTCACTCCGTGATTTCATTCCGCCGCTACAAGTACATGCCGCCGGCCCACCGGCTCCGTCCAGTATGTTAGGGCTGCTACGGAACGCACGCAGGAAAGAGATGGCCACGTTTAACAAAGAACTTTCTGTATGTAGTACTATTATTTACTAATTAGGGGAAATGATGATTATGGCACATGAAATAATGGATTTCGTTAGTTACGTGTGTATTTCTTTTGTTTAGATTGTGCCGGACACGAAGCCGATGCTTCATTTGAGCAAATGGACTCAGTTCTTCGTTTTGTTTTTTCCCCAACAAACCAAGAATGCCTACACCTTAAAACTCAAATTGATTGCCTCCTCATCAGAGCATTTCTGGGAGCAATTGAAAACGGAGCTAAAATTAAATTCATTTTATTAACTAATTGGTTACACTTGCATTAATTGTATCGCTTAAAATAGCATATTCTTAACTAAGGTTTGAAACTTAATTAGTCTATCCAATCGTGCACAAGAATTAAAACTTGTTAGTGGAAATCGTGATGCATCCAATTGGAAAGAAATATTAAAGATGAAAAATGATTACTATCTTACAAGATACAAAGATGTGTTCAATATTTTTCCCGAAATAGTTTTTTCGCTGAAGTAGCGGCGTATTCTTCTACCATATATTTTCTCAAAAACCTCTTTCTAAGAAATTTTATTTTTTCAATACGGGCACTCGGAATAAGTTTTGGGCGTTCCAAGGGCACTGAAGCTTTGTAGGCATATTGCGTCAATCGCGACTACGTAACGAGGAAATTACTTCGGAAAAATTACTGAACAATCGGTTAGAAAAAAATAACTATTTTCAGGCTGGCAGTAGAAAATCACAACCTAATGTCAAATTAACATTAAGATTCGTCGGGCAGTATGTACCTAGTTGGGCCTCTACCTGAAAAAGCGTTGTTTTTTAAATCAGATGAAAAATTAAAAAAGCCACAACACTACAACATTTGCAGATTTAACCAATCAGTTCTTCTTGCTCTTTCTCCCTCTGACGTACGGCGACGGCTGTCTCCACGAGGAGATAGAGACACTTGAATTTGTCGCTGTCCCCCTCCCTCTCTGCCGGCACCACCTAAATTAACCCCAATTTTAGATCTACCTGAATGAAAATGCTTCTTTGGACTTATCCCTTAAATTTTGATTTCCAAATAATTTAAGAATGATGTAAGTAGTTTTAAATTGGACAAAACAAAATATAACATGACATTTGAAAAGTCCAAAAAATTCACGGTATATTGTCTAATAAACTGAATCCTAATCTCAGGTGATGCCGGCATTAAAACACCCAATAAGATGAAACAATAATGATTTTCGCAAAACAATTTATTTACAATAACAATCTACGACAATTTTTATTTTATTTAACATGAGCTTATACTAAGTAGTTTGTTTTTAATTATCTTACCAATTAAGTGTTTTAACACCGACGTTGTCTTGCGGGGTAGGTACGTAGGCTCGGTTTTATAAAGATCTGTTAGATCTAATGTCACATTACTAGTAACTCGGTGCTTTTGACATGACTTACCGACAAAGAGTCAGAATCTTAACAAAACCGACCAACGTCTCCGTCAAAGGTTACGTATTTAACTATGTGCACTTTATTTCCGTATGATGCGCGCAGCATTAAGTCCCTAAGGCGAAATCTTCAAAAACGCCCCAGCATCCTTCAAGAAGCTTCGGCATCCATCAGATTTGAGCCAGCCATTGAGCCAATAGTGGCTATCACTGGTTGTGAACGAGTTCCTTCATATATTCTCAACAACATCGGCGCTCACCGAGCATGTGGCTGGCCGCGTCCTAGCCACAAGCAGCTGATTGGCCCGCACTAGAGGCGGCCCCTAGTGACCGTAATGTCACTATGACGAAATGCTCCAGAACGCGGCATCCTTTCTGAAGGCTTGGGCATCCATAAGTCTTTCGCAGTCTGAGAGGTTAAGCTGATCCTAATGACCAGACTGTATGGCACACTGACATCACATGTCAGTAGTGGCGACCTCTAGTTCAACAGCAACAGGCGGCGGGGGGCTAACCTGGACGCGGCGCAGGGGGTGCGGGAGTTGGGGCAGGTGCGCCAGCTGCGGGTGCCAGCCCCCAGAGTCCACCTTCGACGTGCCGACCACGTCGATCTCTTCAGAGGTGGAGACTGTCACTACCGCGCCAGTTCTGGAACAAGGACGGTGATGGCTAAATGTAAAAACCGTAAGATGAAACGTCCTCACTAGACAAGTCGTCACACTACACAAGTCGTCACACTACACAAGTCGTCACACTACACAAGTCATCACACTACACAAGTCGTCACACTACACAAGTCGTCACACTACACAAGTCGTCACACTGCACAGTTCGTCACACTGCACAAGTCGTCACACTGCACAAGTCGTCACACTACACAAGTCGACACACTACACAAGTCGACACACTACACAAGTCGTAACACTACACAAGTCGTAACACTACACAAGTCGTCACACTACACAAGTCGTCACACTACACAAGTCGTCACACTACACAAGTCGACACACTACACAAGTCGTCACACTACACAAGTCGTCACACTACACAAGTCGTCACACTACACAAGTCGTCACACTACACAAGTCGTCACACTACACAAGTCGTCACACTACACAAGTCGTCACACTACACAAGTCGTCACACTACACAAGACGTCACACTACACAAGTCGTCACACTACACAAGTTGTCACACTACACAAGTCGTCACATTTAAGGCACTCACTGTCTTGCGTCGTGCATGGCGTCGATGGGCGCGCAGCTGATGACGGACTGCCAGACGGACGGGTCGTACTTGACCTCCTCCTCGCTGATGCTAGAGTAGCCCTCCTCGCCCAGCTCGTCGCCGTCGCTCCGGTACACGAGCAGACCGTCGCCGTACACGTTGCGGTTGTGCTCAGAGTTAGCCTGGAAGAATGAGGAACCCTTATTCATAAACCTCCATCCGTAAGTTGGTCTATCTATCGTACTAATATTATAAATGCCAAAGTTTGGATGTTTCGAAGTTTGTAAGTCAATCACGCCTTAACGGCTCAACCGATTTGGATGCAATTTTGCACGAAGATAGTTTATATAGCCTGAATTAAAATATAGGATAGTTTTTTGTCGGGGGTTCACGCGGGCGGAAGCTAGTAATGTAATAAATGAGAACTTTGAATTATTATGTGTTCATCGTGTCGTGTATCAAATTCTGATTTAAACTTTCATGATTCTCTCACATTATCATTATCAAATTCTGGTACTGATTTGGGACACAGATTTAAAAAATCTATAAATTAGTAAAACGTAATTTAGTATAGGAATACGCGGATAAAGTAGCAGACAAAAGCAGTTTAATAAATGATCATCATCATCAGCCTATATACGTCCCACTGCTGGGCACAGGCCTCCTCTCATGTAGGAGAGGGAACGGGCAGTAGTCCCCACGCTGGCCCAGTGTGGATTGGGGACTTCACATACACCTTTTGAAAACTTTTAATAAATGATACTCACATCAATTCCAATGCCATCCCATACAACAACACCAGAAGTTGAAGCGAGCGGCACGCCACCCATAGACCCGATCCCCATGTTACCCATATTACCCATATTGCCCATATTCCCCATGCCCATATTGCCCATCTGACCCATATTGCCCATATTCCCCATCTGACCCATCTGACCCATGTTTGCCATATTTCCCATATTGCCCATATTGCCCATATTCCCCATATTGCCCATGTTCCCCATATTGCCCATGTTGCCCATATTGCCCATGTTGCCCATATTGCCCATGCCCATATGCCCCATTTGCATGTTGGGCATCCCGGGCGCGGCCATCATGGCGGAGCTCTGCTTGCGCCCGCGCCGCGAGATCGTGTAGTGGAGGGGGTCGTGGCCTTCGCGCCGGATCATGTCAGGTAGGATGCGCCGGCGCGCGTTTATGAACCAATTGCAGACCTGGTGGAAAACACAGATTTAACCTCTTGTTCATAAAACTTAACCTTAAATGCGTTTTACCATTTCTCAAACCCAAATATCAGAGTGACAGATGTATAAACTATTTTAACGGCATATTAGCTGACTACTTAAACCACCAACCATGATATTGACTTGATTGGGTCGTTTCAGTGTTGTTTAAGTAGGCTGAAATAAACTACGAAAATAAAGAGCCACGTCGGAGGTTAAATAAGTTGAAATAAATAATTAAATCTTTGAACGCAAACAGTGCCCAAAGGTACCCAAATTATTAAAAAGCGACAAGTGCGTATCGGACCACGCACAAAAAGGGTTCCGTGCCTATCAAAAAGGTCGTATCGTTACTAAAATCTTACGTCACTTACGTCCTTTTCTTTATGGAAGGCAGTTATTTAGAAAACCTTTGAACCGATCTTGTTCAAAACAATTTTCGCTGAAATAATTTAATAAGCCCTTTGACCATGATTTTTGTCATACTTTTAATCTAGTAAGGCCCATCGGCCTAATTTTAAAACAAAAAAATTTAGGCTTAACAGCCCAACGCATTAGCTTTTGGTAATAAAATTAAAACTCTAATTAAGGGGCTCGAAATTTCAAAATTAAAGTATTTTTATGACCTATTTTCAGGACACTGGGCCGTTATTACATATGTCCTAAAAATAGCTTCGGCCTTACGAGATTAAAATACGGTTCAAAAATTAGAGGGGGGGGGGGGGGGTACCATTTAGTGACTTTCGGGGCGACTATCTCCGACTCTATTCACTTAATCAAAAAAATTGCTTACACACATTATATTTATTTTGAAAGCCTATCGATTGATGTGCCAAACGTGGGCTTGCGATGAAAAAAAAAAGTGTGGCCTTTATATGGAGGGCACCCCTAAAAATTTTTTTATACTAAGTTAATTGAAAACTATGTAGCGGCTAACAAAAAACACCTATCCTCACTATCACCTGTCCTTATAATTTTCGAGTGAAATGCCTGTGACATACGTACGGACAGACAGACAGACAGACATGACGAATCCATAAGGGTTTGTTTGTTCCATTAAGAGTTTGTCAAAAATACATTTTTAACCCCCGACGCTAAGAGAGGCGTGTTATAAGTTTAACGTGCCTGTGTATATGTCTGTGGTATCGTAGGTCCCAAACTGATAGACCGATTCGAATGCGGTTTTTTTTGTGTCATAGATAATTTTATCCCGAGTGTTCTTAGCCGTGTTTTATGAAAATCTATTTAGCCGTTTTTGAGATATTGGACTTTGAAATGAAAATGTCGGGGGTTTTTCAACTTTAAAAAATGTTTGTGTTGTAAAAGATTTTTTGCCGACTGGTTTTTTTTTGCCATGTGAGAGTTTCAATTTTCAATCAGCCTAAACACGTCAGTCAGCCTAGGCACCACCATCCGCCATGGCCGCCTTCCGTCTCCATCATCAGATAAGCTCAGTGTTAACATAATATTGTCTAGTCACTGAACTTGCCGAACGAGCGAGCGAGGCGAACAAAGTTCTATACTTCAGCTTAGGCCGGAAATCGTTTGTCCGAGCCAGTGTCCGGTTTTTGTCCTGCTGTCCTCTACAGCCTACAGGTCGCATTTCTCATCTGGTTCTCGTGAAATTTTGTGTTATTATATCGAAATTGTTGTCGAGTCAGTTACGATTTTTTTAAGTCAGGTTCGCGATTTCTACAGCTCACAAAGCCACTTATACAGTCAAGTTCTCCAATATGTATACAGACATCCTTTCAATAATATCTACACATGCATCGTATGTCAGTAACAATATAGTCTCTGTAGGTATAGATATTTTAGAAAGGTTTTCTGTGTAAATATTGGAGTACTCGACTGTATTATAAGTGTGTCATACTTGAAAGTAAGTAGCGAAACATATCGTAACAACGTGTACCGAAATATTTGGCTTCTTTGGCTGCTACTAACTATTTCTAGCCGACTGTACAACGGGAGATGAAAATTGGCAAAGCTCACTGTACCTACTTATTACACGAATGAATTGAACGAGTGAATGATAATGTCTATGTGTGCATCACATAATTATTAAATATAGGTT
The DNA here is from genome assembly GCA_945867215.1 of Epinotia demarniana. Taxonomy (NCBI): domain Eukaryota; kingdom Metazoa; phylum Arthropoda; class Insecta; order Lepidoptera; family Tortricidae; genus Epinotia; species Epinotia demarniana. Next base: position 4,124,281 of record OX244277.1, on the reverse strand, counting down.
GATGCAAAAAGTGATTATGATAATTGTTTTAGAGAATACTCTTTTTTAGATTTTTTTACAATTCGAAGAAGCCATCACCTTTCGATTCTTGACATTAAAAATAAGTCAGAAAAATATCCATACGTTTTATTTACAAAGGACTTTAATAATAATTACTAAGAGGATTACCATGATACTTGGTGCAGATTATAATAATATAATTTATTTTTTCTTGAATAACGGCAATTAGGTACATGTTTGCAAAATATAAGGACAAGGAGCCCCCTGTATAAGAACGGCTCTCACACTGCCACTCACAGGGACAAGTGACATTACTTTCGGTCAATTCATTCATGCCAGCTCTCGTGAATCGACCTGTACACATCATAGATTTTTATACGCCGAGCACAATCCTACAGAGACCACTTCTCAACCAAGCCACAATATTTTCCCAATTATTTCTAATCAATACGAGAAGCTCGGACCGTGGGGGTCATCCGAAAGCAGTATAATGCCAACATTGCAATATTTCTCCACCCCAAGTTTCCTCAGAGACTTTCTAAGAGCTTACATGAAAGGCGGGGGCTACAAAAGCTTGCATTCAAGCTCGATCCAAAGCTTGTACCAATAACTTCGTAAGTCTATACAACTGTTCATAGAGCTTCCCGGCGGAAAATAATATATGTGGGAATTGACGGTTTCCAAACATTGACAGAGTATTTGTAAATGTCAGGAATGTCGAGTCACTGCTATATTGCTGGTCATGCGGGATAAGATAGTATAACGGGGTGGTTATATGTTATTCAAAATACTGGGAATAAATAGATGCTGTCGTGGAAGCTGTAACACTCTCAGCCTGTCTTTTTAGGGTTCCGTACCCAAAGGGTAAAAACGGGACAGTCTATCACCAGGCTGTATCTAATGAACCGTGATAGTTGAAACTTTCACAGATGATGTAGGTATTTCTGTTGCCGCTTTAACAAAAATACAAAAAGCGCAACTATAGCGCCTATAAACATATGTGCTTAAAGTGAGTTATTACTTTCGTTGCAAAAAATCAAAAGCACGCAACTAAGAAAATAAACTTGCACATAGCACGTAGAACCGATGGCCGTTGGGGCGGAAAGGTTCTCGAGTGGCGACCACGTACCGGAAGGCGCAGCGTGGGTAGGCCCCCGACAAGGTGGACTGATGACCTGGTAAAGGTTGCGGGAGTCCGCTGGATGCAGGTGGCGCGGGATCGGTCACTTTGGCACTCTTTGGGGGAGGCCTATGTCCAGCAGTGGACGTCTTTCGGCTGATATGATGATGATGATGATGAAGAAAATAAACTAAACTAAAAAACCACGATCGCACGATTTCATCGGTTACGAAGTTAAGTGAAAAAAAAACCACCGTCTATATTCCCAAAATATACTAAAGTATCATCGATATGTAGTTAAATACTTTAGTATATTTCGGGGTAGCTATGATATCGAGCTAATATACCAAAACATATATAAGTAAGTGTGTGGGGTCTGTCAACTAGTACGCAAAATATATATTATACTGTGAGGGACTTTATAGCTGCGTCAAATATGGGATGCAGACAGTGAACGGGTTTAAAGTTTAAACCAGATTAGATTTATTGAAATATTGTTTAACCCTTTGACTGCTTTTACTTTCGTTTCAGAATGTGATGTACACGCAAGCATCTTGACAGCTAAAGAGCGGATATGAAACTTATCTGACAGTAAGAATATTGTTTTGACAGTGTCCGCCAACACCAATTTAAAGGTTGTTGGCGTGGTGGGCACGACAGCACTCGACCATTTTAGTGGCTCTCGGCGTTCAAAGGGTTAAACTTTAGACAATATTTCAATAGTATTAAGACAGTGACTTACTTGTAAAACTGTGAGATTAGCTTCTTGGCTCAGTGTAAGTTTTTCAGCGTCGCTCGGGTACGCGTTGTACCTGTGGTCATACAGCCATCTGGAACAATGTCACAAGGGTCTACAGTGTAACAAAACAGTTTTTCCTGTGCTCAATAGGTGATAGTTTAAAATCTATTCATCCCTACGTGTCTTTTCATGTGATCATACCTTTCTCTAGAATACACAAACATTATTTAAAATGTTGTTGTGTACTTACAAAAACTCACAAAGTATTGAAAACAACCAAGCAACTACGGAAAAATGTGATTTTTAATAGGATTGTCTATGAATCAAACCTTAATTTATGGTCATTTCCAATCGCTAGTCATTGGCTATGATCATCTTTGACGTCATGTTTGTTAACATGATAGGACGGACATGTTAGGATGAATATGTATGTATGTATGTATGTATGTAAGCACTTTATTGTACACAATAACAGGTTAAGGAATATACATGTCACACAATAGATCAAAGTACAAAGGCGAACTTATCCCTATAAGGGATCTCTTCCAGCTAACCTTTGAGCAATTGAGAGGAAGGTAGGTAGAACGAGATAGGCAAACTTATACCGTGTACAAAAACAGAGAAAATAAAGCAAATCCTAATTAGTATTAATTCTAGACAAATAAAAACATGCCAATACATATATAAATATACAATATAAAATATAATACACACTAACATATGTTACATATATATCGCAAATATACAATAAATAAATAAATACTATATTCAACCAATTCACAAGTCATTGGAAAGCCACAACTTCTTCAAATTCATCTTAAGTGACGCAACAGACTGCGACTGTCTCAGCGACAAAGGCAACTCATTCCACAATTTAACAGCGCGCGCAGTAAAAGATCTGGAGTATGTTCGCGTCTTTCTAGACGGTACAGCAAGAGTAAGGTTAGTACTCGACCGCAAGCGGTGGCCACTGCCGTCTGTCATATAACTAAACCGCTCAGAAAGGTAAGGAGGGGAAGTAGGGCTGAACAGTGTATTGAAAAGTAATGACAGGATATGCACATCCCTGCGCCGGCGAATCGGTAACCATCGAAGCTTAGAGCGGAATTCAGAGATATGATCATACTTGCGTAGACCAAATACATATCTGATACATACATTTTGTAGACGCTCCAGCTTATCAAGTAGCTCCTCGTGGAGCCGCTTATGAGGAGGCTTTGAAGGACATCGGCTCAATGGAGAGAGCGCTACATGACGCACATGAGCAAATCTACAAGCTACAGGAGGCCAAGAACAATGCTGCAGAGGCTCACACTCAGAGCTTATTCGAGGAACTGGTTGGGCCCGGCTCACAGTTGGTTACCCCTCCAATTGAAAACCCTGTGGTTACTATAGATTTAACCAATGATTCTGCCTTACCAAGGTTAGTAAATTGCAGTGGTAAAAAACTAAAGAAATATTTCAAACTGAACAGAATAATAAGAAAAACTCAAAAGTTGACAAAACAAAATAAATTGTTTTTCAAGAAATTGAGATTATGCAAAATAAATGTTAATTTAGTGGACAAGTTGGATATGTATTCTGCTCAGTTACAAAACAGTAGATCAAAATATGAAATTGACACACAGGAATTAAATTTAAAAATTCAGAGCTTAGAGGATTCAATAGAATCATTAAATAAAATGAATGAGAGTTCAAAAAAAGTGATAAGTGAATATTCATTAGCCATGGATGATTTAATATCCCAAATTAATTATAATTCAGAGCGGTTTGAGTCACTGACTAATGGCCAGTCTTGTTTATGTAAACTAGTGAGTGGTCATTCGTCCACTGGTGATTCAAACTCGAGCCTGTGTGCCAGTTTACCACCACCGGAAATTAATAATAAAAGGTCCCTCCACACTACACCTAAGTGCACACCTAGCTCTAATGCAATTATGTACTGTGATGAAATTGGAAGTAATATGGGCACATTTCTGAACCATCACCTAAAGGGACTTAGCACAATTAGCAATTGTCTGCCATATAGTAGCCTAGATAACATGTTAAATCAAATTCTTAACGACAAGAATATTCATTCAGAAACAACACTGCTAGTTCTTATGGGAAACAGGGGTAATGTGAACAAAACTGATTTAATTGAATTCTTGGAAAAGTTTAACACTCTTATAGTGAAAAAGGTTATTTTGTTCACATTCCCATATAGTAGTCAAATGTCAAAGGTGGAGAATGACACTAGATATAAATTAAATATATCTCTATATAACTGTTGTACATATAGTAGTAAGTTTAGTATAATTGACATGAAAAAATATGTTAATAAAAAACATTTGCCTATGTTTTTTTTGACTGAAGGTAAGTTTTACCTTTCCAATTATTGTAAGAGACAAATAGCTCTGTCGCTATCCTATTTACTTGACATTTATGCCAAGAATTTGGCACATAACTCAGCTCCTATTGAGCAGCCCAATGTTAACTTGGAATTGGTTCCAATCTTAACTAATAATTTAAATTAAACCTTAAGACAAAAGAGTACTCTGTCTCTGGCAATTTAGTTTTAAATAAGTATAAAAATTATATCCACCTGGTACATCAAAACATTCAGTGTATTAGAGGGAAAGATTTACAAATTGAACTTTTTTTGAATGATTGCAATATTGATATTCTATGTATAACTGAACATTGGTTAACCAGTAATGAATTAATGCCTCAATTTAATAATCACCAGGTGGGTAGTTCGTTCACCAGACTTCATTCCATACATGGTGGGTCGTTAATTATATTAAATAATAAATTAAAATTTAAGGAACGCAAGGACATTGTATCCTTGTCTGTTGAACGGACCATAGAACTGAGTGCAGTAGAATTAGAGCAATTTATCGTTGTTTGTGTATATAGGCCGCCAGTAAGTAATTTTGAACTATTTGAAAACATAATGGAATCTGTGCTTCTTAAAATATCGCGTTCTAGAAAGAAATTACTTATATGCGGCGACTACAATGTAAATATTTTGGAAAATTCAACAATAAGTGTCAGATTGTTGAGTCTTTTCAAATCTGGTAATCTCAACCACGTATTTATGGAGCCTACTAGAGTGACTGCTACTAGCTCAACATGTATAGATAACATTTTCACTAATATTTTTCCTAGTAACAAAAGTATAATCAGCAAATTAGAATCAGATCACTTAAGCCAACTCATGGTATTTGAGACATTAAGGAAAAATATCGTGAAAAAACAAATAACTTTTGTACCAGTAACCACAGATCGTGTGGAAAGAATGAAACAAAGTCTAGCTCAGGCGCTACCCTTTCTGTCTTCCGATATGAGCCCTAATAACATGTACAATTCATTCTTCCATACTTTTATGGCACTTTATAATGCGGTATTTACTCGCAAATCGGCCGTGGTTAGTAGTGCACCAGTTTTTAGTGAGTGGGCTACTGCGGACTTACATAAACGTAGACAAGTACTGTATGCCTTATATGAGGAACGGCGGTTTAATACGAGTGATGAATTTAAAGAACATGTCAAGCAATATTCGAAGCAATTTAAAATAGATTGTCATGTAGCCAAGCGTAATTATTTATCTCAGAAAATAAAAAATAGCTCTGACATTATTAAAACAACCTGGAAAGTAATTAACATGGAGACTGGCAGATCGAAAAACACACCGACTGATCTTAAAATAAAAATTGATGGCAGAATTGTAGATTCTAGTTTGGAAGTAGCTACTGAATTTGAATATTTCTTTACTGAGATACCAGTCTCCACAACTAAGTATTTAAATTCATCACCTTCCTCTGCCGTTACATTGTTGAAAGAAAACGCCCCAGAATGTAATACAAACCTCCATTTTGAACACGTTAGTTTCTCAGATGTAGTAAAGGCGTTTAAATCGATTAATGTCAAAAAAACTAGTGACCTCTGGGGAGTTTCTGTACATGCACTCAAATCCATCATAGAAATCATAGCGCCTGAGTTGGCAGTTATATTTAACAACAGTGTCGATTGCGGCGAGTTTCCTGATCTAATGAAACATAGTAAAATCACTCCGTTATTCAAATCGGGTAGCACTACTGACCCCACTAACTTCAGACCAATATCTGTGCTCCCAACATTTAGCAAAATTTTTGAAAAATTAGTCTTGTCGCAATTAATAAAGCATTTTAATATAAACAATTTGATGCATAACATGCAATTTGGATTTACCCGGGGTCGCTCGACAACCGACGCTGGTGTCGAGCTGATTAAACACATTTTCGATGCCTGGGAGGAATCACAAGATGCTTTAGGTATCTTCTGTGATTTATCCAAGGCCTTCGACTGCGTTTGTCATGAAACATTGATCAGGAAACTCGACTACTATGGAGTCAGAGGATCAGCACTCAATTTACTAAAGTCATACTTACATGGTAGAATACAAAGGGTCGAAGTGAATGGACAGCGATCACCGGGGTCATTGGTCTCGATGGGTGTACCGCAGGGATCAATATTGGGACCTTTCCTGTTCCTTATCTACATAAATGACTTGCCATATCTCGTAAAGACCCACCATGATATAGTATTATTTGCTGATGACACCTCACTTATTTTCAAACTTATAAGACAGCAAAAAGCTTGCAATGACGTAAACAATGCTATTTCTAAAGTAGTAAATTGGTTTAATATTAATAATTTATTGTTAAATGAGAAGAAGACTAAATGTATTAAATTTGTCACGAATCACGTTGAACACGAGCAAGGGAGTGTCTTTGTGAAAGATGAGGAATTGGAACTAGTTGATAGCACAGTTTTTCTTGGTTTAACGTTAGATTCTAAGCTTCAATGGGGTCCCCATATTGCTAATCTCTCGAATAGACTGAGTTCTGCAGCATTTGCAGTGAGTAAGATCCGTCAATTAACAGACGTGAAAACAGCTCGATTAGTATATTTTAGCTACTTCCATAGCATTATGTCATATGGTATTTTATTGTGGGGCAATGCCTCGGACATTCATTCGATTTTTGTTCTGCAGAAACGGGCTATACGGGCGATATATAGATTGAAACAGAGAGACTCACTTAGGGATAAGTTTAAAAATATTAATATCATGACATTGCATTGTCAATATATCTATGAAAATATTGTGTATGTACATAAAAACATTGTCAATTTTAGGAGAAACTGTGACATACATAATATTAATACTAGAAATAAGCATAAGCTCGCGGTGCCCACCACTCGGCTCCAAAAAATAAAAAAATCATTCATGGGTAATTGTGTAAGGTTTTATAACAAACTTCCTGGAAACGTAACTGAGTTATCTATTAATAAATTCAAAAACTATGTGAAACGTAAACTTATTTCGAAAGCTTATTATAGCGCACAAGACTACATGAATGATAAAACTTCTTGGGACTAATTTTGACTGGATTTATAATTTATTTATTCCGTTTGGAAAAAATTGACATTGTGTTTTTAATTAATTATTCTCGTTTTATTTATTTTTTGACATTAGATTGTCTTTCTAGAAACATTCTAGACTAGTATTTTTTTATATAAAATTTTAAATATTTCATATAAATGTTACTTTTTATGTTTAATAAATTACTCGAAGTAATTAGCTTAAGATTATGTTTCTACCTGACGATTTGAAAGTGCTTGTTACTGGGCCTACTTGAATAAATATAATTTTGAGTTTGAGTTTGAGTTTGAGTTTCCTCGTTGAGGTCCAGAAACGCAATATCGCCATAGTCCAGAAGAGGAAGCAAAAGAGATTGAGTAAGGGTCAACTTGGTACGAAGAGGAAGGAAATTCTGGAGACGTCTTAGGGAGTGAAGGGATCTAAAGATCCTCTGACTCACCTCAGCTATATGGGGTGACCAAGAAAGCGTCTGGTCCATGGTGATACCCAAATTCCTGACAGTAGAGGAAAGAGGAATAGAAATTCCATCAAAAATAATGTCAGGCACCACCACCTTTGAGAGCTTATCTACATAGTAAGGACTACCAATAACAATAATAAACTGTTATGTGCATCGAAGTTGCGTTTGTATCACATCGATGTAAGAGGACCCCTCCTATGCTAAGGGTACGGATCTGTGCCAAAGATTTGAACCTATTTTTAACCCCCGTCGCAAAAAGAGGGGTGTTATAAGTTTAACGTGTCTGTCTGTGTATCTGTGTATCTGTCTGTGGTAGCGTAGATCCCCAACGGATGGACTGATTTGAGTGCGGTTTTTTGTGTCATAGATAATTTTATCCCGAGTGTTTATAGCCATGTTTCATCAAAATCTGTTCAGCCGCTTTTGAGATATTGGACTAAATGAAAATGTCGGGAGCTTTTCAACTTTTGTAAGTTGTAGTTATTCCACCTTAGCTTTTAATGAACTTGCACTGTTCGTATGTATGTAAGTATTAAAAAAATTGCAATTTCAAATTCAGTCAGTTCACCTCAGCAGATTGAGCTGAAATTTTTTGGTATGATTATAGTGTGGATATCAATTTAATATAAAGGTACGATCGAGCTGATCTGATGATGGAGACAGAAGGTGGCCATGGGAATTCAGTACTTAACCGACGTAACTCCGCTCCGTTGAGTTTGAACTCGTTGCAATCATCTCAATGAGTTGTTGACGGTATATAGAAAAGTATAGTTGGCAACAAAAGTATGTACCAAAAATTTTTTTTGAAGTTAACTTTTTTTTTGTTAAGTCTTCATCTGAGACAATTATGGCATCTGCATACGAAAAGCTTGAGGCTGTTAAATGAGTTCGGAAAACAAAATATGTTATCCTGTCATATTTGCGGCGATACAAACAAGATACTGTCTATGGCCAGGGGGGGATCACTCTGCGATTTCGTCACACCGCTACAAGTACAAACGCCAACGCAGTTAACTGACCATTCTCTATTTATAAAGAACCTTATTACAATGCACATAAAGTGCACGGATGGTCAGTGTCGATAGTACGTGCCGGACTACCGGCCATTTAAACGAAGACTATTTTGAGACGCCTAAATTAAGGCGCCAGTGTCTACCGTACAGCACATCCTCAGACCGTTAAGGCAATGACTACTTCCAGCCACCTAAATCTCGCCGCCAGTGACCAGCAAACCTGTTTACACGATAGCTTTTCAGTACCAGTCATTAGCAGACATGCGCGGGGGCAGCGAGAGTCGCGGGCGGAGGTCACTGGCGCCAAAAAATAGGCGCGTGTTCTATTCCGTGCCAGCGCTGGCATGCCGCAAAAAAATGGCACCGAAAGTGTTTATACGGTGCCTTTTTAGGCGGATGTCACACTGCGCCGCATCTCCGGACGGAGGTGCGGAGCTCGTTGTATGCAAGTACCTCAGTTTGTGTATACATTCCGTATGGTACGACACACTGCACCGCACCTCCGTCCGGCGAAATTTGTATGCAGCTCCGCACCTCCGTCCGATGATGCGGCGCAGTGTGACATCCTTCTTAGTCGCCGTAATTTAGGCAGCTGAGAATAGTCTTCGTCTAAACCTACTTTTAGCGATGTTATGGCACTAACGCTGCGCATGCTACGTCGGTTGCATGCGGCAGAAGGGGATGGCCAAGTTTAGGCTCGCTCGACGTACCTAATTAGGGGATTCGTTAACAGAACGGAGCACCATAACTAGTGTCGTGCTAGAGACGCGTTTGTAACGCTACAAAGTCACTGTGTGTAACCGCTCCAAATGTGACAGGCTAATTGACAACATTTCATTTTTTTAAGTGTGCCATTTTATGATTTAGTTCGATAGAAAATGAAATTTTAAGGTATACGTGTTTTTTTATTTCTCCCTAAATGTTTATTTTCATCCAAAAATATCACAATCAAAAGTAGTGAATTCCAATAGGTCGTAAGTAAAATATGACGTCATTATTATGTCTCTCTATGGCACTGTCCACATCTTTCACTCAACAGACGTAAGAATGACGTCACGCACGGGGTATACTGCGTTTTACAGATTTTTGTGATTTTCTCGGTAACGAGTAAGAATAAAAATGGGAAAACCCACTTTATTACGTTCACATAAGATAATTACCGAAATGGTTTTCGATTAAGGCATCATTACGTATTTTGAAATGTTGTCAATTCCTGATCAAAGTCAAAGTTATCCTGAAGTGACAAACTAACCTTTTGAGTATCTTGACAGCGTGCTTCGGGAGGTTGCCCCGGCGCTTGCGCACAGCGCCGATCACCGCGCCCTGCGGCGGCGGATGCGGAGGGAACGCGGGGCGCGGGGGAGGGGGCAGCGCGTCCCACTCCGTGCCGCTTTCGTTCTCGTCCGTGGATGATGACGGGAAACGGTCTCGCGCTGTGGAGGGGTTAATGCCTGATTTACATTCATCCCAATTGAGCAGGGAAGTGTGCAGGGAATTGGGCAAGACGGGCGTAATACCGCATTTTACGCCCGTCCTGCCCACTTCGCTGCTCAATTCGGCTGAATGTGAACCCGGCATAAGGACGAGCATGAATACATTTCTATACCTATTTATTTAGTACAAATAGATACACAGACAGACACGTTAAACTTATAACACCCGTCTTTTTGCGTCGGGGGTTGAAAACGGCAAAAAAAATAGGTTTGATGTATGGGAGCCCCCTTAAATATTTATCTAATTCTGCTTTTTAGTATTTGTTGTTATAGCGGCAATATAAATACATCATCCGTGAAAATTTCAACTGTTTAACTATCACGGTTCATGACCTGGTGACAGATGGACAGACAGACAGCCAGACAGACAGACAGACAGACAGACAGACAGACAGACAGACAGACAGACAGACAGTGGAGTCTTTGTAATAGGGACTAGTTTTTACACCATTATATCTCGGCATTGGTTGATCTCAGACAAAAGTTTATTTGACGTTTTATGCTTATTTCGATGGGCTCTACATGATGACATTGGCCATCGGGCGGTCGGTTTTTTTTTTTATTGAATTTTTTTCTAAGTCTGACCGCCCTTTGCTACACTCTGACCAAAATAATCGATCCATTTACAGTTTAAAGGCCTATTCACATTATGCAACAACTCGTAAACGATTTTTATTACATTGCGGTGCTGCGGGCTAGCGAAATAGGACTAATTCAATCAATGTAGTAAAATTCGCATGCGAGTTGTTGTATCATGTAAATGGACCTTAAAACGCCAAATTGATATGACAACTCCTACAATGTAACCCCTCATAGGTTTAAACAGGGATTTGTGCAAGAATTATTGGTGTGAAACTAATTTGATTAGCCAATTTAAGTATATATAGTAAGACCCATGTAATAAGGCGCCCGGATTAAGCAATAATAGTCTTTCGGACCACTACTTAAGCACCACGACGCGCGCGATATAAAACTAGCGAATAGTTTTGATGTCATTACATTGTGCACCCTATTCCAAAGCAGTAAAGGCGATACATGTATACATGTATTTGACGTAAATAGTACAAATAGTGCTAAATTACTCACGCAGTTTGATCTTCATGACTTTGATCACGGATCTGCGCAGCGTGGTGAAGTTTCTTGAAAGTCAACAGAAGCAGAGGTCTTTGACCCAATTTCGCAAATTATACGTCACTTTGCCACTGACATAAGACACTTAACACTTACTCCGAGCTCAAAATTGGATTATAATAAGGAGATAAATTGGTAAGATAAATTTCCGAGTACAATTTTCTCCGTCAGAAACGCGAAGCTCAATGAATATTCTCGCAATGAACGTATTTTGTTTCGTGACAATCGCAAAGGCTTTTGTCAGTATGAAAATTTGAAAATAGAAAAAAAGTATTCGCTATGGTTCGTTGCGGCCAGTATTGCATAAAATATGAATGCAACCTTTTTATTTCATCGAGCATTTGCAAATGGTTGTAAAATGATTACTCCAGGATGGTTTTCCAATATATATTACATTTTTTTTACACGTATGTATTAAAAAAATATGTTTATTTCGTGTATTACATATAAGTTGATTATTTAGACATTTTAGACTGTTGTAAATTGGGTTACACTTGGGTTACATATAGATTTATAAACTGGTCTTATTCTAGATGGGTAGAAACATGGTAATGTTATGGGGCTTCTAAACGGGCCACATTTTCCTGCAATTTCTGACCGGCAGCTATTGATGTCTTACGCTGTCTTTGTACGCTAGAGCAAGATGCACATACTTGCTGGCTACACAATGCCGTGAAAAAGTTGCCCGTGTAGAAGCCCCATTACATAATTACTCGCAATTTTTTATTGATATTAGCCATGACTACGGGTGAGTCACAGTCGATAAATAAGTTCCCGCGTCTTTAACTTTCGAGAACAGGATACACATTTATTTCTTTTCGGTGTCTGTATTCCTTTTTCATGCTGAAAATATAAGCATTACAATCTAATAATAATTAATGAGAACACACTTTACCAGCTGAACACATCTGGAATCGCTGTCAATCTTCAAACGTCAACTTATTACGTATTTCGAAAATGCTTTCCTAAGGCTCTACGATACCAATTTCCTGATAATTCTGGTATGTATCTGTATCTGATGACCCTGTTCACCATATTCACAGTTGCAATACCAATGATAAAAGCCGTGAAGATCAAACTGCGTAGGGTAATAACTATGCCATTTGATCGTCACAAGATTCGTCATCGACCATTCTTCTACCATCTTGATAATGCTGTTCTCCCTTCCTCCATCTTCAGCCGCTCTAGAACACTTTACAAAGGTAATTATTAATTTATTTCACATTTTCATGCGACGCATTGTCAGCAAACTTGTCACTCATAATTATGACTTGCATTGACAAAGTTGTGATGTATTTCAATGTGATTTATGTAAGATTTGATTGATAATACTTGCCCGATGGCCAGTGCTAAGAGATTACTGATGTTACTAAATACGTAAACATTTTTTACTAAATTCCGTAGTGAAAACAAAGTATAAATATTGTGACCTTTACGTAAGTATCAGGTATCCCACAACGTGATTATTTCAGTGGTGGCAAATGGTAATTTCAACAGATTTCAACACAATACAAAATCCTTGTTATATTTAAGACTATTTACTATATAGATTTTCATTTCGAATGATTCTTATTTCACCCGCGCGTTTAGATTCCCGTAAATCTCTATTTTTCCAGAATATATCAACCAATCAATTTTTGGGCAATATGGCTCATTCAAAGGCTTGATGATTTCGAGTTTGGATAAGACACAGCCAGTATCCAGAATGTATCCTTACGAATGCAATTCCCGGATGAGAGGTTAACGATAATGAAGCAGAAATTGACCAACGAAGATCGGTATGAGTGGTGCTACATACAGGAAAATCTGGAGAATTGGGATTCTGCAGAAATGGGAATTTGTTGTACATATCATCTGCACACTTGATGGAATCAATTTCCGTTATACGTGACTGGTAAGTATGGCAGTCTGTCTTGTAACAGCCGTTTGATATTTTCCATCTATCTTTAAATTCGTTAGCTTTTCGGTGAAGGAAAAACATCGTGAGGAAACCTGCATACATCTGCGAAGAAATTCAAAGGTGTATGTGAAGTCCCCAATCCGCACTGGGCCAGCGTGGGGACTAGGGGACTGCCCGTTCCCTCTCATACATGAGAGGAGGCCTGTGCCCAGCAGTGGGACGTATATAGGCTGATGATGATGATGTTGATCTTTAAATTCAATCTTTTTTGTCATGTTGATGATAAAAACTTTTCTATCTTTCATTAAGTCACCATACACGACATTAAATAGCTCATCAGTCGTTCCCTTAATGCTAGGATTGCTCCATTCTTTTTTTACTTGCGAACCAGTTACCGGGGGGATGGGTTATGTGCTATTCCTATCCACTAAAAACTCCAAGGCAGCCGGCATTAGCGCTCTCATGCGGAGGACTATAGGTTCTCATTCTGTACGCACTGGAGCCCCCATAGCGACTCGCTACCCATGCCGCACCTTCCGGTACGTGGTCAGGTCACCACTCGAGAACTTTTTCTCCTCTACAGGTCACACGTATTACCGCTTTTCGTGGAATTTTGTGAGCGGATCCGATTTTTATACAGTTTTTATTGGCGATTCAGTTTTGCTAGATTAATGAACATTTTAAATATTAAACGCACCAGTGCCACTAGTTAGCGTTAATTCGGTATAGTCTATTTATATTCTAACTTTGATTGAATACAGGGAACGGTTGTAAGGCAAAGATTATGCATTTACATATTGTGTTTCTACTCCTTATTAGATTGATCATGTAGACTTATGTTAATATTAACAACCCGTACCTGATGTTTACTTTGAAGACGTAGGTGTATTAATATTTAGGCGCTTATGGGCATAGTCTGAAACCGGCTACCAGGAACTCGCAATTTCATACCTAGTTCAGCTAAGTTCGACGATTTGATTATCAAACTGGATTGACACGCCAAAACTACTCAGAGCCTGGCACAGGAAGTATTTTTAACGCGCCGAAAGCTAACTTGATCGAGATGGTTCGTAGCCACGTTTCAACAAAATCGGTTCAGCCGGTTTTGATAGATGGAGGGCCTTCTGTACAGTCGAAATCAAAGATATGTTTACACTTTTGCACCTTATTCCTTCGTATACTCAGGTGCAAAATGAAAACAGCTAGGTACTAAGGGAACGCGCGTCGACGGCGCGTGAAAAATAACGCAGTCTGCATAGACCTTTGATAGGGGTATAGACATAGACACTAAATAAAATAATCAATAATGTCGCGTTTGCTCGAAAAAGGATTAACAAGTTTCTGTCAAAAAATTCATTTTTGGTACAACCGTTTACTTCCGACTGTACTTTTCTGTATACCATCATCAACTACTCATTGAGACGATTCTAACGAGCCCAAACTCAACGGGGTTACGTCGGTTAAGTACTGAATTCCCATTGCCACCTTCCGTCTCCATCATCAGATCAGCTCGATGGTACCATAATATTGAATTGTCATTCACTTTAGGCATTAAAACGATATGAATAGCAATCATTAGTACGTTGAAATATATGCCTTAGAATATTTATGAATAAATATCGATAGACCTTTGATCGTTATGGACATCAATTTCTGACTTTTGTGATTATAATACTTAATATTATGGGTCATTAATGTTAGAACTACAAAACGTTATAGTTAACAAAGATTATGAATACTGATGTTTATGTCTATAAATTATATGGATATGAATTTCTGAATATCGAAATTCGGAACAATAAGTTTATGGGAAACAAAGGGACCCCGTATAAATAATGACAAAATTATAAGCTCAGACCAAGAAAATATACAGACGGAGCGTTACGAACAGTCTAGTGAAGCCAACCGGTTTTCAACCAAGGCCCATAAGTTTAGCACACGATAAACAAATTAAATCGTACAAAACTCGAAATTAATGATCTTGACAGCACTGCGACACGTGCTGAAGAGTTTTGTGCAATTTTGTTGTATATGTGTGCGTGAGCGTGTGCTAAACTTGAAGTAGCTTGGTTTTGTTTCTTATCCGCAAAACGCAACTTCATATGAAACGATTGTCATTTACTATGACGCTCGCAGATTGTGACGTCACAATCTTAGATCGTTTTCTCTCTCTAAAAAGCAATATTAAAACGGCTGTAGCTTCGTAATTCTTTGAGATATTTTTTTGCCTTCTTTCTTTTGGAGTAATAATAATGTGCGATTTTACGTCGGTCCGTATTGTAGACCGTCAGTGCGTTAAAATAAAAACGTCTTGTGGGGCTCTAACAGTTTAACCTATTTATTTCAATACTAGTGTTATTTTATTATTATCGTATTGACGAGAGACATCATTCCGATCTTGACACGTTTTATTGTTATTGACCCTGAACATCACTGACAATATTACATGAATATTCCTTTTTTTTATTGTTTTGTTTTGACGCTTAGAGACCGTATACATCTCAACGAACATTGAATAATTATTAATTGTATTTGGACGCTCAGGGACTTTATACATCTCTGGAATACTGAATTAATATCATTAACTTTCTGTTAATGCACAGACCTTATTCTTATCGAATGTAATAGTCATATTTTGTTTTGTTTTCATTAACTTTGTGACATTTAGTGTGTTGTTATATCAGTCCTTAATGTGCAAATTTTAAATTATTATTGTGTTAGATTATTATTCTTATATTGTAAGATTATTATTTTTATTGTAAATTACCGTTTGACATGTAAAAGTGCCCTTGTGGCCTATTTGCAGAATAAATAATTTGTATTTGTATTTCAATTTACAAATAGTTTATTTTCCATTTACCAATTAATTTGATTTATACTGATAAATTTCGTAATACGTTGTTAATAGATTCCTGGGAAGCCTTCGAAGAATTCTAACAGCCGCATATGGCCGGCACTACTTCGCCATGATTCAAAGACATATTATGATATTGTAGTCGCCGCTTCTGCTGTGGCTCTAGCTTACGTCGTCGAAGCCTCCCTGCTTTTAAGAAGGTAAATTTACTTTTTTTTAATACTAGGACAATGGCAGATAAGCCTGCGGGTCTGCCTGCACGAATTAATAATCAACAACTTAGAAAAGTTTGAAAATCCCTTATATTTTTGGCTGAACATATTTTGTTAAAACGTAGCTAAGAACCACCTTGATGTCAGCTTCCGGACAAATAAACGCATTCAAATCGGTTAATTCGTTTAAGAGCTACGATGCCGGATTTGAATCCACTAGCACCGCTTGTCAGGCGCATGCCTGAACCACTAGGCTACCGTAGCTTACCCTCTTGTATCAAAAGTCTTAGTATTGATAATTAAAATAACAATGGCATATTTCCTCTCCACCAGGTGAGTGGGTTGAACTACGTTTATGAGTCTGAACATGTTACTAACTATATTTTTAAATAAACAAATGGGACATTCAACTTTTTTTTGTAGGTCATTGCCATGGTTATCGGTTACGTCTCTAGATTACTCTCTACTATGATTTTATGGAATACAAATCCACTAAACATAATCCACTTTTGTTATATGTATTGATGACCCATTCCATCTCCTCGGCATGACAGGAATCCAATATAGAGTATTTTCTAAGAAACCCTGACATTACTAAAGAGTTGATTGACCCAAATATGCATTTTGAATGTGATTCATGGCAGTGAAAGCGTAAATCTTATCAACAATTTATCAATTAAAAGTTGTGCAAAACCCTAGTACGAGTAGGTTATAGTTATAAGTCGCGTGGATTCAGCAATAATAACCTCTCAACCACTTAAGCATTGACGCGCGTCATATTTATTATGTCCTGTACTAATAGGAATACTGGAAGGCAGAATCCATGGCATGACCAGCTGGATAATACAGTTTGAAGTTTGGGTAGGCTTCGCTTGTACGGCCGTACAGTCTAGTGCACCAATGCACACCACAAAGTCTCAAAAATATGTAGGCAGACTTTATCTGCAACAATAATGTTTTAGTATACACATTTATGAAACTGACTGAATACATATTAGTGCCCTTGACTGTACCTAAAATCCTATTGGAAGCTTTGTAAATTACAATCGCCTAAACGCTATATGTATATGTCGAATTGTGATAGCGGCGCCAACAGTTAGCAACGATGTTTATAATTTTAAAGTGGGTAATCTTATGTAAACAATCGGTTGTTGTTTGATCGCTGTCAACTGGTAGCGACTCCATTTGACAGTTAACGTAATTCATTCGATTTTATTTGCTGGTAACACCCTACTTGATTCAATGAAATTGTGATTTAACTGGTAATGTTATGTTTAGAGTTAAGTTGGCCAACCTGTAGACTAATGTCCGGTGGTTCTTTATTCTGATTGGCTGTCGATTGTAATTTTATGTTGGTACACTGGAAACGCAAGCGTTGGGCTAATATCTTGGCGCTGATTGGTTAAACAACTTTGTCCCTCGCTTGGACATGGCTCTTGGCGGGAATCGGTATCTAGCTGGCGGGAATAAACCGCCATTGCGGGACATTCTGTATTGAGCGCTTGTACGAATTAGACGTTCTCGCCAAGAGACTTGTCGGTTTCCGATCTAGTGCATACCTAGGTACCCTAGTACAATGTTAAGGTCTATGGCAAATAAATAGCTTACCGTTAATAGTTGTGTGAATCCGATTCGATATTTAGTTTAGTGTTACTATTAACTATCTTTTAACTATGTGAATGCGAATAAAGCATAAGTGGTATATTTCGTCTGATTTTTATTTGCAAACGTGATAGGAAGTCCGTCGCCATGCCCGATATCCCAGAAGAAGCCCAATTACCCGCTCCGGTCAACCTTTCTTTTACATCAGAAGCGGGATGTAATCAGTGCCCACAGGATGTGAATAAGAACGTGCACATGTGTGAAATGCTCATGGAGCAGCAAAAAAAAAATGGCTTTATTGGAGGCAATCACACCATCACCTGAGTGACGTAGATTGATTTCTGGTACGACCGAAAGAAAATGAATTGCGTACAGGCCACAGCAAGGATGATGACTTCGCTTATGTCGAGATGGTCTGGGCGGTCTACTGAACAACTACTTTGCCCAATTTAAATGACGTGCTCATAAATCCGGTGAGGTCAAACCATTTTTATTGATTTTGCTATGTTGATACAAGATTTGACGTATTTTCCGTTAACAATAGTGTTTTTCCTACGTTCTCCTTAAAAGTTGTCGTGTTTACAAAATTGTGGTACATAAGTGTAGGTAGTCATTTTATTTTTATAGCTTTGTGAAAATCTAACTACCTAGTTTCGTATTAACTTTTAGAACAGTGTTAAATTTGATTAATTTCATTGTTTTGCTTAACAACTTTGTGGCAATTGGTTAAAGTACCTTGATACCGTATCGGGGTTGAAAATATTTGCTACGCGTTTGAAATTAATGTTTCAGTGTGACATGGCGTACATAGATAAGCAGTACTACGGACTGCAAACGTCTCGTCCAGTAGGCGTGGATCATTGAAGTTTCGAGGCCGTGCAGCATCGGCGGTTCTCGCACGTCGGACTATCAGAGGACACGTGCTGTGCTGAAGCTAGCTAGGACACTACTGACAACGACTGTATTGAAGCAACAGAAATAAAAGGACGGTATTCGTTCCAATTGATTTCATGCAAAATTAGAGCCAACAAACGATAATTAGTGTTTCAATCATTATTGATGAGATTTGTATTGCTTTTTTTATGTTGTAGACCACGACATTGGTGTAATTTTCTGAATAATACATCAACTTTAATTTCAAATTGAATTCAAGACAAATTAGTTTACTTGAAGAATAGCTTGACGTAAACGTCGTCATGGTCTGTAGGTATGATAAAACTGATACCACACAAATTGCCATTTACAGAATGAAATGCGGTACTTCGTCGCAGTGGAGATTTCGTGCTTTTCGTGGTGAACTCGGCGAGCAGGCGGGCGGCATTGGCAGTGACGAAATAACAGAAGACCCTCTTTCCTTACCGTGTGCGTCGTGGCAACGCACCATGGCCTACAGTTAATCCGGTGAGCAGTTCACATGCCATCGGAGTTTTTATGCAGTTCTCACGTGCTATAAAATCTTTTTTTTGTCGAAATTATATGGGTTTGGAGTAATCATTTAATGATAGAGTGAACTTGATCATATTGTAACTGGCATTCTAAATTGAAACTGTGGAGTTACTTACTAGTTTAATCTTGTCATCTCTTATGATTTATTTGAGACATCTGCTGCTACTGTCATAAACATGCAGAATAGCAAACCCAAGGGCAATGAGAGAGCAGGCTTTCCGAAATATGGTGGAAAGTGCGGATTATAATCAAAGGAGGTTCGATAGTAATAAAGCTTAGATTCAAAGTTTCTAAGTAGGTGATTATGTTTTGATCAAGAACGAGGAAAGCAACCAATTAAAATTGGACCCAAAGTTTCTAACCTTTTTATGAAGTTATTGAAGTATTAGATGGAGATAGGCATTATCTAAAATGACTTGACAGCTAAAAGAACATACAAATACCCTCATGATAGAGTCAGGAAAATGCCTGAGCAGCAGGTTCCTCCTGAACTTGATTTGGCCGACAATGACTTTGAAAGCCCCTCTGTTTCAGACTAAGTTCAGATTCACATTTGAGTCTTTTGGTGCTTTCGATGGACTGAAGGCACGCCCGATGGACTGGGCATTATTTGTTTTGAGTTTGTGCTTTCGATGGACTGAAGGCACGCCCGATGGACTGGGCATTACATGTCTGATGTTGTGCTTTCGATGGACTGAGAGCACGCCCGACGGACTGGGCACGATCTAGTAACTGCGTCAGAGGTGCCGGAGCATGTAAGAGGTGCACGTTGACTGCTTTTTATTATGCGGTATGCTCTTTGCGAGGAGTAGCACTTACGCGGCTGAGATGGTTAACTTCTGACGAGTTATTGGTTCTAGCGAGCGCCGAAGGACTGGTGTGAGTCTGTGTAGTGTGATTTAGATTGACTGTATGGTCTGATTTTTCAATGTAATGACTTTAGAATGTAATTCACACTGTGTGTGTGAATGTACTTGTCTAAGCTTAAGTCTTGTGTCAGGTTAGCCGAGCGATATACTTTCAGATTATTTTATTGTTCACAGTTAGCGCACCCGAGGACGGGTGATGGTCATGATGGCCGTGTAGAATTGTGATAGCGGCGCCAACAGTTAGCAACGATGTTTATAATTTTAAAGTGGGTAATCTTATGTAAACAATCGGTTGTTGTTTGATCGCTGTCAACTGGTAGCGACTCCATTTGACAGTTAACGTAATTCATTCGATTTTATTTGCTGGTAACACCCTACTTGATTCAATGAAATTGTGATTTAACTGGTAATGTTATGTTTAGAGTTAAGTTGGCCAACCTGTAGACTAATGTCCGGTGGTTCTTTATTCTGATTGGCTGTCGATTGTAATTTTATGTTGGTACACTGGAAACGCAAGCGTTGGGCTAATATCTTGGCGCTGATTGGTTAAACAACTTTGTCCCTCGCTTGGACATGGCTCTTGGCGGGAATCGGTATCTAGCTGGCGGGAATAAACCGCCATTGCGGGACATTCTGTATTGAGCGCTTGTACGAATTAGACGTTCTCGCCAAGAGACTTGTCGGTTTCCGATCTAGTGCATACCTAGGTACCCTAGTACAATGTTAAGGTCTATGGCAAATAAATAGCTTACCGTTAATAGTTGTGTGAATCCGATTCGATATTTAGTTTAGTGTTACTATTAACTATCTTTTAACTATGTGAATGCGAATAAAGCATAAGTGGTATATTTCGTCTGATTTTTATTTGCAAACGTGATAGGAAGTCCGTCGCCATGCCCGATATCCCAGAAGAAGCCCAATTACCCGCTCCGGTCAACCTTTCTCCTACATATATATGCCTCCATAGGTTATAGGGATGAGATTTTTTTAGTGTTGCCGACTTTTTATAAAAGGCATATGTTTAACGGACCACCAGATATAGTAAAATATAACGCCAAAAAAATACTTATTACTGCCAAAAATACTAAATGATCACCAAAATTTTATCTCCATTTTAATATGAAATAGTAACCCAAATTATAACATCTTACTACCCTATTAAAGAAAATGCTATTCAAATAAATCATTGCTAATCTAAAAATAGTTAAGTGATCACCAAATTTTTATCTCCTATTAATGTGAAATAATAACCCAAATTATAACATCTTACTATCCTATTTAAAAAAACGCTATCCTAATAAATCATTGCTAACCCAAAAATAGTAAGTGATCACCAAAATTGTATCTCCTATTAATATGAAAACATAACCCAAATTATAACATCTTACTATCCTATTAAAGAAAATGATATCGTAATAAATCATTGCTAAATTAAAAATAGTAAAATAATTTCCTAAATTCGACGGATCCCCGCTTTCGTTTCTAGAACTCAGACCTACGCTTCGCACTCTACTGATAATCTCCAGCGAGTAGACGCCACCCCGCTGCGCGGGGTGTCTATTTCTGGTCTGAGGGGCACAAGTGAACCCTAACCTAACCGACCTAAGACAAAATTCGCTCATGACAAGCCATTTTTGTCCGCCCTGATTATTGGCTCGCAATAAACACGGCCGCCATCGCATACGCAGCGCCACCAGTGGCCAAGAAAGAAACTATTTTACAATGTGCCCGGTATAGAGCTAGGAATATCGACAAATGCGTTGGTCTAATCGATCTGCCGTATTGTTTATCAGGCACATCGTGATAAGCCTGGCCAACTTTTAGGCATATCATGAAATGGCGGCGTTTCACGATATGCCTAGGAATTTCGTGATCTGGCGGATTTTACGATCGGCCGACGACATATACACTCAGGGGTAGGACAGACAAGTCCACGTGGAAGTAGGGTGTGCTGATTCGGGTTCTGGTATCACGTGTTTTGGCATCATTATACTTTATTTGGTAATACTCATATATTTTATGGCAATCATAGTGGGTTATTTAGGTAGAAGTATTGTATTATTTTGGTCGCAAAGATTTGGTGATCATTTAGTAAATTTGGTGTTCGAATAAAATTTAATGTGCACTTTTTATTAAAACAGCTAGTACTATTGTAATGGTAGAATTATTATTTTTGGTGTTCAGTATATTTTTTTGGTAAAAGATCTTAGGGTATCAAAGCATTTTTTGGTGGTCATTATATTTGATGCCTTTATAAAACTCTCATTCCGTGGTTTTCCTCGTATGTAGCGGAAAGCGACTACGGCGTAAGCGCCCGCTGTTGTTAACGAAACAAATTACTCACTTTAAATATTTTACGTCACACCTGGCCATAATGCGAGTTTCACTGCACGCTGCGCGTACGGGAAAACTCGCATTGTGGCCAGGTGAAGACGTAAAATTTTGTACTCAACACGGGCGGTAATTTGTAAAGCCCCAGAGCGCATATTTATGGCCCTCACCTTCGGTTCGGGCCACAAATACCTGCGATCTGGGGCATTCACGAATTCACCGCCCTAGTTACGTAATGTACTATTGTGTCGTGCTATTTTTAACGAGGAAGTTACCCCGATAATATTCAAGAGGAATCGCAGGTTCGAGTCCCGCCGGGGGCTTAAGACGAAGATGGTTTATTTTCCAATATATTCTTTCCCTGTATCATATCGTGCAGACATTTGTTTGTAGTAAAACATCCTTTGACCTTCGGACACACTTGGTGGGCGCGCTATCGACTGCTAGGTGTGTAGCGTGGTCGAAAAAATGATTTATGTATCTTCCTTTCGTCATTCATGATTTCTACACGGACAAAGTCTCCGACAAGAGCTAGCAAATATACTTACTGTACAATATTTCCTTAATTCATTCGACATTTTGAGAATATCTCGTTACATATCCCGCGATTGCTTCATACATTAGCTAATCAAACATCGCAGGCAAACACGTGCGGAATAACAAAGCAGGTAGAAGGCAAATACTCTGTGAAACAAGAAAATTGTTCTGTATTGTGTAATAATTTTTGATCTTGTCTGAGAAGAGAAGTATAATCGATCGTCCTAATGAACGATTCTCACCGAACGGGCCGGGCCGGGTCGCCTGGTGCCGCGTCGCAATGGATGCGCGTGCACCCGGCGGTGGCCGACCGCGTTTTAATAGAGTGCAGTAGGCAAAAGCCGGACGGAGCCGGTCAGATGCGACGACAGCCGACCACAGCCGTCCAGGTCCGCGAGGAGCCGACCGACCGCAAGTACATTCAAATATGAAATTTAAGGTCTATAATATTAAAGCTTCAAATTCCTTTGGAAACTTGCAAAAAGTGCGAAGGCGCGCTCCGGCCCGGCCCGGTCGGTGCGAATCGTACATTATACAACGACTACGCAATTATTACAAGTTTGCGCGAATTTGACACTCAGGCTCGGGACAATAAATATTTTATTAAATATATCGTCGTCTATATCCATCTATTATAGTACCAACACATGCCTTGTTGAGCTTGCTATGAGGCTAATTCGATTTGAGTAAGGTTGTCCCCTAATATATACATTTACATGTACACGTCGCCGTGTTTCGAACGAAAAATTCTGCTGTTTTATTCCAATAACGTTCTTAATACATTCTCCGAAGTGAACTGTTCAAATCCACTCTTCATTACCCCAGTAAAACCTCACAGTAATGGCTGAAGTCTGCATCCAATCTAATTTGCTGGAGGTACCTCGGGCCATTAATTGTGCATTACGGAAAGCAGCCACTTCTTGCGCGAGTATAAAAATATATCTCCAAACGTGGGTGTACAGTGCCTCATTGTACATTCTTAGAATAGGGGACGGGAAATATGTAAACTCAAAATTTATTATAACTTCAAAAGAAAGCCATCGTCCAACGTGACAACATTACCATCTTCACCACTTAGATGGTTTGCAGTCCTCAACTGTGCGCTTCTCCAGAAACTTCCTGCCTCGCACAGCTAATCTGTGGAATGGTTTGTCGCCTGCGGTATTTCCGGACCGATACGACCTTCAAACCTTCAAGAACAGAACGTACTCCCATCGTAAAGGCTGGCAACGCACTCGCAAAACCTCTGGTGTTGCAGGTGTCCATGGGCGGCGGTAATCGCTTACCATCAGGTGATCCATCTGCTCATTTGACTCCTATCACATAAAAAAAAGAAAGATAAAAGACATCCCATTTAAATATCTCAAAAAATTACGAAGCTACACCCGTTTTAATATTGCTTGTTAGAGTGCGAAAATGCTCAGATGGCGACGTCGCGATCCACGCGCGCATAGTAAATGACAATCGTATCATTATGAAGGTGCGTTTTGCGGAAAAGAGACAACATACCCCCTCTATAACTTTGGACTCTCATAACTTTGTGATTATTTAACCTCTTGCGTTGTTTTTTTCTCTATTTGACTATATTAATAATTGATTATTTTTAGGGTTTCGTACCTCAAAAGGAAAAAACGGCATCCTTATAGGATCACTTTGTTGTCCGTCCGTCCGTCCGTTCGTCTGTCAAGACCATTTTTCTCAGGAACGCGTGGAGGTATGAAGCTAAAATTTATAGCATAAAGTGAAGTCTACTGTCCCTTGGAGCTGTGAAAAAATTAAACTTCTGAGCCAACGCATTCAAAAGATACAGCCGTTTATGCTGCAAATTTTGTACGGAACCCTCGATGCGCGAGTTCGACTCGCAGTTGGCCGGTTTTTTACCCGACTGCCCGAAGGAGAGGAGGGTTATGTTTTTCGACCGCATGTATGTATGTGGCATATTCTTTGGCGCGCCCTGCAGCCTAAACCGTTTGACGGATTTCGACATATGAGGTGTCGTTAGATTCCTTTTAATCGTGGGAGTGACATAGGCTATAAAATTTTAAAAAAGAAGTTGGATTTTTTGAAAAACATTTTGAATTCACTTGTTTAGTATTTGTTCTTATTGCGACAACGGAAATACATCATCTTTCTGTGAAAATTTCAACTGTCTATCACGGTTGATATGATACAGCCTGGTGACAAACGGTCAGACAGACAGACAGACGGACGGATATCGGAGTCTTAGTAATAGGTCCCGTTTTACCCTTTGGGTTCGGAACCCACAGTGTGATAAATGACCCGAAAAGCTGACATCATCGTTTTAGGACCCTAAACTATAGGTTTAATCATTATGAGTATAAGACGATCATTCCCGAGTGCCAAATATGCATAGAAAACGAGAAATTATTTTTTTCGTAATATTTCTATGGAAACTTGAATTCCCATAGAAACCTTTAAAACTCAAAAAATAATAGCAAAATCATCGATTACTGCATGAGCCATCAATAAGTCACATGCCAGGTATTTAATAAAAAATACGCGGCCTTTTTTCATGGAAGCAGTACAAAGCTTTGACTGTTTTTTACATTTTTCGATTTTATTTTATTTCTCCCATATCCTATCATATTAGGAATTGTTTCCTATCTTAAAATATTCCTTGAAACCTGAAGTATATAACCCTAAATTTACAAAATAAAACATAGCAGGATCTCTGAAATATTAACGTTTGAAATAGTTTGTTCAGGTCTGTCAAAAATTCCGTTGTACCAAAATAGTACTAAATCGTACCTATAGATGGCGTGACATGTCTGATTTCAAGGATTGCGTTTGAAATCTTGGTAGTTTTGTCCAGTGGCCTGCCCATTGACGCAAATAAATTTGGCGAGTTTTGTAAGTCCGTTGCGTCTAAATATGTATCCGAATATGTATGGCATCCAATGACAGTAACAATGCACAAAATTTTAGTGCACGGCAAGGAGATTATAGAGAGTTCTGCCTTACCTGTAGGGTTACTTTCAGAGCAAGCTGGAGAAACTAGCAACTAGTTCTGGCGGTACTATAGAGAGCACCATTGTAGGAAGATGGATCGTGAGAAAGCCATGTTGGATTTGTTCAACAGAGCACTGGAATCCTCTGATCCTTACATATCCAACCTAAAGCTCAAAGAAAGGCAAAAAAAATTGAGGCGTCTACTTATACCACGATCCGCTTTACTATTGCGACGCTGACGTCGAAACTGACGAAAATTTGGACGAGCCAGCAAATGATTCCATTTTATATAATTTAGAAGGCCATACTCAAGAAAGTACAGAAATTCTAACTAACGAGCATGATACATTAGACTCAATATAAACTTTGTGTGTAAAATATTTTAATAAATAAATAATAAATAAATATTAGAGGACAATCTTACACAAATCGGACTAGGCCCATAGTAAGCTCAATAAGGCTTGTGTTATGGGTACTAGACGACGATATATTTAATACATTCAAATGTTTAAATACATAGAAAACACCCAAGACCAAGAAACAAATATTTGCTCTTACCGGGACTCGAACCCAGGACCATCAGCTTCGCAGGCATGGTCACTACCAACTAGGCTAACTGGTCTGTCAATTTTAATTTGTAGTATACTTTTAGTATAATAGACTTTTACTTATAAGCATTAAAATGTACATAAACAGTCAGGAGATACCTCGCCTTCGGCTCGTTTCATAAACAACACTCATATTTTAATGCCCCTTATACTAAAATTATAATACCATTGTTTCAAATCTTCTCTTTGCCGGTAAAGAGATGGGATTCGACTCCGGTTGCACTGGTTCAAAAAAATCTCCCAATTTCGAAATCCAAAATCCACCTGAGTGCCTACAGGTCGTGTGATAATGAAAATATATAAATATAGGCTAAACTCACCCCAATCAGTTCACTTGTCTTTCACAAAAATTAACCGGCCGGTCACTTGACATTTGCAGTAGTAGTCGCTATCGTTCCCGCGTTCGAACGGCGTTCTGGCGGTTGCTATTTCGCCGCCGACGCAAGCCGGAGATGTCCGAAGATCTCCGAATGTAAACTTTCCCACCCCAGTGCGAGACAGATAGATATATACAAAATAGTGTGTGTGTGAATGGGATGGTGAGTGGCATGTTTGGTTTGCATGTTGGTAATATAAAATAACAGATAATCGATAAAGATTTGGCAATAAAATTAAACATTCCCCCGCCCGAGAAAGGCCAAAGCCTTTATCAGCAAAACCCTAATAAAAAATATGCTGTACAAAAAACCGGAACCGAATGAGACTAAAACTAAAGCTAGACTTAATAATTAATCAATTCGATATCTAATCCAGGGGAAGCCTGCAAATCTTTACAACAGGGCGCGTCATTGTGCCTGTTGAAGTTTTGAGCTTTACAACTCGCACTACACCATCTCTACCGGGCAGCAATTCCGCAATTCTGCCTAATCTCCACTTGAGGGGGGGTAAATTCTCTTCCTTAATTAAGACGAGATCACCTGTACGAGGTGGATCCGTCTGTGAAGTCCACTTATGCCGCATTTGAAGAGAATGGAGGTACTGGTCGCTCCATTTTCTCCAAAAACGTTGGGAAATAGCCTGAATGAGGTTAAACCTACTTAACCGTGTGTCAGGTATATCCTCAAAACGATATTCCGGTACTGAGAGTAACGGTCTCCCAATGAGAAAATGTGCCGGCGTAAGGGCCTCAAAGTTTTGAGGATCCTGAGTTAAAGGACATAACGGCCGACAATTTAAAACCGCTTCTATTCTAGTAAATACTGTAACCAGCTCGTCGAAGGTCAAGACCTGCTCTCCTACGAACATATGAAGACGCAAAGATATGCCTTTAAAATTTTGGCGTTCCGCAAACGTGAATGTTTGATTAAAAACGGACCGGCAAAGTCCGTTTGCACGGTGTGAAAAACACCAATAGCATTTACCCGGTCACCGGGTAGGGCAGCCATCATGGATTCAGTTGGTTTAGCCTTAGTTCTAAAACATTTTATGCATTTAAAAATCCGAGTACGTACTACTTGTGCTGCCGAAATAATCCAATATTGCTTCTGCAAAATACCCAGGAGAGTAGTAGCACCAACGTGACAATATATGACGTGAAAGTGATCCACAATCAAAGCGGTAAGTGGATGGCGCTTTGGTAGAACCACGGGATGCTTTCCGCTGAATGGCAAATTGGAATTCTGCAATCGGCCTCCGACCCGCAATAGCCCATCCGCACTGATAAAAGGCATAAGCCGTCGCAGTCTTGTAGAACATCGTTTGTCCCGCTTTAGATTATCTAGATCATCGGCAAGTTCCGCTTCTTGCGCAAGCTTAATAAGACGATCCAAGGCAAATTGTCTTTCAGGGACCGTCAGCACTCCCGTGAGTCTATTTGGCGAACCTTTAGCATTGGTTGTAAACCGAAAACAGTATGCTACAGCCGCAAGTAGCAAGTTTAATGAGCTAAACCGCGTAAATATCGAGTCCGCTGTATCGGTCGTCGTTGTGTGAACCTTAACCGGTATTTTCCGCAAACCTGGTAAGTCCCTTTCCTTATCCATTATGTTTATAGGCCAGGTGTCCGCACTACCCTTCAGCCAGTATGGTCCCCACCATAAGCTATGTTCGAGCAGCTCCGACATGCGGCAACCTCGACTCGCGACGTCAGCAGGATTCATCTCTGAAGGTATGTGGCGCCAAGCTATTTCCAATCCGCAACTAACAATTTGTGACACCCTGTTACCTTCAAAGGTTTGCAATAAATGGGGGGATATCCGTAACCATGATAGGACGATGGTGCTATCAGACCAGCAAATAATCTCGTCGATATCCACTTCTTTTTTAATAGCCTCTTCTACATATTTCACTAACCGCACAAGCAGCGCCGAGGCGCTTAACTCAAGTTTGGGAATAGTTAACTTCGATTTAACCGGCGCAACGCGTGATTTGGCCATCATTAGATGTACTTGGGCCCGCCCATCGTGATCTACTGTTCGTAGATACACCACGGCGCCATAACCAAGCTCAGACGCGTCCGCAAAGCCATGAAGGGAACAGGTTCTCCCGTTGTTCAAAGCAAAGCGCTTTAATCGTAAGTGACTGATTAAAGGTAACTCCGCTAATATACCCTGCCATTCTGCAATGATATCAGCCGGCGGCTGCTCGTCCCAAGACAAGTTTAACAGCCACAACCGCTGCATGAGGACTTTTCCTTGATAAATTACCGGTGTGACCCATCCCAATGGGTCAAATGTCCGGGCTAGAGTCGACAAAATGGATCGCTTCGTAGTCGTCTCCTTGTCATCCAAATTGGTGCGATACGAAAAACTATCTGAGTTCGGGTCCCACTGGATGCCCAATATTTTAAAAAACCCAGATCCGTCGGCAGTGTCGAAAATTCGGGGTTTTTCCAAATGTTCCGCTGGTACATCCTTCAGAAGCTGCTCATCGTTAGCTGTCCACTTGCTCAACTCGAAGCCGCCAGAGCGGAGCAAGTACGTCATCTCTTGTTTGAGCTCTTTAGCACCTTGTAGGGTATCCGCACCTCCAAAAATATCATCCATATATACCGAAGAGCGAAGAAGGTGGGCAGCCGCAGGATAGCGCACCTCTTCATAGTCAGCCAACTGCCTCAGCGCCCGAATGGCGAGGTAGGGGCTGGACTTCATCCCGTAAGTTACCGTATTAAGTTGGTAAAGAAGTAGCGGCAACTCTGGGGACTCTCTCCACAAGATCCGTTGATATGGTCGATGATCTTCCGCTATCAATATCTGTCGGAACATCATTCGGATGTCTGTGGTAAACACAAACTCGTGCAGTCTAAATCTGCAAATGATCTCCGCAATGTCTCGCTGTAACTTGGGTCCTGCATGTAAGCAATCATTTAAGGCGACTCCGTTGCTAGTTGGACAACTAGCGTCGAAGACAACCCTAATCTTATCTGAATCCGTTTTGAAAATGCCGTGGTGAGGAATTATGTAATCAGCACCCGAGCCAGAGTCATCGATTGACCCGTTACAAAGAGACATGTGACCAGTTTCTAAGTACTCCCGCATAAAATTGACGTATTTAGCCCGAAACCCTTCATTAATCTGAAGCCGCCTTTCCATTGCCAGGAACCGCTTCGTGGCCAATGGTAGTGAATTCCCGAGGGATGGTAGCTTGTCCGATAAAAACGGTAGATGAACAATAAATCTTCCGGTCTCATCCCGATGATGAGTATTTACAAAAAGCGATTCACATTCCAGGTCTTGAGGAACTATCACCTTGTCCGGAATGTCTTCCACCTCCCAGAATTTCTCCAAGATTTGGTCGGTAGCCGCAATAGAAAAATACGTCTGCGAAATATTTGCAGCCTGAGGGCACGGTTGACCTGAGGTAAAGGTTACCGGGCCCGTCAACACGTGTCCGAACACAGTGTTCATCACGCGAGGTAATTGATCGTTTATTTTTATACATTCTCCGCCAAGTAAAATATCACCGAGTAGATCCGCACCGATTAAAATATCTATCTCACGACTGATAAAGAACTGGTCATCCGCAAGACACAGTCCTCGAAAATTGTCCGCTATGTGAGCGGGCAGAGAAAAGCTTGGTAAGTTATGAGTAATTTTATTCAATACCGTAGCCGTTGTCATGAGAGTAGGTCGCTCCGCATACTTAGGTATCATACATAAATTTACACCGCCCCTGCAACCGCTCACAGGAGTGCCGCTAAGTCCCGTGACTATAGCCATGGCCGAGTTAAACCGTTTTAACCCTAACCTACTCGCACAAGTTTCCGATATAAAAGTACCCTGGCTACCCCCATCGAGCAGCGCGCGCGCTTCCTGGTAAGTACCGCTACTGTCCAACACTCGTACCGCCGCCGTCGCGAGTAACACCGTACGTTGATAGCCGCAGTGATCTTTGTTAACGTGTGAAGCCATCAAGCCCGTAGTTCCAGGTACCGCATTCACTGGTGAACTACTGGCCGAGGGCGCACTTGTGGAAGGAACGCTCGCTGGAGCCGAGTCAGGAGCTGGCCTAGATATTGCTTGTCGCAGGCCGATGTTGACGATCCGACGCCGACGCCGGTAAGTCAAAATGCAACAAGTAATGGTGCTTGGACGAATTACATTTGTAACAATTACCGTTATAGTTACAACGATCAATGTTATGGCCGTTCAGACACCTAAAACACAAATTATGTGCGATCACGTGACGCTTCCGTGCCGCAGGCGTCATCGCTAAAAATTTATCACATTTGGCGATAAAGTGCCCGCCCTTAGCGCATAACTTACATGAAAACCCCGCATTATTAAAAACCGCATGAGCCTTCACCGCATGGCTCGGTCCGCCACCACGCTTCTCGGACGCAAAGGACAAAGGTTCCGCACTGGACTCCAAGATCCGTATCTCAGTTTCCAAAAACTTAATTAAATCCGCAAATGTCGGCAAGTCCTTATCGGCCACCTTGTCCTCAAAATGTTTTCTCATGTTACTGTCCAATTTTTGAAAATTAATATAAAATAGCAAATATGACCATGAGTCAACCGGAAAATTCATTTTTTCCAAGGCCTTGGTACTTTCCGACAAAGTATTTAAAAATATTTTTAATCCGCTTAGATTTTTGCTCCCTACATTAGCGACACTCAATAGGTTACGTAGCAACCTGTCCGCTAACAATCTTTTATTATTATAACGCGAGTTCAGCAAATCGATCGCAACAGAATAATTATCCCCGGTTATTGATAAGTGTTGAATTAGTGACTTAGGTTCCCCCACTAATGAACCCGTCAGATAGTACATTTTTTCCGTGTTAGATAAAGTCGAATCACTACCTACGAGCGACTGAAACAACTCCATAAACGACCGGTATTCTTCGATCTTTCCCGAGAAAGTAGGTATTTGCAAGCGCGGTAGTACTGCTCGACTCCCGGCTTGTTTATTTGCATCGACATTTTCCAACTTCGGAGAACTGT
Organism: Epinotia demarniana; assembly: GCA_945867215.1. NCBI lineage: Eukaryota > Metazoa > Arthropoda > Insecta > Lepidoptera > Tortricidae > Epinotia > Epinotia demarniana. The sequence goes on along the minus strand of OX244277.1, from coordinate 4,092,205 downwards.
TGAACAACTCAAAATGCTTCCTCTTAATAACGTAATATTTCTTATTGTATGAATCATACGACTGTATATGATCGTCCAATTCCGTGTCCTCCGCCTTAAGTTGTATCTCGTAATGTAAAGTAACCAATTCTTCATAATATTTTTCTAAGTCCATGTACCGTACTACAAACTCCTTTTGCTGTTCCGAAGTCAGGTCGGTTAATTGGGCGAGATCATACAAAAAATCAATGTTCCTTTTTGCCGTGTCATACTTCATTTGAATCATCAATTCCCGTTAGGTAAGAGCCATATTTGTCGATAAATGGATGAACAATATCAAATAAACTAAACAAAACCCCAATAGGCACGACAAATAATGACAATATAAAATATCAATTACTATTATTATTAAATTTTAGGAAAACAACGTTTTAATATTCGCCAAATAGTACAAGGCACCGCATAAAACAAGAATACAAAAAAAATAAAAACACAAACAGATCAAGCCCGTACGGAATCGATCCAGTTAACTTGTTATCCGTAAGCGCGCCTTGTACCGCTAGGCCACGCTGACTGCTGCAAGGACTAGCGAATTTAAGTAACACTTTCCGCCTAGTGTTAAATATCGAACGACTCAGAATCAAAATGAGAATTTCGACCGATTTTTTTTTATACCGCACAATAACAAAACACACCAATTAAATTGCCCAAACTTATAAATTCAACCGGTATAGAAAACACTTAGATTGTAATGCAAACCTTTCTTGTACCTACCGTGCGTAATGTGATTTGTGAAAAGTGAATTGTAATTACATATGGGAGAGAGTCAATATATATCAAATACGTTGTAGCGAACACTAAAAACACATATCTTACCGCTAAACTATGTGTAGTGTAATTGGTTTTACGTGAAATTCTAAAATTTGGTTATCAGGTTACGTTTGCGATTCGACCGCTCGAATCGCCTACGTCACAACAATATACCGCAGAGTTTTATATGTTTGGTGACTTTACGATAGCAAAACAGGGAGAAACCATGAATCCCGATCGATGGACCAAAAATGTTTCAAATCTTCTCTTTGCCGGTAAAGAGATGGGATTCGACTGCGGTTGCACTGGTTCAAAAAAATCTCCCAATTTCGAAATCCAAAATCCACCTGAGTGCCTACAGGTCGTGTGATAATGAAAATATATAAATATAGGCTAAACTCACCCCAATCAGTTCACTTGTCTTTCACAAAAATTAACCGGCCGGTCACTTGACATTTGCAGTAGTAGTCGCTATCGTTCCCGCGTTCGAACGGCGTTCTGGCGGTTGCTATTTCGCCGCCGACGCAAGCCGGAGATGTCCGAAGATCTCCGAATGTAAACTTTCCCACCCCAGTGCGAGACAGATAGATATATACAAAATAGTGTGTGTGTGAATGGGATGGTGAGTGGCATGTTTGGTTTGCATGTTGGTAATATAAAATAACAGATAATCGATAAAGATTTGGCAATAAAATTAAACAACCATACAATTTCACGTTTATAACAAATTAAATAAAATAATAATTTAAAATTCAAAGGTGACAACTCTTATTCCATAGTTACAAGAACAAAACTTTAGAACGGTTTATCTCCAGGATCCTACAAGATTAGGATCTGGTTTTTTTTCACAAGTTGCTGTATGTGCAAATAATAATAACCTTGAATTAAATCCTAATGCTTCAAGATATCAGATTAAAAAAATAAAATCATTATTTTGAAAAATCGTAAATATCTCGACCAAAAATACAACTAGAGCTTTAATCTTTTTTACATTTGATGCCTCACAAATGACCTATTTCAGTTATCCTTAGTCCTGCTTTTAGTTAAAATCACGGCTACAGATATTTTAGTTTTTATTATTTTCCTTAGAAAACTTAAATATTTTTTTTCTTATTTTCTATGCATAATTGGCACTCGGGAATGATCGTCATATATTCACAATAAATAATAAATGGGTAAGGCCGCGAATTTTGACCAATTTGGACGTTTCAAATTTAACATGCTCATAAAAAAAAATTGGTAACACCGAGAGGTTTCAATTTTTTTTTATTAAATCAAGCGATAAAAACTGTCTAGAACGCAAGTGACATAATTGATTTAAATTCTTTCAAATAAATAATAAAAATATATTTCCGTCCAAAACGTAACGAAAGTTGATATTTTTTTTCGACCCTGTGTACTTAAAGCCCTGTTATTTTCACGATTTTCAACTTCTCATGATCATGCTTTTGTTAAAACAAAATTTTATGATATGACGATAGTTCTACCGATTGCTAAACATTTTTATTTAAATAATTTACTTGTTTTATCTTGCATTCTTTTATGGGACCACAATTCCACGTTTTCGTTACGATTACTTACGTGACGCTTTATACAGCTAGATTTATAGCCGATTGTGGTAGAAATTCGTTTTTGTGCACTGGCAACTCATATTCTAGCAGGGCGACACCAGACAGAAAACCTAAACTCCTCAGTTTGGTCATAAATCGCGGACGAAAGTGACGAGGACAAAGTTTTTTTAAATACCGCTAATAGTGCTTGTGTGATTTAAAGGGTAAGTAGTGATTATTTTTAAGCGGTAATTTTTCATACGATAGGTTAATGTTATTCAAGCAGGTGACATGTATTACTATATTCAAAATATCGTTATTTCACCATGATAATCAATATTATTTCAAAAATACGTTACACTTTCGTTACGAATACGTTGCATTTTTACAAAATGCAACGTATTCTTTGTGTAACGTGACGAAAACATGTGGTAAAGGGAAGTGCACACAGATAAATACGAACTAAAATGAGTTTTTATTTTATTTCCAACGACAAATACAGTAAGTATTAATTTGAAATTGTAGGTATGTACAGTAGGTACAGGGATCAGATAGCACGAGAGAATTGACCAATCCATCTACTATCCATATCCATACTAATCCATACTCATATCCATGCTAATATTATAAATGCGAAAGTGTGTCTGTCTGTCTGTCTGTTACCTCTTCACGCCCAAACCGCAGAACCGATTTAGGTGAAATTTGGTATAGAGATAGTTTGAGTCCCGAGGAAGGACATAGGATAGTCTTTATCAACAAAATCATCCCCTAAGGGAGTGAAATGGGGGGGGGGGGGTGAAAATTTGTATGGAGCTGCGATATAAACGAGTTCCACACGGACGGAGTCATGGGCAGAAGCTAGTATTATTATAAATGCGAAAGTGTTGTGTGTCTGTTACCTCTTCACGCTTAAACCAGTGAACCGATTTAGATGAAATTTTAGAAGCACATAAAAATAGTTTTTATCCCAAAAATCATCCCCTAAGGAGGTGAAATATAGGGTCAAAATTTGTATGGAGCTACGATATAAACGAGTTCCACGCGGACGGAGTCGCAGGCAGAGCTTCTGCGTGGCTTCTGCCCTGGACTCCGTCCGCGTGGAAGTATTTAATCGAACGAGCGAGCGAAGCGAACAAAGTTCTATGCTTCAGGTTGGGCCAAAAATCGTTATGTCCAGTATCTGTCCCGTGTCCATCATCCGTCTGTCCGTCTGTTTTCCTCTATCGCATTTCCCAATCGATTGTCGTGAAGTTTTGTGAGCAGAGGTTTTCATTATAGATTTTTTTGTCGAGTAACTTTTTTGAAAATGAAAACCTATTGATAAATATTTAGTTAATTTTTTTTAAAGCATTTACTTAATTTAAAAAAATGCTGTCGTGAAAATACTTTATTTTTAAGTATTTTTTTTTTGAACATTAACCAGTGTGATCTAAGCTTAACAACAACTTATGTTACGATTTATAGTAACGTCACGTATTTTTTTTATGTTAGTTCTATATCACATTGGTCAAAATTCGCGGCCTTACCCAAATAAAAAAAAAAAAAAAGATTTATTTCAGACCTTGGTCCATATATTGTTAGTAGTACATTTGAAAAACTTATACGCTATGTTAGTTAGTACACACCTACACAATGTTGAATGTCAGGACTACTTACAATGATTAAACCTGTCGTTTAGGGTCCCAAAACGATGATGTCCGCTTTTCGGGTCATTTATCACACTGTGGAACCCTATGAAGGAGTCTAGCTCGCCGACGAGGTCTGTCACGTCTCCGTTTCGAGCTGTCGGGCTGCCATTTAGTGGCGATATTGGCCCACAGTTTACAGCTTGTGTTCTGTTTTATAAAACAATGCATAATGAAGGGGTCACTGATTATATTTAAGGTGATTAGCTTTCCATACAAAACGTCATTTGTCATTCGCGATTTTGAGAAACTGATGTATAAAACTTACATAAATTGGCTTTCCGTTTGCGTGAAGTTCCCCCTTTCCCATAATAGACTTGTATAAACTAGAATAATTCGAGAAATACTAGACAAACTCCTCTCCTTCGGTATTTGGGTAAAAAAGCAATACACTTAGCAAAATACGTCAGCAGTGTACTCTCCATCGTGTAATGAAAGGTTTTACGTGCTAACTCTCGGCTGGCGAATTCGGGATTTGTTTTCGTCTATAGGAGCCACGAGGCTTACCGTTAACGTGTTAAGTACACCATCACATAAACATACCTTCGATAACACCTTACCGCTTACACAATAAGGTTTATTAAATCTCAATACCGATGTATCAGTAGCTTTGCGTTCGTGCCATGCGAGCAATTTAGATGAAAGAAATCATTTTATTTCGCAGTACTTAGTTGTTTTATTTTTGCGCTGGTCAGAGGTGAGACTTATAGTGCTGAAATGTTTTAAGAACGAAGAAAATATCAAGAGGAATGTGCTAACATAAAAATGTGCTTATTGAGAGAGAAAAGAATTCTCTCGAGAGACGGACATTGGTATACTATAGAGCTCCGATTGATATTGGTTGGGGCATGTACAAGACAGAAAACTTCGATAGCGCTAAGATTAGTATCAGAGAATCCTAGGATTCTATTCAGTTGAAGGCATTGAATTGGAAACTGATTCCAATTGGATGTGTTTTTGTAGAACTGGTTGAGGTAAGTAGTTTTTAATTGGCAGTAAGTGGCTTGCTTTATAACACACACGCCACACGAAACAATACATATGACTCATATGCTAGCAAAGTAGAGCTGAGGTAGGCCACAGCGAAATGTCATCCCGCTCGAATTTGGAGCGGCCCAACTGGGGAAGTACCTCCGCCTTGCAGAAGACCACAGCCATAATAACACTGCTACTTGCTCTGCTTGCTTGCGTCTCTAGTAGTGTTCGGTTCCTGTAGGTGAGCAAGGTCGCCAGAGCTCCCGAGGATGCGTTGTGTTCAGAGCGAGGGAACTTGTTCCTTCAGCTGTCAACACGTCAAAACCTTAAACATAATTATCAAGGGTTGTCAACTTCCATATTGTTTTGAGAGAGGTAGGGCACAGCGTAATGTCATCACGCTTGAATCTGGAGCAGCCCGACTGGGGGAGTACCTCCGCCTTACAAAAGACCACAGCCATAAAACCGCATTCAAATCGGTCTATCCGTTTGGGAGCTACCGATACCACAGACAGATACGCTAAACTTATAACATCCCTCTTTTTTCGTAGGGGAGTTGAAAAGGACTTGGATCACTGCAAAAAGCCTGTGTGTAATGTACGATTCCCAACGAACGAGCCGGGCCGGGTCGCGTGGCGCCGCATCGCAACGGATGCGCTAGCGCTACGTGTTTTAATAGAGTACAGTAGAGGAAAGCCGGTCAGATGCGACGTTAGCCGAGCAAAGCCGTCCATATATATACAGTAATAAAGCTTCTAAATCTTTGGGCAACATACTTATTTAATGCGCTCAGGCGCGCTCCGGCCCAGCCCGTTCGATGAGAATCGTGCAACGTGCGACTGACCATTTGAGCTGTGTTGCTAAAGGATGTAATTGTGCGTTAAAGGGAGTATCATTTTCGTCTCATGGCAGTCATGCCGCCGCATAACTGCGTCTTACCTGCGGCCATGTTGGCCCATGTGTAGCGCAGCCTTAAGCCAAATAAAAAGTCAACAGGTGTAACTTTGTTCTACTATGAAGTCATAATGAACTAAATGGGTCTATCTTCCAATGGTCGTACCGACCTGAAATTTGGCTCGAAGGTTTGTCTTTAGGTCGAAACAAAGTAAAAATCTGAAAACGGCCAAGTGTGAGTCAGTTTCGAAAACAACGAATGTGTTGCCGAGCACCTCGCCGCGCGCCGTCATCTGCCCCGCGAGCAGCTCCACGTGCCGCCGGTCCACGCTCATGCCGTGCCCGGCCATCACGGCTTGGATCTCGCCGATGATGGTGGACGCTACTCACGCTGGCCAGGTTGAGCACGGAGTCCTTCATGCGCGCGAGCCCGTAGCGCGTGATGCCGAGCACACTGCTGCCTATTCCGTAGGTATTGTAGTGTTGTGTTCCTGATGGTGAGTAAGGTTACCAGAGCTCCATCCTTAAAGGCCGGCAACGCACTCACAACACCTCTGGTGTTGCAGGTGTCCATGGGCGGCGGTAATCGCTTACCATCAGGTGATCCGTCTGCTCGTTTGCCTCCTATAACATAAAAAAAAATTTTACTCCTTTGGTTAGGTCTTTGTCATAGTTCTATTTTTTCAGTCTGCTGCAATCGGTTTAGTATGGGGTTACGGCAAATAAATCTTTACCCGCCCAAATGAAGTAGGTTTTTTATGGTAAGCGTCAGCCATTTTAAGACCAGTTCTTAATTCAGCCGCATAGGAGGAGTCTTCCCGTCCATTTTAGTGGTTGGCGTATAGCTCCTCTGTAGAAATCTTTACTCGAAGATTCAAAATTGACGATTCAAGATTGAACGCTTATTGGCCCATTCGTTATAGAGACATTTCACAGTCACATACCTTAAGGGGCTCCTAGCTCCCAATGACCTTCGATCTATAAATGTCTGTTTTATGTTTTTTATGGCTTATCGTATTAAAAACAACGAGGTTTACCGAACTACTATCCCATATTTACTTCAAAACTCACAGTTTTTCGAGATATATGACACCAAACTTTGTCAATTTTAGCCCATCTAACTTTTGTGAAAATGGATTAAAAATTAAAATCTCATGAGTTGTTAGAGACGTCAATAAGGAAGTTTCATATTTAAAAGTGCATAAACAACATACTAATATTGAAAACAGATCTTTATTGAATAAATCATAAAAAGATGTTGGTGCAAGTGTAGTTAAAGAATTCTAGAACCGATAAGCGTTATATATAAATATATCTATAGTTTTGACATATTGTTTCTCATCAAAACTAGTCAAAAAGCGCGTAGAGCCCCTTAACAATTCAGCTAAAAACCGAGTAAGCGTTTGTATCCAAAATCGAATAGGTTATAGGTTCCTAAACTTCACCTTTGACTAGAAATCCCAATTCTCCACTTTCACTGCACGATACTTTGTATCCTAGCATCTACAAATCGCCTATGCATAAAAATTGCATCGGCACCGCTTCAAACATGAACTTTAATAGAATTGCAAGCGGCGCGTTGGTGAATCTTTATCTAGGCGATAAATCACACTTGAAGAGTTCCGGCGCGGCAGTTAAACTTATCGGTTGGATCGATGTACATAAACAAGCTAAGTATAAGGTTTATTGAGTGTTTAACGAAAAAGTGTATTTTTGGGCTGTGTGACTTTTTAACCCCTAAAGACGAGGGGTGTTTTGTAAGCTAAACACTTTGATTGCCAGGAACCCGCTCCGCCGGCGCCTACGCCGTAGTCGCTTTCCGCTACATACGTGGAAAACCACGCGATACGCTCGTAGCCGATCCCGTCTTTGTCCCGCCAAGTAGTGGGGCAGAGTGCTCGAACAAATTGTCGTAAATGTAAACAAAAGCACCAATTTTTTTTGGCACTTTTTAGGTGCATAGCTTTAAGTTATTGACAGGAACCAATCAACAGGAATCAACGTAGAATCATAAAGTTAGTTCCTAAATATACATTTTTGGGGTACAGGAATTCAACTATTTTCAGAGTCGAGTTCCCAAAGGATATCAAACGATAAGAAGGCTCAAAGTCACCCAAAGGGCAATGAAGAGGGCCATGTTGGGAGTTTCTCTGCGTGACCGCATCAGAAATGAGGCTATCCGCAGCAGAACCAAGGTAACCGATATAGCCCTCCGGATCGCTAAACTTAAGTGGCAGTGGGCGGGGCACATAGCACGTAGAACCGATGGCCGTTGGGGCGGAAAGGTTCTCGAGTGGCGACCACGTACCGGAAGGCGCAGCGTGGGTTGGCCCCCGACAAGGTGGACTGATGACCTGGTAAAGGTTGCGGGAGTCCGCTGGATGCGGGTGGCGCGGGATCGGTCACTTTGGCACACTTTGGGGGAGGCCTATGTCCAGCAGTGGACGTCTTTCGGCTGATATGATGATGATGATGATGATCAAACGGAACCCTGTTCCTAAGCTTCCGCTGTCCATCCGGCTGTCTGCGTATCAGCAATAGCTAGACTGTTCAAGTTTTCAAGACCTAACAAGGACCTGAAAAAAAATTGGTGCTTTTGTCCAGCGTGTCCACATTATCACTTGAAACTGCCCTACTATCGGCGTCGGCGTCCGCTAGGCGGGTTCCCGGCAGTGGAAGTTAACATGTGTATCTTCTGTCTATGACCATCATAGCTCCAAAACACATGTAATGAGTAATCTCCGGAACAACTGATCCAATTATAACTATCAAACGATTTTAATAATTCTTTCACCTGTGTATAGAATGGACGGTCTGCATGGAACAAGCTATCCCGCGGGGTCGCCTGCTTGAGCGAGCTAGTATAATATCTATCTATCTATTCAGCCTGTGTCTACCCACTAATGAGCTTAGGCCTCTTCTTAAGGGGCTACCCGAGGTTTCCATAGATTTTTGACAAGTTTTGAATCGTATCTCCTACTTTTGCACTACAGATAGAAAGAAGTATAAATCAAACGGTTATCGGTTCTTCAATCTTTTATCTCCATTTTGACCTACCGGATTTTGAAACAAATGAATACTTAATGTTGTATGATCTTTTTAAACATTGTCTAAAATAACACTTATTTTGTATCTCTATTGACGTGAAAGATCTAACACATACGAAATCTACATATTTGGGTTCGTCTGTGACGTCCCTAAAAACTGGTCTAAGGTTTTCATTTTAAACCAATAAACACAAAGTTATGGGCAGAAACTGATTTTTTGGCCTAAAATTGTTCAACTTTGATGCCAAATATCTCGAAAACAATGAACTTTGAAGTAAATATGGGATACTATATTGCTTAAAGCCGTTGTTATTAACATAATAAGCTACAAAAAACCTAAGAAAACTAAGAGATTCAGATCGAAGGTACAATCCCATACGCCAATTATGGGAGCCCCTTAACGACGCCACTCTCCTAGGTCCTGTGCTAATCTCATCCACTGTTTGGTTCCTGTTCGGCAGATATCATCTGTCCATCCTTGGCCACCATTCAGTAACCCGTTTTGTCCATCTCCCATCATTTCTCCTCGCCAAGTGTCCTGCCCGACCCAAATTAATGTATAATTCGTTTTCGACGTCCTCTACATTTGTTCGGCTATAATACGTAGACGGTATTCTAGTATAATAAACTTGTATATAATCTGACGATGGTATCATATCCGTCTGTCACATATTTTCGCCAAGCGTTTCCTCCACCCCCCGCCCCCGAGCGTTTCGTAATTAGGCAAAACAAATTGGCGAACGGGCCACGGTTAATTTCCTACTCGCAGTCAGCGTAATCGTCAAAGTAATTTACCTTACGGACGTTTCTTCGAGCTGACTTAGTTAGGAAATTAAAAAGAATTTTCACGGGGGCCCGAGTTTGAATTGAAATTACGTCGTAACATCGCCTTGGGGTCGGACACGTTAACGAATTATACTTCTTGTGGAAGATAGAGATTCTTGTTTCGGAGAAGGGAAATATGTTGAGGATCGGCATACGTCTGTGAAGAAATTCAAAGGTAGAGAAAGATATATTTTTTAATAATTTAAACAGTCCTTGACGCTCCAAGTCCCGACAGTTCTCGTAATCCATTTGGCAAAATAAGCATAGCCTTCATTTTATTAAATATTACAATTCATATATATTTATACTTTTATTAGAAAACACACAAATAACATAAATAATAAAAACACACACAAACAAAAACATACACATAACATTCCTAGCCCAAGTCTAGTCAAACAAGCCCCCGCGAGTTGTACCCGATGCAATGGTGCCCATCACGCTTGCCGCGTTACCTCGTTGGATGGCGATTGGCAATCTTTGCACCAGGTACGAACCCGCGCGAGCATGGGAACCTCTCTCTTTAATTCGACGCCCGACCTCCTTTATGAACGCTAACGCTGCAGATCCCCAGCACCCTCTCGTCTCAAACGAGGTACAACAAAGAGGTACAAAATAATCAATTATTCTGGAGGGCTGAGTATTTGCCCCTTTTTCTAGCCGTAGCAAACTCACCTGCAGCACCTGCTGTCTGCACTGTTCAGCTACAATTAATACAAATCTAATATGTCCGTGAGTAATATAACGCATCTAGGCCGTCAAATTATTTTGCAACAATTTTAGGATCAGGAATCCGGTTCAGTCCTGACCCAGTAACACGGCGGTCATTAAAAAAGAGAGTGCCAAGGGCTACTTAACAGGAGCACCCTTTGGCGAAGGGCACTCGATCCGCGTTCGATTAGTAACCAGTCCCTATTGTCTTCGGCTTAATGAGGGCTCTGCGCTTGTATAATACTGCGTTTGCGCTGCGTGAAATGGCCGGCTAAATGAAAGCTGAAGTATCTATAATCTTAAAACAATAAGATTAAGGTTTGTCGCTTTGAAAATGTGATTCACAAAAGTCTTGATTTATTCAATTTCATCCATACTAGAATTTAAGCTCACTAGAGCCACCCGTCGCCCGAACCGCGCCGCCTCGCCTCGAGCGGTTAGGTATTCTTTATATGGATCTGTACGGGCATGCGCTCACTACATCAACTCCGTATCAACTCCGTAGTTAGTACATTTACGAGGCGAGGCGGTAAGGGTCGGGCGACGGGTGGCTCTAGTGAGCTATGACCTTTAAACTTTCATGAGGCATGTTGAAATAATACTAATACCTAATTACACGGTTCAACTCACGTATTCAATGTCGCCCGGAGTGACATTGAATACGTGAGTTGAACAGTGCACTTAACACGTCAAGTGTCCTGTAGACTAACGTTAGTCTACAGCAATTTTGTACTTGTGTACCTACTGATTACACGTATAGAGTTAAATTTTGACTTTGGCGGGCCATTCGACGGGTGAATTATTAGTATTGTTGCGTCCATACTAATATTATAGAGAGTTCGACTTTATTATTAGAGTAGTTACCGCCATTAAATAAGCAATCCTCTAGTGTCAGGCAGCAGTAGCACTAGTACCGACTGGAGAACGAAGATAGGAATCTGGAAGGGCTCTTGTTTGGACATCACGGAGCGGGTGAACCTCGGTTCGTGTACTGCGGTGTGGAAGGCAAGGGGGAAACCACCACACTATGCTTCCTCAAAAAAGGAGTAATGGATTACTCCACCGACAAGAGCCAAGCTCTTAAATAAATGATGATGATGACTTATATTATAAATGCGAATGTGTGCCGGTCTGTTTGTCGTTCTGTTTGTAACCTCGTCACGCTTAACCCGCTGAAACGAATAAGATGATATTTGGTATAGAGTTTGGGTCCCGAAGAAGGACATAGGATAGTTTTTATTCCAGAAAATCATCCACTAAGGGGGTGAAATGGGGGTGAAAGTTTGCAGCTACTAGTTTAAAATATGTGTTTAATTTTAATTTGTCGTCCACCTGGATTAGCCGCATTTACAACTCATTTTAAATTGAAAGCATATGTATCTATTTATTGAGTGATTCAAGAATGGGACAGACCGATATAATTGCAGCATAGGGTTTTTTTTACCTCTTTGGCACGAACGGTACTGTAAAAATGGCAACATAATTTGAATTGTGAAATTAAGAATTAAAATAGAACTTGTTTTGTGTTAAAATTCTAACGAAACATAACAAATACCACTTCAATTCAGAAATATACAAATGCCATTGCAGAGCCTTTTTAGGGTTCCGTTGCCAAATGGCAAAAATCGGAACCCTTATAGATTCGTCATGTCTGTCTGTCTGTCTGTCTGTCCGTCAGTATGTCACAGGCATTTTACTCTAAAACCATAAGGTGTATTTGAATAAAAAAACGAAGATAGGGTGTATTTTGTTAACCGCTACATAGTTTTGTAATGAAATTACTATAAAAGATTTTTTTAGGGGTGCACCCATACATAAAACTGAAAGTCAAAAATATTTTTTTCATTGCAAACCCACTTGTGGTACATCACTCGACAGGCCTTTCAAAACAAATACAAGGTTTCTAAGCAATTTTTTGGATTAAGTGAATAGAGTCGGAGATAATCGCCCCGAAAGTCACTAAAATTGTGTCCCCCCCCCTCTAATTTTTGAACCGTGTATTTTAAAAATATGAAAAAAATCATGCTCATAGGGCTTATAAAATTCTTTCAGCGAAATTTGTTTTGAACAAGATCGGTTTAAAGGTTTTCGAGATATTTATAAAAAACTAAACCTTCCTTAAAGAAAATGACGTAAGTGCCATAAGATTTTAATAACGATACGACCTTTTTAATAGACACGGAACCCTTGTTGTGCGTGGTCCGACACGCACTTGGCCGCTTTTTTAACACTGTCGGTGCCAGAAACCCGCGCTAGGCTAACCCGCCAACCGCCAACCCGGTTGGTGCTAGGGATGTTGCGAATGCCATTTTTTTAACATCCACGGATGGGTAAGGGGATTCGGATATTATGAGCCTCACAACCGCGAGCCAGTCTCTTTTCAAAGAACCTTTTTGTTTTTGAATTTCGAGAAAGTCACTCGACCAAAAAAAAAAACCGGCCAAGTGCGAGTCGGACTCGCGCACCGAGGGTTCCGTACAAACCATAACAAGCAAAAGTTGTAGTATGTTTATTACTAAATGATAAATGAAAATGGAATCCGTAACATTACAATGTGCGAAGCTGGGGGAGCATAAATTTAAACAAGGTCTCTTTATCAATTTAGTCATCCTAAAAAAAAAAAAATTAAGAACCACATCATTTATCTCTCACTTATAATAAATCTCTAAATTAAAAAAAGAATCAGCCAGTATCAAACTAACCATTTTTGTGTCCCGAATGATCTCGGCTTCCCGTGAACGGAAATACTTTAAACTTTTTTACAAGTACATTACTATTCTAGCTAGGACTTAGGATAGTTTTTATCCGACTGCGATGGTTAATACATTTTCGGAAACATTTGAATCTCATTAAATTATTCATTTCTTCTGCTTGAAATCGTAGCCGCCATATCTGTCAACTGTCAGTGGCGTCAAAATGGCAGCCTTGCCTTAACTATCCAACAGTACCTAATAATTTCGATCCGGTGTTGTGATAGACCTTCACAATACGCATATTAAATTCTAAAGCGTAAAAAAATAATCGATTCCGATATGGAAACTTATATGCGCTAAATTCGTATTGAGGCGTAATTTCAACAAATGGTTCAACAAATTTCAACAAAATAACGTCAAACGTCAAAAGTCTGACCGACTTCCTTTTTTTTATGGCATGGAATATTTAGCACTGTCATCAGCTCATCGCGTTCAGCCATGAAGTTTATTTGAGTTTCTGCAAGATTAAACGCGGAGTATTTTGTCACGATACGATACTGCACGGCTATCACAAGACGGCGCGCGAGCTCTCTCGATTTTTCTCGCACTATACGTCTCTTTCTAAGTTGTCTAATAAGAGAGTGACGGATAGTTCGAGAAAAATCGAGAGAGCTTGCGCGCCGTCTTGTGATAGCCAGGCTGATTTGTCAGTATTTATATTTATCAGCAATAAACGTATGTATTCAATCAGTACAGAACGGGCCTTTTATAAACATTAATTATCAACCGCGTCTGTATTAAGGCGGTATTATAACTTCGTACTACGCGCCTTCAAGTTGACATGCAGCCAATATAGAGACACAGAAATTGGCCAACATACAGGAAAATACTTTTATAATGAAGCACAACACACATTTAATTAAGTTGGCAATAGCGGGAACATACATAAGATTTGGCAGAATGTGATCTGAAACATTGCAATAAGTATGAAAAAAAAATATCGGAGTGACTCAAGATCATTTCGGCCATCACGTTTTTATTTATTTAATATTAAGTGTTAAAAATATGTACAGAAGAAGATCAATAAACATTTAATGCTGCAGCCTGTGTCCTACCTGTTGGATCTATTGTCACAAACATCTACTAAACTTTTCCCCCGGTATTCATAAAATTTAAAATACCTATGTTAAATAAAACGAGTTTTGTCCTTTTCCTACTAATTTAAAAATCAGAGTGACAGATAAAGACGAATCGAACGAATCTTAAAGGCATTTCAACTAAAATGGGTTTATTCCACGTTTTACTTGATAGGCTAAATGAGAACTGCATGTGTCCTATGTCCAATTGAAGAAATGCGTTAACTCCCACCACATTACCATGCAAACGAAGTCACAGGTACGAGTACAGCTAGTTTTATAATAAACCTGAAATACCTGAAATACCTACACTAGATTTGCAGCAGCCTGGCAAAACTTCTTTTATCAAAGTGGTTTATTTACAAAGTTTTTAGTCACTATCTTTTTATAAATCCGGTTCAAAATACTAATTAACTGTTAAATTTAAAAAAAATTAACCAGACCTGTAAAATGTTGACTGAAAAAGGTATGAATAGTACCACATTGAAAATTGAAGTTTGAAAAAACGTTATCTATAGTTGTACTATTTCGTGTAGTGCTAGTGCTAATTAACGGAAACATGTTTAGGGATGAAAAAAAAAAATGTGGAAATTCCATTTTGGGGATTCATTCTAAAATCGATATTGAAGTCTCCCACAACAATCAAACGGGAACACGGGGTATAGCCCCTTTGGGGTTGCTGCCGTATATTGTTGTATTTATGCATTCAATTGCAACATTAATTTGACATTGTGGTGACCTATATTATATATATAGATACAGTTATCACTCTGCCTGACATCAAACATTTCAAAATGCAAGCATTCACAATGGCCGTTTGCAGCACCTGGGTTATTAAAAAAAAAATATCTTGTACATGATGCATCTGGGATGGCATCCTTTAGATTGCGACGTACATAAGCGATAGATCCCCAACCTGGATTTGCTTTAGATATAGCTGGACTTTCTACTCTGCACACCTCATAAAAATCATCAAGTTTAATAGTGTCTCTACTACATCCCAGTTTTAAATTATGCGACTTATATTGCTATTTCTTATGATTGCGTGGACATAAAAGTTTCGTTTTGCTACAGCTGAAAGGTATTATAGACCTGAGTATTTGATATGAATTTCAATTAAATACGTCTACGCGTTTACGAGGAAAAAGGTAGTAAGTTTAAAATTTATAAAAATATATTTGTATGATTTTACTATAAATGTCTACTTTTCGTAATTTTTCCATTGTCTGTGCTATATGAAGTTTCTTCGTGCCAAGTTTCAAGTTTCTGTGTTAACGGGAAGTAACCTTTAGGTTTTGAGTTTCTTGCGAGTACCCAATTTCAAAATACGCTACTTAATTTGCTATTTCTTTTGATTCCGTTGACATAAAAGTTTGGGTTTGCTACATCTGAAAGGTCCTATAGACATGACTTATTTGACATGAATTTCAATTTAAAATCTCAACACGTTTGCGAGGAAAAAGGAATAAGTTTAAAATTTTTAAAATCATTTTATTGTATGATTTTACTAAAAATGTCTACTTTTCTTAATTTTTCCATTGTCTGTGCTATATGAAGTTTCTTCGTGCCAAGTTTCAAGTTTCTGTGTTAACGGGAAGTACCCTTTAGGTTTTGAGTTTCTTGCGAGTACCCAATTTCAAAATATGCGACTTAATTTGCTATTTCTTTTGATTGCGTTGACATAAAAGTTTGGGTTTGCTACATCTGAAAGGTCCTATAGACATGACTTATTTGACATGAATTTCAATTTAAAATCTCAACACGTTTACGAGGAAAAAGGAATAAGTTAGTTTTTAAAATCTTTTTTTGTATGATTTTACTAAAAATGTCTACTTTTCTTAATTTTTCCTTTGTCTGTGCTATATGAAGTTGCTTCGTGCCAAATTTCAAGTTTCTGAGTTCACGGGAAGTACCCCGTAGGTTTTGCGAGTGTCGAAAAACTCAATTTTTGCAGCATAAACGACTGTATCTTTTGATTGCGTTGGCTTTTAAGTTTGATTTCTTCACAGCTCCAAGGGACAACAGACCTGAGTATTCGATATAAATTTCAGCTTGATACCTCCACGAGTTCCTGAGAAAAATGGCCTTGACAGACAGACAGACAGATAGACAGACGGATAACAAAGTGATCCTATAAGGGTTCCGTTTTTTCCTTTTGAGGTACGGAACCCTAAAAACTACATAATTAACAAACCTGCTAGCTAAATTTCAAGAGGAACGGTTGAGACATGCGACCTGTCGAGAAAATCAGCCGGTCAGCGTGACATACACTGGACACCAGACATACGAACGATTTACGGCCTAAGCTGAAGCATAGAAATTCCTTCGCTTCGCTCACTTGTACGATTCCGTCAAACAAGGCAGCATCAGGCGGTCTTATCGCCGCAAAACAATCTCTATTATATACACAAGATATGGAGCACGTGTAATGGGGTCGACTCGACTCTGCTGACTCAGGGTAAACGCAGTTGATTGGCCCAATTCGCCCCGTCTTTATTTAAAATGGGATCTCAAACGTTTGCTACAGGAAAAGGCTTACAGTGTCGTTGGTTAACCTAGGAACTATAACCAATGTAACAAATACAAAATGAGCGAGCGAAGCGAACGAAGATCTATGCTTCAGCTTGGGCCGAAAATCGTTCGTATGTCCGGTGTCCGGCTGTTCCCCTCTACAGGTCGCAGTCGGTCAAATGTTGTGTGCTGGTTCGTTATTTTTTTATTTTTAGGGTTCCGTACATAAATTCTTACTACAAACACAAATACGTACCTCACCGGAGAAAAAAATATGGTAATATGTATGAAAACAAGATAATATCACCGCAATTTCCTTATCGCCCTATTTAATCACATGTTTCTGGAGGAAGGTATAGTTTCGATGCTAACTTAATATTTTTATCCTCCTGACAGCTAGGTATTTGTGGTCACGATAAGAAGTTATATACAATTGTATACATTTTTAATGATACTAGTTTTAAAACTTGGTGCTTCACCCAATTTGACCATGATCCTTTATAAATTTCAAATGAATGGAAAAAATTAAAAATGTATTGCTCGCAGCATTCGAGGCATACATGCGACAAAGGCATACATGACATGCCGCTACTAACTGAGCGACTTGAACTATCTGTAATCAGCCACTAAATCTTTCAATCAGTTCCTACTTATAACAAATTCAGGAGGTCTGTCCAAATCATTCTGTAATCCCTCGCTACGTTCGAGATTCAATGCGCTAGCCAGCCTCCGGAATCCAGGCATAGAATATTGCATTATGCTCACTCTTGCTAAACAACTTCATATTTAAAATTTGGTTACACGTTCACGGACACAAGACCATCTCGAATTACTTGTGATACGACACAAAAATTCTCCATACAAAATGGCATTACGTCTGGGGACGGATTGTCGTATTACTCCGTTTTTAATGTTTGTGTTGCGGCAGTAACGGTAAGAGACGTGACCGCCTGTAGACGAACATTCATATCAAGCGAGTACTAAGACATGTGTTACGGCACTAACGGCTACAGACGAAATCGGCTAGATAAATTGTCCGTCCACAGACGTAGTGTCACAACACAAGGCGTGCTTTGTCAATGTGTGCGTGACAGAGGTAACTTTGTGTGCAACATCAGGCGTGTTTGCTGTGGCACTGGCGGTTTGTGTTACAGCAAAAACGGTAGAGAGTCATATGCTTCCTATAAATACTATGAAAAATAGTCGGCTGTGGACGGAACTCCACTTTTGGTGGTTTCGTGTTGAGACAGTTGTGTCTATCAATATTATAGATAAGTAATCGAACCGGCGACCTTTCGAGACCAAGCCGGTCACTCTTAACCAGTTGAGCTCTCGAGGTGTTTTAGAGTAAAGCAGCAGGTATTTACATATGAATTAGCAACACAAATAATACATTTCGTCGATCTTTTATACCCACATTTTATGCTTAAAGTGGCACCGGAACATACGTTTTATGTGCCCTCCCTACTCTCTTTGGAATAAAGGCGTGAATCTATGTAGGTATGTAAATATATAAGTTAAAGTGCAAATGTTGCATCGCTGCACTGTATGCTGCAAACGCCGTCTTCAAGTGAGACGTTAATTACAGTGACATTAGCGGCGAACCGCACTGCCGGGCGTTAAGCTCCGCTGTGGGGCGTAGAAGTTATGGTAAAATAAGTCATTCAAGCGTTAGACTATCGAACAGCGGTCGTTGGTTCGAATGCTCAGAATCAAATGCTCATTGGTATCCGATGAGTTTTTGTGAAGGAAACCACGCTGCATAAAAAAATCTTCAACGCGCCGTAGCACCGTAAGAATTTATAAAAAACCCTCAATCCGCCCTAGACCACGGACAGAATTTATAAAAAAGCCTCAACCCGCCCTAGACCACCGACAGAATTTATAAAAAAGCCTCAACCCGCCCTAGACCATCGACAGAATTAATAAAAAAGCCTCAACCCGCCCTAGACCACCGACAGAATTTATAAAAAACCGTCAATTCGCCCTAGACCACCGACAGAATTTATAAAAAACCCTCAACCCGCCCTAGACCACCGACAGAATTTATAAAAATGCCTCAACCCAGCCCTAGACTACCGATAGAATTTATAAACAACCCTCAACCCACCCTAGAACACCGACAGAATTTATAAAAAACCCTCAACCCGCCCTAGACCACCGACAGAATTTATAAAAAAGCCTCAACCCGCCCTAGACTACCGATAGAATTTATAAAAAAACCCTCAACCCGCCCTAGACCACCGTCAGAATTTATAAAAAAGCCTCAACCCACCCTAGACTACCGATAGAATTTATAAAAATCCCTCAACCCGCCCTAGACCACCGAAAGAATTTTTAAAAAACCCTCAACCCGCCCTAAACCGCCGACAGAATTTATAAAAAAGCCTCAGCCCGCCCTAGACTACCGATAGAATTTATAAAAAAACCCTCAACCCGCCCTAGACCACCGACCGAATTTATAAAAAACCCTCAACCCGCCCTTGACTACCGATAGAATTTATAAAAAACCCTCAACCCACCCTAGACCACCGACAGCATTTATAAAAAACCCTCAACGCGCCCTAGGCCACCGTTTACTCTGAAAAAAAAAACGGGTTTGATTAACATTAATTTATAATAGCGTTTTTTTGCTCAGTCCATCTTAAAACGTCAGTCTAAGATGATCCAACAAACTTTCCGGCCGGAAGTAATTAAGTATATAGCGTTTTAAGAAGACCCAAAAATGAAAAAGAAGACCACTATTAAGAAGAAATGCCGAAACAAACTCAACGGTCAGTATTTTTTTGCCAAAAGCTTATTAAATGCATGACGTAAGCACTTTATTGTACACAACCGGTTAAAACCATACATATGTCATATAAGAGGTAAACTTATCCCTATAAGGGAAATGTTACTAAATAAGGATGAAAAAGTAAATCTCATTAAAAAAATTACTTTTAAGTAAATAGGATGTATAAAACATGACTGTTTCTCGCCATCAAACGTCACAGTTAGGCGAGTTTATATGTAAGGTATATTTTTTTTGGATAAATTAAAAAAAAAACCTATGCTACTTAAAATAAGTCAAACTATAAAACATTAGTTTGTGTACCGACATCACACCTTAAACCACATGGTCAGGGAGCGGACATCACGTCTGCTAACTCGAATGCGTATATCTGCATGCTGTTACTTCCAGCACCTATCCCACACGTCGACCTTATGTCATTCGCATAAAGTACATTCTTGCTTGATAATTCTTCCAGCTTATACTGTAATCATCTTTGGTTTGCGGTCGAATGTCGCGTATTCATTTGTCTGTAAACAGCAATATACGTTATTGTTGTGGATCTTATCATAATGGAATAAGGTTTAGAATTGGTCAGTAAATTGTGTCAGCACGACAGAAATGTATTTGAAAACTTTCATTACTTAAAACAGATGTTGTTGCTTTTGTTATTTTTCTGTAGTTTTCGTAATAATGTTGTTAAATAAATGTTGGCTTTGTTTTGCTGGAAGATGTTGATTGCTAAAGTTGTTATGTTAGGTATGCGAACTCAAGTTATGAATTCTTAAAATAATTATGAGTATGGATGCAGAAAGTGTGTCTGTTTGTTTCTTTGACAAGCTCTTATTTAACTTGATCTGTTCGTTTGTTTGTCAGTTTGTTAGTGAGTGACAAATCTTGGAACTGAATTTTGAACCAATTAAGCTCAATCGATTGAGCTGAAATTCTGACTGGACCCTTTTTCTAGAGCTTGGACTGTGGATGTGCCAAATATCTTGGCGCAAGTAGTCGTGTCAGAAATGAGGTACAAATCGCATGTTGTCAATTTTATATGCAAATTAATTTTCAAGCCTTCTTTGACTTTACCACTCTATTATAACTGTACCCAGTAATTGTTAGCAATTTGTCAGAGCCAAAGTTTCAGCACAACATTTAAAGTGTAATGGCAAAGTGGTTACCAGCTTCTTGTTGAGAAATACCATTGAAAATGAAAAATGAAAATGAAAATGAAAAATTGTTTATTTTCCTTTTGTGAGAAAGGATTGACCAGTGATTTGTTACTTAGCACAGACATCTATGTACTTGGTATTTACTACCTATTATTACTGCCATAGTGACTACGCCACGATAGCGAGAAAATAGCTCATATTTATTGCTTGATGGGCTTAGTGACCCGAAAACCCGTTCAATTGATTAACACTTTCACTAGCGGGCGTCTACGCCGTAGTCGCTTTTCGTACGAGGAAAACCTCAGTATTGGCTACGATCGTAGCGCGTAGCGATTCTTGGCAGTGAATGTGTTTTCGACGGGTAAACCCTATCGAATAGTTACCCAAATAATATAGTTACACTATCATCGTGTTAGCCTATCGTTATGGAAACCGTATTCGATGTGGTTACCGAGTCGATTAGGGTGTGGAAAACCTTAATATGTATTTATTTATTTAACCGCTTACACTTTTCGCTGACTTGTAAGACTAGCAATAATAAGCCGAAAATTTTGAGCTTAGGGGTCAAAATAGCTTCATCGTGATCTAAGAACACTAAAAAGGTTAACCTTATTACAAGGGTCTTTTTAGTTTTGATATGCGCTTACCCGAATGAACTGTATCGATTTGGTTGAACTTGCGTTCGGGTAAGTCAACGAGACACTAACCGAATCGATAGGGTTTGTGAAAAAAAATTGTCAAATACCCAATCCAATAACCTTTTAATGGTAACCGGTTCCGGTCACTGGCTGGGAGGCTGCCTAACTGAGGAAGTACCTCCACCTCGAAGAAGACCGCATCCATAATAACAACTCTACTTAGTTATGTGGTATTGTGTTCCTAGGGTTAATCAAGTCGCTAGAGTTCTTAAGGATACGTTGTGTTGAGAGTGACCAACGCGCTTCGAGCCGCGGGCGTCTATAGACGGGTTCAGACGGTCCTGAACGCAATTTGCCTAGTTGGAGTTTTACCCACATTGCAGTTTGACCACCGAGCATTATGCCTAAAACGCAAAATGCCTACATCACATTTTCGTCGTTTTGAGGTTACGCTAGGGATATAGATTTATTTGGGCAAAAAAAACGCATTGAAACCTTTCGCAAAAACTAGTGCCTTGCCGATCCTTGGGATTAGGTACTCAGCTGACCCTAGACTCCTAAGAGCCGTGGCGCTAACGGCAACGCTAGGAAGATGATGATGATTTGGCTAGCTAACCCATTCACTTCCGTCTCCTTACATCAAAGCGAAGGGGGGCGTCGGAACTTCATTTTAGCCAGCCGGGGGGCGTGCCTAAAAAACCACATAAACACACCACATAAACACACTACAAACACGTCAAACCTATAACACCCCTCTTTGTTTGTCAGGGGTTAATAAAAAGCAAGCTGCGTAGTCGATGGTACACAAAATACGGAGACTCGTGTAACATTTGAATAAAATAACGTGAAGCAAACTTACAACAGTCATAAATTCTTTAAAATCGGTGGAACTGTCAAATTTGCATTTTTCTACATTTTGAACTAAATGTCAGTTGTGGAAAAATACTCGAATCACGCAAACTGTTAGTGAATTAATTTTTAAATTGCACTCTTGTTGAACGACGTAAGGTCACGCGAAAACATGCATGTGTTTCTGTTTAGTATAGGCATATGAGCTTTTCATTGAAGTAATACTCGTATTTAAAAAGAAGATTTAACCACAGGTGTACGCAACCCGTGAACAATCCGTCTTGGTCACCAGATTTTACAATCAGTTCCCTCTTACAACGCCTTAGGGAGGCGTGTTGCGACATCTATCTAGAAGACCCAGGCTTCCTAACGGCACCGCCGTCTCAAGTTGAAGGGTCCACGGAAAGAACATGTCTAGTCATATTGACAAAATTTCGAGATATTGCGGTTTTTAAGTTTAGAATGATTCAATTAATCATACTATCTTCGCGATTAGATGCTATTCAAGTGCATAAAAGTGGACTTATATTAATGTTTACAATTATAGCAGGTGTAGGTAATAGTTCGCTGAGAGCTCTATATTTTGAGATTAAAATCTCATTTTTCGAAAATAGTGACTAGACATGTTTTTTCCGTGGACCCTTCAGTTATATTGAGAAATCGTCAGTAACGATGCGCCACCCAATGACTGCCCTATGTGTACATGTGTAAATTTCCTGTCAAATTTCTACAGTAATTGGTACACAAATATATATGTATTCATACTGAGGTAGGCACTCAATAATTATTTCATTATATGTAATTGCATAATAACTTATCTATGACCATAGAACATCTGTTCGATGAAGCATTTTTTAAAGTTTCGTCCTAAGCAACGACGCATTGTAGACATGACGATTGTAGAAATGACCTCAATTCGGTTAATTCCTTGTACATATGTATATATTATGTTATGTAGTTCAGTCGTTTACCATTGACAGAGTTCATGATGATGTATGGATAAAGCAGTCCATGCTATGCTGCTCAACTTATTACGATCTTCAGCATCACGGGAACACTGTACTATGGTGGATTGTGTCTACCGACGCTGCGCCTCCATGCAAACATACAATCGAATATGCCTGCCCTATTTGGTCTCCGAATTATTCTAAATACATTCATCAACTTGAGCGTATTCAAAAAAAAATTATTAACCACCTTAACTTTCGTCTACACCTACCTCCGTCATCCTATGAGAACAACTGTCGCAAACATAATCTGCTGCCGCTTGTCGATAGGCGCAAAGTCATGGACATGTGTTTGTTATATGACATACTGAACTATCGCTTGGACTGTCCCGAATTGGTCTCTCAAATAATGTTTAATGCTCGTCTTCGTCGCACTCGTCATACCCCAATGTTACACGTGCCAATGCATGGCACCAATTACGCTAAGAATAACGTGCTCACACGAATTGCTCGAACTTATAATGCGGATTTCAGTAGCGTAGATATATTTAGATATTCAAAGGCATCTTTTAAAATGCAAGTAATTAATAGTGTTAAGAATAAGCAGCATAAATAGTTTTAGATATAGGTAACTCACCTCTTATCATGTTTAAAAATGTTTTAGTAAAATATAGCAATATATTCTCATTTGCGGTAACCTATATAGATTGACATCCTTGGTTATGCTTTCATCTCCAAAAAAATCAATTATTTAAACTTATTTTATTTTTTTTAAACATCTCTCTTTCACACATGTTATGATGGTCCGTTCAACTGTCAACTTTACATATCAAGTTATCTAGGTAAACCTGTAATTGGCCATACTACTGTGTATTATAGTATAAGTTACATACCTTGTATCGCTGTTGGTTTTCTGAATAAATAAATAAATAAATAAAATAAATAAATAAAAAATATATTTCTATGGAGTTTGGGACGAAAGCTTACACAGCACACTACCACTGCTCAAAATACGCTAACGCACTGTAAACGCAGCAAAATGTATGAAGAATACGTGACGCATACGACATGTCAACGCGTATGCAGCGTAACGCACCGGTGCGGTGTGGTCGCTACTTTAAGCGGGTGCAGCGGCGAAAACTGCCGAAAATCTCAAATATATTAAATTTAGAGGCCACTGCAGAGATGACAACTTTTTGACCTTTGGCTTCGATACCCTCGGTCCGTGGGGCCCCAGTACGCAAAAGTTTTTTTTTATGTTATAGGAGGCAAACGAGCAGACGGATCACCTGATGGTAAGCGATTACCGCCGCCCACGGACACCTGCAACACCAGAGGTGTTGTGAGTGCGTTGCCGGCCTTTAAGGATGGAGCTCTGGGAACCTTACTCACCATCAGGAACACAACATTACAATACCTACTACTAATACTATACTTATTTGCGGAAGTCGCGAAATGTCTGGTTGATGTGACTGGTGACCGAAGAGCTGGCGGCTTTCTCGTGGAACGCATCAGCATTTCAATTCAACTAGGAACTGCTGCCTGCATCTTCGGTACAATGCCTCGAGGGCCTTTTTTAGGGTTCCGTAGTCAACAAGGAACCCTTATAGTTTCGCCATGTCCGTCCGTCGGTCTGTCCGTCTTCGGCTTAGCTCAGTATCCCTTACAACTAGAAATCTGTAATTCAGCATAAGCGCTGACAAAACAGTAGAACAAAAACCTAAAAAATATATTTTTAATACAGTTGCTCAAAAAGTGGTACTTTTTGTGGCTGCGTAGCGTACGAGAAGCTCAATTTCTCGAACTAGTGCTTTTTACTTTTTAGTTCCAAACTATACTTTCGAAACGCAGTAATTTTATATTAGATTTTTTACCCGATGGCGCTGATTCCAATAGTATGTTGTCACTTTCAGTGACATTTGTAAAGTATGGGTTCGTTCAAAAATAACTTCGAAGCAAGCATATTTTATCGCAATGATATATTAATTTATTATTTTTCGCAATTGTATTAAAAAACGTCGTTTACAACACGTGTGAAATGTCTTTTACCACTCGTACCGAGTCTTGCCACTCGCTTACTACTCTTACTAGTGGTAAAAAGACGTTCTTTTCACACTAGTTGTAAAATGTACTATTAGGGTTTTAATGTGGTGATGTCATTTTTTTTGTCGTTAAACCTATAGTGTGGGGTATCGTTGGATAGCTTGCTCAAAAATATTATGGGTTGAGAAAAACTTCGTGGCAGTAGTACGAGTAGTAGAAAACTATCACTGCTAAGTAGGCATAACTAGTTACCTACCCAGTAATAGTCGACCAAATCAAAATGTAAGTACGTAGAAAGGCCAACTTTCGTACAAATTCGGCCGAGGCAACCATTTAGTTGGCGCCCGCGTGTCTATGTAACTAAGAAAGACAGGCAACTACGGAACCCTACACTGCGCGTGGCCCGACACACACTTGTCCGATTTGTTTTTTAGACTTAACTTAATTATCATACTTTAGTCAATGTTAACATATTATTATATACGGGTTATTCATTGCGTTGTATACGGCCTGGCCAAAGTCCCAACTTTCTCCATCCGACTTACATCAACTTTGGGACATGACACTCCAACTAACCTAGTTGTGCGTTTCGGAATTAGTTGTTGATAAGATTACATTGCTGTGTTGTTTGTCATTCCGTATTCCAGTACTTTAATATAGTTCATCTTAATATATATAATACTATCTGCCGGCACGGATTTGCCCGCGTTATGCAAAGTCCAATCTATGCACAAGATAAAACTTTAGAATCGGTCAAGTGGTTCCCGATATAACCCACTTATAAACAAACTTAACTGCTGATTACGTTCATATGACTAATAACTAGCTAAAAGGTTGCCGCAAAAACTTGGCCGCAACCATTATATGGCGAAATTTTGTTAGTTGGGTTGCCATCTCACATTATTATTAGCCGACTTCAAAAAAAGAGGAGGTTCTCAATTCGGTAGTTTTTTATATGATTATTATTTTTAATGTTTGTTGGTTACTACCTCAGAATGCTTCCAGGTTGGTCCCATTCTTTTCGAAAACCCACACATGTAATAATTTTGGTAGTTTCTGTTATAATGAATGTCTCTAGTTTACTTTTCTTTTTTTATCTTACCTGCGTTTTATGTCCCATCTTGTATGTAATTATTCCACTTTGTTTCACCTTATTGATAGTTATCACTCTGGTTTGTAACTTCCTTCTTTCTGTTGTTTGTATTTGTGTTTCATTGTTATAAGTATTATAAATGTTTCAAGTGATTAATTATAGATTATAGTTTCTTACCCGCTTGCAGTGCTCGTGGTCGGCTTAGACGCGCACGCGTCTTGACTCTTTTGTTGACAGTTCTATAGTCCCGGCGGCTGCCGCTAGATAGCGCTGTCAGACGAGTCGCGTTCAGGCTAAGCCGCGCGCACTGCAAACGCCGTGACACCACTTAAGGTTCCGCCGTAAGATCAGCGCCGGCTCTTTGAGTTGGCATTACTTATGCTGAGGCGGGACCTTTTCGTGACATTAATAGTCTAGTTAGTTAATTATTGCCCTGTTCTTTATTTAAGTAATTCTTATTTTTTATGTGTATCTTCCTTGCTTTATTTAAATTTCTTGTCACGAATAAAAGGTTTTCTTTCTTTCTTTTTTCTTTCTTAATTTACACCCGGAAATAACAAATTTGGTGAAGTTGAATTGATAATGAAGACCTCAGATATCTCCTGGAACTCCTCAATGATTTACTTAAATCTATAAAAGTACGGCACATATTCGGATATGATTCCGTTGAAATAGCAACTGATAAGGTGATATAGGTCTCAGAATCACCTTTCTTGATGAATCGACGGAAATCCTGAAATATTTTCGGCCCACACAGCTATTTGCTTTTTTCTGTAATAATCAATTTTCGTGTCGTAAAGTCAAAAGGAAATATTCATGTGGCTAAGCAGGGTATTGAATTGAGGTCGGTTAATACTTTGTTTTTAAAGTAAATTATTAATATGTAGTATTTGAATACTTAGTATAGATAAGCCGTATGGATATGGATGAGATTTATTTTTGAACCCTTGATGCAAAAAGAGGGGTGTTATAAGTTTGACGTGTCTGTGTGTCTGTCTGTGGCGTCGTAGCTCTTAAACGAACGAACCGATTTCAATGCGGTTTGTTTGTCTGAAAGCTGACGTGCTTGAGATGGGTCTTAGTTGCGTTTGAACAACAATCGGTTTAAACGCTTTTGAGATTGAACTTATAAAAAAAGGGGTTTTTCAAATTGTCTATGTTGTAAATGAATTATTATCGGATTTCACTTATTGTCTAACCACGACTAGAATGGAATTAGTAACTACAGTGAATATTATACTTACGTCAAAGTGTTCATTGACAGCTTTTTCATTCATAAACCTTTCTCGTACGCATTATACCTACGTCAGCGAACGAAAATATAACAGAAGTCAGAATAGGTACCTAAAGTGTAAGTCAATGGACTTTGCTATCCATGTAAACAAAGGACGTAACGTTTTGTCGTTGTTTCTCCTTTAATTTTCACATCACCTCATCAAACACCACTGAAACTATACACAATTGAACCGTTACCGTAAAATACAAAACCACAAAATATATAACTGAATCTTTCATATTTCATTAAAAAATTAAAATGGTTTCATAAGTTAGGCTAGTGTGCCCTGATGCAATGACGTTTTTGTTTCTTTAATTTCTACAATTGTCTATGATGGGTAGTGTTGTGACTAAATTTTGTGATATTGTAAAGCCGCTACACACTAGCCAACTAACGCTCTCTACCTGCCATCGCGGTTGTGTACACTATGCGGTAGTTCTGTAAGTGGGTAGAGAATTGTAGTGTTTTATCAGTGGGTAAAGTGGTTAAAATAACTAAAAATACCTACTTGTTTTTTACTTTCCATATTTTAATATTCGATATGTTTTGACATAAAAGAGTACAGTAAGAGTCTTCCCCATCACTACTAAATTCATCATTCAGAGACAATTTCAACATGGCGGCTTGTTGACATAGATAGCAAAGTCCATAGACCTTACCATTGCCATTAAGCGGGGATGGGGGCGGGGTGTCAAAACGATGCTAGTTTAGTTCGAACTTTGCCCATACCGGGCTTTTGAACCCGTTTGGGTAGAAATTTGTAAGGAGCTCGCATGTTGTTTTTCTCGTTCGCTGACCGCACTGGATAAAACGCTAGTGTGAGAACTTCCACTCAAGTAACAGCATCACCGCTTTGAAAATGTCGTCAAAGAGAAACGAAATACAATTAGCTTTTCATCACACTTGCTCGTCAACGGCGTTTTTACTTGCGTCGTTTTTACTTGCAGTTATAGCCGTTTTACCTCCCACGGGATGTTAAGTTTAGTTTTAAAATATAGAACCCACTCATACTTCACTTCGGACTGAGGATGTTTCCAATCAGCCAAGGTGTATTTCATATCTTCAAAAGTTTGCTACAACCAACTTTTAATATGTATAAAACATATCTTTATATTAAATTTGACTGCAATTTAATGTTTAATATGTAGTTAAGTGTCTATGTAAAACGTTTTGAGTGTTTTTAAATCGTGGCTGTATACCGAAGGGTCTTTGCCATACGCGCCTCACGTCAAATTCAACAAAATGGACGACTGACATGTTGCAGTTTTTATTACGATTTGCATTAATTTCTTCTAAAATGTATTTGTTTCCTCGCAAATGTGATGAAAATCATTGTGTATAACACGGGGGCGTAAGAATATTGCAAACTCGATTCATCAAAAGCCCTCCGCCTTCGGCGTCGGGCTTCTGATAGACTCTTGTTCGCAATATTCCACTTACGCCCCTCGTTAAACAATGTACTATTTCTGCTCTTCTAAAAAATATTAAGTAGAACATTTTCTGTGTCAAAGTAATTTATGTGGTTGCTTCGCCGCCCTATTTTGTCTCCTATGCTAGCAATTTTCCACGCTAAGCCCAGTTTTTGCTAAATACTCTTCATCTCAAGATACAGCAGCTCGGCATTACTTCGCAACCTCTCCAGGTATTTCATCCGAAAACTATTTTGTGCATATGAAATTCCTTTTAAATGATATTTAATGGAAACCTGCCTTTGGTGCGGTTATGTTGTGCCAAATTAATTTCGCTGCCGTCGAAACTTTGATGGCTCTTACGACTGTTGTTTTAGAAGCTATATTGTCTTAATTTCGAGTTTGCTGGGGATAAAGTTTGGGGTACGCTCTTGCCAGTGGCATAATTATATAGGTTTCAGTATGTAAGAGGTTGTTATGCAGGTATTCGCACCTTTATTAACTTTATGTTCGTTCGCTTGTTGCTGCGATGGTATCGAGATGTCACGTAATTTTATATTGTACTAGCATTAGCCCGTTACTTCGTCCGCGTATACTTGTTATTTTTCACATCCAATCGTAGTTTTATTTTACAAATACAATACAATACAAATAATCTTTATTGCTCACCAGACATAGTAGACAGTAGAAAAAGAGGCGGTCTTATCGCTAAAGAGCGATCTCTTCCAGACAACCTTTTGGTGGTGGAGACAATGCAAGAAAATATGATTTGAGTAGGTGAAACAGAATATAAACAACTAATAATATACTAATTTTAATACAGCATCTAAATGTTAATGTAAAAAATAGGACAAGTGCGTGTCGGGCCATGCGAAGTTCAGGGTTCCGTAGTTACGTGTCTACTGTTACATCATCACGCGGGGGAGGCCACTTGAGTCGAACAAAAATGTGGGCTTATCACGCAAACCGATCACTGAGTTAAAAGCGGCCAAGTGCGTGCTGGATCACGCACAACAAGGGTTCCGTGCTTATTAAAAACGTCGTATCATTACTGAAATCTTATGGCACTTACGTCCTTTTCTTTAAGGAAGGCAGTTTTTAGTAATATCTCGAAAGCCTTTGAAACGGTCTGGATCAAAACAATTCTCGCTGAAAGAATTTAATTAGCCCAATGCTATTTTTTTCATATTTTTAAAATACAATACACATACAACATATTTCAAAAATTAGAGGGGCGGGGAACATAATTTTAGTGACTTTCGGGGCGATTATCTCCGACTCTATTCACTTAATCAAAAAAAATGCTAAGAAACCTTATATTTATTTTAAAAGGCCTATCGATTGATGTGCCACACGTGGGCGTGCAATGAAAATAATGATTTTGACTTTCAGTTTTATGTATAGAGAGCACCCCTAAAAATTTTTTTATTAGTAATTTAATTACAAAACTATGTAGCGGCTAACAAAATACACCTATTCTCAATATTTTATTCCAATACTTACACCTTATAGTTTTCGAGTAAAATGCCTGTGACATACTGACGGACAGACAGACAGACAGACATGACGAATCCATAAGGGTTCCGTTTTTTGCCATTTGGCTACGGAACCCTAAAAATGGTTTGAATTACAGCGTTCCAGTAGTAAGGTTCACTGAGCTCAGCCGCAGACGGACAGACGGATATGGCGAAACTATACTTTGTTGACTTCGCAACCATAAAAATGTAGGTAATTACTGTAATTTGCGTTTTTTTTTCTCTATTATGAATACTAGCACTTTACAGCAGATATATTATATTATGTCTTTGATGTCCCACTGGCGCGGTATTTTATTAATTATCGCACTCGTATTGAAACTTTTTGCGACTGTAGCCTAATTGGTATGACCCTGCCTACGAAGCCGGGGTTCCCGGGTTCGAATCCCGGGAAGGGCATTTATTTGTGTGATGATCACGAGTATTTCCTAAGTCATGTTTGTTTTCTATGTGTTTAATTTAAATTATTTATCTATATAGGTATGTATATCGTCACCTAGTACCCATAGTAGGTACAAGCTTTGCTTAGTTTGGGAATAGGTCGATTTGTGTAAGGTTGTCCCCATACAGTTATTTATTACTTTTTATCTCTTCAAGAGACGAATTGAGGGATAAAAACAATCACAATTTTGTCCTACATAAATCAGGGTATTCACGACCGCTCCAAAAACCCTGAGGTCTAGTGAACATGGCTGGCGCAGGCTCTTTGATATCCAAACGGATAGAAACGCGGCAGCGCGCCATCCTAATGGAACGGTCATAATCTAAAAATTCAACGCTGTAACTTACGCCAAGCCGATTGGATAGGCCACCTAGGTTGAAAAGGTCACACACAAATGCAAGTGGTATGGGGCTGCTTTTAAGCAACTTTCAGGGATGCGTCACCGGCCTTACAGAGGTTTATGCACATCACCGACCCACTATTACTCTCGGCACCTGCCCACACTGAGTCTACATTAATCTTCTTTTCTTGTCGTGGAAAAAACAACATGGCCGCTCCAAGTTTGTCGATTGGTGCAAGTTTCAAAATCAGCGCGAATTCGAGGATTTTTTTCATACAATTTTTGGTGCAAATAATATATCATTTTAAAAAACAATTTATTTTCTAAAGTAGGTATATACAAGATGATATATATATATCATTTAGATTTAGATTTAGTTTTTTGTTATGACTTTATGAATTTATAAAACCATCGTAAAATGAAATACCAAAATATCAACGTAATTTTAATAAATCCTATTTTTAGGAGCTACGACATATTTCGCAACTAGTAAATGACACATCAACATTATGTTGAACATACAATCATTTTGGTTGCATGTGTAATTTTTGAACTGTAAAATATAGTATAATATTTGTTTATTTCATGTCATTTCAATTTCAATCACATTCAATTCAACAGTCGATTATCTAATGAATCATACATTTTATTGTATCACGTGCCAGCTCAAAAAATCTCAAACATAATTTTAAGTCTTCAGACAGTCATTTCTCCTAGTAAATAGTAAAGATGTACCTACATTATGTTTTGTCAATAAATTATTATTGTTATGTACGAGCATCTCCGATTGTAATTCACGGGGCGAACCCTGGTCATTTGGACGGCTTATTATTATTATTATTTTTTGTCACATCGTGAGGAAACCGGTCTAATCCCAATAAGGTCTAGTTTTTCCTATGGGTTGGAAGGTAAGATGGCAGTCGCTCTAGTAAAACTAGTTCCTATGCCAAATTTTGGGATTAGGTGGAATGGAATGGAGGAATAACGCTAGGAGGATAATGATTCAGTTATTCTTTTGTTACTTACACCACAACCCCATCTTTTGGTCCGAATCTTTTTCAAAAGGGCTTTAATGGGGTCTGATTGTGTGGGATTTCGCGGAAGCTCCACAGGTGGCTCCGAATGGACAGAGCGGAGTCACCTTTTAAAGTGACAAAGTCCTTAAGTTTCTTTTAATCCGAATAAGCTTGGCCTTTTGTGAGGTTTTGCACTAAAGGACTGTTTGTATTGATTTTAACCAAAGCCATTCCATATTAATTTATTTATTTGTGTTAGGCAACAAGGCTCATATTTACAAATCCTTACAGACTAACATACATATTAATATTCAAAATGTATAACACAATAAGAGTTTAAAGGTCATAGCTCACTAGAGCCACCCGTCGCCCGACCCTCACCGCCTCGTCGTTCGGGTTCCACTCCTTGTCGACAGGTGGTCCACGGGTGGACGCCGCGTTGTCACCAGTGAACCCCGCGTGGTCATCGAGTGGACCTCGCGTCGTCAACGAGTGGACTACGAAATCCAACACTGGAGAGCGCCGCATTACACTCACGTGAACCGCGCGTTGCCAGCTCGCGGTTCACGCGAGGCAAGCATGCCAACAGCGAGCTATCATCGAGTGGTCCCCTCGCAGTCCGCGCGGGGACACTCCGCGAGAGAGGCGATCCGGTGATGCCACGGAATTGATGTAGTGAGCGCATGCCCGTATAAATCCATACAAAGAATACTAACCGCTCGAGGCGAGGCGGTGAGGATCGGCCGACGGGTGGCTCTAGTGAGCTATGACCTTTAGACGGTGAAACGTGGCGCAAGTTCCGCCTAGAAATCGCCGGAAAACTACACTCTTCGGCCAGATCTCCTTTATGAAGCTCGACAGTTTGTCAGTTAATACTCATCACAAATGAATTGAAACTCGCTTTGTGTCGGGACTCCAACCTCTCAACTCTCAGGATGAGCTTACTTCAAACGCAAGTACTCAACGATAGGGGCTGTTATTCGCTACGCGCTAATGCGGCTCATCCCCGCCGCTCACCCGTCACGAAACTAGACCTCTACCTACGCTTTGTCACTACGCATCGCGGTGTCAAGATATATTTGTGGGTCAGCGTTGAGGTGAGCTTAAAACAAGTTACCGAATAGAGGGGCTTTCGTCGAGTATTGGAGACCGGGACACATATAACAATGTCACCGGGACCGCGGCCTACTTTGTGGTTAGATGTGACGTCTCAACAGAACGATATGGATTTCATACATTTCTTTCACATTCCTCTGGTGCACTCTGCCGTCTTCACGTAAGAGCTGGTGTATCAGGCGTCAGAGCGCACAAGAGCATCACGTCAGATAAGTATGTATCCAGCTTAACAAAATATTGTTTACCGCTCTAAAATAAAAACGGCAACATTCTGAAAAAAATAAAAATATGGCATTGTGGCATTGGATAGGTGTATGTGAAGTCCCCAACCCACACTGGGCGCGTGGGGACTACTGCCCGTTCCCTCTTATCCATCAGGGGAGGCTTGTGCCCAGCAGTGGGACGTATATAGGCTGAAGTATTATTATCAGTATTATCGCTGGGTACGATCAAGGTCTTTAATTGTTGGGCCATTTAGTTGTCAACTAATTTTGGTTTTTGATAGTAGCTTTGAAATGTCCAGTATAAGTGAGCTCTACCAACCCTGGTACCACCTGATGTACCAGCAAGGCTTCTGCCAGTACTGCTGTTGTCCATCGCTACAGGAATGTATTTTTGTCGAAGGTATTATCTCATCATTTCATAACTCATCATCATCATCATCATCATCATCATAGTATAAGTACCCTAGTTGAACAAGCGAGCGAAGCGAATGAAGTTTTCCGTTTTATCTAGGCCGCAAATTCTTTCGTAAGTCCGAAGCCTGTCCTGTTCTCCTCTTCAGGTCGCATTTCTTATCAGATTGTCGTGAAATTTTGTGTAATAATTGTATAGTTTTTAAACGTCGATTGAGTATTTTTTAACTGAAAAAAAAACGCAAGTATCCCGAGTTCGACAGCTCACAGAACCAATAGTATTTTGTTAATGTATATATGTAGATCCTTGCTTCACCGGATCCACGTTTGCTATCACTCAAGCTTAGGTAATCATTATATCCGAAGTGCTGCGAACAAGACACTTTGATATCCCGATCATTGTATTGCCTAGGGCAACAGTAAAGTTTATCGAAACAGTAAGAAAAGCTTAATATGTGCAACCTTTTGTTAAATTTCCGAATGTTCTATTCGCTTATTTTTTCTTGAGCATTCCATGCTCCTCGGCATTTTGAAAATTTACTCACTAAGAATTGTAAGCAAACAAAAAGTGCATGTCGGCCGCTGGTCTCGAATCCGAGTACAAAGGGCACATCGACTCTAAGGCCACTCTGTACCCCTAGGCTACTGTTGACTTATGACAACACGGTGAATTTTAAAATACCTTGATGGCGTTTTTTTAACCAAGGTAACGAAACTGTCATTGATATGGAAACATATTTCGAACAAAAATTAGGGCTTTGAAGAAATCTCGCAAACGCAAAACTGAGTTGAAAAGTGGTTTAAAAAACCCAAAATATTTTCAACGAGAAAAAAATACATCACCAGTTTAAATGTCGGGGAGGTACCTTAACCCTTGGCATGCCTGGTAGGGTCTGTTAGGACCGGGCTGAAATTTTAAAACCGCATCGCGTCTCTGAGTAGCTTCGCGTCATTAACTACTCGGCATTTTGACGCTGCTCCCGCAGTTGGTCGTGACCACCCTCTCGAAAAAACTTTTTTTGGACGTGCGCAAAGTGCGCGCGGGCCTGAGAAACCCGACCAGGCATACGGCGTAACATTTTATATCCACTTTATCATTTTATCATTTACACTATTATCCGTATACATTATATGCACATATATTTTATAGATAGTATGTGATACAAGGATATAGCAGTGCCTTAAATAAACCTAAAACTGAAGTTATCTTGGGTAAAAATAATGTGCAACATAACCAAAAACACAAATCAACGCATTAAAAAACGCGTGTGTGTGTGTGTGTGTGTGTGTGTGTGTGTGTGTGTGTGTGTGTGTGTGTGTGTGTGTGTGTGTGTGTGTGTGTGCGCGTGCGTGCGTGCGTGCGTGCGTGCGTGCGTGCGTGCGTGCGTGCGTGCGTGCGTGCGTGCGTGCGTGCGTGTGAGCGTGTGAGCGTGTGAGCGTGTGAGCGTGTGAGCGTGTGAGCGTGTGAGCGTGTGAGCGTGTGAGCGTGTGAGCGTGTGAGCGTGTGAGCGTGTGAGCGTGTGATCGAGTGAGCGAGTGAGCGTGTGAGCGTGTGAGCGTGTGAGCGTGTGAGCGTGTGAGCGTGTGAGCGTGTGAGCGTGTGAGCGTGTGAGCGTGTGAGCGTGTGAGCGTGTGAGCGTGTGAGCGTGTGAGCGTGTGAGCGTGTGAGCGTGTGACCGTGTGAGCGTGCGAGCGTGTGAGCGTGCGAGCGTGCGAGCGTGCGAGCGTGCGAGCGTGTGAGCGTGTGAGCGTGTGAGCGTGTGAGCGTGTGAGCGTGTGAGCGTGTGAGCGTGTGAGCGTGTCAGCGTGTGAGCGTGTCAGCGTGTGAGCGTGTGTGTCTGTGAGCGTGTGTGTCTGTGAGCGTGTGTGTCTGTGAGCGTGTGTGTCTGTGAGCGTGTGTGTCTGTGAGCGTGTGTGTCTGTGTGTGTCTGTGTGTCTGTGTGTGTGTGTGTGTCTGTGTGTGTCTCTGTGTGTGTGTGTGTGTGTGTGTGTGTGTGTGTGTGTGTGTGTGTGTGTGTGTGTGTGTGTGTGTGTGTGTGTGTGTGTGTGTGTGTGTGTGTGTGTGTGTGTGTGTGTGTGTGTGTGTGTGTGTGTGTGTGTGTGTGTGTGTGTGTGTGTGTGTGTGTGTGTGTGTGTGTGTGTGTGTTATATTCTATTGTTTGGGCGGCGTGATCGTTTTATATACCCATTCCATTTTACAGTTTTCTAGTTGTAAGGCTTTCTTAGCTAAGCCGACGAGGGACAGAGGGACAGACGGACGCAAGAACTATTCGGGAACCGGTTCATAAATATGTATGTATGTACTCAAGATTTGTCTGTTTTCCCTACCCTAGACTCTCTAGTCTAGGGTAGGGAAGATGATCTTTAGTCCAAGGTAGATAACATGTGTAAATATGTCAGACTCCTGACCCCGTATCATGGTCGGCATTATCACGCGATAAGTGACAAGATAGAAGCGTCGTCTCGTTCTATCGAACTGTGTCAGCCAGTGACGGACGCTCTATCCTATCCTGTCACTTATCGTGTGATAAGGCCAGCCATGATACGAGATCTAGACCTGTGTCATTAGAGGCTCAGGTATTCTTACTGTTTTTGAATTATACACTGTGGCGGCCAGTAAATTGCCGGTCCATACATTAGAGCGTCCATGAATCAAACTTAAACACCCTGTTTATAGCTAGGAGCGCTCAGCGCAGGTGATAACGTTGTAATTACCGTTTATTACAAGGTTTATTAGCTAATGTGTGTAATTGCTTGATGTACCTCGTAAGCTGTGCTTACACGTTGTGTTTGCTTGTCTGCGAGTATCACAAAATGGGAAGCAAAAAACGACACAACAAAAGAAAAACTCAAATATGCTCGGTAATGTAGACATTATTTTCGCGAAAATACACTGCGAAACAGCGTCATAGTCAGAGCATTGACGCGTAGTTTTAGTGTCCGAGAGGGAAACGGGTGTACCTGAACTGAGCCAATGCGCGGTCCATTCAAGCTAGCAACAAATTTTCGTGACCAATCGACCCCCGTGCGATAACTTGTGAAAGGTTTCAGAATGTTGTATCATGAAGCCCCGTGCACGTCAGCTGGGGCTTCGTCGGGGTGTTGCCTTTCATATTAAATCAAGGGCCCAAGTTATCATAGAATCCCTGATAGCAAGATGTATAAACAAACACAATTTCAATATTCCCGTATATTCCCTTGTATGGGAATATTCCTGGGAACGGTACATCACTATATCCGTATCACATATATCAATATCACACTTGGCAGGCAATGACCTCTTTCCCGGCCATGGTAGTTATGCACCATTAAATATTCGTTCAGGAACAATTTTCAGCGACTTAGGTAAGTATGTTGCCAGCGTAAGGCAACGATGTTGGCTGACGTCGCTTGACATGTCGTGCGACACGAGATTTCATATACGAGGTTGCCAATAAACGATTACTAATTGAATCAGCAAGCGAAGCGAACGGAATTTCCCTTTTGGGCCAAAAAAAGTCGTGTTTTCAGATATCCCGCTGCAGCATTTTCATAAATTATATTGTTAGTAGTTTCAGTTTTTGAACGATATAAACGCTGATAAAGTCGCGGGCAGAAGCTAGTAAGGCAATAAAAGCTTGTTTTATTTTTTTTTTAATTTCACTCGCTTGGTTTTGACTGCTGCTGACTGTGCCAAATATTTTACAGTACCCAAACATAATGAAATCGTGACCAAAATCTGGCTGCGAATCGGTGAAGCTGCACAAATGAAAATGAGTCCTAATAAACAGTCTGCTTAACAAATCAACCACGTACTGGGCATAAAATTATCATAACGCGCCCGCACTCAATTTATGTGTTTAGTCTTATAAATAAATTCATTTGTTTGCAGTTAACAGGTTTGGAGGCACGGACGCACTGACAGCGGTGGCGGAGCGGCGGGTTGCGGCGTGGAGGCGGTACCGGTTATAATGTTCAAGCTAATATGAAACGATCCGCACATAGCGGCGCGGCGCGGGGCGGTATTTTATGCGGACCCTTTCATATTAACTCGAATATTACAACCGGTACTGCCTCCGCGCCGCACCGCACCGCTCCGCCACCGCCGTCAGTGCGTTACGGCCTTAAAACCCTGAGATTTGCTTTCATACGATATCAATGCGGTTTAGGGTGGATTGTGTTCTTTGCACCACGCTCTGGTGGCAAACAGGCATACGGCCTGCCTACCGGCAGCTAGCTATCATGGCCTGTGGACAATACAACTTTAGCGTGTCAGACGCGTTTTGCTGACCCTACGAGTATATTGTTTTTGATTCATGCGTTGATAGCTAGAGTCAAATGTAAATTCCCTTAACCTTTTCGCCGCCAATCAAGTCATCCAAAAGTTACATTGTCACGTCACACCATTGTTACACCAGAGTAAATACAAACCTGACTTGAAAGACTGAAGGTAGCTTTGACAGCGTTCCTTCCTGGCGCTGTGGGAGCGACAACACGCGACATCTTTAAGTGTTCTTGGCGTTCAAAGGGTTCAGCAATATTATCTTAAACGTAAAATAAATAATCTGAATGGCTGAACATTAGAAAATAGGCAATTTGTATTTTAGTTTCATTGTTAGCTATACTGAGCCTTTTCAGCCAATCAACATCTGATGTGCCTATTTTTTGTGAGAAAAATTAAGTGTGCATTAACCAAGACTTGCTTTTTATTTCCGTTCCATATATTTCCCACGCCGGCCTAGTGCGGGTTGGGGACTTCACATACACGTTTGAATTTCTTCATGTACCTATGTATGCAGGTTTCCTCACGATGTCTAATCTTCACCGAAAAGCTAACGGTAAATATCAAATGACTAGCTTTTGCCCGCGGCTTCGCCCGCGTAGTAAAAGTAATTTTCCAATAATTGTTGAATTGCTACGCCGCCTACTAACCTACTACTACTAACTTCCCCTACGAATAACCCTTCGTCATAACCCATTATGGTAAATTGATTTTTATTTACTATTATTTTTATCCCCGTGTGGTGGCGGGTTAGAATTTCACCACCCTCTTTCTTCCCGTGTGTCGTAAAAGTCGATTAAGAGAGCAGGGTTGAAGTGTGTTGTGGGTGATGGGCTAACAACCTAAGCAATATCACTTTTTGTCGATCTTTTATACCCACATTTATGCTTAAAGTGGCGCTGGAACATAAAGTACATGTGCTCTGCCTGCCCCTTTTGTGAATAAAGGCGTGAATGTATGTATGTATGTAAGTATTTCTGTTATTAAATTTACAGTCATGATTAATGAGAATCTGTCCTCTGGAATAAAAGCTACTTTATGTTCATGATAATGTTGAAATACCAAAATATCTCCACTAATGTCAAGTCAAATTTGTGGCCTGGACATTGCTATAGGCTAGTTTCCTAAGATTTTTTTTCCATGCTTTTCGAACCAGTATTTAACATAAATACCCAAAAATTTGTTTTAATTTAACGGCGGCCAAAATGCTTAACTCATAAAAAGTAAACAGATCTTCGTGCAGCACCTTGAATGTACTTATTACGGATGCAGACACTTTCCCAATGTCTCCTACCTTCCCGTCCCGCCTATATAACGCGGGTCTCGTTCCATACCTCAAAAGCAAAAATAGAACCCTTATTTATAGGATCACGTGTGGCTGTCTGTCAGTCCGTCTGTTACAACCGATTTGCTACGAAAAAAACTGGACCTATTGAATTGCAATTTGGCACAAATATTTTCATGAATTTTCATGTCCACAACATTACATTTCAAAATCTATGTGATTTTCGTTATTAACGTCCCAAAAAACAGTAATAACAACGCCCATATTGATATTTAGACGCCACGTTGGAATGTAAAATCGTTGTTGTTTTCCTAATCAGCGACCCGATAAACCATAGAAACAATAGATGCCGATGTTGATTTTTAAATTTTGTCACCACATGTTTTTTGTTTAGGGGTTGAATTCTCAAAAAACCGGAAACACTTGTTTACTCATTTATCGTTAGGAATTATCCTGTGAATTCTCAAATAAAATTATCTAACTAATCTTTTTTCTCCATACAAACTTTGGACCTCCTTTTTAACCCCTTTAGGTGTAATTATTTCCAAAACGCTGAAAGCACTTTATTTGTAAATGAATAGGTAATCTGTCCACAAAGTTTTAAGTACGTAGTAGCTAAAAATAATTTTCCCTTATACAAAATTTGGACCCTCATTTAACCCCCTTAGGGGTGGAATTTTATAAAACGCTGAAATTACTTTTTTTGTATCCTAATAAGTTATCTTCCTACAAAGTCTCAAGTCTCTAGTTCAATAAATAATGTTTCCCCCCCACAAACATTGCATACCTATTTAACCCCCTTAGGGGAAGAATTTTATAAAACGCTGAAAGTACTTTTTTGTATCTTAATAATAATATTCCTACGAAGTTTCAAGTCTCTAGTACAAAAAAATATGTTTCTCCCATACAAACTTTGCACCCCTACTTAACCCCCTTAGGGATAGAATTTCCAAAAATCCCGTCTTATACCTTGCCTACGTCATAAAATGAAGTTCTGGTGTAAATTTCAAGTTTCTAGTCCCAGTAGCTTTGAATACGAACTTTGCACTCCTATTTTACCCCCTTATGGGTGGAATTTTATATAACGCTGAAAATACTTTTTTTTGTATCCTTATAAGTAAAATTCCTACCAAGTTTCAAGTCTCTAGTTCAATAAATAATGTTTCCCTTATACAAACATTGCACCCCTAATAAACCCCCTTAGGGGTAGAATTTTCTAAAACGCTGAAAGAACTTTTTTTGTATCTTTTTAAGTAATATCCCTACAAAGTTTCAAGTCTCTAGTACGAAAAAACATATTTCTCCCATACAAACTTTGCACCCCTTTTTAACTCCCTTTGGGATAGGATTTCCAAAAGTCCGGTCTTATCCCTTGCCTACTTCATAAAAGGACGTTCTGGTGTAAATTTCAAGTTTGTAGTCCCAGTAGTTTTGAATACAAACTTTGCACCCCTACTTAATCTCCTTAGGGGTGGAATTTTAAAAACGCTAAGGATATTTTTATTTGTATCCTAATAAGTAATCTTCCTACAAAGTTTCAAGTCTCTAGTACAAAAAATAATGTTTCTCCCATACAAACTTTGCACCCCTATTTAACACCCTTAGGGATAGAATTTCCAAAAATCCCTTCTTATCCCTTGCCTACGTCATTAAAAAAAGTTCTAGTGTAAATTTCAAGTTTGTAGTCCCAGTAGTTTTTAATTCAAACTTTGCACCCCTATTTAACCCCCTTAGGGGTAGAATTTTATAAAACGCCGAAAGTACTTTTTTGGTATCAATAAGTAATCTTCCTACAAAGTTTTAAGTCTCCAGTTCAATAAATAATGTTCCCCCATACAAACTTTGGACCCCCATTTCACCCCCTTAAGGATAGCATTTCCAAAAATCCTGTTCTATCCCCTGCCTACGTCATAAAAAGAATTTCTGGTGTAATTTTCAAGTTCCTAGTCCCAGTAGGTTTGAATACAAAATTTGCACCCATATTTAATCCCCTTAGGGGTGGAATTTTATAAAACCCTGTTTTTTTTTTGTATCCTATATATATAAGTAATCTTCCTACAAAGTTTCCATTCTCTAGTTCAATAAATAATGTTTACCCCATACAAACATTGCACCCCTATTTGACCCCCTTTAGGGGTGGAATTTTCTAAAACGCTGAAAGATTTTTTTTGTATCTTAATAAGTAATATCCCTACAAAGTTTCAAGTCTCTAGTACAAAAAATAATGTTTCACCCATACAAACTTTGCACCCCTATTTAACACCCTTAGGGACAGAATGTCCAAAAATCCCGTCTTATCCCTTGCCTACGTCATAAAAGGAAGGTCTGGTGTAAATTTCAAGTTTGTAGTCCCAGTAGTTTTGAATACAAACTTTGCACCCCTATTTAACCCCCTTAGGGGTGGAATTTTGTAAAACGCTGAAAGTGCTTTTTTAAACCTTAATAAGTAATCTTCCTACAAAGTTTTAAGTCTCTAGTTCAAAAAATAATGCTTCCCCCATACAAACTTTGAACCCCCGTTTTACCCCTTTAGGGGGTGAGTTTTCAAAAATCCTTTCTTAGCGGATGCCTACATCATAGTGGCTATCAGCATGCCAAATTTCAGCCCGATCGGTCCAGTAGTTTGGGCTGTGCGTTGATAGATCAGTCAGTCAATCAGTCAATCAGTCAGTCACCTTTGCGTTTTATTTCAGATTTCAGATTTCAGATTATTTATTGATAAATGTACATCTCATTTACAAGTCAGAATATAATCATATTAAAAAAAGATTTGGCCTGTGTTAGGGTCAATGATCTTTTTGGAGAAACTCATTTACATTGTAGCACGCAAGGTCAGTAAGCAATGCCTTTAGTTTCTTTGTAAATAAGGCATCACTCTCAGCTGTTTTAATGTGTTCGGGCACACAGTTATATATATGGATCCCGGCAACGCTGAGTGCCGCGCGAGCCTTAGCCAAGCGCCGGCGCGGGGGCTCCAGCAGGTGCCGCCTGCGCGTAGGCCTTTGGGTGGGTTGACCGTAGGTTTTATAGTTATGTAGGTTGCATCGTATGTGTGAACAAGCAGTTAATATGTATACACTTGGTAACGTTAGGATGTTATGGTGTCTAAATATGTCTCTCGCGGGATGGTCTACTGGTTTACGGTCGATGATTCGCAAGGCTCGCTTTTGAATTCTGAAGACTCTGTCACGGTTGGCAGACATTGCCCACAGATCTACCCCTTGAATTAGAATTGAGTGAAAGTAACCGAAGTAAGCTTTCCTCAAGTTACTGGGAGACAAAGTAGGTGCGAGTCGAGACAGTGCATAGCACGCGGCGGACAACTTGTCGCATACATAGTCAATGTGTGATGACCATGTCAACCCTGAGTCAATTACGAAACCTAGGTACCTAGTTGCTTCTACCTGAGGTACAATGGTGTTGTTGGTGGTTATGTTTAGTGGGCTATGTTTTATTTTTAGACTAAAATGTATAATGTTCGTCTTTTCTACATTTAGTAGCATGCCATTTGCAGAGAACCACTCAGACATATGCAACGTGACAAGGTGTAGCTTAGATTTCAAGGTTGCCACATCATCAGCACTGACTATGATGCACGTATCATCGGCGAAGATCACATACTCCGGCTCGTTACAGGCAGTCGTAATATCATTTACTAAAATCAGAAACAGGTTATTTCCCATAACAGATCCCTGGGGCACGGCGCAGTCACCAATCGGTTCCAGATCCGACCCCGTATTGAGGACATAGGTGCGCTGTTTTCGATTTCCCAGGAACGACGCAATGGCTTTGTGGAAACTGCCTGTAAAGCCGTAGCATGAGAGCTTGGCGAGGAGGAGCGAATGATCAATCATCTCGAAGGCGCGCGACAGGTCGCAGAACACCGCTGCGACCTGTCGCCCGCTCTCCAGGTGCGCGGTCACGCGCGCCACCACCTCGCGCGCCGCGTCCGTGGTCGACCGGCCCGGTTGGTACGCATACTGCTGGCGATTTAGGAGGTTATTTGATACGATATGTTTCATTATTCTATCACTAATCAAGCGTTCAAAGATCTTAGATATTATAGGTATAAGTGATATAGGCCTATAATGTTTCGGCAAGTGCATTTCACCTTTCCCTTTATAAATAGGCTGAACTTTAATTTCTTTCAAAATATCAGGATAAATGCCTGCGTGCATGCAATTGTTAAGTAGCAAAAGGAGCAGAGAAACAACGGTCGGAGGCAAGCTATCTATTGTATGCGTTGACATGTCGTTGATAT
The DNA here is from genome assembly GCA_945867215.1 of Epinotia demarniana. Taxonomy (NCBI): domain Eukaryota; kingdom Metazoa; phylum Arthropoda; class Insecta; order Lepidoptera; family Tortricidae; genus Epinotia; species Epinotia demarniana. The sequence continues at coordinate 4,048,304 of OX244277.1, read as the reverse complement.
CTTTCGACTGCTTTCTTTTTATCCGTTTGCATGCGATGATTATTTCATTAAGAGTAAACGGCACAAAGTGATACGGAGGAGGGTTAACAGGTAAATATAGCGATAGATATGCGAGCGCAGTGCTAGCGCATGGCAACGCATTGTTGACATTCGTATCAATGTAGTACCGGTTTAGCTGCGCGGCGGCGTGCGCGGCGCGCGAGGTAGGGGAGTCGCCAGCTGATTTACTCACAAGTATGTCCATTGCGTTGCATTTTTTATTTTTGCACGTCTCAGCTGAGATAACACGCCATACGGTTTTAGACATATTATCACTGCTGCTCGATATTATGTTATTTATGAAGCTACTTCTAACTTCCTTAAGTTTAGACCAGTATTGAAATTCTAGGTTCTGCAGGTCGGCACGCGACTCAGCGTTGTCGGGGTTTGATGATAAGATGCATTTGGTTTTGTGAACACGTTTACGTAATTGCTTGATGGAATCATTGACCCACACACTTACATTGCTCTTAACCCGTTGTTTTTTCAACGGAAAATATATATCAAAGTTATGTTTAATGACATTCATGACCAGTTCAGTCTGTTTACAAGGACATTTTGTTTTATATATAGATAGATATTGATGTTATATATATATAGATAGATATTGTGTACATAAGTTCCGAAAAACTCATTGGTACTAGCCGGGATTCGAACCCACGACCGCCGTTTGACAGCTGCATGCCTGAACCGCTAGGCTACCGTAGCTTTTTAACCATGCATTGTAGCCATGTGTTCAAAGTTTAATTAAAATGAAATATGCTTCGTATTCATATTTATATTATTAAAGTTTTCTCTCCTTTGTTTCAAATGTAGATAATGCATTAAACGTAGGTGTTTGCTTCCACTAAATTTAGATTCTGTCCACAATGCACGATGGTGTCCCATTTGACACTAATGTTTTACATTCCCATTTGATTTTTTGTACCATTACGTTTGCAAACGCGCGTTTGCCTTAGAATTGGATCGCAAGCTCGTTGCTAACCTATTATCGTTTTGAGCATTAGCTGTGTTGGTGGCAAATTTAGGTACGTTCTCTTGAACACAGCGCATCTACGGTATGTAATTTGCTTGCTAGCAGGCCTGTGCTGTCACTTGGGGTAAACTAGTCTCTCGCGTTCTTTCGAGGTGCCATTTCACCCGCTCATTGAAAACAAAAGACGGTCAAACAAGTGACAGTCTTCGTGGCATCGCCGGCGTTGTGTTACAACGATAACACAAACGTAACAACCTAAACCTGCTATGTTGTAGAGCGGAGAGAGAGAGAGCCCAACGTCGGTTTTGTTGTTCTATACGAGAATACAATAGACTCAAAATAATTATTACTCCAAAAATAAGAAGGCAATAAAATATCCCTAGTGACGAAAATCCCATTCGGATATCTCAAAGAATTACGAAGCTACAACCGTTTGAGAAAACGCTCGCAGATTGTGACGTCACGATGAAATAAATGACAATCGCTTCATATGAAGGTGCGTTTTACGGACAAGGGACCGACTATACTCCCTCTTGAAACTTTGGATACTTATAACTTTGTGGTTATTTAATCCCCTGCTTTACTTCCTTCTCCATTTGATTAAATTTTTAGGGAAAGTTAAACATTATTGGTTATTTTATTTGGTGTGTACCTGTACCCCTATTATAAATCTCGTCGCCACGTAAGCGGAACATGTCTGCTGGCCCTGGGACTAATTTAACTGGTTGATTATATTAGAGGTCATTAAGAAGTGAGCGCCGGTGAGTCAGCGGCATTTATCTCGGCGCAACACTCCGCTGAGACGGGACCGCTATGTGTGGGGACTTGGGGTCGAGGAATAGCCAAAACTACAGTCAAGGAATTTAATTCCCAACCCATTTCGTTGACGCGGAAGGAATTGGGATTCATTAGATAAGTCGAAAAGTTCAGTTCACCATGTCAACGTAATCTGTTGCCTAGTTACTTACATAGGACAATGCATCGAATTGTCAACGTAACGTTGTGCTCTAAACTTATGGTGACCGTTTGCTATACGATATTGAACCTTAGGTGGGTCGGAAATTTAATTCCTTGAATGTACATAAATTAAACGGTTATACCTTCTTGTCACTCTGTGAGCTGTTAGAACTACCGAGCATGTCGGTTTTTTTATTCGTAAACCCGAAACTACATTAAAATCGATAATGATTATTGAACCTGCTCATAAAATATCACGTGAATCGTTTGAGTAATGAACAGACAAATAGACATCAATACTAATATTATAAATGCGAAAATGTGTCTGTTAGCTTTTCACGCTTAAACCGCTGAACAGATTTAGATGAAATTTGGTGTGAAGATAGTTTGAGTTAAGGGGAAGGACATCTAGGAAATCATCCTCTAAGGTATTCCCAAGTTTGTGTGGAGCTACGATATAAACGAGTTCGGTAAACGTTAGTGTGAGTTAGTGTGACGTGCTAGGGGGTACTCTCAAGCATGTCGCTTTTTAAATCAATTTTTTATGTCGTAAATCTGTGTCTACAGAACAATCCATATAATTATATTATAAACGCGATTTAAACGAGTTCCACGCGGACGTAGTCGCAGACAGAAGCTGGTACGAAATAATTTTGGCGCAAACTAAAGCTGAGAACTTCGTTCGCTTTGGACATTGACACGATTCATTCGTTTGGGTGCTACGTTCCCACAGACGAACACACAGAAACACATTGTATACGTGCGACATATTGTATGCGTCAGAGTGCTCGCGTATTTTTAACCGACGAAACGAGACGGAGGAGGTTCTCAAGTCAACGCGTATATATATATATTTTTATGTATGACCACGCATAACTTTTTACAGGGTAGTACGATTTTGATAATTCTTTTTTTATTATTTTGTTGCATACACAGGCTAGCCCAAAAATGAGGTGCATACCGATCAAGGGCATATTCGGTAGCGCATTGCGCATTTGCTGAAGTTTTTTTATTTTTGTTCACATCACAGTTTTTGATTTTGTGACTACACCGGTTTCCGTCACCGAAAAGCTGACGGTAAATATTCCGTACATAAGTTCCGAAAAACTCACTGGTACAACCGCCGTTTGACAGCCACCTGCCCGAACCACTAGGCAACCGTAGCTCTAGATAGGGCTTGTATACATGTTACGGCAATAAATGGGACAACTCCAACCCTTCTTGAAAAACCCCGAACATACGATTCTCAGTCCGTAGCTTTCGCGGCAATCGCTTAGCCTTTGTTTTTCCATTACCCAGTCTGATCCTGAAATGGGCTCTTTATTTGCTGAATAGTAGATGGCGGGTTCGCCCAGAGTAATGTGGCCTCTTAGAGGGCTTAGCCGGATTCAAAGAGTAAAAGCCAGGGTTGTGGTTACATTGTGCATAATTTGAGAGTTCTCTGAGAGTAATAATGTTACATACATACACACATGTAATCAAGCCTATTTCCCGGAAGGGAGAGATCACGGATTTCGATTCATTCACTATCATGACATTCTTTATACATGCCTGTCGGTTTAGGTTACTCTTTACCATTGATGTTTAGATTCGAAAATAGTTAGGAGAAGTACCTATAGCAGTAGTGTAATCCAGACATATTGAGTGTTGAACTGTAGGAACCTATTAGTTTATAAATACTACAAATTTATCAAAACACTAGCTTCCGTCAAATGCTGCTACCTACGTAGCCTAATTTAACTGACTTTTAATTTATCAATGAGATTTCAATGAACTAGTTTTTGTTTATATACTAAAAATATTAAAACACCGCCTTTTTTTATGTTGAACCTGACTGTTGCCATAATAGGACGGACCCAATATAGCGGTCGAACTGCGTGGTTGGAGGGTGGCCTGGGGAAAATCCAGGGGAAGCCTCCGGCACGACCACGCGGGGAAGTTTGTATACTGGTATACTCTAAGAGTTTGCGCTCCAGTGAGATTGGTTGAACGGTATCAACCGAATCTGGGGTGTAAGTGGTATCGAACTACTGGGAGTTTTATCGCTGGTTCGCTAAAACCTAGCCTAGCTGAGAAGAGTCCAGCAAGAAACTCAGCTAGGCCCGACTTGCGTCGGACTGACTACCCGGTATGCGGCGGTACCGAGACACCTCCGACACCACAAACATCGCTTAGGACCATAATTTTCCATTGAAAAAAAAACACACCTGGGAGCTACGATACAATACAACAGACATGTAACATGTAACTGTATGTGTTAGATACACATGTTAAATATGCAATTGTTAATTGGCTACGTAAAGCTGTGGGTGTCGCAGGACTAATCACTTGGGCACTCTTTGGGGGAGGCCTATGTCCAGCAGTGGACGTCTGTCAGCTGATGATATTGATATTTATAGGCCTTGTTAGATTTCAGCACTGTTTTAGCATTTTACAGTTCTGATTCCGTTTAATCTATGCCCAACCAAAGTGCAAAATTATTTCGGACGCATTTCTTAAACGCTCGTTATATTTCGTCGACGGCTCACGACCTTAATATTCGTCGACGTCGGTCATAAAGGCGGGCTTACGCGGCGGTTTCTTCCAACTATTGGTGTAATTAAGCTTTTGATGATTTTCTGTTTTAATTTGCGAGCTTTGCTTAGGCGGAAAGTTGACTGTATGACATTTTCCTATTTAAGGATGAATTGAGCTAGTTATGTTATAGGATGTTATGCGAGAGAAGCGTCAACCAACTAATTAATTATCGTTGTTATTTCTGTCCTTTTTGTCAGGCGACAATATGATAGAATTTATTGGAAAAATATACTACTTTAATGCTTAGAAGATGGCTCATAATTACGGGCATAAAAATGTCAACACTATCCTATATTTGGTCGATTTCAGTCAATAAACACGCAGTTTTTATATTTTTTTCAAGAAATAATTATGCTAATTCGTTTCTGTGAATGTACTCTGCAATACGCCGAAGTTAGTGGAAATTCCCGAGAACACCGTGTTTACTCTACATCCGATTCCTATTCAATGCAATAACGGCACACATCTCACAAATGATAGCGTCTTCATTAGTAGCACTGTACACGCTTGGAAACTTTACCAATATGCGCAACGGCGCCCTAAGTGTTTTGGATACTTCGATAAACTAAAGTCCACCTAGATGCAATGATAAATCAATAATATTATTTACAGTACATATGGTGCTACTTTCCCGCACTTTCCGTGCATATGTCGAAACTTTAAAGAGCCATATGTACAGTAAAACGTTGTACGATACACGTGAGAATAGGCAATTCGCAACTCGTGTCGATTTAAAACATTCCCTTCGGTCGTGTTTTAATTTTTCACCACTCGTTGCGAATTTGCTATTTTCGGCACTTGTATCTTAAATAACTATACCGCGTTAAATGTTACTTTCACGGCGTGTATGGTTGGATTAAAATAAAAGAGCATGAAATGGCAAAGTATTGTAGTGTGTAACGATGGGTATAAAATAAATTATATATTTTCATTTAGTATAATTACATTCGATATAATTTCCAAGTATATAATCAGGCATTGTATACAATAAACGTTTGGTATCATTTTGAAACATATATGTGTGTACCTACACCGGAGACGACGATGCAACGGGGCCACGCCGTTTCGTCGCCTAAATAGTATTATTTGTTGTTTTGGTTTCGTGACGCATTGGTTATTACTGTAATGTCTCGTAAATGTATTTGTCAATAAATAAATTAATAAATAATAAATGTGTTTTTGTTATAAGTATCGTATGGTATTTTAACTCTTATTTAATATAACCTTAATATTGCATACTTACATACCTATCATGTAATATATTGTTTTTATTTACACAGCGATGTGTAATGTTATATACAGAAACAAATTTCATATTTTCATTGGCATAAGAGTTAGGTAATCGCATAATTTCTACTTCTAATAAGTGAGTAAGACAAGTAGTATTAAAATATTTTTTTAAACTTGTCATAATTTTCAATTGCATAATGAACAAACGCTATGTCTACTCTGTATAATCATGTATAAGATTTCATTGCGTAATGTACGTTTTAAGTACTCATTGCATAATGATCGATGAATATATCATTGCTGGGACTGATTCGTTTCGACCCGGCCTTCAACTCGCTATCTCAGCCCTTCGTTTCACTGGCGCATTCGAAATACATTTAGTTTGCCACTGAACGGCACCCGTAAAGCCGACGGTTCCCATGGCCTGTCGGTCTGGCCTGGCACGAATTGACCTTAGCACACGCACAGGCGTCCACAGGCGTGGCACGATCCGGCCTGGCCTGTAATAGCACGAGCCTTGGGACCCCGCCTTAACACAGATCGCAACAGAGGTGTCCCGTCCCCACACATTATATTCTCGCGTGCAGCGAGCGTTTGATAATAGTACATATAGTAGCATCCACTCAGACAGCAATCAGTGCAAAGGGAGTGGACAACTCGATAAGACGTTGGTGCACACCGTGCTAATTTAAGTCTACCGACTAATTTACTGGCCACACGCATAATTTAGTCGACTGTTCAACCTAGTTGATGACCGTGCCTACAACGATGACAGTTGTGTGTTTGAAACCCTGATTAGGACATGGGTAATGCGGACGAAGTAACGGTTACACTTTTACAGATTTTGTTTTATTGTCAGAGCTAGAGATTAATGCGGATGCCTGGCTCTCAACATCTACGGGGGCCCAGCAACCTTACTGCTATGACATTGGGCTAATACCCCAGGAAAATGACGTTTTTTTTAAAACATAATTTATAACAGCGTTTGTTTGTTTGATTAATTTTTAAATGTTATTCTAAGATGCCTTATCCAAGAATCCACCAAAATTTCCATCGGGAAGTAAACATATAAAAATAAATGACACATCCATTGTGTGATTTATTTATTATTCTTCGAGAGCTCCTGTAAATTAACCAAAACAAAAATTAAAAAATCTATTAATATTTTTCCTCTTTTTTCAGGAATTGGTTGAATATCGATTTTTTTGATGACTAATATTTTGGTGGATTTTGAGTCTACGTAATTACTAGAATGATAATGTATACAGTACACACAATAATGCTGCTGTTATGAATTATTTTCAAATTTCCATTTTTTTCCATACCAATGAAAATAAAGTGCTTGGCTTGGCTATAATTGCAAGCGTTTTAATCTGTTCATTGCGCGGTCAAGGCGCGCAACGCATTGTGGTTGGTTGGGATCACACGCAATGAATTGAGAAACCGCTGCCGCCGCCGCTCCTGTGAGATGGAAGACGTCCCTTGGGCAGCTCCAAATACGAGCGAGATGACAATACTATACTTCTAATACTTAATAGTAACCAGCGTATTAAATCAATTCAAAAATGCAAAAAGTTTAGTCATAAACGTTCAGCTATTCGGAGGGCTATATCGGTTACCTTGGTTCTTTTGCGGATAGCCTCATTTCTGAAGGTAATCTTAAGTGGCAGTGGGCAGGGCACATTGCTCGTAGAACCGATGGCCCTTGGGCGGAAAGATTCTCGAGTGGCGACCACGTACTGCCAGGTTGCGGGAGTCCGTGGGATGCGGTGGCGCAAGACGGAGGCCTATGTCTAGCAGTGAACTGCTTTCAGCTGATATGATGATGTATTGAGGATACATAAGCGTTTATGAAGGTTTTTAGTATAAATGCTGTTAAAATTTGTATGTCTTTACTCGTCACTTTGATATTAATGTTAATGTGAAAGGAACCAAACGCATTGTTTTAGTTTGTTTAGTAATATGAATAACGTGGGAATTGTTCAGGCTACAAGTTATCATATATATAAACCAAACCTTATATAAACCGAAACAATGGCCTGCTTAAATCCGTGTTAATAAATCTATCGGCCATTTCGGTTCATTGTTGCCCCTTTTATATTTATTGCCCGATCCATTGGAGTTTAGCCCCATTTTATTGTGGAAAACGATGCTGGAAATGTTTTACATTGAAAAATACTGAGGATTTATCAATGAGGTAATGGTTTAGAAATAATGTGTTGTGTTTTATATGTTATTAATGTTTTATTAGGTTTTTGAGGCCCTGAAAATCATATTAAAGGTCAGCGTGTCTTTAAGCCCTTTTCAAGTCAATCAAGTACAAAGTCGAATGAAGTGAGCTCTTTTACGTAGCGTTAAGTTTATGTTTGAAATATTATAGTTCCTAAGCAATAATTCAAAAATAATCACTTTAATTGACTATCTTAAGTGCCTCGCTCCGTCCTTCTCTTATGGACGTTTTTTAGCTTAGTTTTATGTGTTGCTTAATCATGTCTTTGAATATATTTGTGTTAATGACATTGATTTACTCGTAATTCAATAGCTATTTTATCCCGAGTCTCTTAACCACCCTGTCTCTTAACAGTTATTACAATTTAGCTCGCCTCACGTTTTTACTTTAGATAATTCATAATAAAATGCTGCCCGTATTCTGATATCCTTTGACACGGACAGTTAATCACAATGAAAATACCTTTACCACAGGCCAGGTTTAAAACAGAATCCGAAATACACGTAGAACCGACGGCCGGTGAGGCGGAAAGGTTCTTGATTGGCGACGACGTGCCGGCAGGCGCAGCTTGGGTAGGCCCCCCACAAGGTGGACTGATGACCTGGTAAAGGTCGCGGGAGTCCGCTGGATGCGGGTGGCGCAGGACCGGTCATTGTGGCACTCTTTGGGAGAGGCCTATGTCCAGCAAGTGACATTTTTCAGCTGATATGATGAAGTGGGGTATTTTGGTTGCATTAAATACAGTACCATACAAATATTCTTAATTGCTTATTACTATTTGTACAACATAAAAGAAACGGAGTTAAATTAAACATGAACAACGGCTGATAACGGGTGGTCTTATCGCTATTAATAAGCGATCTCTTCCAGACTACCTTGTGGGGTACCCACGCTGCGCCTTCCGGTACGTGGTCGCCACTCGAGAACCTTTCCACCCCAACGGCCAATGGTTCTACGTGCTATGTGCCCACGGCCACTTAAGTTTAGCGATTCGGAGGGCTATATCGGTTACCTTGGTTCTCGCAGAGAAACTCCCAACATTGCTCACTCCATTGCCCTTTGGGTGACTTTGAGCCTTCTTATAGGGTCCATAGTGAGCAACCACGTTTCGGTGCCATATATGATCACTGGCAACACACACAGGTCAAACGAGAGCATCTTGAGACACTGCGGAATATTGGACGAAAAGATGTGCCGTAGCTTCCCGAACGCTGCCCAGTCGGATTCGACGATTGCCCTCTTTCTCGAACTTGGACCAACCTAAGTGGACAGTACCTTGTTAGTTTAGTTGTGTATCATTATCCCTTACCGTTCATTATAATTTAAATACACACAAATCTAATCACACCTTCAATATCAACATTCGTGCTCACAGGTCCAGCAATATTTATTGCGAGCCAAAAAGTAAACTGGTTTACCGAAAATCGTCACGGTGAAATACCGAAGCCGATGGGAAATAAAGAAAAACAGGCCAATAGGGGTCGGTATTATAAATCATCTGTACCTAAACATGTCCGGTTGACAAAAAGGGTGATTTCTTGCGATTTATGTGCGATCCTGGCTGTACATTGTACTTTATTGGCCTGGGGTATTAACAGAGGACAGCTCAATTTTCAGGACTGCAATGTGTGTTGTAAGATGTCTTTTTGTTCCTGATTTCCACTCAATTGCTCAAAAAGCTTCACATCACATCATCAGCCTATATACGTCCCACTGCTGGGCACAGGCCTCCTCTCATGTATGAGAGGGAATGGGCAGTAGTCCCCACGCTGGCCCAGTGCGGATTGGGGACTTCACATACACCTTTGAATTTCTTCGCAGATGTATGCAGGTTTCCTCACGATGTTTTTCCTTCACCGAAAAGCTAACGGTAAATATGAAATCATATTCCGTACATAAGTTCCGAAAAACTCATTGGTACGAGCCGGGATTCGAACCCACGACCGCCGTTTAACAGCCGCATGCCTGATCCGCTAGGCTACCGTAGCTTTTTAACCATGCATTGTAGCCATGTGTTCAAAGTTTAATTAAAATGAAATATGCTTCGAAAGTGACGAATATTTCGATATCTCAAAAAATTACTAAACTACAACCGTTTTAATAATGCTTGTGACGTCACGACAATCCAGCGTCATAGTGAATGACAATAGTTTCATATTTGTGAGACACCGGTTCATTTTGTTCCCTAGTTCAGGCAGTAAGGCTTTGATAAAATCTCATTATTTTCCACCACCGTATACATACATAGTTTGTAGCAAATAACCATTGACTTTGACACACGATATTGTTGAACGAAACATCGAGTGTCTGCGTATTGTTGAATTGTAACTGAAAGCAAAAGAGGTGGTCTATTCGATTAAGACAATTGAATCGGAATCCGATTTGTTTTTGTAGTGTGCTTGCTTCTTTGCCTTAACACATTCACTGCCACGAATCGCTATGCGCTACGCTCCTAGCCGATCCCGTATTACCCGTATGTAGCGGAAAATGATTACGGCGTAGGCACCCGCTAGGCAGATATCTGGTTCAGCTGCGGCTTGCGGTGGCAGTGGCCTCGGTGCGTCATACGCGAGACCACGCTCCGACTCCGACCACTCGCTCTAATTCGTGGCCCCCGTAAGGTCGGTTTCACACTGCTCCAACAGGATATCGGTATCGGAGCCGACACCGATATAGCCCGACAGTTGACTGGTAGAGCGCCTGCGGCATTCAATCCACCCTTTGTGTATAACTTGCATTTGTTTTGTGTTATTTGTAACACCTGAGGCAGTAAATACATCTTAGCAAATATAAGTATCCAGTGGTTTATCTGAATAGATCTGTTTTTTAACAATATTAAATCTTCGAATTTAAACTTTCGTGAGACATGTTAAAATAATACTTTTAATTACACGGTTCAACTCACGTATTCAATACGTTTATGCGTGCGACACGCGCCGCTCGGCGTGAGGAACGGGCGCGGGCAGTGATACGAGCGACGCCGCCGCGAAAACACTCATCCTGAAGAAGAAATCCCGAAGAGTTCGAAACATGTCGCCCGGAGTGACATTGAATACGTGAGTTGAAGCTTGTAATTAAAAGTAATATTAAATCTATCAAAGGAGCCCCCGATACGGATTAAAGGCACTGGTCCTACCACCGTCGAGTAAGCGAGTGTTACTACGTGCTAGTCGCTCAACCGAGTAACAGCGAGTAAGAATTACTATGACAGTACTCGCTATTTACTCGCCAGCGGTGGGACCAGTAAGTGACTTCTCAATTATGTTTTTATAATTTATTAAGTCTATCAAAGTAGCCCTAAATATTTATAGTGACCAATCGATGGCAAACATTTCAAGCATTTTTCAATTGTGTCTCACTCCGGATTTTACAGGACCAGTGTGCTACTCACCTACATCAGATATAAAACCGGTTCCAACTCATTCGATCATTGTAACAGACCCATAGAACCGCATACACACAATCTAAGCGTTTGAATACTGAGTCATCCGAGCTATGGGTCGGTCGCTTTGATATCGTTGTGGTACACACATCCAGAACCGAAAGAGCGTATCCACATACAACTATTATGAGACATATGACGTATTAGTTAAGATATTGATCATGGAGACGAAAAGAAAAAGAGCCTATGTGCGGGTAAAGTGAGGGTTGTTACGGCTTTTTGATCTAGTTTAGTTTAAATACAAAGCAGAGGGAGATTAAATCTGAACCAGTTATTACTGGATGCATCGTAAATTTGATTGTTTCATTAATGTTATTGCTGTAATAAGGGCTTTAGTATAAGCATTGTAGTTTACAAACACCGACACTCTTATTCATAAAAGTCAGGGCATCTGTTATTCGCTCTTGAGTGTTTTTTTATGGGTCTCCTATTTAATAAATAAATTAAAATATATGTCGAATTGTGATGGCGAAGCCACCAGTTGGCAACGATGTTTATAATTTTAAAGTGGGTAATCTTATGTAAACAATCGGTTGTTGTTTGATCGCTGTCAACTGGTAGTGACTCCATTTGACAGTTAACGTAATTCATTCGATTTTATTTGCTGGTAACACCCTTCTGGTAAATTGTGATTTAAATGGCAATGTTATGTTTAGAGTTAAGTTGGCCAACCTGTAGACTAATGTCCGGTGGTTCTTTATTCTGATTGGCTGTCGATTGTAATTTTATGTTGGTACACTGGAAACGCAAGCGTTGGGCTAATATCTTGACGCTGATTGGTTAAACAACTTTGTCCCTCGCTTGGACATGGCTCTTGGCGGGAATCGGTATCTAGCTGGCGGGAATAAACCGCCATTGCGGGACATTCTGTATTGAGCGCTTGTACGAATTAGACGTTCTCGCCAAGAGACTTGTCGGTTTCCGATGTAGTGCATACCTAGGTACCCTAGGCTAGTATAATGTTAAGGTCTATGGCAAGTAAATAGCTTACCGTTAATAGTTGTGTGAATCCGATTCGATATTTAGTTTAGTGTTACTATTAACTATCTTTTAACTATGTGAATGCGAATAAAGCATAAGTGGTATATTTCGTCTGATTTTTATTTGCAAACGTGATAGGAAGTCCGTCGCCATGCCCGATATCCCAGAAGAAGCCCGATTACCCGCTCCGGTCAACCTTTCTCCAACATATATTATTGTGATATTGTACGTACAACATTCCCGTATAATAATGTTGTAATACATTGATTATATTTGAGATTCTATAAACTAACGCAATATTTAAGGCTTACTTAACTACCTTGATATTAATAGTGTAAATGTGAATTTAAATATAAATTAAGTAGAGGACTATGTAATTAAATTACTGCATTCTACCAGGGTACATGATTACAAATGAACTTATCTATTAAGATAGGTACAAAGTTACAAACTATGGTTGCAGTAAATGTTATATGACCATGACTATGAGCATAAATATGGAGCAGCCCTACTGGTACATCCTCCACCTTACAAGGCCGCAACCAGAACAGCTTTGTCTTGCTTGCTCTTTAGATATCTGATAGGTATTGAGATTCTTGCGGTGAGTAGTCACGCGGGTCGGCTTGCGTATGACAGAGCAAAATATTAATATCCTGTCTGTCTTGTCAAGGGTCATAGGAAATGTCTCGCAACGACAAAACCTTGCCTCGGAACGTCTGGCAGATAATTTTTGCCCTCAATACATGAAGCACTGCATTTTTTTCTGTTGGACAAGGGGTTGTACAGGGGAGTGAGCACACCAAAGTTTCCTGCCGGACCGTCCTTATCCGACTGGATCGGGCTCGGACGCGGTCGGGTGGAATGCGATATCGCTATCTGCGTCACGCTCGCACGCTTCGCTCCTCCGTACTGAAGTCAATTTACTATTTTTGAAGCCCTGAGGTGAAAAGCTTTTGAGATGAACTACGAATTTAATAGCGGGATAGAGAAATAATATTGTACAATACAATACAACTATATAGCACATAAATAACAAAATACAGAACATAAAGATTAAAGCAGAGGTGAACAACGGGCAGTCTTCTCGCTAAGGAGCGATCTCTTCCAGACATCCTTTAGTAGCGAGGATAATGCAACGTATTCGTCAAATTTAGTAGATGGCAAATCGAAAATCTGTAATAATAAAGTCCTCCAGGGCTATATCGGTTACCTTGGTTCTGCTGCGGATAGCCTCATTTCTGATGCGATCACGCAGAGAAACTCCCAACATGGCCCTCTCCATTGACCTTTGGGTGACTTTGAGCCTTCTTATGAGGCCCATAGTAAGCGACCACGTTTCAGTGCCATATGCCCCTCCGGATCGCTAAACTTAAGTGGCAGTGGGCGGGGCACGTAGAACCGATGGCCGTTGGGGCGGAAAGGTTCTAGACTGGCGACCACGTACCGGAAGGCGCAGCGTGGGTAGGCCCCAGACAAGGTGGACTGATGACCTGGTAAAGGTTGCGGGAGTCCGCTGGATGCGGGTGGCGCGGGATCGGTCACTTTGGCACTCTTTGGGGGAGGCCTATGTCCAGCAGTGGACGTCTTTCGGCTGATATGATGATGATGATGAAAGTCCTGCAGTGAATGGAGTTTGCAGCACGCGGATAAATGCGCGCGCAACTAAATAGTATTTATAAAACACGAAAACTTGGTTTAAACATAACCGATGTATTCTAAGAAATATTCCGAATCATTCTGAATACGTCAGTTGTATCATTTATAAATAACATTGTTATAAGTGATTTCCATTTGCAATGAACAGTGGGTGTGCTAGTAATTAATATTTCAGTAAAATCAGAAGTTTTTAACGTATATGCTTGTTTCGACATCGAACAAGTATGCTTCACTGTTTCATTATTCTACTAATTAATTTTGCTACTTGCAAATATTGCTGCGTTAATTTTAATTACTTTAGTGGAGTTGTATATTTTCAATATACACTGGCCTTTACTTATGTTTACATTTAGCAATCTATACTGGTGTATATTTACATCGTGGATAGAAATATTCTTTCACGTTTTTATAGAGCACTAGTTTCTGCCCGCGACTCCGTCCGCGTGGAACTCGTTTATACTTTTACCCCCCATTTCACTCCTTTGTGGGTTGGTTACATACATACATACACGCCTTTATCCCTAAAAGGGGTAGGCAGAGCACATAAAACTTGTGTCCAGTGCCACTGTTAGCATAAATGTGGGTATAAAAGATCGACAAAATGTCATATCGCAGTGATAGATTGCTAGCCCATGAAGTGTGTTGTAGGGGTTGATTTCCAGGATAAAAAGGATTATATATTATGTCTAAAAAAAAACCCGGCCTTGCGCTTGAGTATATCGTAGCCATGTCTGTGGGAGTGCGGCACATCGGACTTTTTTACGGATTTGTTTTGCTGGGATGTCACATGTCACATAATCTCTTTGAATCTCTTCTTCTTCTTTTGTATTTATGATTTTTGTACACCTGCATTGCAGGTAAAACACAGTGTAATATATCTGTTCATGTAACATCCTTCACCGTAACCTATGTTTAACGAAATAAATATTCTGATTCTGATTCTGATAGGTGGCAATAAAACATACGTTATTTTGGAAATTAAAGCGTGAATCTATGCATGTTATTTTAATGCTATAACGTGTTACCTTTGTTTTACCAAAAAAAAATTGACAAATAATCACTTCCCAAAATATTTTTCGTAGATTTTCATTTGCCAAATAATTGTTTGCCAAATTAACACTCGACGAATAATTCTTACGCAAACCTTATTTACCTTTAAACCTTAACCATGTTTAGGCAATATCTTGTTTACCAACTGATACTGATAATTTTATTCAGTCAAATTTGTTAGTTGGCATAATATGTTTTAACCAAAACAAAATAAGGCAAATGATTTGTATTGTCCGTATTTAATTGTCCATTACTATTCCGTCGGTTAATAAGCAGAGGAACTCTTCAATGACAAATCATTTCCACCTTTATTTCAATGGTGTATGAGATACACAACAAAACTAACAACTTTTTTTTGTTATGTGGGTAGGGAAAATGAATTTGTGTAGAGGTCGCAATTCTAACCTAACCGCCAGCGTGTCGACGTCACCCCGCTTCGTGGGGTGCCTATTTCCGCTCTAAGGGACACAAGCTAACCCTAACCTAAACTACCAAATAATACAATTGTTACGATTGTTTGTTTTTTTACTGCCAGGAGGCTCCGCCTTGTCTAATGTTTTTTTGTCTTATTAAAGCATTTGCTAAAAAAGCACATGCCTACATGTAATTTTTCGTAATAATATTTTGCTGAATGAAAATTTGACGTAATGAAAATATTCGTATTAAAATTGTGCCAAAGTTTGCATTGGCAAACAAAATAGTTGCTAAAATTTGTCTGGGAAATGAAATTTGACCAAAATAAATTTGGTAAAACAACAGGATCCCGCTTTAAAACAGCAGAACCCTCCAGACGGTCGTTGACGGCGTCAGCGGCGCGCCTGCGCACGTCACGTGCGGCGTGCCGACCGGCTCCGTGTTTGGTCCCGTTGGCTACATCATGCATGTGAATAGCATGTGCAATGTGGTGCAAAATTGTAAAATGTATATGTACGCGGACGACACGTGTCTACTGTACGCGGATAAAGACTTGTGTGTAGTAGAAAACAAAATACAAGAGGATCTTACTAACATCATTAAATGGGCACACGACAAAGGAATTGTTATCAACATAAGTAAAACCAAATGTATGCATGTGCGATCCCCGTACAGTAGGCAGGTTAGACGGCCGCCACACGTAATTGGTCACACGTATGGGTGCCTGCACAATGTGCTTCAGAACTGTCAGTGTGAGAGTATCGAGGTAGTATCAGAGTACAGGTACCTGGGCTTATTAATAGATTACAATTTTTCTTGGAAAAATCATATCAATAGGTTATGTGACAAGCTAAGGACGGTACTTGTAAAGCTTTACCACTTAAAATCTGTACTAGATAGGACCACGATGTTTACGTTATACTACGCGCTGGCAGACTCTCTGCTTTCTTATGGACTGGCATGCTATGGCAGGACATTTAAAACTTATCTAGACAAAGTTAAATTACTTCAGATACGCTTTATGAAGCTATTAGTGGACAAAAAAACTAAAACACGCTGTAAAAAAAGTAATTATGAGGAATTATTCGTGGAATGCCGTATGTTGCCGGTTCATGAGGGGGTATTGCTGATGCTGGCTTTAGAGCAGTTCAATAAAAACGAATTTAAAATCAATATCAATCACACAAAATTAACAAGAAAAATTAGTAAAAAAATGCTGGAGGTGCCGGCGTGTGGTAATAATTATTATGGGAAGAGAAGTAGGAAGTACTTGGTCCCCAAAATATATAATGATATACCGTATGATATAAGAGAATGTAACACATTTAGAATGTTTAAGGTTAGAGTGAAGGAGTTTTTCTTAGAAAAAACAAAATCTAAACTGGAAATGTAGTCTTAAGTAAAGTGATCACGTGAGCTGTACCTACCATTAGAAAACTAAATTATAAAATTATATATATATATGTATATGTATATATGTGTACATATATATATATATATATATATATATGTATACATATATATATTATAAAATAGCTAAGCCTACCCATCTATTGTTTGTAAGGGAGTCCCTCTGCCAACAAACTGTCATGCAGTTTGGCAGAAGAATGTTTTTGTAAAACAAGGGTTTTTTAAGTGAATAAAATTTTCTTATTCTTATTCTTATTCTTATTATTAACACTCACTGACAAGAACCCGCCTAGCAGTCGCCTACGTACAGTCAGAATCAAAAGTAGCTACGCAAACGAAGACGTCAAAAGTTCTTATTACCTTTTATTAAAGACTTTTGCGAAAGAAGACTTTTGAAGGTTGCGGGAGTCCACTGGATGCGGGTGGCGCGGGATCGGTCACTTTGGCACTCTTTGGGGGAGGCCTATGTCCAGCAGTGGACGTCTTTCGGCTGATATGATGATGATGAAAGACTTTTGACGTCTTCGTTTGCGTAGCTACTTTTGATGCTGACTGTACGCCGTGGGGGCTTTCCTCTACATACCAGGAAAACCACGAGATCGGCTACGAGCGTAGCGCTTAGCGATTCTTGGCATTGAATGTGGCTACCTATAAATCTCTTCCGTGGTATCGATTTACTTCTTTTCTGTGATGTTCCGTGTTGCTGTACCTTAATAAATCCCGACGCTGGGTCCCGGCACGCCGGGATTCCCATCATTAGCTAATTTGGGACTCGGCATAGACAGGTGTGACGTCATGAATATGCAGTCAGCGCCGCCTTTTTAGGGGCCTGTAGGGATCAAGACAAAACATGATTAGGGACTGTAGTTTTGAACGGTAGTTTATATCATCTTTTAGGGTAAATCCAACACAGATATGCGAAGCTATACATTTGATACATTAGCTGTTAGTTACTATCGCTAAGTTGTGTGACCTAAGATTTTTTTACGATGCCATTCGAACAAGTTTTTGAAGAGGGACAAATGTTTTATGGGAGAAACTACAATTAACAGACATAAATAGCCTAGAAATAAAGTTAAAGACGTCACAGTCTGCTATTTTGCACTAATCATTGTATGCAAAATCAAGTAAATTACTGTTTTGGTCACAAAATAATGCTTTTAGGTCCATAGTTGTCATACAATTGTATTACTTTGAAAGCGTAAGGATTCTATTGGTAGCTTAAAATTTATTTTAGGAAAAAAAGAAACACATTTTTCCTACATTTCAACGTCCATATATTATTATGAGTTAAATTATATTTTGTGGTTGTGGTTTCTATACATTTAGCAACACTACGCTATCAATTTTGATATGACGCTGTACCTTATTAACAAATCAATTATATCATCTTTGCATATGGTTCCACCCTTAAGGACCTTTTTGAGGTGCTTCTGGTTCCATTTACCCTGGAAATAACTACGGACAACCTCTGAAGCGTAAATGGTAGTGACCCACTAACCTTCGGGCATTTACTCGTGTGATGAGCACGAATATTTGTTTCTGAGTCATGGATGTTTTCTATGTATTTAAATATTTATTTACTTTTATAAGTAGGTATATCGTGGTCATAGTACAAGCTTTGCTTAGTTTGAGGCTAGGTCGATTTGTGTAAGATTCCGTAGCTTCATAAAAAAAGTTGTTAATCCAAAATAGCTTTTGTTACAATCAGTATTTCAATCCGACAATGTTTCATTTATATGAAATAAATCAAATTCAGTGTTAAAATATTTTATACCGAAAACATATGAAATACGTCATGTCACTGTTATAAACTTATGAATCAATCACATTGACAGATACTGCTACCGACTGATATAACGCCGAATGGTGCATGACGAACAAAATGTTTGAAGCACTTATCATTAATTTCTGATAAAAAAATGTTACTTTATCGATATCGGATTGTTTAAATCCATACTCCCTCTCTGTCTGTCTGTCTGTAACTCGTACCTCTTCAAGCTTAAAACGCTGTAGCGATTTAATTGAAAATTGATAAAGAGATAATTTGAGTCCCCGGGAAGGACATTGGATAGTTTTTATCTCATAAATCATCCCCTAAGGTGGTGAAGTGGGGGGTGAAATTGACTTGCCGGTATTCGAACCTCTTGCTTCGTAGGCAGGGTCACTACCAACAAGATAGCCACCAACCAACTGACACGGTGGTGGAATTAGATTGATCTTTTTCTCCAGTATTGTAGCAATAGCTTTGCTCCTCGACTTTGTTCATGTGAGCAACTTCTAAACGCCATCCCCAATTTTATACCCATGGTCTTCCTAGTTTTTTTCTGGATCTTAGTTCCTGGGATAAAAGTATTGTATGTTATAATCATGATATTGAACCGCCTGTGTGCCAAATCTCGTTATAATAATATTATAAATGCGAGTGTGTCTGTCTGCCTGTCTGTCTGTTACCTCTTCACGCTTAAATTATATAATAACTTGCCTGAGGACATTAAGGTCCGCCGGGGAAATAGTTTCAAGAATAAGTTGACGAATTGGCTTCTCCACAGATGTTTTTATAGTGTTAAGAGTTATTTAGAGTTTAAGTTACATGAATGTATTTTTTTTTTTAATTTAGTAATTTGTATTTTGACTAAATTCATCGCCTCTCCAAAAAATATTTGCACGCCTGCATGCATGCTGAATACACTGTTATATTCAATTATGTAAGACCTTCCTGTGCTGTATTATAGCAAATAAATACTTTTTTTTGTCAAACCGCTCAGCCAATTTGGATGAAATTTGGTATAGAGATATTTTGAGTCCCGGGGATGGACAAAGAATACCTAGGTTTTATCCCGGAAATAATCCTCTAAGGTGGTGAAATGGAGGGCTAAAGTTTGTATGGGGCTATGATACAACTATTACTTTTCAAACGAAAACCAAATCTTGACTCCAAACCTAGACATTCACATTTACAATATAACTCACAAAAAATACGGAACCTCTATGCCCCGATCCCGATCCACACTTGTGCGTATTTTTTACCCTCATCCGGAATCACCAAGCGCAGGGCACCCGCGCCCGCGAATTATTCATCATGAAATCTTATCCATCATTCAACAGCGATCGGTTTTCTGTTTGTATTTGCTTGAAAGAGGTACTTAGGTAGGTATACAATACAATCCTGCCTAAACATCTAAATTGAAAATTGAGGGAATATAACACGCATAAATAACACATAGGTACATATAAATACGCATATTTTCCGGAGGGGTAGGCAGAGATCACGGATTTCCACTTGTTACGACCTTGACAAACCTTTTTTGTATAATTCACTTAATTTCTTCTCGTTTTCACACGCATCGATTTCTATTACATATTAGATTTTTCCTGCGGTGCCGGTGTACATAGTAATTGACAACATTTCAAAATAATTATGTAATGATGCATAAATCGAAAACCATTTTGGTAATTATCTTATCTGAACGTAATAAAGTGGTTTTCCCATTTTTATTCTTACTCGTTTTGGAGAAAATCACTATAATCTGTAAAACGCGGTATACCTCGTGCGTAACGTCATTCCTACGTCTGTTAGTGAAAGATGTGGACAGGTGCCATAGAATAGAGAGACATAATAATGACGTCATATTTTACTTACGACCTATGGAATTCACTACTTTTAATGTTGATATTTTTGAATGAAAATAAACATTTAGGGAGAGATAAAAAACACATATACCTTAAGATTTCATTTTCTATCGAACTAAATCATGCAATCACATACAATGGACCACTTAAAGAATTGAAATATTGTCAATTGTGATACTTAACGATAAATATTTGTCAATTTCGTCCGGTACGTTTCGAATTTGCAATTTCATGACCTAGTTCGTTACAGACCTAACTAACTCAAGAAGCGGCCTGAGCCAAAATTTCCGGCGGTTCGAAATAGTTTACGAAGAAAAGTAGACCATTTTTGTGGAAACTTGACAATTTATTTATCATCTCAATACTGTTTAAACTACCCTTCATGCACCCTACCGAAAAACTGTAGGCAAATACAAAAACACTCACGGTAAGACAACCATTCATTTTTAACCCCCGACGCAAAAAGAGGGGTCTTATAAATTTATCATGTCTGCCTGTGTCTGTGTATCTGTCTGTGGTATGGTAGCTCCCTAACAGATGGACCGTTTTGAATGCGGTTTTGTGTCATAGATAATTTTATCTCGAGTGTTCTTATCCCTGTTTCATGAAAATCTGTTTAGGCGTTTTTGAGATATGGGACTTTGAAATGAAAATGTCGGGGGTTTTACAACTTTTCTAAGTTGTAGTAATATTATAAAAATACAGAACTAATTCTAGTGATCGCAGTATGATACAGTACAAAACGAAGTAGCTTTAATATTATATGCATAATATGAAACGAATACAAGATATATCTATAACATTAAAGGTTGCTGATTGCATGCAAAAAAAAACCACTAGCTTCAAGCGCCTAAATTCGTCTGTCGCTGCTGCATAAACCGACAGGCCCTGGGAACTGGAACTAGAGGTCGCTGTACGCCCGCTAGTTAACTAGCTATAAGATAGAAGGTCGAAGTTAATACTTCATAATTGAATTCCTCACTGGTCTTCTACGTGGTCTTAGGCGTCCAGACAATGATGACTTTTACCTCAGCTGCTCCTAATTATGTTTATTTTACATTTAATGGGTCACCCATGACCGAACGTACACTCCGCCCGACATCATAAAAATAGTAGGTTTATGTTCAACTGTACGTAGCTATATTTTATTTTTGTATTGTTCCACGATTTCTTTGTGAAATGGTGGACCGACTATTAAAATTATACGAATGAGTATAGATGGTCCCATTGTCACCAAATCTGATGATAAGATCCCGGGGAAATTGAGAGAAACTGCACATATGACTTAATGTTCCTTACCGATGTAAAGTACCTACGTCAAATATTTTGATATCATTCCGTTGTCGTAGCAACTAATCGAGTGCTAAAGATGATTTTGAGATCTTGAGGATTCGACGGAACATTACAGATATTATCGGCCCACATATAGCGAGTTGGGTTTTCTTCTGTAATAATCAACGCTGAAAGCATGAACTGCGGTTTTTGCTATCGGAAAGCAGTTCATGTGAAAAAGTGGAAAGGGAATGTGGAAATGTTCGTGATGTGGTTTGCGAAGTACTGAATTGAAGTCAGTTTAAACTTTACCTCTAGAGAAATTATTTAAAACAGTGTAAAATATATAAATTCCCTATTTTACACGTGTTCTTTTAACCGTCTTAGAGCCGAAGCCCACTTAAAGTAACCAAAACGTACCAACCATTCGGGGAAAAATATTAGTATTTTTTTAGTAATAAACGGTAATTACGTTGGAACAATCTTGTATGGCGCGCGGTGCGAAGTTTATTCACCCGGTTAGAGTTCGTACCTATCTACATAAGATGGCGGCTAGCGGCCACTGCGGTCACTCGGCTGGATGTTTAAAATTAATGTTAAATAAAAAACAAAATTTATACATTTAAAAAAAAATAACATAACCTTTTTTAAAGATCTTTGTAATGCATACATTAACTGAGCTTCGGCTCTAAGACGGTTAAAAAAACAACGTGTATTGTATACTGTTTTGAAAAAAATATACCTCACCGAGTATACTAAGAAAAGATAACTCTACTTATCTTTACGTACTACGACAACATCCACTTTCTCCAAGCATCGTACGTGAGCCCCTGAGGGACACTCGCCTAAATTGACGCCCCCCGAGCCTTCTGTCCATCTATCAATTAGTTGCGCATTCGTTTTATTTCCCGCTGAGAGGTTGCAAGTGATTACTCAATGATATGAGCAATCAAGTTTGTTTATGTATAACGACCTCTGTAGCCTACTAGTGGGTACCCTACGAAGCTGTAGGTCCTGGGTTCGAATCCTGGCAAGTGCATTTATTTGAGTGATTTGTTTTTTCGCGTTTTAAGTTCGTCGACTAGTTACTTACTGGGTAAATAGCAATGTTTACTTAGCCGTGATCGTTTTCCTATTATATTCTAGGCTACATACATTATGCGATTGCTTATCTTGTGCAATCCTGTAAAAATATATCAGCAAAAACTAAATTACCTAATCAAAAAACGAGCTGCAAAATCAATTTTTATTTTTTGAAATCCACTCAAAACAGGAGATTTCCTAATGTGAAAATGACTTTCTAAGTGATTTATCATTTCTAACCACTCTCTTTTGCTTAAAATAATTACTTTCTCGTCCCAATTTACAAAGTAAATTAGATGAGAGCTTTCAAACGCTAAACGGCCCCAAAGTTACGTTTTTTCAACCGAATGATTCCGTCGAACGGCAATCAATTATGAAACTTTTTGAAAATGGAATCTCCGGTTAATCGTGATAGATGCCTGTCAGTGATTGGCCGGGCCGGATTAGCCCTGTCAAAACCGGATTGGACCGGTTCAGTCGGGATTTGACCGGTCTTGTTATTTTTGCGGTAACTACGTTGCGACGGGGTTTTGCGGTGGAAAGGCTTTTGATGTTAACTAGTATTATTTTGCTGTGATTATATCTAGAAAAGTGAGTTTTATTTATTTATTTGGGGTGTCCTGCTTAGATTTGAATATGAGTTGGTTGGTGGTTAATAATATAGAATATTAATTATAAAAGGCATCAAATATAATGACCACCAAAAAATGCTTTGATACCCTAAGATCTTTTACCAAAAAAATATACTGAACACCAAAAATAATAATTCTACCATTACAATAGTACTAGCTATTTTAATAAAAAGTGCACATTAAATTTTATTCGAACACCAAATTTACTAAATGATCACCAAATCTTTGCGACCAAATTAATACAATACTTCTACCTAAATAACCCACTATGATTGCCATAAAATATATGAGTATTACCAAATAAAGTATAATGATGCCAAAACAAGTGATACCAAAACCCGAATCAGCACACCCTACTTCCACGTGGACTTGTCTGTCCTACCCCTAGAGTGTAAATGTCGTCGGCCGATCGTAAAATCCGCCAGATCACGAAATTCCTAGGCATATCGTGAAACGCCGCCATTTCATGATATGCCTAAAAGTTGGCCAGGCTTATCACGATGTGCCTGATAAACAATACGGCAGATCGATGAGAGCAACGCATTTGTCGATATTCCTAGCTTTATACCGGGCACATTGTAAAATAGTTTCTTTCTTGGCCACTGGTGGCGCTGCGTATGCGATGGCGGCCGCGTTTATTGGGAGCCAACAATCAGGGCGGACATAAATGGCTTGTCATGAGCGAACTTTGTCTTAGGTCGGTTAGGTTAGGGTTCACTTGTGCCCCTCAGACCAGAAATAGACACCCCGCGCAGCGGGGTGGCGTCTACTCGCTGGAGATTATCAGTAGAGAGCGAAGAGTAGGTCTGAGTCCTAGAAACGAAAGCGGGGATCCGTCGAATTTAGGAAATTATTTAAATATTTTTAATTTAGCAATGATTTATTACGATATCATTTTCTTTTATAGGATAGAATGATGTTATAATTTGGGTTATGTTTTCATATTAATAGGAGATACAATTTTAGTGATCACTTTCTATTTTTGGGTTAGCAATGATTTATTAGGATAGCGTTTTTTTTTAAATAGGATAGTAAGATGTTATAATTTGGGTTATTATTTCACATTAATAGTCGTTCGTGAAAAAGTTTTTCGTGATAAAGTACTAGCGCCTCTAAAATGTATCCCAAATACTCAGGTCTACTGCCCCTTAGAGCTGCAAAAAATCAAACTTCTAAGCCAACGCAATCAAAAGATACAGACTTATAGCACAGATAAAGGAAAAATTGCGAAAACCGTAAATTTTTGTGCGGAACACTCGGTGTGCGAGTTCGACTCTCACTTGGCCGGTTTTTTTTCATTTTTCTTTTATTAATGTAGGTATAGTTTGTTTCTGACGATCTTTGAGATATTTACTTAGTCCTATATTGATTTTGCCATGACATCATTTCATTGTGAGTGTATCTGAATCTTATGTAAGTTGACATTTTACTACGTAACGACCAGTTAGCCTAGTTGGTAGGGACGCTGCCTACGAAACTGAAAGTCCTGGGTCCTTACCGGGATTCGAATCCCGGTAAGGACAAACATTTGTGCGATGAGCATGAGGGTTTGTTTCTGAGTCTTGGATGTTTTCTATGTATTTACATAAGTATTTCTATCTATTACTTAAATATATCGTCGTATAGTCTAGTAACCTTAACACAAGCCTTATTGAGCTAACTGGGACTAGGTCGATTTGTGTAAGATTGTCGCCTAATGTTTGTTATTTATTATTTCAATTCATATACTATTTGACGGTCATTGTTGGCACGAGGATTCGGCCAGGGTGCGTTGCGGGGGTGAAGTAGGTAAATGAGTAGAACGTGCGTCTTGTATGAAGTCTATTCGGAAAGTAATTACAGAAATAAAATCCTTAAATATATTGCCTAGCCTATTATTTATAATAGCGACACCTGTTGGTGCCGCGTTGAACTATCAACGTAGCTAGGTAACACAATGATCTATTATTATCTATTTAACGAGCCATCCAGCCAATCTGGGTTACTGGTTAACCCTAAATTGCCTAGATGGCGCTGTTCCACGTTTACGTGCGAACATGCTCCCCGGCAAAGGAGTTTATACTACAGTAGATCTGTAGCCCCGTTCAGAAAGGACGTATGTTCAGAATATCTCGTATGCACATACGTCGTCTCAGTTCGGCGCTTTGCCTTTTGTGAATTCTTTCCACCCATGATTATATTTTTCCAAAGGTAGGTAGATACTAATTTTATGATTAGGGTAAAGTTATAATATAATCATGTTTACGTCGAAAGAATCCACTAGTTAATAGTAGGTAGGTAATTGGTACTTATGACTTGCAGTTATGCATTATGCAAAATGACTTTGAGTTAGGTTAAAGATAATGATTATGTGCCAAGTATTTTTACTAGTAAGTACCAAATACCAGGCATTTAAATGGTTAGTCGTAACTCTTTCCAAGGCCATACCTATCTAGAAGGCTTTATGAAACAAATATGTATACAAATAGTTACGTGTTGGTGCTTTTAAACTAAGATAGAATTCCTATTAACACGTATGTGGTCTATAGGTATGTACTATGCCTGGAAAAGGGTTAAGATTATATATAGGGTTTTTAAAGACAACCAGTGGAAAAACTTTAATTGACATAGGAAGGAAACTTAAATAACATTAGGTATAGGTATTTTATGCTAAGTAGTAACTTAAGTAATTATAGGTCGGTAACTATTAGATATTTATGGATCTATCGCGTCAATCGGTAGCGGGCAGATGTTATTAAATGAGCGCTTGATGACTCCTCTCGCTGTTTGGATCTCGGCGACTCTCGCGACGCCGTCACGGCCCAGGCAGCAGCCGATGATGCGCCCCAGCCTCCACAAGTAGGGCGGCAGCCGCTCCTCCCGCACCAGCACCACGGCGCCCACGCGAAGAGCTTGACCCTTGGAGCTTCTCCATTTTGTTCGTTCCTGCAACAGGCCTACGTAGTCTCGTGACCATCGGTTCCAAAAATCTTGTTGCAGTTGCTGCAATTGTTGGTACAAAGTGAGTCTATTTGTAGGTACATCCTTATAGTCGTAGTCGGGTATTGAATAAGGTGCTCTAGAAATCAAGAAGTGTGCTGGCGTTAAACAAGTTACCTCATCGGTATTTGAATTTGGAATAGGGCATAATGGGCGAGAATTTAAAATTCCTTCAACTTGTACAAGTACTGTTGAAAATTCTTCATAGGTTAACAATGCTTGACCTAGTACTCTTTTTAAATGGAATTTACACCGTTTTATAGAAGCCTCGTGCAGCCCTCCCATATGGGGAGCGTAAGGGGGGAGAAACTTCCACTGTATTCTGTCCCTTGCACAAGCAGTTGTCAATTCATTTGAATGCTCGTTTAAAAAATTGTAAATCTCTGTCAAATCATTACATGCGCCATGAAACGTCGATGCGTTGTCTGACTGAATTTCTTTTGGACAACCTCGTCTGGCAATAAATCGTCTAAAAGCCGAAAGAAATGCTGAGGTATGTAGCCCTGAAATCAATTCGATGTGAACTGCCTTCGTCGTCATACAAGTGAAAATAGCAATATAACACTTGTCAGTTTTGTATCCACGTCCCCTCCTGTCCCTGACAGTATATGGGCCTCCGTAATCCATTGTCGTAAACACAAAGGGGGGTGCGGGGGTAACCCTCGTAGGCGGTAAGTTACCCATTATGGGAGTTTGTGACCTAGGCTTGGCTCTGAAGCAGGTGACGCATTTTTTCACTATTTTATTTGCTAGACTCTTACCGTTTATCGGCCAAAAGCGTTCCCGAACCGCAGACAGCAACAGCTGAGGTCCGGCGTGCAGCAGTCTTACATGCTGGTCGCTCATGATGAGCTTGGTGAGTATATGTTTGTGTGATAGAATAATAGGGTGTTTTTTGTCGTGGTCGTAAGTAGAGAGGCCCAAACGACCTCCTACTCTCATAAGTCTGTTTTCCATTAGGGGGTTCAAAGACAATAGGTTCGATAATTTTAACAATGGTTTATTATTTTGAAGTATACTGTATTCGATAGGAAACATTTCTATTTGAGAGATTTCGATTAATTTATTTAATGCAAATTTTAATTCATTAACCGTAAACGGACCAGTGCGTTTTTTGTTTCGGTTTAATCCATTGTTTACGAATCTAAACATAAAAGCAACACAATTGATTAATTTGTTTACGTCTGACCATCTTTCAAATAAATTTGCAAATATGTTTGGTTCTACGTTCGTAGTTATGTTGCAAAGAGTCTCGGCTGACTCCACATTTGGTAAAGGCGTAGTGGGGGGTTGATAGATAGGCCATTCGTCGCTATGTTTTTCTAACCACGAAGGTCCCTTCCACCAGAGCGCGCACTCCACTAACTTGTCTGCGGGCAGGCCCCTAGTTAGCAGGTCTGCAGGGTTATCGCTCGAAGAGATCCAGTGCCAATCACCAGGGTTGGTGCATTTTTGTGTTTCGATTACTCGATTTTTAACGAAGCAATTAAGATTATTTGGTTGTTGTGATTTTATCCATGCCAGAGCTACACTTGAGTCGCACCAAAAATAAACATTCGTGAAATTACATTTTAAGGCATTACTTACTTTTTTATATAATTGTGCAAGTAATGCCGCAGCTTTTACCTCCAATTTCGGTATAGTATTATTGCGCGCGATTCTTGTTTTAGAACACAATAGTCGTGTTAAAACTTTTCCGCGCCCATCTATTGTGCGTATGTAAATAGCGCACCCTAATGCAGTTAATGAACTATCGGAGAATCCGTGCAGCTGCAATGTTACATAATCATTGATAAGTGCATACCTAGGTATGCGTAGCGAGTTGAGTGTAACTAACTTGTTATAGAAAGATTCCCATTCATTCGTAATATCGGCTGGTAAAACCTGATCCCAATTGTAATGATTTTCCCATAATTTTTTCATAATGAATTTGGTAATAACTAGAGTAGTATTTAATAGTCCGAGAGGATCGAATATAGCTGAGGCTAAGGATAAGATCTTTCGCTTGGTTAAAGGCTTTGACACTGTTTCATCTTTAAATTGGTACATTAAATCATCACTAGTACTACACCACGCGAGTCCTAACACTTTGTGGGTGTCGTGTGCTAGTGAAGTCGGTGTTGTGGTAGTGTGTATGTGTTTGGTATTACTCACGGCTTTTAATACATTTTCGGAGTTTGATTTCCATTTTCGAAGGTGAAAATTCGCTCCGCGCAGGATCTGCTGTATTTGAACAGCTGTTTTTTCGACTAGCTGCTCGTTGTCGCCCCCGTGAAGCAGGTCGTCCATGTAGAAGCTGTCACGTAACGCTGCCGCTGCTTCTGGATACTTCTGTAGGTTTTCTTGCGCTAGCTGTTGTAGGCATCGAGTAGCTATGTGGGGGGCACATTTTAATCCGAATGAAAGTGTAGTGAGGGCGTAGGTATGTAAGGGTTCCGTAGGGTTTTCGCGCCATAAAATGCATTGTATATGTCGTTGGTTAGGATTTATATATATCATTCGATACATACGTTCGATATCCGCATTAATGACATACTTATTTTTTCGGAATCTCAGTAATATGTTTACTAAGTCGTCTTGGTTTATTGTACCCTTATATTGAATATCGTTAAGAGATTTCCCGTTACTCGTTCTAAACGAGGCGTCCATGACTACTCTTAAAGGAGTTGTCAGTTTTTGGGGGGTTAATATTGCCAAATGGGGTAAATAATTACAGTGTTCTGTGTTATTTATCTGAACCATATGGCCTGCATTTTCAAAATCCTTCATGAATTCAACATACCTTTCTTTATATTCCGGGTCTCGAGAAAACTTCGATTCTAAAGTTTTGAATCTTTGGTAGACTACAGGTCGCGACTTGCCTAACCCTACCGCTGGCTCCTTGAATGGAATAGTTACCACAAAATTACCATCAGAAGTTCTGGAGTGCTCACTGAATATCTTCTCGCACTGTAAGTTCTCATCATCTGGTATAGTGGTTAAGGAATTGCATTCACTTGAATTCCAAAATGTCTGAAGTGCCTTAGTTTGGATAAGGTTGCATCTTATCTTCTGTGGCGTGTTGGTTGCGTACGGGCCAGAGCGGCTACCACGAACTTCGAAAGTCGAAGTTCGTAATATATGCATCTCTGTCACTCGAGTAAGGGAGTGCGATAGAGATGGAAATACCCGAAATTCGACTTCCGAAGTTCGTGGTAGCGCCGCAGAAACCACATAGCCAAGTCGCGTCCTTTGAAGGACAGGCATCCCGTCACCTAATCGGTATTGACCTATACATAGAAGCTGATAAAATTGTTCAGCCCCCAGTATCAGGTCAATTTCCCCACCTTGGTAAAATAATTCGTCTGCTAATTTAAATCGTTTAGGTATGTTAAATTCCTGAGTATTTGCCGCATATGTAGGTAAGTGACATATTTTTGGTACAATGAAACAAGATAAATTGGTTGAGAATGAGTCATCGTGAGACGAGATGGTTAAGTTACATAATTGGTTTATATTGGTAATATTTTCGTTGAATCCTAGAACTTCTAGATCAATTGTTGTGTTGGTAAATTTAACTTTTTGTACGCGCTTTCTGTCAAAAAGTTGGATTGCGAACCTGAATCGAGTAATGCTCGCAAAATAATTGGTTGGTTATTTTTGTCAAACACCTTTACTCGAGCTGTGGACAAAATTACACCTTTATTTTGATTTTTTATCATGGGTAGTGTGCCATCGGTCTGGCCTAATGAATTCGATTGTCGTTGGTTTGTTATCAAATTAACTGACTGTGATTCTACAGACGTGTTCGGTTCCATAACGCTATTAAGCGTTGACTGTCGCGGGTTCGATTCGGTTGTGTCATTTTGTGTAATGTGTAAAAGCGTGTGATGCTTACCCTTACATAATCTGCAGTTACTCGCACGACAGTTAGGTAGAATATGGTTAGAGCCTAGGCAATTTAAACAAAGGCCTAGCCTTTTTACGACGCGAATGCGTGTCGCCGCATTCAGAGCCATAAACTTCGGACATCTATATATATAAAACGCAAAGGTGACTGACTGATTGACTGATTGACTGACTGATCTATCAACGCACAGCCCAAACTACTGGACCGATCGGGCTGAAATTTGACATGCTGATAGCCACTATGATGTAGGCATCCGCTAAGAAAGGATTTTTGAAAACTCACCCCCTAAGGGGGTAAAACGGGGGTCCAAAGTTTGTATGGGGGAAGCATTATTTTTTTAACTAGAGACTTAAAACTTTGTAGGAAGATTACTTATTAAAATACAAAAAAGCACTTTCAGCGTTTTACAAAATTCCACCCCTAAGGGGGTTAAATAGGGGTGCAAAGTTTGTATTCAAAACTACTGGGACTATAACTTGAAATTTACACCAGACCTTCCTTTTATGACGTAGGCAAGGCATAAGACGGGATTTTTGGAAATTCTGTCCCTAAGGGTGTTAAATAGGGGTGCAAAGTTTGTATGGGTGAAACATTATTTTTTGTACTAGAGACTTGAAACTTTGTGGGAATATTACTTATTAAGATACAAAAAAAGATCTTTCAGCGTTTTAGAAAATTCCACCCCTAAAGGGGGTCAAATAGGGGTGCAATGTTTGTATGGGGTAAACATTATTTATTGAACTAGAGAATTGAAACTTTGTAGGAAGATTACTTATTAGGATACAAAAAAAACATCTTCAGCGTTTTATAAAATTCCACCCATAAAGGGATTAAATAGGGGTGCAAAGTTCGTATTCAAAGCTACTGGGACTAGAAACTTGAAATTTACACCAGAACTTCATTTTATGACGTAGGCAAGGGATAAGACGGGATTTTTGGAAATTCTATCCCTAAGGGGGTTAAGTAGGGGTGCAAAGTTTGTATGGGAGAAACATATTTTTTTGTACTAGAGACTTGAAACTTTGTAGGAATATTATTATTAAGATACAAAAAAGTACTTTCAGCGTTTTATAAAATTCTTCCTCTAAGGGGGTTAAATAGGTATGCAATGTTTGTGGGGGGGAAACATTATTTATTGAACTAGAGACTTGAGACTTTGTAGGAAGATAACTTAAAAGTAATTTCAGCTTTTTATAAAATTCCACCCCTAAATGAGGGTCCAAATTTTGTATAAGGGAAACTTACTTTTAGCTACTACGTACTTAAAACTTTGTGGACAGATTACTTATTCATTTACAAATAAAGTGCTTTCAGCGTTTTGGAAATGATTACACCTAAAGGGGTTAAAAAGGAGGTCCAAAGTTTGTATGGAGAAAAAAGATTAGTTAGACAATTTTATTCGAGAATTCACAGGATAATTCCTAACGATAAATGAGTAAACAAGTGTTTCCGGTTTTTTGAGAATTCAACCCCTAAAAGGAGACATGTGGTGACAAAATCTGAAAATCAACATCGGCATCTATTGTTTCTATGGTTTATCGGGTCGCTGATTAGGAAAACAACAACGATTTTACATTCCAACGTGGCGTCTAAATATCAATATGGGCGTTGTTATTACGGTTTTTTGGGACGTTAATAACGAAAATCACATAGATTTTGAAATGATATGTTGTGGACATGAAAATTCATGAAAATGTTTGTGCCAAATTGCAATTCAATCGGTCCAGTTTTTTTCGTTGCAAATCGGTTGTAACAGACGGACTGACAGACAGCCACACGTGATCCTATAAATAAGGGTTCTATTTTTGCTTTTGAGGTATGGAACGAGACCCGCGTTATATAGGGTTATAGGTTTTAAAGTTTGTATTTGGTGCCATCTCGATCGTCAGCAATCGGTACCTAGGC
The DNA here is from genome assembly GCA_945867215.1 of Epinotia demarniana. Classification (NCBI taxonomy): domain Eukaryota; kingdom Metazoa; phylum Arthropoda; class Insecta; order Lepidoptera; family Tortricidae; genus Epinotia; species Epinotia demarniana. The sequence goes on along the minus strand of OX244277.1, from coordinate 4,015,949 downwards.
GAGTGCGGGCGGCGCGGCGGGACGGGAGGGTAGGAAACATTGGGAAAGTGCCTGCATCCGTAATAAGTACATTCAAGGTGCTGCACGAAAATCTGCTTACTTTTTATAAGTTAAGCATTTTGGCCGCCGTTAAATTCAAACAAATTTTTGGGTATTTATGTTAAATACTGGTTCGAAAAGCATGGAAAAAAAATCTTAGGAAACTAGCCTATAGCAATGTCCAGGCCACAAATTTGACTTGACATTCGTGGAGATATTTTGGTATTTCAACATTATCATGAACATAAAGTAGCTTTTATTCCAGAAGACAGATTCTCATTAATCATGACTGTAAATTTAATAACAGAAATACGTACATACATCCATACATTCACGCTTTTATTCCCAAAAGGGGCAGGCAGAGCACATGAACTTTATGTTCCAGCGCCACTTTTAGCATAAATGTGTGTATAAAAGATAGACAAAAAGTGATATTGCTTAGGTTGTTAGCCCATCACCCACAACACACTTCAACCCTGCTCTCTTAATCGACTTTTAGGACACACACGGGAAGAAAGAGGGTGGTGAAATTCTAACCCGCCACCACACGGGCATAAAAATAATAGTAAATAAAAATTAATTTACCATAGTGGGTTATGACGAAGGGTTATTCGTAGGGGAAGTTAGTAGTAGTAGGTTAGTAGGCGGCGTAGCAATTCAACAATTATTGGAAAATTACTTTTACTACGCGGGCGAAGCCGCGGGCAAAAGCTAGTTGGTTTATAAAATGAGCCTCTTTACGTCGGGGTCACCAAAATGTTGGCACGAGGATTCGGCCAGGGTGCGTTGCGGGGGTGAAGTAGGTAAATGAGTAGAACGTGCGTCTTGTATGAAGTCTATTCGGAAAGTAATTACAGAAATAAAATCCTTAAATATATTGCCTAGCCTATTATTTATAATAGCGACACCTGTTGGTGCCGCGTTGAACTATCAACGTAGCTAGGTAACACAATGATCTATTATTATCTATTTAACGAGCCATCCAGCCAATCTGGGTTACTGGTTAACCCTAAATTGCCTAGATGGCGCTGTTCCACATTTACGTGCGAACAGTCATAATATAAATTCTTATAAATTAACCTAGCGTCAACCAATACCACAGTTAATCCCAGATTGGATTTAACTGCTTTTTGATACAAGGCTGAAAGGTTGTTCTGGGGACCGATTTTTGACTTTCGAGCGCTCGAAAATCAAATAAAAGTAAATTCGTTTGTAGTGTCAAAATGGCCGGCACTTACTTTCCACCAATAGAATTGAATACGAGTGGTAAATACCACTCGTTTTTCAATTGTCTATCGCTATTTTAAAATAGAATTTCATATTTTTTTACAGTTTTCGAGTGAAAGATTCGAGCGCTCGAAAGTCAAAAATCGGTCCCCTGTACTTTGCTCTGTATGTACGTATGTATGTAAAAAACTACCATTTATTATAATTACACCCAACCGAAATACAGAAACACCTAGTATGAAAAAGCAGTTAAATCCAATTTGGGATCAACTGCGGTGTTGGTTGACGGGTTGACATTCTGCAAATCGATTTTCACTGCGTTATGCATGCGGCGATAGAATTGCTAAGCGAATTCATTTGTCATTTTAAACTGTATCAATATCTGTAGGAGGATAGCTAGGCGTAGTCAATTGGTCGCCCCGTTCATACAAAAAATGTACCACTACTACCAAAAATTATGTCGATTTTATCAAAATCGGTCCAGTATCGCGAACGCTACAGTGGAATGGCAGCGTATATGTAAATAGAAACATGCTAAAATCATATCGCTTCCTTTTGGCTTCACCGTAGTAGGGAAAATCGAAAAACTAGAAACAGTTTTGTTGGAAGCTATTTATTACAAAATCTGATTCGTTTCTATCTGTTATTTTAAATACCCTCTGTAAAAGGTAATTAAATTTGTAGTTCTTTTTACGTTGTATGAATTACTCGTTATTCTCATTTTTGAATTTTAATGAAATAGGTTTAAAATATGGCATCAAATATAATGACCACCAAAAAATGCTTTGATACCCTAAGATCTTTTACCAAAAAAATATACTGAACACCAAAAATAATAATTCTACCATTACAATAGTACTACCTGTTTTAATAAAAACTGCACATTAAAATTTATTCGAACACCAAATTGACTAAATGATCACCAAATCTTTGCGACCAAATTAATACAATACTTCTACCTAAATAACCCACTATGATTGCCATAAAATATATGAGTATTACCAAATAAAGTATAATGATGCCAAAACAAGTGATACCAAAACCCGAATCAGCACACGCTACTTCCACGTGGACTTGTCTGTCCTACCCCTGGAGTGTATATGTCGTCGGCCGATCGTAAAATCCGCCAGATCACGAAATTCCTAGGCATATCGTAAAACGCTGCCATTTCATGATATGCCTAAAAGTTGGCCAGGCTTATCACGATGTGCCTGATAAACAATACGGCAGATCGATTAGAGCAACGCATTTGTCGATATTCCTAGCTCTATACCGGGCACATTGTAAAATAGTTTCTTTCCTGGCCACTGGTGGCGCCGCGTATGCGATGGCGGCCGTGTTTATTGGGAGCCAATAATCAGGGCGGACAAAAATGGCTTGTCATAAGCGAACTTTATCTTAGGTCGGTTAGGTTAGGGTTCACTTGTGCCCCTCGAACCAGAAATAGACACCCCGCGCAGCGGGGCGGCGTCTACTCGCTGGAGATTATCAGTCCGCACTCCTTATTTTTTCATTATCTACTTCAATTTTGGACACCCTACTTACGTATAACGGTGAGTATTGAACGATATGGCGGCGTTTCATGATATGCCTAGGAATTTCATGATCAGCCTAAACGTCACTGGCTTAGCCAAATCATGAAATGCCGGCGTTTCATGATATGCCTAGGAAGTTCATGATCGGCCTAAACGTCTATAGGCAAATCGTTAAATGGTGAATTTTGAACGATATGGCGTATGTCACTCAGCCAAATCATGAAAGGGCGGCGTTTCACGATATGCCTAGGAATTTCATGATCTGGCGGATTTTACGATCGGCCGCCGACATATAAAAGTTCGCGGAGCCAGAAGCTGGAGTTTCTGGCGGGAGCCCGGGCGGACGGCGGGAGACTGAGTCCTAGAAACGAAAGCGGGGATGCGTCGTATTTAGGAAATTATTTTACTATTTCTAATTTAGCAACGATTTATTACGATATCATTTTCTTTAATAGGATAGTAAGATGTTATAATTTGGGTTATGTTTTCATATTAATAGTAGATACAATTTTGGTGACCACTTACTATTTTTGGGTTAGCAATGATTTTTTAGGATAGCGTTTTTTTAAATAGGATAGTAAGATGTTATTATTTGGGTTATTATTTCACATTAATAGGAGATAAAAATTTGGTGATCACTTAACTATTTTTGGATTAGCAATGATTTATTTGGATAGCATTTTCTTTAATAGGGTAGTAAGACGTTATAATTTGGGTTACATTTCACATTAAAATGGAGATAAAATTTTGGTGATCATTTAGTCTTTTTGGCAGTAAAAAGTATTTTTTTGGCGTTATATTTTACTATATCTGGTGGTCCGTTAAACATATGATTTAAAATATTGCGAAATGGAGAAAAAAGTAAAGCGTGGAATTAAATGATCACAAAGTTATTAGTATCCACAGTTTTATGAGGGCGCAAAACGCACCTGCATATGAAACGATTGCCATTTACTATGAAGCTCGCAGATTATGACGTCAGGATCTGCGAGCGTTTTCTCTCTCTAACAAGCAATATTAAAACGGTTGTGGCTTAGCAAATTCTTTGAGATATGTGATAGGGACTTCGTTGCATATTTTTTTGCCTTGTTTCTTTTGGAGTAATAATACAATTTAGTTTACACCCGTAATTAGTTGTGATTTATCGAAAATAATTTGAGCCTAATTGTAACAATTAAGGGATACCATTTAGTGAATATTCTCTTTATTTATATAAAAAACATTATTATGGTTTGAAGTATGTTGTAGGCGATGGGCTAGCAACCTATCACTGCAATATCACATTATTTGTCAATCTTTTATACCCACATTTATGCTAAAAGTGGCGCTGGAACATATGTTTCATATGCTCTGCCTATCCCTTTTGGGAATAAAGGCGTGAATGTATGTATGTATGTATAATGTTATTTATGACATTTGTCATCATCATCCTCATAGCGATATTCCCGGCTGTGCCCTAAAGAAGCACGCAGTCCGCTTTGGCTCCTAATCCAAAAATTTGTCGTTAGCACTTACTGCAGATGTAAACAAACTATGTATTGAAATTGACATTTAATGTCAATGCGAACTATGTAGCAAATTCCATTGATTTAGATCTTATATAGAAGTAAGATACGAATACGAAATTAAAACGCATTATAAATAAACTAACCTAGGACACACGGCGGGCTTTAAGCTACCGGTGGTCAGGGCGACAAAAAAGAGAAGAACCTTCTGACTTTCCGCACAGTGACCAGGCCCCGTTTCATGGTCTGCCACGCGATAAGTGACAAAATAGAGCGTCCGTCACTGGCTGACACCGTTCGATAGAACGAGACTGACACTCTATCTCACTTATAGCGCGATAAGGCCGACCATGATACTAGGTCTAGTGTACCGCTTTCTGTATCTGACTGTTGACTCAGCCATCTAGCGAGTCTCTTGAGGTGTTGAACAAGACTCTTCGCTATTAGACCGCTTGCCGAAACGACTATCGGGAACATGATCGTCGAATCAACATAATATATTACCTCGTGACCCGAGTTTAGGTAGCTACCTATATGTAATTATTATAAACGCGAAAATGTACCTGCCTGTTACTTATTATTTATTATTTAATAAGCAAAACATAGAAACTTAATGATTAACAGGGTCTGACAATACTGTCGGAACAGTTTGTTTGTTTATGCTTAAACCGCTTAACCAGTTGAGATGTAATTCGGTATGGAGATAAGTTGAATCCCGGGGCATAGGATAGTTTATCCTGGAAACCATCCCCTAACGGGGTAAAATGGGAGGTGAAAGATTGTATGGAGCTACGATATAAACGAGTTCCACGAGGAAGGAGTTGCGAGCAGAAGTTAGTTCAACGATAATTTAGTTTAATTGTCGTTTTTTAATATAGTTAGTCAAAAAAATCAGACACCGCTAGTCTTTATAATCCGTTTTTAATAAGCTTATATCGCTTGTGAGTATGCATGTAGTGTATTATTTATGTATATATTTATTTGTGTATGTAAGTATTTATTTTATTTGTCTATGTATTTGTGTAAGTGTGTTTTGTCTATAGGAGTGCCATAGTGTTTTTATTAGTTGATATTTGTACTGCCCTAATCTTTTCCGCTTTGCCTTAGGGTTTGACTGGTATAGAATGCTAAATGGCATTAAGTACGCCTTTGGAACAATACGTTTTTCTTTTGTGCTCATACATCATACTCATATAAAGTTTAAATAAATAAATATCCATACTTTAGCGATCCTAGGGCCTATATCTATGACGGTAGTAAGTCGCGTCGTGTTTCTATTAATGGAATATAGGAATTCCGAAGAGTTGAATGAAACTGTGAATTCATTTGCAAAGCTACAAGTGGCGGATATAATTTAAAAAAAAAGTTTTAACAGACTTCAAATCAGTACCTACCCAAATCGCTTTTAGAGGAGGCCTTGATTCCAGTCAACCACGTGACGGCCAACACACGACACAACAGACAGACAACAGAGACACGCTTATGCCTTCCGTGCACGAGAAAAAGAGATGCAATACTCTTCGGAAATTTCGACGAATACTTAACTTATCACTTACTTATATTTCATAAAGTACCATACTATTAACTAGATTGTGATTTAATATAATGTATTGTTTATGTAGGCTGAGTAAAAAATGAAAATAAAGATTAAAGACCCAACTTTAGATTTTTATTCTATCAAGGAAATTTTAGGCAATCATGTATCGATTAAATCAAATAAATAATCATGTAGTCAAGAATCATATTTCTGAAAATCAGACCTTAATTGTTACTTAATGTAGTCAGGACGGCGTTTCAAAGCACGCAATGATTTCCAATGCACCCCACATAAGATATCTTTTTGCCGTCTTCGATTGCGTAGTTACTTTTAATGCTGACTGGTACACAAGCTTGTCGTTCAATTCTTGTTTTTTAGGATATTTTTTCCACCTACCATTAAAATATCTGCTATAATTCTCCGATATCTGCTATAATTCTCCGCTACACACAGGTTGTCTCCAGGAAATCTCTCTTTAGCGATAAGACCGCCTGTAATTTAGCTGAACTTGTTATCTTATATAAATTGATTAGTGCAATAAAGAGGTTCGATAAGTATACATTTAATTTGTTCGTTCGACAAACCCTCTTTACTTTACCTTGTTTCTCTAATTGCAGCACGAGCTTTTGCTATTTAAACTATACTCGGCGCCGTATTTAGATTCCAAAAAAGTTACCAAAGATGGCCGAATGTCACTGTCACAAATGTCATTGTCATTGTGACGCTCCAGATGTAACCAACCCATGCATAATAATATATTATTTCGTTGTTACTTAGATGTGAATATTATCGTTGTTACTTAGATGTGAATATCGCCTAACACATTTCGGCTTGGTACATCAATCTGTCTATGTACAAAACACTACCCCCAAGTACTCAATTACGTACCTACTAGCTTTTTCCAGCGAATTCTTCCGCGTTAAGGTTGTGACAACAATATGTCATTATTATTAAACACGAGACAATGTTAATCCTTTGGGAATGACTTCAGATGTAAAAGTATTCCACACATTCTGTTTCAGGGTTTGGCTTTAAACTATCCATGTGCCAAAATTCGTCACCGTCAATTGAGCCGTTTCTACGAGATTGACTGACAAACATACAGACATTCATACACACTACTTTTTTACACTGGGACTTGGTAGCTACTAGTTATGAAATATGTATTAGTAATAAAAAACAACAACATGGTGATATGTCAATATTATTATGTCCATATCAAAAATATTTACGCACATTATGAGAATATTAATAGTTACCAATTGTTGTCAAAACCTGAAGTGAACTAATATGAACTTTTCTTCTACAAAACAGTTTCAATCAAGTATCTTTTTTTTTATTAATATTTAGATAACATTATTTATTTCGGCGGTAGCATTTAATTTTAAATTTACAATGATGTATAAATAAATAACACACGTACCTAATTTAGAAAAGTTAAAACTTACCAATTCAAAACTAATTCATTTCAATGGCAACCCAAGGGTAGTTTTTTTGGAATTTATATACCTACGGCGTCGAGTTTTAAGTATATTATGTAAGCATTAGCTTTTATGTGCATGCCGTGTTTACCTGTAATTCAGTGAATACTCAAGCAATCTAATCATATATTCTGTTTTTAAAATAGTATGTAGAAACACATGTCTGCAAACCTAAATAAATAAAATAACATATTTGCTAGCACCAATATTTTTACAGTTGACCAGACTCTTGCAACCCATGTTTCACTCTACGTACCATTTGTCAAGTAGAGTGCGCTCCACCCGTTCGTGAATAGAGCCAAATTAAATCAAATTCGGCGTCCGACGACCGCCGAATGAATCACCTGGATAAACGTTGCCGGCGACGTGCGAACAGACGGACTGACAAATTAGTCAAAATTTGGTTGATTTGAAATGCTGCTATGTCAGTCGGATGGAAATCCGGTTGGATTCAGCGTGGTTGTTGTATGTTATTGGTTTAGATTTTTAGTGAGGACATTTTGTTACTTCATATTAGACTAGCTAATTGGGCAGCTTTGCCCGCATATTGCAAAAGACGCAAACCTTGGGATAAAACATAACATATGCGGTGACATATGGACTTAAGTATAATGTCAAGAAAAGCGAGATGACGATCTTTAAAAAAAAACACATGATCATGATTGTTAGTAAAAACCGGTCAAGTGCGAAGTGCGAGTCGAACTCGCGCGACGAGGGTTCCGTACAAACCTGTAGGTATTAAAGGTATTAAATACCTGAGTATTTGATATAAATTTCAATTTAATAAATACCTTATAGTTCATGAGGAAAGGGGTACTTAGTAATTTTAAAATTATTAAAAGTATTTTTATTATGTGATGTAACTAAAAATTTAGGGTTTTCGCAATTTTTCCTTTATCTGTGCTATAAGATGTTGCTCGCTACCAAATTTCAAGATTCTCAGTTCACGGGAAGTACCTTGTAGATTTTGATTCCCTTGCGAGTTTCGAAAATTTGCGGAAATTTGCGGCATAAACGGCTGTATCTTTTGATTGCGTTGACTTAGAAGTTTAATTATTTCACAGCTCCAAGGGACAGTTGACCTGAGTATTTGGTATAAATTTTAGCTTGACACCTCTACGCGTTCCTGAGAAAAAGGGTCTTGACAGACGGACGGAAGGACGGACAGACGGACAACAAAGTGATCGTATAAGGGTTCCGTTTTTTCCTTTTGAGGTACGGTGCCCTAAAAATCACAGTTGAAATTATGTTTTAGTATTAGTATAGATGCATTTAAATATATAACAATATAGACTTAAATTCTAAATTCGATTTGCCGTTTTGACGACCGCTTTAGCCTAGTTGGTAGTGAACATGCCTACGAAGCAAGAGATCCTGGGTTCGAATCCCAGTAAGGGCATTTATTTGTGTGATGAGCACGAATATTTGTTCCTGAGTCATGGATGTTTTCTGTCTCCAAATATTTATTTATTTTATTTTTTATTTTTTATCAAACCGAATAGGGCACTCAAAACAGCCGTCTATAATTTTTAGGCACGCATTGTTGCTGCCCCGCAGTCCACTTTCTTTCGCAGGGTGGCGTGAAAACTATCCGTGCGGGCTTCCACAAACAACTGACAATCAAAATATAAATTCCTAAAATGTATTAAGTGTAATAGTTTTAAGTGAAATTGTATATTGTGAGATAAATAAATCATATCATATCATATCATATCATCGTTGACGCGCTCCAGAAGCGTGGCTTCCCCAATAGCTCAAAATCCATTGTTATATTGAAACCGCAGAGCGTTGCACGATTTTTGACTATATTTGACCCACAGGCAGCCCGCGTACATAGACGTACAGTACGCACTGCAGAAGCGTGGCAACTCCAATAGCTCTAAGCCCATTGTTATATTGAACCTGCAGAGCGTGGTGCGATTTTTGGCTATATTTGAACCATAGGCTGCCCGCTACGGCACGCTAAGCTACGGTAGCCTAATGGTTAAGGCAGGCTGTCAAGCGGCTGTCGTGGATTTGAATCCCGCCTCGTACCAATGAGGTTTTCGGAACTTGTGTACGAATTACTTACCGTTAGCTTTTCGGCGAAGGAAAACATCGTGGGGAAACCGCTTTAATATAAGGCCTAGTTTTCCCTCTGGGTTGGAAGGTCAGATGGCAGTCGCTTTCGCAAAACTAGTGCCTATGCCGAATCATGGGATTAGGTGCCAAAGCGGACCCTGGGCTCCTTTAGGGGCACAACCTGGAATAACGCTAGGCGGACGATGATGATGAGGCTGCCCACTGCTACATACAGTTTACAACGCTTACGTACACTACGCTTTATAAAGTGGTATTTTGACAAACTACCTACCAAACCTACGACTCAACATATTAGCTTTAACGGACAGTTAAGTGCATAAATACATATCGAATAATCCTCTCATGAATATGTACCATAGTACCTTAATTCGCCGTTATAAGAGCCATCCATGGGACATATTTTTGAGTAAGTTGTATTCACCCATATTTTTGCACGTGACTGGACAATGTTCTGCGTTCCCTCTCAATGTCCAAATCGTCTTTAAGGTCCTCTGTAACATATACAAGTACATAACGTAAGTTTAAAGCAGGGTCCAAGATCTATACAGACGATCCTGGTATCTCGCTCTGTGGTGCGCCCCTGAACAGGGTGCAACAATTCAAATGTTCTTCAAGATAAGTTCTTAAACAAACACTGTATATTTAATTTAGACACGTAGGTACTTCAGGTGGTCGCTAATTGAAGGCGGTCGCATACTGGCGCATACCGTGTACCCATGAGCGAACTTAAAATACTGTTATATTCTACTCCTACTCTAAACAAATGAACGCTTAAAAACAACAAACATAACGAAATATTCAGCAACACAAAAAGCGGCTAAATTAAATCGCGCGCATTCCTCCACCCCACCTCATAATTACGGGCCTCCGTAATTTATCAAAGTAGTAATTTGCATGTCAAACTTAAAGGTAACCTCAGGGCACGGAAATATACTTTTTCGGCGAAGAAACAACAAGAAGGGAACAAATCTCGCCCAGTCAGTGAGAGAATTTATGCGCGGCTTTTTTTTTTCAATTTGTAGAGAGGGGCGTTCGTTAAAAATTCAAAAGGCGCCTGGTCGTATTGGCCACAGATAGACAGAAGGATTTTTTTAAAATTAAGACTCTCCAGCACATACGGTTCAGCTCAACTCTCCAAACAAACGTAGTTTGGTCCTTTGTTTAACTTTTTATAAACATATAGATATACAATCCACCATATCTAGGTCGATAACTAGTTTGTCAATGGTCTACCAGTGCCAATGTGTCACTGGGGTAAAAGCATCTCTTGAAGATATATCTTCGAAACGCAACATTTTAAAACGATTACAACCTTCGTTGTTCAAAGTATGGTTACCAAACTTTCAATTTAGCCGATTGTAATAGTTCTAAAATGTTCAGTTTCGGAGATTTCATTAACCCGTGGAGCGCGCGCCTGTCCGGCGATTGAGATGCCTCAAGCGCGCAAGGAATTTTGATAAAGAACAATTATGTCGGCCGTCGTAAGAAAAATAGATATTGTGCTTGTATATTATAATTATATTGTAAACCATATATACCACTCGAAAGCAGATGAAATAGTCTATTCATTATAATTAGGGAGATTCACTGACCTTTTTTTCTTTATGCCGGAAATAAATCATTTATTTCGCATTACATTACATTTTGCGCATTACAATTTGTTTCTTGCACCCGGTGAAACAAAATGCCTGATCACAACAAAACTTATAACATATTTCACATTGTTTTTGCACAATTGTGATCACTAATAAACTATGCACAGATAAAAACAAACACTGCACTGTATTATGCACTATTTTCTTCATAATTATCATTTGTTTACATTATCTACGAAAACGCATCCGACCGCCATTTTGCCAAATTCGAAACAAAGTTTTTGCATTTATATTTTTCCTGTGCTCTGACTGCTAGTAATTTAGCCAAAAATTTTTTTTTTGTTGGTACACTGTATAATCTATGTAGTTTTATTTTATTTAGTGGGGCAATGCGAAACAACCGAAGAAAAATATTGACCAATTACAGCGAGGACGTTAGACGCACAAGGTGCGCCTAACGCGCTACCCGCTCAAAAAAGTTAGACGCACAGTGTGCGCCTATCACGCGTCACGGGTTAAGAGACTCATTTACCCCGTCGACGCATATTTGCCCCGGTTGACTTACAAAGTTTCAAATCGGTTGAGCCGTTCAAGCGTGATTGAGTTACCAACATCCACATCTAAACATCCAAACGTTCGCATTTACATTTAGTAGGATTTAATTACCAATTCAGTTTATTTAAGTGAGTTCTACAGAGCCGTGAGGTTGAGAGGCTGCTATCCGATCTCACATCCTCACTCACCGCTGCAGCTACTTGAACTCGTGGTCACGCCATTATCTACTTGCTCTGTTGGTTTTAAATGTGAGTTAGTCAGTTTATATTTCTGCTGATGCTAAGCACAAATCATGGCATACTGTCCTTTTCTCTCTTACCATCCTAGACGGAGATAGCGCCGGGCTACGACCAAGTGTTATTTTGGCGAGGCCGGTATTTCGCTCCTTTTTATAAAGATATCAGTCGACAACCTTCTGATTTTTTTCTTTATATAAAAGGCATAAGTACATAGCATTTAAACGGTGTTAATGCCCTTTTAATTCCGAGTTCCTGGAGAAAGTCTGCGAGTGTATATAAATAGATGCTTATTTTTGATGTTTTGTTTAATATAGAGATGTTTTAGGGGGTGTGCAAAAAAAATTATAAAGTGTACAAGGGTTCGATACGTTTTAAAATGTCGTTTATGAAATACTAGCTGCCTGGGCGGCTTCGTCCGCATATTGTTGAAGACGCAGACAAACACGCGAGATTAAATAGCCCAGGACCATCCAGAAATTATGTCCATGCATATACATGAGTGAAAGAATCTTTGAAACCAGCCCACAGGAACCGGAAATTACCCATAAATACATACAAAATTAGCTGCAATCTCATTGAGTTTTCCTCTCTTAACTAGTGTTATTATTTATGATGTTTTATTATGTCTTATTGAGCTTACTGTTGCCTATTAGGCATGGTGCCTCATGTTCAAATTGATAACGTAGTGATGCTAAATGGATAGTAAACCATCAAATTATCGTAATAAAGTATAAAATATAATTAAAATTATAAGAAGATAAGACCCTTTAAAGTGTAGAAAAAGTATGTATTCAATTTTATTTTTCAAGAGTTAATTTATAGTTACCAACAGAATCCTTACGCTTTTATAGAAACAAAATTCTATGACAACTGTAACAAGTGCTTTCTCCCGGCTATGTGCCCCTTCAAAACACTGTCGCAGAAAATTGTCAAGAAAAAATAAGAAGTAACTAATAAGGTCAGTAATGAAGCTAAAACCCTGGGAAAGCTTTGGATATGAAAGAAACAATTGCCAAATGCTATTATACTCTTTATTTCACAGAAGGCACCGTAACTGTAACGGAAGCTGTATATATCTTACACCAATTTGCATGTCATGGCGAGACCAGTCAACCTTTCAATCTATGAATCCTGACCTATTTCGATTGCTAAGGATAGAGCTGGGTCGTGTAACACTAGGTCCAAAGGACTGGAATCTCTACCATGAGTAAGTTACACCTTTATTACACTGTACTTCTTAAATACTAATATGGCAATGGATTGGCACCAGGGATAAAATTTCTAACTATAATTATTTACACAATTATATCTTTATTTTAGGTACGCCTGTTTCGAACTGGAGCGAACACACCTGAATTTACTGCTGTGGAAGGCGACCGGACAGCAGGCGGACCTTGAAACTGGGTAGCTTCCTCCGTCTCGCTAGAGGGACCCGATGCCGAAGCTGCTAGACAAGAAGCATTTCCAACAAACAAACACTTTCTTAATCCTTCTCCTTCTTTCTCAATTTCCCGTTCACTGAAAATAATTAAATTGGATTAATTAGTGAACGGTGGGTACCTACTACACGCCGACATGAAACCTTCACAAAATGGGTAAGTTTATCTTACCAATAGTGAACTATATAACTTTCATAGTTCCTCCTATCGCGAAACTCCCTCCTCGCTGAATTCCTCTCCTGAAAAGACCAGAGAACAGATTACTACCTAATTCCTCGTGTTTCGCGCCACGCGGAATTACACTCAATCCATCACAATTAATACTCACGGTTCTTCTCCCTTTCAGGACACCGGTACGGAATCAGCTCCCAAAATGGTGACCACCAATGGGTCAGAAATAAGATTTCTTCAGAAACCTGATGCTGCTGTGTCAGCCGCGAATTCAAAAATGGCCCCATGCACATCTTGGGAAACCCACTGGCCCTCAGGCCTTATCTCTGGTATTGCAGTGGAATAAATTATCCAATCCTGAATACTGTCTTTTAATTTTTTATCTCACCTAATTGAAACCTGCTACTATTAATTTATATGAAAATTAAATTGGGGATTGCTAATTCTTTGTAATTTCCTTTAATTCAGAATTAGCCCCATTTTCAAACTTGGAATTTGTAAGTTCACTAACAAAATTCTATATACCTATCTAGATCTTGATTGCTACCAAGTTGCATTAAAAACTTAATTTTATATTTAAAAATAGGATTTTTCCCTAAGCTGACAACACAGACCACAGGTTCATTACAACACAATTAAAGCTGTTTAAGACTTCTTTTTAGATGCTGTGTTGATGTTTAGAGGCAGTGCTACACGATGCCAATAAATTAAAATATTACGCCGTTACACAACTATGTCCTTAAACGCAGTATTTTGCGACCGAACGAACAATTTACCGGATTTTCCACACAACGATACATCTACTTTATACTAACAAATGCGGTTGTGACGTCATGCCTGTCTGTCTATCAGTATGAACCGTTTTGCGCTGCCGCCAGCTGACCACGCTGGCTTCTTCTCATCTCATCTTTGTATCCATTTTTTGGGTATTTATGTATTTTAATTGTAGTTGCTTCCGTATAAACATTTGTTCCTCTCCAAAAACTGGTTCGAAAGACATCATAAAAAAATGTAGTCACCATCGCATCCCTATTAAAATATTTATAGTTCGATTTATGTAAGATTGTCCCTCAATATTTAATTATTAATTATCCTTTTTGCATCACTGACGTAGGCAAACAAGAATACAGCTTGCCGGATGGTATGTGAACGGTCGCTGTATGCAACGAACGCTTACCTTGCCTGCGAAGCCGCAGGTCCCGGGTTCAAATCCCGGCAAGGGGATTTATTTGTGTGATGAGCACGAGCATTCGTTTCTGAGTCATTGATGTTTTCCATGTATTTAAGTATTTACTTATCTATATAAGTATCTATAACGTCGTCTAGTATGGTCCCCAAAATATTTATATGTATGACGGGTGGATGACCGGAGAGGGAGGCGATGCGCCTGATTGGTCATCGCCAGCCATCTTGACAAATCGATCTCGAAGACACGAAATAAACACGTGGTTGTATTGCGCAATAGTTATTTAATCATTTACTGCAATCAAAAGTAAGAAATATTGTAACAATCAAACGATGGAAACGGATTACGAAACGCGGAGAGTTCTGTGCTTGCGTCCGTTCGCCATGCGATACAGAGCCAGAATGCCATCACGCCACAAACGTCAAACTGACGTTTCCCCACCCCTGACCGAACCAAGCACAGACCACCCTCAAGCGATGTTATGACAGCTGTCATCGCTTGACGTTTCAAATAATGCAGCCAACTTAAATAAGAGCGTTGCCTCGCCGACATGTATATTATTTATTACTACAGAGACAATACATTAGTAGTAATAACTATAACACCACATTCATTCTACGAAGCTACGGTAGCCTGCTGGTTTAGGCATGCGGTTTTCACACGGCGGTCGTGGGTTCGGAGCTCGGCTCGTAGGTACCAATAAGGTTTTCAGAACTTATGTACGGAATATGTATCTACCACACATATAGGAAATAAGGAGATCGCACATGCCGCGTGATTTGTATTGAATAAGCCTGTCGCAATTTCTTGAATTCGTGGTTTTATTTGAAATAAATAGTATTTATAGTATTTACCTCTGAAAAGTGATCCATTGGTGTGGAAATTAATCAAATCACTGCGATGTTTGCAAGTAATTATTACACAACTCGGCATTTCGGAACTTTCTCGGGGGACAGCGGACGGTAAATGTATGGCGCAGTATGCCCAATGAGCTGACATGTGCGACACAGCCGCCGGCGGCTTGTCCGCTCTATAGTACTTTATGCTCTGAGGTATCTACCGTTAGCTTTTCGGTGAAGGAACACATCGTGAGGAAACCGGTCTAATCCCAATAAGGTCTAGTTTTCCCTCTGGGTTGGAAGGTCAGATAGATCGCAGTCGCATTCGTACAGCTAGTGCCTATGCCAAATCTTGGGTTGGGTGGGCGCTAGGAGGATGGTTGACTTTCTCGGCAACTAAGATGCGAATCATTTCTTTTTGTATTTGATTGTTAAGCACGTCCACTAACGGTTTATATGATGTACTACGTATGCTTCAACTAACTAAAGGTTGTTAATACCGATATACCTTTCGTTTTATTTTGAACCTTGCTACTTCAGCAATAGAGTCACTATTTGAGTAAATTATTTATTAAACATAACCTTTTATTTTGGAGTGTTTGTGGTACGTGGCAAAACAATGGGCTTGGTTTGACCGATGGGTCTTAAGAGAAGCTCCGTTCTTATAAAATTATAATTATTCAGTTGAGCTGCCTCCAATATAAATAAGAAGACATTTAACTGTGCCCTACCTTAAATATTATTGTTTTTGAAATATCACAAAAAAGGGTTCAGTGAAAAAAAAATGAGTAATATCAAGGAATCTAACGACACCTAATACGTCGAAATTCATCAATCGGTTTAGGCTGCAGGGCGGACTAAATAATAAAATATACACACATATATACATACGCTCGAATAACATAACCCTCCTCTCCTTCAGCAGTCAGGTAAAAAGCACTTGCTAGTTTGTAGAGAATCGCAGCCTATTTTCAATTAAACATGTACTTGTTGCTGACGAAGCGGTTCAATTAGCCTCATTCTGCGCAGTACTTATAAAACATGTTTATTTTTGCAACAGGCCTTTAATTATATTGGTTAATTAATTTGTTTTGCAATATCGAACCTGACATGGTACTGATACTTGAAAATTTGTTAGGTGTAAAATGATGACGTATTATACATTGTCACATTATTGCCACAAAAACACAAGACCTAGTAATAATTATTGTGGGTGTAGTAAGAGTTCTATTCTATTATACATATAAACAAGCCTTGATTAGCTTACTATGGAGCTAGATTGATTTCTGTAAGATAGTCGCTTAATATTTAGGTATCTGCAAAAAAAAAACCTTATTGACATACTAAGTTATTTTAGTATCGCTTATCTCGACGACTGGCCAGAGATTACTCGAGCTTGCCCAGCAGTGGACTTTACAGGATTTAAAAACCTCCTAGCGTTATACCCGGCTGTGCCCTAAAGAAGCCTGGGGTCCGCTTTGTCACCCAATCCCAAGATTTGGCATAGGCACTAGTTTTTACGAAAGCGACTGCTCTCTGACCTTTCTACCCAGCGGGAAAAATAGGCCTTATTGAGACCGATTTCCTCACGATGTTTTCCTTCTCCGAAAAGCTAACGGTAAATATTCCGTACATAAGTTCAGAAAAACTCATTGGTACGAGCCGAGATTCGAACCCGCGACCGCCGCTTGACAGCCGCATGCCTGAACCACTAGGCTACCGTAGCGTCTGTTTATAATAGGTGGTGAATCGGTGTAACTACGGATCGGTCATGAATATTCCGTACATAAGTTCTGAAAAACTCATTGGTACGACCCGGGATTCGAACCCACGACCGCCGCTCGACAGCCACATGCCTGAACCACTACGGTAGCCTAGTGGTTCAGGCAGTTTCAGGTATTGCCTAACCTAGGACCTGGAAAGTAGGCAATAGCTGTAGCACCTTAACCACCACTACAACAATGTTTCATTGCAGTAGTGGTTGTTCAGGCCCCGGCCGCGCTAAAGTGTTTCATATTAATTATGATCTTTAATTGGGTACTTAATTTTGACTCATAATGATAATAATTTGCAATTTTCTCGCATTAGATTAGGCGTAAAAAGCACTATGTAATATCTCGGCCAAAAGCCCAATAGATGGACTCGTCTCGAACCCACTCGTCCATCTAATGCCTACTTTATAGCCTTTACAACAATTCTCTTATATGCACGGAAATGTGCGCTTACAGCCAAAATAGTAGTGAAACTCCTTATTCGTTACAAGCGCAAATTGAAACAGTTGAAAGTCTGTACAGTTTAAGCAGCCAGGATAATGTATTAAATGCCATTACTGTATACTTTGATATCTTTGGACTATATGTTGAGACTAAGTTCGTGTGACAAATTGCGCCCGTTTGTAGTACCTATGGTTAAAGTTTTCCCGCGTTTTATTTTATTTTATTGCCAGAAACGAAACACTTACTTTTGTATGTGATCTATGTGTCGTATTTAAAATGGTCTCAAATAGTTTAAATTAAGAAATAAAAGTATTGTAGAAATGTATAACGAACGAAAATGTATTAAAATTACAATCACGATTAATAAAAAAAATGACTTAAAACCTTTTTAAGATTGTAATCGGTGTTGATGTTCTTAATTTTTTTATATATGCCAAGTGAAACAGCCTCCATGAGTGTACCTACTTGAAAAAAATAAGTTGGGCGGAAACTTGATAGGTTAATTGACGTACTCGCTGTTTTAAGATTAATTGAAAATCAATAATATCGAAAATAAAGATACGCCTGTCCGAACAATATTCGCTTGTCATACTGTGTCGCACCGTAACAGCTGAATGGTACGGTCGTCCTGACACAGACTAGGGCACGGTGGCCCGAAATTGCCATTGTCGGGCAACCGCATTGGACGAATTCCTCGTGCGCGTTGGGTCTATCTTTACGGCTTAATAAATATATCTATGTTGAAAATATTATTTTATTTCGTCGCATTTTTGGAGAAAAGCACTATATCTGCCTCGTCGCGAATGGCAATTCGTGGATTCGGTGTCGCCATATTTCACAGACAAACGTTTCACGGAAGGCATTGTTTCGCCGAATTTTCATTTCATCGATTTTTTGGTATTCAGAAACTGTTAACTTTTTAGGTACAGCTAAAAGGTCATTCTGCAGAACCCATTAGGTTAGGTTAAGTCTGTTTTTAGGGTTCCGTAGTCAACAAGGAACCCTTATAGTTTCACCATGTCCGTCCGTCTGTCTGTCTGTCCGTCTTCGGCTTAGCTCAGTAACCCTTACAACTAGGAAACTGCAATTCGGCGTGGGTATATAACCCAAAGACGCCGACATAACAGTTGAATAAAATCCTGAAAAAAATAATAATTGTGCATTCCCTACATGTAAATTGGTGATATTGTATTTTTTTTCTCGTTAAACCTATAGTATGGGATATCGTTGGATAGCTTGTTCAAAAATATTATGGATTTCCTGAAACTATTTTTCAGCTCAGTTTTGCATTTGCTAGATAATGGGATTTAAAGCCCTAATTTTTGTTCGAGTCATGTCCCCCCCCCTTCTGCCGGCTAAATGGCTACTACTGGGGACGTCAAAAAATTCGTGGCAGTAGTACATATAATGAATTTAAAAGGAAAACTATCACAGTTAAATAGACATAACTAGTTCACGAGTAGTAGACATAACTAGTTAACTGGTAAGAAATGCACTTAATTTCGGGTGCATGTACATTGTCATTGGAATTTGAACCTTTTACCGTGGACGGTAGAGTTGCTTTTTCACGGCACGTTATCTCCAATAAAGTCTCTTTAATAAAAAAAACCTTGTCCTTTAGGTGGTTGCTCACCAAAGGTCGCGTAACCGGCGAAACGACCCTATATATTGGTGTGTTATAAAAATAATCATATTTACGATTATTTACGAGGGTAAGCTCTAATTAAAACACCAAAAACCCCTTTTAAGTCCGCATTCTGTGACAGACGGGCAACTACGGAACCCTATCCTGCGCGTGGCCCGACACGCACTTGGCCGCCTTTTTATAAATCCTGTCAAGTTTACTGATTCTGAAAAAAAAATTTTTTCGTTGATATGAAAATTCTGCGAAACACATTCGATGCAACATTTGTCGGTAAAAGAAGGTTCAACCCCGGCCTTGCAATAACGTACTATTACATTAATTTATGTTCTAAAATAGTAATCTTCTGATAACATTTTTGTATCCAAGCCAAAGGTAACCCTAGGTCCTGTAATTTGTATGCAAATTCTTTAATACGCTTTGCTTTGTATAAATGGTAAATGTCTGGCTGTCTGCTATTAGGTACTTTTTTGATAAAGATAATGGCATGAAGAATAGGTAATCAACGGTTTGTATTAATAATTGTTTCATCATTATCATATCAGCCGAAAGACACCCCGGCTGTACTCCTATACAGGTTTCAGTTTTCAATCTACATTTTTTTTTACGACATAGTTTTTCGAAATTAAAGAAAAAAATTGTAGAAAAAATATAGGCACGCCAGTCCTACTGTGACTATGTATACATTCGTTTGGCAGATATACATAGTCAACATCGATTCCATTCCAGCGGTTGTAGAATCATCATCAGCATCATCATATCAGCCGAAAGACGTCCACTGCTGGACATAGGCCTCCCCCAAAGAGTGCCAAAGTGACCGATCCCGTGCCACCCGCATCCAGCGGACTCCCGCAACCTTTACCAGGTCATCAGTCCACCTTGTCGGGGGCCTACCCACGCTGCACCTTCCGGTACGTGGTCGCCACTCGAGAACCTTTCCGCCCCAACGGCCATCGGTTCTACGTGCTATGTGCCCCGCCCACTGCCACTAAGTTTAGCGATCCGGAGGGCTATATCGGTTACCTTGGTTCTGCTGCGGATAGCCTCATTTCTGATGCGGTCACGCAGAGAAACTCCCAACATGGCCCTCTCCATTGCCTTTTGGGTGACTTTGAGCCTTCTTATGAGGCCCATAGTAAGCGACCACGTTTCAGTGCCATATGTCATCACTGGCAACACACACTGGTCAAAGACTTTCGGTTGTAGAATAGAGCCCCTGAATTTGTCTCACAGTTAATTGAATATAAGGGAACCGGTGTTTGCACAAAGTTCCCACCTTAACCACGTTTGGTAAAAGTTATTTTTTCCCTTAAAGGACAGTCAAGTGCGAACCATTTCTCCATACAAAAGGTTCCGTTCGCTTTCCCTTACAAGCCTTTATTTTAACAGCGCCTTATGTGTATCTGGATTTAAATCAGTCTTTATGCGTCGCACTGCGGGGCACATTGCCTCTAATCTTTATATGCCAGGATTGTTATTTTCCATATTTATCATATGCAATCAAATTATTTGCCGTACCTTTCAAAAGCCATATTAAATAAAAATCTCAAAGATGTATCTATTTAAATATTCTGCCTAAGAACGTGATTGTAATAACCAATAGTTGTATGGTAGCAGAGTGGTTCAATCATTTACCTTTCCAACGAATTTGGACGCGGGTTTAAATCCTGGATGTGGGTGAATGTAATTTGATATACGTATTATTTAGATTCTCTTTGGTTAGCTACTTTACGGAAGGTATCCGTTATCTACGACAACGAGCGAAGCGAGAAGGACTGTTAGGTAGAACAGCAACCCTAGAACTGATCATTTTTAGGGTTCCGAAGACTTCGCTGTCTGTTCGTCGGTCCGTTTGTCTTCCCGTCTGGCTGTCACCAGGCTGTATCTCAAGAACCGCGATAGCTAGACAGTGGAAATTTTCACTGATGATGTATTTCTGTTGCCGCTATAACAACAAATACTAAAGAAACAAAAAAATTAAGGGGGGCTCCCATACAACAAACGTGTTTTTTTGCCGTTTTTATAGATAATGGTACGGAACCCAGGTTTTTATTATGATAACACCATACTTTCAGCAGTTACATTTTATGTCAATCAAAGGTTGGTTACGGAAATGTAGGTTAGGTTAGAACTGCGACACCAAAAGAACCCGAAGGCTCGCAGAAATGCTGGTTAGACTGAGAGCTCATTTTAGAGAAAATATTTTTAATGCCAATGGGGTTGGCCTAGCGAAAGTACATGCAGATGGCGCCAGCATAGGATGAACCTGTCAGTCTAACCAAAACTATCAAATTCGTTTTTTTTCGGAATTTCCTTGTTTATAATCAAGCCGTTTAAGCCAAATCCTATAGAAAAAGGCTAGTAATAGGGACAGATCAATGATGGCGCCATCTAGTCAAACATTTGGCAGTTGCCAACCCCATTGAATATGCTGTCAAGTAAAGTTCTCGCCTAACTATTCGTCAGAACGTGACAGATGTCTTATCTACAACAATGTAAAATAGCAACCATCTTATAATTGAATTTATTTAAAATGGTCGGCTTTTTATAAAACTGATAATGGAATTAGAATCTTCTAGTTCGTAGAGTTGCTATTTGAATGGACTTTCATACAGATCAGTCAACTCAAATAATATCAAGTGTACGCCCGCTTGTGTGTGAATATTCCGCTTCTAGGGCGATTTTTGGTCATTAAATATTATGTCAGCTGACTGGTCTGACCTCAGCGTATTTTCTCAAAATAAAACTAGCTCCAATTTTTTTTTTTTTATCCTAATTAACTTTTAAAACTCATAATAATACCCGCTTTAAGTTATATCCTGCTAAAATTATAAATGCGTAAGTTTTGGATGTGTATACTCAGTCACCCTTAAAAAGCGGAGCAACCAGTTTGGCTGAAATATTGCATTTAAAGCCTGAATCGAAGTTGCGAGCGGCTTTAAATTATCTAGCTAGTTTAATCTACATTCTGGCGTTTTGTCACTCTTTTACGCTGATAATGACTTTACAACGGAGCGCTTTAAACCGCTGAAGATTCACCTTGGCATGGGCGCGCCTACGTGAATGAACATATTTATATCTATACAATTGTGTATCTCAGTTTACAGCTACCAACAGAACCCCAAACAGAACAAACAGATCGCCGTTAAGTCCACACCGTGTTTGCCCGCTTCTTGTTATTTTAGGGAATAACTCCGAACTTTGCTTAGGTTGTAATTAACTGGGAAAAAACTCTGTAATACTCCCGGTTTTTGCTTCCCGGGCCGTGGGGCAGCGCGCGTGCGTGGGGCGCGTTGGTGGCGCAAGTTATGAGAGAATGACGAGCAATAAGGTCAAGCTTTAGGTAGTATTATTTTAGACTAAATTTTGTCTGCGACTTTGTTTGTGTTGCCTCGTTAGATTTGGATTGTTTTATTTCATAATATATAGTTACAAATTAAAGCTAGCTAAATCTACATGAATTTATATTATGATCGTCAAATAAAATATGAATTGTAATAAAATGACAAGTTACATTATAATTCAAATATAGTAAATATACGAGTACGTAAGTTAATCATACATACAGTTACATAAAAATCTTCAGATAATAAACTATACCTTAATAAACAAACAATAAAAAAATACAAATAACAATATAATAAATTTTAAATCAAAGGAAATAATTGAAAATTTCAATGCTGCGAGCCGATTTTCTTTAGCAGTGTTACTGCTTAAAAAACAAAGCAAAAAACAGTGATTTTTAATGTTCAACGAACGTTTAGAAATTAGCCAATTCAGAGCAATGCCGCGTAGTTGCAGTGTCCAAGAGGCAACCGGATGGCTGGTATTTGAGCTCCTGAAGTGCTGTCGAACCGCCCTGTGCAAACCAAACTGAGCGAACTTGGACTAGGGCGGAAGTAGAAACAAATTATGGAAAAAATACACCCAGTGGCTTATAAGTATTCCGTTCCACCAATTTTGATATGGAACACTTACTTGCTTGTGGCAACCACAGTTGCCAATTTCGCGCACTCTAAACTGATGGTGGCAACTGTGGTTGCCAAGCGAAGTATGTGCTTCTTCGATAAAGAAAAATTTAAAGCAATTTAGGCTACATTTTTATATTCGAAATCAAGCGAGTGGTTAATAGGGAAAAAATATACAAATGAATGCGTAGTTCTGATTGAAAACATTGTTTAAATATGTAATCTTTCGCTAAACGCTCCTCCCTTGCACCAACTGCGTCAGACTGCGAGAGCTCACGCCAGACCAGGACAGCTATACCTTCACAGCTCCACTTTAAATTGCGTAGTTAATCGAGTACTTGCATGTAACATAGTAACGATTCCATTCACGAACATAACGATCTAGCGATTTCATATCGACGAGAGCGATTTTTGTGATTTGGAAGTCCGTGCGTGTCTGCCGGTTGTTCGCGAAGGCGTCTTTTATGTTTGTGTAATGAAAATAATGAAAACAGGTTATTTTGCTTTTGCACGTACATGTTGAATTAAATTGAAATCAAAAATGAGTCGATGGAATGTGTGATAAAATGAATAAACCGTGATCGTAGGTAGGGCTGGCTCGTTTCTCGCAAAGCGTATTGGCATTGCAATTCAGCTAGGCAACGTAGCTAGTTTTATAGGCACTCTGCCTAGTGGCAGCGATTTGAGGGAAATATGTATAGTTTAGGTGCACATAGTTTTAGTTAGTGTGGACGTTTTTTATCTTTTCCGTTTTTTGTTTATTTTTTTCATGGTTATTCTTGTAAATAATATCCCATCAAAAACATTCTGTAAAAAACTAGCCAAGTCTCGATGGAGCTGCTTGTTTATCTCTATAAAGTAATGAAATCTAGACAAAGTTGTCAAGTCTCAGGCATTCTTATTATTGTTTGTTTGCTAACTAAATAAAATTCTGCTACTTGGCAATCACACAACTTTATTGCATTTAATAATGATAATAATAATTATTAGTATTGTATTAATGGATACCTAGAAATATGTAGTATTGTGTAATTGCCAAGTCACAAAATTTTCCCTTTATGTGGCCATTGAACCCTAACTCTGTACCAAATTTCAGCTCTCTGAATTTATGGGAAGTACTAGCTCTATTTTTATGATCATGAGTGAGTGTCATAAATGCGAAACTAAATGACTTACAGACTTGAAATTTTGGATTTTAAGTATGTAATTATAGCTCACTGGATGACGAAAATTTCTGCGTTTTGGTCTTATCCAGAGGTTCTCAAATAGGGGCCTGAAAATGCGGCGAAATGGTTCCAGTAAAGGAAGGCACGGCAGTGTTTGCTTCGCACTCGACTTGGCTCGACACTGCCGTGCCCCAGATAATGAATTAATAAATACGTGGAGATTATCTTACGAATATTGAGCTAGTCTCAACCTAACTAAAACTTGTTCAGTCGACGTGTAAAATGACCACGGGTGAGGACCAAATTCTTGGCCAGTAGTAAGCTTGGTTAGTTAGCCATTAAAATGTTCATAGAAAATTTTATTTGGTCCTTATACATTTTTCGCCTGAGAAGGCATCACTTCTCCAAATCTTGTTATCTAATGCCAAAGCAAACCCCGGGGTTTAGGAGACAGCCGTGAAAAACGCTAGGTCGATAATTAATTAAAAAGGCATGTAGGCACTTCGTCACTTTGTCATTCCGGACCGGTCAGAAGGGGCCATGTCCCACTTTCAAATCTACATCATTCTGATTTTGATGGTGCGAGGGAACAGATAAGATAATGAATGAATAAGTCTATTATTTTAGGCTTCCATCGACCCATATTAAAGGTGTAATTACATTTTACATTAATCAAACGAAGGAGCGAAGCGAATGAAGTTGTATGCTTCCGTTTGGGTCGAAAATCGTTTATATGTCCGCACGTCCCGCTATCCCACTGTTCCCCTCTACCGGTCGCATTTCTCAACCGATTCTCGTGAAATTTTGCGAGCAGGTTCATTAATTACATAGTTTTAAGGGTTCCGTACCTCAAAAGGAAAAAACGGAACCCTTATATCACTTTGTTGTCCGTCCGTCCGTCCGTTAGTCAAAACCGTTTTCCTCAGGAACGCGTGGAGGCATCAAGCTAAAATTTATACCAAATACTCAGGTCTACTGTCCCTTGGAGCTGTGAAAAAACTTTAAGCCAACGCAATCAAAAGATAAAGCCGTTTATGCCGCAAATTTCCGCAGATTTTCGAAACTCGCAAGGGAATCCAAACCCACAGGGTACTTCCCGTGAACTCGGAATCTTGAAATTTGGTACAAAGCAATGTCTTATAGCACAGAAAAAAAATGCGAAAACCGTAAATTTTTAGTTACATCACATAATAAAAATATTTTTAATAATTTTAAAGTTACTACCGCTTTCCTCATGAAAGCGTAGAGGTAATAAATTGAAATTCATATCAAATACTCAGGGTCTATACTACCTTTAATACCAACAGGTTTGCCCGGAACCCTCGGTGCGCGAGTCCGACTCGCACTTGGCCGGTTTTTTTTTTGTCGAGTCACTTCGTCAATATCCGTTTTTTTTATGTCAGGTTCTTGAGCTCTACAGCTCACAAAGCCACTAGTTATTCGGTTAGTTAGGTTAATTATACATACGAGCGCTGCTAAATAGCCTCATTCATCCATCTTTCCCTATTGGTGGACTGTGGTCTTTATTTGCACACCGCTCAGCTACGCTGCACATCTCTGATGGATATTCTGAACGTCTTAACACTTTCGCAACCCAGAACCCGCTTAGCGGTAGCGAAAGTGTTAACGCTTAGCGGTAGCGAAAGTGTTAAATTCTTGCCATCATCGCCGTTTTCAGCCTCTAATCGCCCACTGCTGAGCAGAGCATAGGCCTTTCTTCGAGAACGCTTCCCGTCCCTATCCTGAGCTAATCTCATCCAGATCTTCTCAATATCGTCCACCCATTGAAAACCAAGATTGCTTAGTAACAAAACCTTATTAACAGTATTTTCTTAAATCATCCAAAGTCAAATTGACGTAAATTAAGAACTAACCAACTCTATCTGGTTACATTTACCAACTTCGTCGTCTCAACTAACGCTAACTAATATGTTCCCGCAAGTTTGAGAAACACTGGCCTAGGTTATCTGAAGTTTTAGAAACTTAGGCTGTGTAAAGGGCTGACAAAGGGTCTGGGTTTATGTCGAAGAGGCTTTGAATGCTTAGTTCAAACGCCATTGAAAGTGAAACTGAAATTGGTTCGTCGCTAAATGGCCACAGAGGTATTCATAATGTTTTGGTGACATGCTCTATCGATTTAAGTTTTTTTCTTAAGGATTTCGACAATTTTCCTGACCTAAAAAAAAAAACCAAATCGAACTAGCCGCCCAATGCTCAATAAGGTGGTTTGCGTAATATTAAGACGACGATATATTTAATTTATCACATAACAAACATTCAAGATTCAGAAACAAATAATCAAGCCCATCACACAAATATTTGCCCTAAGCGGGATTGGAACCCAGGACCTTCAGCTTCGTAGGCATCGTCACTACTTACTAGGCTAGCCGGTCGTCAGTAACTTAGGCAGAAATAGATTCAAGGTGTACTTGCTAATTTTAATTATCTAGAACTTGTCTTACAAACTTAAGTCTAAATGGAGTCTAGATACTGAAACAACCGTGTCTGGAGCAAAGTAACTGGAGAATAGTCACTGACGAGAAGTTCTGAAGGTCACACTTTCACTTTGGAACTTGACAACATAAGTAAAGTACAAAATAGCAGCGCTTCGAAAACATCGTATAATCTTGTCTCACTGTAACGGCTAATGATTTAATATAAAAAAGAGGTAGGTAGATACGTTGTCTATATGAAATTCCGTGTTTAAAAATGGCCACCAAATCTGACAGCATACGTTTCCACTGACGACGAGCGACTGAGGTAAGTAAGAGCAAATTACACAGTTTTTAGACCTTTTTTTGAGCGCTTATAACCTATCTATTTTTTATATTACATCATTAGTAACGGCACCGAATATGTTATATCATCTTGTTACATTATAACACACTAAGGTGAAAAGTATAGACCTCTTTTTAGAGCTGACAGTCGTAGCTAATCATCATCATCATATCGGCCTAAAGCTGCTCCTATCCCGCCGACCCATATGTGGGTCAGTATTTAGTATGGAAAATTAGCACGGGACAGCAAGGATTGATTGATGAAAATAATGTTTCATCGAATTTAATACATCAATAATGGTGGCAATTTTTTCTTTTTCATTTTAATTTATCTAATAGAGTGGAGGAAACTCTCTAGCACTTTGACGACAGCTTTAGCCTAGTTGGTAGTGACCCTGCCTACGAAATAAAAGGTCCGGGGTTCGATTCCCGGTAAGGGCATTTATTTGTGTGATGACACGAATATTTGTTCCTGAATCGTAGATGTTTTCTATGTATTTTAGTATTTTTTTATCTATTTATATTTATCGTCAGGTTTGCTTAGTTTAGGACTAGGTCGATTTGTGTAAGATTGTTCCCCTGATATTTATTTATTTATTTATTTACTTGCCACAATCCTGCCAAGATCACCTATTTCGAGTTTTGTGTTGAGATCCTGCCTGCGTTTGATCGAAACACCACAGTGAGTATGGGCTCATAGTAACGCAATCAGAAATGAGATCGCCACATCAGATCCACTCAATCGCCAGACGTCTAACGCCGACATAGTGACCTCTAGACTATAAGACAATCTCCCGACTTGACTCGGTCGCCATTATACCACAGGTCCCAGAAGGATAGAATGGATTACGTTATCTTAAACTTCGTGTCAAAGCAATTATGGTAGATTATTAGTTACCTACTTCTGCCCGCGACTTCGTACGCGTATAAACTATCGTTTACATGATATTCTTAGGTTTAACCATACGCAACTGATGAATTTTAGAAACTTATTTCAAGGAAATTAGGTTTTACACGTTTAGCTACTTAGGATAAGATCTTGTTTTGGTTGGAGTAAAGAAGTGCAATATGTTTTCAGGGTTCATGTATGTATGTACAATTTGTGTATTCCAATATTTCTTTTAAACGCATGAGCCGATTGAGATGTGTTTGCTTACGTTAGAATCGTTTCAGCATTCCGGGACACAACTAGAGTACTTTAAAGACAAAAAAAGGTTTAAAAGCGAACCCTCGCCGGCTACAACCGAAACGGCTCATACGAATTAACATTGTAGGTATTATGACGTCAGAGTATTATCTTCGTACTGACCGTTGTATGGCAAATCACGTAAATTACCAAAGATAAAAACTGGTGATCGCCGTCAATACGCATCCCCAAGAAATATGCCGTCCTTCTAGCGTTATTCCTGGTTGTGCCCCTAAAGGAGCCCAAGGTCCGCTTTGATACCTTATTCCCAAATTTGGCAAAGGCACTAGTTTTACGAAAACGACTGACATCTGACCTTCCAACCCAGAGGGAAAACTAGAACTTATTAGGACTAGACCGGTTTTCTCACTATATTTTCCTATACCGAAAAATTAACGGTAAATATTCCGTACATAAGACTCATTGGTACGAGCAGGGATTCAAACCCACGACCGCTGCTTGACAGCTGCATGCCTGAACCACTATGCTACCGTAGCTATATCTACAGCTGAAAAGAAATTAACTAAGGTATAAAACATACAGCAACATTTATTTAGACAGTAGATATTATTTTAACAAATTGCGGTCGTAAAGTCGGAGCAAACATTGGCTAACGCCGAATGCATACATGGTTTATTTGCTCGCTGTGAAATACTGACATATTTCTGTTAACACAATGACTGTAACGTGTCTATAAACTTACATAAAGGATGATGCACATAGTACACCGTTCATTGATGACTTTGTAAAAAAATACAGTTTCAATATTATTTTTTTCTAAAAATTAAAATTTTGATAGAAACTGGCTTTCAAAACGATCATACCTAAATTCCAAAAGGTTTTTCGCTTTCAAAAGAAAAAGTTTTTTTGTCATTCGCATTCGTATTAGTACCTACATTATATTTTAAGAAACTTATTTAACAAATTTTCATAAATTGGCTTTCTCATCCTCCTAGCGTTATTCCTGGTTGCCCTAAAGGAGCCCGGGGTCCGCTTGGACACCTAATCCCAAGATTTGACATAGGCACTAGTTTTTACGAAAGCGACTGCCATCTGACCTTCTAACCCAGAGGGAAAACTAGACTTTATTGGGATTGACTTTCTGTTTGCGCAAAATTCTCCGTTTCCTAGAATAAACTTGTATTAAACTAGAATAGTTTGACTAAAATAGTTTTGCCAAAGTATCACGTCCAAACTTATTTCTCAAATTCCAGTTTATGAAAGTTAATTCTAGGAAACGGAGAATTTGGCGCAAATAAAGCAAATTTATGAAAGTTTATTACATAAGTTTATTCAAATAACACGCCGTTAGCCACACGAATGTCAAATAACGTTCTGTATGAAAAGCGAACCACTTCAATTGCACTAGAAATAGTTTATTCAAAATACATTATACAAACTTTTTACATTTCGTCTGTCCATAACGTAACGAACCGACCCAACGGAGCCACGCTGTTTCGTCGCTCAAATAATTAGTTTTTAAATTATATAATTGTATTGTATGTCTGTTAGTCATTAATGTGTATTAGCATGAGCCTTCGAGGGCTAAAATAAACGGTATTACTATTATTATTATAATGTGGAAATTACTGCCCACTACGCATTTGGAAAATCCCACTTATATCCCAAACACTTGTATCACGGGTAGTAAATAAAATTTTAACTTTCGTATTTATAAATAATATTACTCATCCAACTACAATACAAACTCCCTTATAACATGCCTTTGTTGATATACATGTATTTATTTTTAAAATTCGTACAATTTTATCACAAACATCTTGCATTAGTTTTCCTTCAACACGAACTAGATATTCAAAACGCAATAGGACAGCATTTGTGCATACAACTACCCTCAACAAGTGCCCAAGAACAATATTTCGAAAACAAAAACAATTTCGCAAACCTCAAAAACAATAGATGAACGCCGGGGCTTGGGCGGGGCGGGGGTTACGGCAGTAGCGGGTCGCGCGTAGCCCGTAGCAGACGTGCAGTGCTACGCCGTAGTGCCGTAGCGCAACTAGTGCTGTGACTGTGAAAGTGCTGTGTTGTGTGTGAAATATAAGGTGTGTATGTGTGTTTGTGTACGTAAGTACTTGGTTAAGGCTAAGCTAGTTGTAGTTGTGAGTAGTGAGGTGAAAATTTGATTTGAAGTAACATATATTTAGAGGGAAAAATAACGCGCGTTTTCTACGAAAAAAATGGACAAATTTTGAGAATTAATTATTTATAAATGTGTATGCAGGCATTTTTACCCAAAATCTCACTGTTTTGTTATTTTTCCGAGACTTGATTATATACATTTTAAGATGAATCCTTGGGCAGCGAGCGGTACTGCTTGTATCGTAGGTATACCTATGTGATTCATAACAGTACCATACATTTAAATCATTCAATAGTAATTTAAAGTGAGATTATATTGGATACTGAACGGTAATTAATAAAAGTTTGAAGGGTATCTAGGTGTACATATATTATTATTATTATTATATATATATATATATAAATATATCTGTTTTATTACATATATACTAAACAGGATCTAATTGCGTATATACCGCTTACTTTTGGTTAAAATAATGTTAAAATCGTCAAAATGATTATATTCCTCAGGATCAAGTCGTAACGGAAATTACAATATGGTTTAATCTTATATATACTCGTAAGTAAAATTAAAAAAAACGCGTTCCATTAATTGGGTTTCTTTTTAAGACACATGAAATCAATTTATTACAATAACTGCTTCATTCAAGTTCTTTTGCATTTTTTACGTCATTTCAGACGAATTATCAAAATATCAATAAACTTTTGAGTGATTATAGATAAAACTATAGGTACAACTATATACGTAGCTGATCGTATAATGAGAAAATCATAGACACGTGTCAGCAATGAAACAGACAAAAAAATATTTTGTTCAAGGCTAGTAATAAAAAAAAAACGAAAGACTAATTGATTCACAAACCGACAAGACACATATTTTGTCTATAAAACAACGAAAAAACAGATAAAATATGAAACAAGTATGTCTCTGCGGCGCAGTGAACCGGACATTGGCTCAGCATTATATAGCGAAAAGCACTACGCATTGACGCATATGCGTCTTTATAAGTTAAGATACATTAACCAGGTGTATTTAGCAACTCGTATGTGACATACCTGCAGTTGCAGCCCTGCATACATTACGGTATCTGTTTCAAAGGTGTGTGTTTGTTATATGCATGTCATTGTGGTATACATAAAAGTTAACGCCACTCAGAAAATTTTAATGTACGATTTTACAAGCTTTCTATTAACTTGCAATGTATGTACCTAACAATGTTACTATGTTTGTTGGGATGGAATCTTGCAATTAAATTTTGAAGCAGATTAGTTCAATCGATTGAGCTGAAATTTTGGGTTTAAGTATAGTTTTAATGGCGATTCAATATTATGGTAATGTCGAGCTGATCTGATGATCTGAGTTTGGGCTCGTTGGAATCATCTCTTCGTAGTTGACGAAGGTATTCAGAAAAGTACAGTCGGCGATAAAACCACTACCAAAAATGAAACTTAGGACAGAAACTTATTTTTAATCGTATTTGTATATGATTACTGTCAAAGACTAAACATCTTACTAACAGACTGTCATAATTTTAGATTTCTATAATACTAATTGCCCACTCGTCTTCGCACGAGTGACAAAGCACCACGATGGGGGCACGAGATGTAATATAGGTACCTAGTATATATTATGTTAATCGCAAAGGACCATGTACTCGTATACAGGGTGGAAAGTTAAAACGGGGCAGTAAGGACAGCTACTAGATCCCTTGCCGCCACGCAAAAATGGCAATAGCATTTCATTCCTAACTTTTTAAGTGATGACAATCTACATTCACAGATTTGTGAAAAAAAGTACAGTCAGCGAGAAAATCATACATTTTGACGAATTCTTTTTTTAATGCCATTCGATCCTATTCCTATTAAGGATCAAAACACTCTTTGGGACCGACTTTGGTTTGACTACTAGAACGCCCATAAAGCAAAGAAAACTTTTCCATACAGTTTCCTAGTCGGGGTTACTCTCGTCGGATATCTAATCGTGTACCACTCCAAAGCAGACGATAAGTTTTTATTATTTACAAAATAGCTAGGCTTCTTTCAGTTCAGGCTTTAACTTCACTTGGTTTGGATCCATTCTTCACAACCGCAGTGCGAATACTAGCAGAATGCGGCGAATAAAATCAAATCAAATGAAACTTTACATTGTCACCGTTCTAATTCCAAATTGAAATTCAATACCTACGTATTTTTTTAATTCTGGTTTTATTCAATGACGGCCAGCTTTATTCTTTAAAAAGTTTGTAAAGAATACTAACATCTGCATTCAGAAATTCTTTTCGAAATTTAAAATTGACTAAGGTAAGGGTTTTACAGCACCTGTCCGCTCATGAGTATACTGTCCACATAGCAACGTTTATGAATACGGGTACGAATGAATTCTCTCATTTCTAATCTAAATGAAGTTTCTCCGTCTCCATACAATTTGATGATCGTCTAACTAAAGGATTACTTGCACTTTGGGATTCCCATACTAACTGTATGGAAAATTTTCTTTGATTTCTGGGCGTTCTAGTAGTCAAACCTTAGTCGGTCCCAAAGAGTATTTTGAGCCCTAATAGGAATGGGATCGAATGGCATTAAAAAAAGAATTCGTCAAAATTGATGATTTTCTCGCTGACTGTACTTTTTTTCAAAAATCTGTGAATGTAGATTGACATCACTTAAAAAGTTAGGAATGAAATCCTAATGCCATTTTTGCGTGGCGGCAAGGGATCTAGTAGCTGCCCTTACTGCCCCGTTTTAACTTTCCATCCTGTATAAGGGAAAGATTATTCATCGGTTGAACAGTTTCGGAGATTAGTGGATACTTTCAAACATATTGCACAGTCAATTACCTCTTTACTATTCATGATATAGTATTAGTATATCTATCTGTCTATTACATCTTCGCGTTTAAACCGCTAATACTTAAACACAACTAACATATTCACAGCATTAACAAAGTAATCCTAGACATATAGACAATACCCACAACTTTCACAATAACACATACATTACGTGACAACCCTCCCGTAGGTTGCGTTGAAACTTTGTCTCCCTTTGTCTCTGCGCCTGACAGTGCCAACACAGCTGCGAATTGGAACAATGTGAGTTAGACATGGTTCTATTAGGTTAAGTGAACTTTATTCGAATAGTGGTATTTTTAAGTAATTCTTTTGAATGAGATAATGAGATAAAATCAAAGTATTTGGAACCAAATGAGAAATTTGACATTTTAAAATTTGAACGAAATAGTTGTTGTCGAGGCATGAAAGTAAGCAATATATGGACGAGTGGGTTCGAAGTCCGAGCCGAAGGTGACACTTAACATAGTGCTTTTCACGTCTATTGCGAGCAAATTGCAAATAATTATAAAATGATGTACCTATTCAAAGATCTTTACTAAACAAAAGAGCAAGGTCGCGCGCGCCCTGTGATAAGTCGAATCGCTGTTTTAACAGGACTACAAAATCATTGTTGTGCAGTTTTATTTCATAGAAGGCCTGTCCTTGCGACCTCCAGCTAACCACATTTAAGAAGCCTGAATTCTGACCATCTTTCGCCACATTTCCGAGCTGCCGCATGAAAATGTCATGAATAGGGGTGTAGATACTGAATGAAATTATCAATAATGTCGTATTTTCTCGAAAAAGGATTAAAAATGTAGTCAAATGGAGAAATTTCGAAGCTGAAGGTCCATGGGTTCGAATCCCGGCAAGGGCAAATATTTGTGTGATGGGCATGAATATTTGTTTGATTCATGTCATGCGTCATGGAAGTTTTCTATGTATTTAAGTATTTACATCTATTATATACATCGTCGTCTAGTACCCATAACACAAGCCTTACTGAGCTTACTATGTGACTAGGTTGATTTGTGTAAGATTGACCCCTGTATATTTTTTTTTATTTATCGTAGTTGCTCCCATACAAACATTTTTTTCTCTCCTAAAACTGCTTCGAAAGGCATCGTAAAAATACTTAGGACACAAGGCAATTAGCTTGGTTAAGAATACGTCCACTGGCTCGACCACGGTTAGGCGGAAACTAGGTACTACATAAATGCGGTCAATATATTACATCCATCTTTTTGGTTGCATCTGTGGCATCACTCCTGTCAAATCTGAAGTATTCTGAAATCAAAAAAATCAAAATCAAAACATTTATTCGTGACAAACACAACATCGATTATAAAAGAAATAATAAAAAAATAAAAAAAAACACATTTTTGCCACGAAATGGACCCAGCTCAGCATGTTGCTAGCTTTGCAGCCAGCACTGGTCTTCCGCAGGGTCCATTTGGTGAGGACACGGAAAGTAACAAACAAAAACAACACAAAAATTAATAATAGGAAAAATACAGTCTCAACTAAAATGAAAACATAAAACATATAAAAAATTAAATTGGAATAAATTAAATAAATAGTACTAGTAGTAATGGTTTGTTGGCCTGCAAAAAGTTGCATCCCAACAAACCACTACGTGCGTATGCGTATTCTGCGTCGCGCTATTGAAGTTTCTTAAATCAGATGCTTAAATATATATCATCTAAACAACTCTTATTGAATCTCGGTCCCAGAGTGATTATATACTTATTGCCTACCCATCCATTAATCGCAGTGGCAAACATTGCCTCAGTGAATGCTTAAATTAAAAAATAGTCGATCGTTATATTTTTACTATCGTGGTTATCGCATTAAATCTTCATAGCTATTAAACGAGTAACATTTGTATATTTATTTGTCGGCTCGAGGAATAAAATAGATCAAACTATGTGTAATTCAGTACGTGAAAGATTCCAGGAACTTGAATATAACACTTACCCGCTCGATTTCAATTTCCACTATATTCGGGCTAAACCGAATACTGTTTTCCAATCGAATTGAACTCTCGGAACTCCCAACTAACGCATAGCCGGCATAAATATAACCACCAGTAGTTCAGCAGAATGTTAGGCGGTTATTAATATCCAATTTCACAGCCGATAAGTAGAACATGGCAAAATGGGTATTTGGCAAAATAGTAAAATGTAGTGAAATAGGAATCCGATTATATCCTTAGATATATTCATTACTTCGTAAAGATAGGCCCAACGCGCACAAGTAACAGCCCGTTTACACAGAGTCTCCGTATTTACGGATACAATTTCATACAATTACTGTATACTGAATACTGTGTCATATGTGAAGTCGCTCATACAACTCCATACGCCGTCAATGAAAAAAAAACGTATACGGTAAAACGGAACAGTAAAACGGAGACCCTGTGTTAACGGGCTGTAATTCGTCCAATGCGGTGGCCCGGCACTGGCAATTGACAACATTTCATATTTTCATGTTGGCCATTTTATGATTTAGTTCGCTAGAAAATGTTTTTTTAAGCGACACGTGTTTTTTTATTTCTCCCTAAATTGTAATTTTCATTCAAAACTATCAAATTGAAAAGTAGCGAATTTTAGAAGGTTGTAAGTATATAATGACGTCAATACTACGACTCTGTATGGCAGTTTGGACACCTTTCATATGGCAGCCATAATACTGACGTCACACACGGTGAAAACCACTTTTATACGTTTTCGCGATTTTCTTAAAAGCGAGCAGGAAAAGAAACACTGAAAACTACTTTATTACGTTCAGATAACATAATTACCGAAATGTTTTTCGATTTAGGCGTCATTACATATTTTGAAATATTGTCAATTGCGAGCCACCGTGCCTTAGTCTACAGCTGTCAACGGTGTGTCACAGTGTGTAAAGCGAATATTGTTCGGACAGGCGTATCTTAACTTTCGATGTCATTGATTATATCACAGTAGTGGTAAAGTACCTTACGGTTTGCCTGATGGGAAGCAGACACTAGCCTATGAACACCGGTAATGTCCATAGGCATTGCTATATTTGTATTGGAAAACCTTATTGGATTTGAGGAATTAATAATATTACTTTATTATTATTCAGTTACGAAGTAAACAAGTAATCACTCCTAGTTTTAGCATAATACTTTTACCCCCCCATTTCACTTCCGTAGGGGATGATTTCGGGGATAAAAACTATCCTGTGTCACTCTCCATTCCTTCAATTATCTCCACTTAAAAATCACGTCTATTCGTCGTTCCGTTTTGCCGTGAAAGACGGACAAACAAACAAACACATACACTCTCCCATTTATAATATTAGTATGGATAGTATGGATGGATATGGATGTACAGAGGTTGAAACCCATTTTATATTTAATCGAGTGTTTTTACAGCGTGGACGACTTTTGTTATTTTTAAGTATAGGAACATTTTTATTACATTGCAATCGGGTTAATTTTGAGTTTTAGTTGAAGAGGTAAATAATGTATCTGTGCTTATTTTCTGATTTGATATTTGTTGTTGACTTTGTAGTCTTCTGAAACGTAAAATAGCTAACGCCATTAAAATCCCATATCCAATACAATGTTCAAATAGACCCTGTTTCGATATAAGTCCGTTTAAATTGTATTTTATTGATACGGGAATTATGTTTAGCCGTTCGTGATACGGTTCACACTGTATCGTACACTGTGGAAATTTTAGCCGATTTACTATCAATTGCGAATTTGAATCCATAATTAATTTGAAAACGTTTGAATTTAATACTGTTTTCTATTTCATAGGAACTGAATTTGCAAGCATTGTGCTAAGGTGATTATTAAGATGTAAGGAAATAATTATTTTCATTTATTTTCAGTCACATAAACAGCATAGAAAGCAGAAGCGTTAGTGTCATAGTGAATTCCTGAATTAAAGAGCCGTGTACAAAGCAATTAAAATGACGTTCGAATAACAAAACCCATCTCTAACTATTAGAACACACACATGTACGAAATGACCTTTAGTTGGAATATCGCAAATATCATTTCAAGGGTCTCTTTATACAAGCTTTTATTTAACTTCCATTGTTCGTATGTATGTAAGTTGTCCGTCAAAGTTAGCAATCCATTTTTCATTCAATTGCCGTTGATCGATTGAGCTGAAATTTTGGGTAAAGGTATTTAGCTTGGATGACAGTTCAATGTTATGGTACCATTGAGCTGATCCGATGACGGAAACAAAAGGTGGCCATGGAAATTTAGATTTTGGGCTCGTTACGATTAGAATCGTCTCAATGAGAAATTGATGACGGTTTACAGAAGAGGACAGTCGACACTAAATCTTGTAAAACCGAAAATGTTTTTTCGTTAGAATTCTTTCAATGTGAATTACAGTTTAAGGCATAATAATGGGCTTAGCCCTGGTAGTTACCCTGCCTACTCGACTTAAATCCCGGTTGGGGTAAATATTTGTGCGATTAGCATGAATAATTGGACAGTGTTATGTAACAATAGATTAAGCGACACAAAACGAGCGTCAAAGATTGAACAATTAAAAATGTCGTTGTGTTTACACTTTTTTACGTCATGGAGGATAATTTAACTATGAAGCTGTAAATGTGTATTTTGTATAGTTAAATAAAGATTTTTTTATGATTAGGCTTGGACTTTGGGTAGCAAAGCGTGGTTCTAGAATCCATGAAGTTATGTCAAAATATTTTCGAGTTTTACATTTTTACACTTGATTCTCCTTTATCTACGTAATTTGTTTATCAATAACGTATATCTACTATACAAAATTACTGTCACAAAACACACAGTCTCAGAAACAATTATTATTTCTGAGTCTTGAGTGT
This sequence comes from Epinotia demarniana, assembly GCA_945867215.1. NCBI lineage: Eukaryota > Metazoa > Arthropoda > Insecta > Lepidoptera > Tortricidae > Epinotia > Epinotia demarniana. Next base: position 3,977,788 of record OX244277.1, on the reverse strand, counting down.
TTTCTATGTAGTTAGGGTTCTATTCTATTAAATATAATTATCGTCTTCGAGTAGGTAGGTACTCATGCACGCCTTAATTAGCTTACTATGGATCTAGTTTAATCTAAAACTCTAAGACTGTCTAGGAATGTAGTCTGTAAGACTGTCGCTTAAAATTAATTACATTTTATAGTTACATAGTTAGTCTCTGAGCGACCGAGCTCTGCTCTAGTGAAAAAAGAGAGATTACGGAGAAAAATAATTTTCTAGACTTGAGACCTAGCTAGATAGAAAATTCGCCCCCATTTATCTCTGCATTCCAGATTTCATTGATATCGTTCGACCGATGCCAGTTAATGTACGGCCCGATTATTCGCGTCCATCTATATTTCTCTCTCTCTCTTTTGCATGAGTTAAAAATAAACAGAGATATAGAGGACGCTTATTATTAGGCCGTGCATTAAACGGCACCGTTTGAGCCGTTTTCAGAACGTGACTGCAAATAAATGTAGGCATGTATATTTATATACAATATTTTGTAGTTTATTAGGATATGATAAATCTACGCTGAATATTATAATATTTATTATTTATTTTATTATTTTATTTATTTGGACATCCAACAAATAAATAAAATAATAATAAAAAAAAATAAAAAAAAACAAGTCTAAACTGATCTCTGCATTTAAATCCGTCGACAAGCGGTCTTGTTTATATAAAACGCATCAAGAAACAAACCATTAAGAAGGCAAAACCCAAAGCTTATAAAGCTCTTAGACCGAGCTTTAAGCTCGAAGATAAAGAAAAGTCACCGCGATAGATCTCAAGGTGGATACAGCTTGAACAGCCGAGATTTATTCCATGAAATATAACCAGAGGGAACTGGGAATAACCGAGAGTCATGAGTGCAATGCGGATTTTAATTTACCTGAGACTTGAGTGGAAATGTACGATGTTTTGGCAGTTTATTACTGAATATTTCAAATAGTATATATGTTACTTTTGTAATATCTATCGTCTGTTAACAGATATATTATCAAAATGATTGTTGTAAAGAAAAAAGCTACCATACGTATATAGTATTTTTCACGATCGTATTATAATGGAGAGCTTTTTAGTCGAGTACCGCGTTTAGGCCACGAAGCTTGCTGAGTGGCCTTAGTAAGGTACGAGATTAAAAAGCTTGATTATGACACGATTGTGAACAATACGTTTTATACGAGTTCATTAAAATTAATAATTTAAGTCATTAATATGAGTACTCGTACATAAGAAAACTAAATATCGTTAGTACTATAAAGTCTACTTCTACTATCCAACTTCTTTCATTAAGATAATCCATAGATAATCACACTACCGGCGTTTGTCAGGTCTGTCACGTGTCACAGACCGGTGTGGCCTGGACGCGGCGGACAATTAGTAAGTTTGTCCGCCGTTGTCAAATTTTCTATTGTCCGCCACCGCAGGCCGCGCCAGTGTGTTGCAGGCCTAATGTTGCAGTAAACTGTGCTTTGATTGGCTAAATACTAGCCAAACACAAAGCGTAGTTTTTTATTTTTTAATGCCCTGGATACAGCAGCAAGTTTAAGTAGATTTTTTACAGATGACGCGACGCTGCCACGTTCCGAAACGCCATAGATAGGCAATTTTGTATATGCTCGAGTCTTAAACAAGGAAACATATTATTGAAATACCAAGTTCTATTTTCAATTTTTTTTCTGTTGCGTAGAGCGTATGGAAACAGTTATTTCGGTTGTTTCGCAAGTAACATAGACTGTTCAATGATGAAAAGCGTGACGTTGCAGTATTCTCTATGAAATCTTAATAGACAGATTTTAATCGACGAGTAAAAAAAACTATTTTTATGGTACCTCAAAAGGAGCAAACGGAGTGGTGTCTGTCAAAACCCTTTATCTCCGAAATACGAGGTATGTTGCTAGTTGAAATTAATAGTAGATTGGTAACCAAGGGCTGAAAGGCACCCATTTTTGACGAGATAGTTTGGCGCTCGAACGGAGTGAGAGTGCCAATGGTTCGAGTCAGAAATGGGTGACTTTCACCCGAGTTAAACACTCTAGCTTTCATATCGAATACGAGGAAAGTGAAAAAAAAACACAGACGGAAAATTTAACAATATATATATTTATTCAAGGTTTACGATTCAAAAACGGCAGCCGCCATTATCGTGACGTCATCCGAGCCGAAATAATAGCCCATCTCACCTGTCCTAAAGAAAGAGTCAAAATATCTATCTCGCTCGCGCTTATGGTTATATGGTGTAATTCGGTCACGTGACATACAGATAATACAACTACGATTTTAATTTTGAAAATAAAAATATTGCTCACGTTTTTATAACCAAATAGTATTACATATATTCGTATTTCCTAAGTCAAAACTATATGAATATACTTTCATAACTTTATTGTGATAGACGAAAATAGCCTATTCATATATTTTCATACTATTTGTATTTATTATTTAGTTGAAGAGTGGCATACAGCCGCGTTTCTGCCTTAGCTCACGTGCACAACTTTGATTAAAAAAAAGCATAGTGAGTGTATTCCATTTGTCCCCCCACCTCATAGACCCTAGTGGATATTTAAGCTAAAATAAAAGTAATGAATTTACAACATATTTTAAATATAATAAAATAAATTCTATGAACTAGTACCTAAGTATAAAAGTATTTCCCTTTGTCAGTGGCGGGGTAAGTATTGATATTTATTATAATTAGTTCCCGGATAATGTTTATACGGCGAGGACTAACTGGAATACACTAGTTTTCTGCACTAGAGCAGAAACGTATCATTTTCCGCACACTTTTTAGAACAACAACGACCCACTTTCAGAGCATGAGATATGAAAAATAATATACCGTAGTCTACAGTCCCGTGAAGCTGTACAAAAACCATTTGAGTTAACGCAAAAAACGTATATTTCGACACTCTCAATTGAATCAAATTTTATAAGGTACTTTCCGTTGACCTAGAAATATGTAATTTGGCAAGTAATATCGTTTTATAAATACTAACAACTACAGGAAAAAATCTGAAAAGTATACATTTGTAATTAGGTACGGAAGCATTGGTGGGCGAATCTGACTCGCACTTGTCCAGTTTTTATGTGTAGTATTTATTAATTGAAAGACCTGAAACGTCCCCCATAAACGCCATAGCCTTAACTCGCGAAAGGCTCTCAAAGAACGACGGGCAAATTGTCCACAAAGACTATTCTAGTCACGTGGGCAATCGACGGGTTAGATAGCGATGTACATGACGTATAGACGGAGCTTTGAGGTATTTTAGTTGTGGATGGGGTCGATTGTGTGCCAATACGTGTACAGAGATAGTCAGCGGAAAGAAAATTGAAAGGCTTTTGTTTGACCATCTATATTAAAGTGCCAGTAGAAGCTGAATAAATGAATTGACGGATGAATGATTTATTTTACTTGGCTTTAAAATTAAAATACTGAAAAAATACATTCTTCAGGGTGGGAGCTAAAAAATAAGTCATCTTACTATGTGAAAATCAGTTTGAAGAAACATCGTTTTCTTTAGATTTCCTGTTCGTAAATGAAGAATGATAAGAATGCCTGAGACTTGGTACTATAAAATATCTCACAAATATAAAGGTGAATGTTCAACACATTTGTACACAGAGGATTACGTAGTATGAATGTTCGTTGAGAATATAATTTGAACATTCTTTATACGTTAGTGGGTACAAGTCAACGGCCAGGTCACACAACATTGACTATAAATAATAAAGAAATCGCAGTAAGGAACCTTAGACTTGGCACGACTTTGTCTAGATTTCATTACTTTTTAGAGATAAAGAAGCAGCTCCATCGAGACTTGACTAGTTTTTTACGGAATGTTTTTGATGGGATTTCACTTCTTTTTGTAGAAACGTGGACTTATTCATTTATTTTATTCGATTTTCTTATTTGGATTTTTGCAATGACAATCGATTATTTTATGTACCAATAGTAGAAGGGGGCATTACCATATCTCTAATACAGCTGAGACCAGCTGAGGGTTCTTCATCAGATACTTCAGACCTTCGAAAGGCGGTATAGATATATCTCTAATAGTTTGGTTGGGCTCTTGTGTTTTCTAATCAGGGTCACCAGATACTCCAGATCTTCGATTATCCTAGTTTTTATAGTTTTCCCTTTATGTGGCCATTAAACCCTAACTCTGTACCAAATTTCAGCTCTCTGAGTTTATGGGAAGTACTAGTTCTATTTTGATGATCATGAGTGAGTTAGTGTCATAAATGCGAAACTTTACTTTCGCTTTACTTCGGAACTAAATGACCTACAGACTTGAAATTTTTGGATTTTAAGCATGTGATTAAAGCAGTAAGCTTTAATCACATGGATGATGAAAATTTCTGCGTTCTGGTCTTATCCAGAGGCTCTCAAATAGGGGCCTGAAAATGCGGCGAAATGGCTCCAGTAAAGGATGGTACGGCAGTGTTTGCTTCGCGCTCAACTAGGCGGGGGCACTGCCGTGCCCCCAGATTCTAGAGAGGAAATTTTGAACTGAAAAGGATGTCAAGCAAAATATATCAGTGTAAATGTGTATTATTATACCCAACTCAAAAACTATATCAACAATTTCACGGAAAAATCCTTTCAATGTATCCTGTAACGGAAATGAATCAAGTCAATTATATTGTTAATGTAACCCGTCAGCCATGTCACAAAGCTTTTCCGTTTGGTTACGACAGTCAGACAATATTTGACTTAACAATATTACTAATTAGTCCAATGAAAAGCGGACTGTTTATCCGTTCTGCTGCATTTCACTGTGCCATATGTACCTTTCATACCCTATTCGTTTTGACATTTTACTTCACCACGGCCCGCTGACCACAATTATATGCAAATTTAATGACAAATGCATTTAATGCTTTTGGAAACTAATTCGCGGTTTTATTCACGGTTCGTTTGAATCTAAGGGACATTTAATGAAATTAATTTAGCGTGAATTGTTAGGTGCGCTGTGTTGCAGACACTTTGACGAGTGGCGTGGCTAACGTTATTAGCACCGCAATTTGAAATTGTTTTTGATAGCTCGTGTTGACCATGAACAATCGAATGTACGCATTTGTAATGCATTTGGATAGGAAAACTTCCATCTTTGAATACTTACGTGAAAAGTAAATTAAATCCTAGTATTATTATAAATGCGAAAGTGGGTCTGTCTATCTGTCTCTCTGTCTGTTACCTCTTCCAGAACGGTTCGAACTTACGTTAACTTGAAGCTCATGATTTGATTGTTTTTGTTTTGACATGGGCACACGAGAGGTTAATCCACTGAACCGATTAAGGTGAAATTTGGTATAGAGATACTCGAGTCCGAAGGAAAGACGTAGGATATAATTTTGTATGGAGCTACGATATAAACGAGTTCCACGCGGGCAGGGTCACAGGCAGAACCTAGTCGTATATAAGGGCCTTTAGGGGCATACAGTAGGGTGACGCTTCGGACGTCCCAGGTATCGCTCGAATTGAGTGAGTGATATAAAAATGTCGTACCAAATTTCATCATATAAAATTGTCGTATCAAGTATCAAAACAAAAGTCAAGTGAAAAGGGGGCAAGGGAAGAAAAAAACAACATGGATGGATAACCTTAAGAGTTAGACGGGAAATGCCGCAACCTCGCTTGGCCGAAAGACTGCGAATAGAAAAGACTTCCAGTCATCCGAAAAGGATATGGCACCTAAAAAAGAAGAAGTACAAAAACCTCCATGTATCTTAAAAGTTTTTCCATCAAAATTTTGCGACGTGGCAAAGGTTCATTGACTCCTCGTTTTCGAATACCGTCGCAAATATACTTTCTTAATCTGGCTGGACTCGAAGTAAAACTAATACTCTCAGTAACTTTTCGAGGGTCTTAGTCATGTTTGAGGGTAGTTATTTTCTTTCTGTCACAAATTGTAGTTTTGATAAGTTTTATGCGACTAAGTCGACCGCGCGTTAAAAAATACTTTAAGTAGCTGCGAAGCAAAAGAAATAGCGAAAGAGTGACTTGAGTGACCCCCGGGGCACGACATAGGATAGTTTTCCATCCAGAATCCCGATTCAGACTATCATATCAATAGGGTTGGCGGTTTAATCTTGAAGAGATAACAGACAGAGAGACTGTCACACTTTCGCATTTATAATATTCGTATTCATTGAGCAGTTTATGTTCAGTGCCTCCAGGCAATAATAACGTTATTAAAAACCACCTTCTTTGAACGAGACAAAATTTCCGCATGCAATGTTGAAAACACGTAGATGTTAAACTCGACGCGATGATGCAAACGGGATAAAAGAGGGAATAGGCATGTCCGAGAAGGACATCAGATAAGGTACAAGATGAAAAAACGTTTATTCAAGTAGGAGCTCACAATAACTTTTGCATCGTCAAAGATTACATTGTATCTATTTATTCGTTTTATCACTACTTTGTATCTCAGTAAACATTACTAAAAGTGGTGATGGTAAAGCTCCTGCTTAAACAAGAATTCTACTAAAATCCATGTATTGAATAGACTAGTTTATCTTTTTGTATGTATCTTATTTATGTGTGTATATATGTAGTGTATACTCAATCGATTTGTTTTTTTTTCTCTTCACGTGTTCGTATTTGTAACCAAAATTGTCATGCCTTTTTCATTGCACCTTTTAAAAATCTCTGTCTAGCCCAATGGTGAGCTGGTTGAGATTGCCATTTGGCATTAAGTTCCCATTACGGTTGTGTATTCAATGCAAGAAAGTTTAAATAAATAAATAAAACAGATGTAAGGGGCATGGAAGTGTATAGGAGTATGTTTAATGAGTTCCAAACGCGTGGGCCGAAGCCGCGGGCACATTTAATATGGAGAAAAGAAGATTTGAATCAAATAATACGAAGAGAAATCGTTTCCTCGTAAAAACCGAGCCGTGACATTTCAACTTGAGCAGCCGTCTCTTGGATTAATGTCAAGATATGCCAAGATCCGTGCCAAGGTTCTTTCGTTTAAGGTTACCCACATTTATCTTACGAGTAGGTATGATGTCACTGGTGGTGTCCTACCAAGAATACTGCGATCTCTCACCGCTTTGTATAATAGTTTTAAGTGAAAGCGACATAATACAACCAATTCTGGAACATCATCATCAGCATCATGTCAGTCGAAAGACGTCCGCTGCTGGACATAGGCCTCCCCCAAAGAGTGCTACAATGACCGGCCAGTCCGCTGGATCCAGCGAAACTCACAGCCCTCACTAGCCATTTACATTGTCCTTCGGGTGACTTTGAGCCTTCTTGTGAGGCCCATCGTAAGATTCGTAAGCGTACCTAAGCATAAGATGGGTTAAGTGAAAGAGATGAGATGAACTAACACGAATCAAAATGATATCAATATCTCAAAATCTCGTTCGCGAATTGAATTGATAAGTTAAATCGTAAAACTCTATTTATGGACACTCACATTTTAAATCCTGATACGCTTGAAAAATCAACTCATATCTACTTAATCGGTTTCAACTTTAAAAAATAATGCCACTTTAACTTTACTACATCTCATTTATTCCGATGTTTATCGTCGATATATGGCACTAGCTTCTTTGACAAAACATCCTAACTCTCATTGATGGACTTTGAAGTTACGACATTTCTAAAGTAATGCGGCTCTAGGGGTGGCACGCAACGCTTTATTGCTAAGATAAAAGTTAAAGTCGTAAAACAGTTGGACACAGTTTTCTAGACTATTGATTTAATCTATATTATTGTTCTAGTTGTCGCACCCCCTTATTATGTGGGTTAATAGAGGTTGGTATTGGATTAAATGTGAACTGAAAGTGACATTGAGGCACGTTAATAATGAACCGATTTGAGATAAAATAGTGTTGACAAACAGCTTAGCCTAGTGGCTAGTGACCTTTCCTGCAATGGTGACGGTCCTCGCCTCAAATCCGGTAAGGGCATATTTGAGTGATAATCGTGAATATTTTGTATTTGAGTTTTGAATATTTTCTATGTACCTAAGTTACATCAAGTTACTTACATTATTATCCGCCTAGCGTTAATCCAAGTTGTGCTCCAAAGGAGCCCGGGTCCGCTTTGACATCTTATCCCCAGGATTTAGCTCACGCACTAGTTTTACGAAAGCGACGTCATCTGACCTTCCAACCCTGAGGCAAACTAGACCTTAGTGGGATAAGACCGGTTTCCTCACGATGATTTTCCTTCATAAAAAAGCTTACGGTAAATATTCCGCACATAAGGTCCAAAAACTATTTGGTACGAGCTGGGATTCGAACCCGTGACCGCCGCTTGACAGCTGCATTAGCTTCGTTTCGTTTGGTATATTTTCTAGTCTAGTCTTTGCAGTAAGTACTTCCTAAAATATATCGTCAACTTCTATAACACAAGCCGTATTGAGCTTACTAGGCCACTACATAGTTCCATTTGTATAAGCTTTTCCTCTCGTATTTAAGTAAGTAGAGTTAAAAATATATTTATGTGACCAGATAGTTTCCATACAATCCTAATACAATCATTGCTTACCTAAACATAGTAACTGAATACGGAAGCTGGCTGAACGAGAAAATTTCAGCAGGAAATTGCCAGTAACATCATTACCTAGTTCATTTTTAAAGGAAATGCTTTCTTTTATTGCTCCGCTCTAGTCTGTTATTTAGTTCTACTAGAATTGAGGTTATATTTGAGAAATGTACTGAATTGAAATCTCTTGGGTCCAGAAGATAGAAACGAGGATTTGGCTAAGACTTTTGCCCGCCTTCCACTGCCGCTCCGCACGTAGTCTGTCTAACTCGCAATGGCGAATTGCATAGAAGTGCTTCTACTGAAAAAGAGTGTGTGGAGAGTCATCTGTCTGAGGCGTTGCCGGACCACCATTTATTTATTTGAACTTTATTGCACAAATAAGAAGTACAAATGGCGGACTTAATGCCTTAACCACACGACCATTCGGCACCATTCTGTCTAGCGCGCTACGTGCATTAGAATATAATGAAATTCTAAGATGTTTGAGACATACGGGCCGATTTTTCTAGCGTTGTCGCATACGGGAGTTTTGTATTTAAAACATTCGCTACCAAGAATCACTACGCGCTACGTAGCCGATCTCGTGGTATTCCCCGTTTGTAACCGAAAGCAACTACGGCGTAGGCGCCCGCTAGTCGGGTTCCTGTCAGTGCAAGTGTTAAGTGGATCCCTTGATTCGTGTATACCCCGTGTAAGAGGTATGCTTATGTTTTTAAATGAAAATTTATTCGTTCTGAAATAGACCTCCAGACTTAAACAGATGTGTTCTGTCTATTATGATTAGGACAGTGAAATTAAACCTTTATTCAAGGCTTTTTCGGGCTGTAAATCATGTGAATTTAAGTTTTTGCATGAAATTAATTAAACCCTTTGAGGTTGCCAAAACTAATTATTTATCTTCCCGCTAAACAGCTGGGACTGAGTAAACATAAATTCTCATAATTTCTGGAGGTTTTTTAACGAAATACTGGAGATTTTTTTGTTAGAAATGTGTAATGAATAACTTTTATTCTGAAATCTCAAAAGCAAGAACGAGACTTTTTATTTTATTTGCAGAAGGTTTAAACATTGAAAACAAGAATTCTCTGTTAGATTGTAGATCTCGAGAGGATAGACAAAAGATGCATAACGAGGAAATCTTCGATATAAAAATGTTACTTGAAATCTGACAGAAACTTCTTTATTTATAAAGTCTTTTGACGATGGAACGTATATTTTTGCATTAATTACAGCTACAACCCCACAGACTTTTCCTCGTTAGGTACAATATTTATATAAATAAATATTAGCACACATTCTTACACAAATCAACCTAGTCACAATCGAAGCTAGACGACGATTAACGTACTTATATAGATAAATCAATACTGAAATAAATAGAAAGCTTCCATGACTCGGGAACAAATAAATATTCGTAGTAATCACAAAAATAAATTCCCTTACTGGGATTCGAACCCAGGAACTCTTGCTTCGTAGGCAGGGTCACTACCAACTAGACTAAGGTGGTTGTCACACTGCCGCCGCGTCTCGTTGCGAGACGCGGAGCATCGTACTCCAACCATCAACGTCCGAGTTTTCTGCGCATCTCCGTCCGGAGTTGCGATGCGCGACGTCCCGCGTTCTTGCACTAAAATCCGTACGGCACTGTGGAGCTCGGTGTGACATACCCTGCGGCACGCACCGCGTCTCCGTCCGAGCGCGCGAGTCGTCGTGCGTCTCGCTCCTCCGCGCGTCGAGGCGGAGCCAGTGTGTCGTACCATGCGATGTTTCTATACAAAATCAAGATTCCACATACAAAGTTAAAAAAAACGCATCAACGGACGCCGCCGAGTGTGACGACCGACCGCCTAGAGCGGTCGGAATATTATTAGTACTCTTGTGCTAAAACTCTTCACATTCATAGATACTCGTACCTAATATCTTTCATGTCAGTGTTCACCAATGTGCAAAGCTGTGTCTTCAAATATTTGACACCTGACTCTTCAAGCGTGCAAATATTTGAACACATCTTCGCTCATCTCTGGTGACATTCTAGCTCTTAGCTTTAAAACTCTGAGTACATTCAGGCTTCCCCTTAAATACTCGTTAAATTAAATACCCCTATTCAAGACGGTGTCACTGCAAAAAAATGATAGTTACTCTACAGCGCTGAATAAAATATTATCATGATATGCGATCAAAACTAAACCATACCTCACTCAACTTAAGGTGTCATCAACTCGAATTCACTCCCCGTTACTTTTGCGATACCCTCTTTCCCAACTTAAAAAAGCGGTGTCCATTAACAAATTGACTCCAGCGGCCGCAATCAGCGCGTTTTCAATTCGCAGGCGGAAAACTCCGCGAACATCCACGGCGTATATTTTGGCAAGATTTGCGACATCAAAGAGAAAGCAAGGAACTTCGCTGGCACTTCATTTTGTTTTAAATAATAAATTTTAGGGAAGAGATATGGAGAATAAGTGAGGGAGTATTTCCTGTTTAGCGGGCTGAAGATGCTTTGCCGTTATAATTTGAATGCTGATTAGATTCGACAAAGGGACAAACCCGCATTCTCGGATTTGAATAACTGACTAATAATTTGGACGGCTTTATTATATTCTACTGTTATATATGATATTAACAATATTAAAATACAATGAAACTGGTCACTTGAAGATATTTGCAATCTTCATCATCATATCAGACAAAAGTGTAGGGTAAATTAATCATAATGATGTCGTAATTCTGTGAAGTGTTCTTTGAATCAACCCTTATCTATGTCGAGTCGACACCAGTTTTGAATACTGTGCAGTTGCTTGCAAATGCGCTAACTTGCTGATCATGCTTTGGATGTCATGCTAGTCTACAAGCTATTCATAAAGAACCCAGAAGAAGAGAGAATTATATCTCATAATCATAATGTATGATGTCTGTTAAGTGTATCTAATGAATAAATAAATGAAAAACGTCCACTGCCGGATATAGGCATCCCCCAAAGAGTGCCAAATAGTACAATCCTACAGTGATCAAATTAGTGTCACGTTAAGCTCTCAGACCAAGAAAATATACAGACGGAGCGTTACGAACAGTCTAGTGAAGCCAACCGGTTTTCAACCAAGGCCCATAACTTTAGCACTCTCAAATTAAATCGCACAAAACTCGAAATAAATGGTCTTGACAGCATTGCGACACGTGCTGAAGAGTTTTGTGCAATTTTGTTTGTATATGTGTGCGTGAGCGTGTGCTAAACTTGACATAGCTTGGTTTTGATTGTATGTGGTTTGGCTTCACTTGACTGTTCGTAACGCTCCGTCTGTCTTTTTTTCTTGGTCTGAGGTTAAGCTATGCCTTTTATCGGTGTTAGACAACGAAATACTCTCAATTTTACATATACGAGTAAATAATATTTTCACTTATGAATAAATACAATACTTTTAAAACTCTGAGGCTAGGATAACTTAAGTTTTTCCATACAATGAGATATTGATTACCCTTTGCATTGAAGGGTCAGATGACAGTCGCTTTTGTTAAACTAGTCTTGGGATAGGATCTTGAGATTAGGCGCCAAAGCGGACCCCGAGATCCTTTAGGACATAGCCGGGAATAACGCTATAGAAGGAAAGTATTTTCATTTATGCCAAATTTCATCATATTGATGCAATAGTTAGCGATTGTAAACGATGACGCAGGTTAAGCAAAGATAGCAGCGGACAGCCTTTGGATGGGTGACCGCCTGATGTTTGAGTGGTTACAAGGCTGGAAGGCACGCTAAGCAGTTGATCCCGGTTGCTGTCTATGACAGTAATCGTTAAGCCGAGTTAGAGCTCCATCGTTAAAGGCCGGCAATGCACTCACAACATCTCTGGTGTTGCAGGTGTCCATGGGCGGCGGCAATCGCTTACCATCAGGTGATCCGTCTGCTCGTTTGCCTCCTATAACATAAAAAAGAGGCCTTCGGGCTGTTTCAGAACTTCTAACAGTCGAGTTGCCCACTCACTTGACAAAGGGGGGACAACTGTTACTCGCGTCCGCAGGAGCTAACTACAACAACCCGGGACGTGTCTCCTGGGTGGTACTAAAGAGTAACAAACTTTAAAGGCCAAAATAATGTACCATACGATTAAATAAATAAATAGTTAGCAAATACATTATTAGAGCTCAGTACCAAAAAGGTAAAAACGGGACCCTATTACTAAGACTTCGCTGTCTATCCTTCCGTCTGTCCGTCCGTCTGTTTGTGACAAGGCTGTATCTTAAGAACCGCGATAGGTAGAGAGTTGAAATTTTCACAGATGATGTATTTCTGGTTGCCGCTATAACAACAAATACTAATAACAAAATAAAATAAATATCCCATAGAACAAACATGATTTGCAGTTTTTATAAATATGGTACCCTCCGTGCGCGAGTCCGACTCGCACTTGGCCGGTTTTTTTTAATGATGGAAGTGAGATACGAGTGTACTGACAGTCGAGTTGGGCTACATTTCAAATGAAAGGACGTCACTGGTTGTAATAATAATAATAATTAAGGCGTAGGGATGTGACGGCCCCATCGCCCACCAGATTTCTGGTGCAATCAGTCAACGTAAGGCAGCTTGTGGCGGGCTGTTAGGGAGTAGCGACCCTACGTACCTGAGTGCTCCTGGGGGTGTCCTGTGGTCAGGCTGAGCCTATCGGGTGGTTGGTTGGACAGGCCCTCCGCCTCTGGCTTGCCTTTATTGGCCGTCCAGAGTGGAGTCGCAAGAGCTGTTGCTCGAGGGTAGATGTGGACACCTAAGTGGCGAGTTGGCTATATGTTTAAAGTCCAGTGCCACCTCTCTACCCCCCCAGCTCTCTGACCGGTGTTGCCCTTAGGCCATTTTTTAATGTCGCTATTAATAGGGGCCCATCTAGCAGTCAGCGAGTCACCGTCTGCCAGAGATAAAGATTGAAACAGTTTTATTAGGCAGGCGTCCGATGTTTCACCCAATAGCCCAGCCACTAGTCCATCATTTCAACCCAATAACCCGTTTTATTTAGATTCCATCAACCATCAATAGTCCCTATACACCCCAGCGGGTGCTGTCTCTGTGTGCGTCCCATTACAAGGGCAGGGACAGCATCCGCTCGGTGTACTCCTTGCATTTCATTAAATTGTCAAAAGGGCCTCTACGTGTTGGCTCAGTTGGTACTTTGTAGGTACCTAGCTCCACGCACGCCTCCCAAAGGTCCGGGACATCATTGTGCCGTGAACGGGAAAGACATACATAATAATAATATATTCTTTATTGCACCACAACATAAGAAAAACATGTTACAAGAGTACATAATGTTAAATAGAGGTAACAACAGGCGGTCTTATCGCTTTAGAGCGATCTCTTCCAGACAACCTTTGGGTAGCAGGAAATTTTCAAGAAGAGTTGTAAACCGGTAGTGCAGGAATATATCAAAAAAACTTACTATCGCATACATCTCATTATATGACAATTTCAGAAATCATAAAATCATAAATAAGTATTGTATAAATACATAGATACATACATACAAACTATAACACAATTATATAAATATATTACAGGACAACAAGGCAACTTAAGGCAGCGACAAGTAATATTGTTTCAACTGATTTTTGAAAATTTGAAGAGATTTTGTACATCTTATATGCAACGGCAAAGCATTCCACAGCCGAACAGCCTGGAAGGTGAATGAGTTGTTATAGAACTTGGTGGATGAAGGCGGTGGAGCGAGAAGATGATTATGTGAAGATCTGATGGAAGTGAGGTGGTTAAAACGCTCTTTGAGATACGGAGGAGTTGAGGGAACAAAAAGTATACTGTAAAGCAAAGATAAAATGTGAGAATTCCGACGGAGACGAATTGGAAGCCACTTGAGCTGAGAACGAAAGGAGGATACGTGGTCATATTTGCGTAAGCCAAATATGAACCTAATAGAAAGATTTTGGAGGCGCTCAAGCTTATTCAGCTGGTCCTCAGTATATCAGCATATTCGTAGTATGGCATTTATCTAGTAAACAGAGTGGTGACAGTTGGGTAGATTACTCATACTCGTATTTATGATCTTAAGAAAAATAATTGCACACCTATGTTTAAAATTTGCAAAGCAAAGTGCACTAATGAAAAAAACAATTTAGCCAGAACTATAAATAGTAACTGTAAATAGTAGCAGTAAACTGCAAAACCAAAATTTTGGCACAACTAAGCCAGCGGAATACTCACGGTAACTTTTCTATTACTGAATCTAGTACTGTCTAACTTTTAAATCATATGCAAAGCAAATGTTAAGCACTGGTATTTTCTAGAGCTGACGTGTTCCGTTTCAGCGAATGGAGAGTTAATGTATGTTTATTAGAACTTGTGGAGCAACCTGTCATGGCGGCTTTAAGTAGACCAAGTGAACGAACACTTTCTAGCCTGTAAGTTGCTCCTAGTAGGTAAGTAATATTAGTCACAAACCCTCAATATATTTCGAACACTTCAAAATTTGTATCATTCTGAACCTTCATCATCAGCCTATAAACGTCCCACTGCTGGGCACAGGCCTCCTCTCATGTATGAGAGGGAACGGGCAGTAGTCCCCACGCTGGCCCAGTGCGGATTGGGGACTTCACATACACACCTTTGAATTTCTTCGCAGATGTATGCAGGTTTCCTCACGATGTTTTTCCTTCACCGAAAAGCTAACGGTAAATATGAAATCATATTAATAGTTATAAATATTTATATACACGAGATACGGTAGCCTAGTGGTTCAGGCATGCGGCTGTCAAGCGGCGGTCGTGGGTTCGAATCCCGGCTCGTACCAATGAGTTTTTCGGAACTTATGTGCGGAATATTTACCGTTAGCTTTTCGGTGAAGGAAAACATTGTGAGGAAACCGGTCTAATCTCAAAAAGGTCTAGTTTTCCCTCTGGGTTGGAAGGTCAGATGGCAGTCGCTTTCGTAAAACTAGTGCCTATGCCAAATCTTGGGATTAGGTCTCAAAGCGGACCCTGGGCTCCTTTCGGGGCATTCCCGGGAATAGCGCTAGGAGGATGATGAAATATTTATATACACAGAAAACATCCAAGATTCAGATACAAATTCATGCTCATCATATAAATATTTGCACTTACCGAGATTCGAACCCTGAACCTGGAGCTTCATAGGCAGCAGTTCTACCCAATAGGCGTCTACCAGTCGTCATTTATATCGGTCAAGAAGTTAAACTTTCTTTTGTTGTTTGATAAGATAAGATGAACATTATTACCACCATGGCATAATATAGAACGAAACAAAAAAACTTCTATTAGGTTAAAACTCAGACTAATGCGAGTCGCACTCGCGCACTGAGGGTTCTACAAAAAATATAGGTATATAAGGTATATGAGGTGGGCGCAGCACTAAAATATAACATCTTGTCAACTACCAAATTCAATTAAAATAAGACATTAACAAAAATACAATACACATTTTTGAAAAGCCGAACGCAACAATACTTATTTACAAAATGCGTAAGGGAGCTTCGAAAGGGCACTTTTTACACCTCAAGGTGTGCCGGTTATGTCACTTGAGTTTTTCATTCATTCAAGCACCCCGAATTAAGGTAACGATGTCATTTTTTACTCGCGAGCCCGAAAGGTAACTAAAGTTCTTCGTGAATTTTCAATTTTAGAGAAAGCGTGAGAATTACTGCAGCTGTTTTGTATATTCGCTTTTGAGACATTGGTTGCTTATAAACATTATTTTTATAGACCCTGAGTACTCTGGAAATGGCTTTCCATTATGCCTTTTTTCAGCCAAGGGTAAGTTTTTGCTAATATTCTAAAGCGTTTCCTATGTATGTCTATTCTGTACAGATGAGAGTGCTTGCAATACTCATCTGACTAAGCGAAGTTACGAGTCAGTTTTTTCCAAGTTAGTTAACTCGAGTTGATTCTAACTCGAACATAAACTCGAGTTGAGTCGACTTGTGTCTACCAGGTGGAATCCGCTTTGAGTCCAGCGAATTCGTATTCTTGATTCGAGTTAACTTGACTAACGAGCAATCGCATTTGTTTTCCACTTATCCGATTCGTATTTTTTCAAGCGTTAAGAGTCAAACCGGCATCGGCAGTGGAAATCGTGAGGTGATTTGAGTGGTAAAGAACTTGATTCGAATCAACTCGTGTAGACTCTGATTCGAGTTATTCGAATTATAAACGAGATGACTTTCTGCTGTGTCCCACCTGCCTGTGTCGTAAAATGTCTATTTCACTTGCTTACTGTATCTTTCATTTACACTCCACGAGGACAAATATAGTCCGTAGCAACTCTGATCCAAGAAAAGTTGCTTCCGTAACAGGGAAATCACAACCCTCAGCAATTAGGAATACAATGCAATAGGAGGGTAATCTAAACTACCTACAGACGAAAAATCGATTTCAAACATTCTTCGAAACACATTTAATGCTAATTACTCCAAGAGAATTCTTTTTGTATTGTCAAGTTTAAGACAGTGATAAATCGACATCTTTTAGTTGGAAAAAGTTGGGTCTTTGTCTTATCAATCTTTTAGACCAGTCTCACGTGTACAATGCCTTGGATTCCTCGTCCGAACGATAGGGCACCTTATGTTGACTACGTAAGTTTGCAATTTGAACTACGTGAGGTGTAACTGTCTCTTTTTAATGGGCTAAAAAGGATAGAGTTACTCTGTTTAGTTTGTGTGCTAGTTGATGGGATGATGTGAGGGTATACCTTTCAAGTAAACAGTTTTTTTACTACGACGCTGACATATAGCACGATAGTTGAACGAGCGAAATTATATGTTTCATTTTGGGCAAAAATTCATTCGGCGTCTCTCTGGGTATTCTCCTTTACAGAGCCCTTTCCCAGTGGAAATCCACAAACCGAATGATGCAGCTCAGCGGAAGTGCCTTGAATTCCTTTGGTTGCTGATAGCCGTTACCAACGTAACTCATTCTTTGTCTGGCAAGGCCGTGACATTCACACAGTAAGTGTTCCATAGTCTCATCCTCCTCGCCACACATTCTACAGTCTTAACTATCTGAAAGTGCCAACTTGGCCAAGAGATACTTGACCCCGAAGTGGTGTGTGAACCACCCAGATAATTTCTGTGTTGCTTCCTGCTGGATTTCCAGAGTTTTTTGATTCAGCCCGAGTTCACTCCTTCTATAAAGAGCGTAGAGTGCCTAAAGCCAGCTTCATTCCTCCTCTCGTTTAGGTGTTTGGTTTTGGCGTAAGCTTTAAAGGCCGATATTATGGTTTCCTGCGAGAGTCCCACAAATGGTTCTGGACCTAAAAAGTGATTTGTAGACCCCCTTCTTTCAAACTATCTGCTAGTTCGTTGCCGATGAAGCCCTGGTATACAAACTAGTTGCACCTTATTGTGCTTTCTAAGCCCGTTCAGAGCTTGGACGCCATTATAAACTAGTTAAGTTACTCTGTTACACCGTCAGCGCTTTAAGGGCTGCTTCACTGTCACAGGGATACTACGTAGGCAGCGTCACTACCCAAAAGGCTAATAGGTCGTCAAATGAACCTTTTGAATGAAATGTATTTAATTAAAATTGCACATTGTTAAATGTACGCTCGTCTTGTATTCCCAACACGCATAAATTCAGAACCAAATGATGCGTGGCCCGAGCAATATTTAATAAATCTCCGTTCTGAAATAACGAATGATGTGTTTCCTTTGGGACTCATTCGACCCAGAGAACTAGGCAAATGAATAACCTACTAAATAACTCGTGCTCCTTAATTTCCATAGAATTGGGACTCTCTGAGGAGTTGGTGATGTTTACCTAACTTATATTTGTTGTTTGTTTTATGAAAATGTGAAAGAAGTTTGAGCTTTATTTCGCACAGAAAAGGCTCAAACGGCTCACAATAACCATGATACAAACAATGAACATTAGTTGGAAATATGAATTCTTTACTTTTAAACGAGCAATTTAAATATCTATTGTTTTTTTACGGGTTCTTAAAAATGCCGCAAACTATTACGAGTTTCATTTACGTTGCTGAAAGCGATCTAGCTATGTATCATTTCTGAGAAAAACATTTTATGGATTTTTAATTGTTGCTTTTGTTTCGTTATTGTTATTAGTTTCTACGAAATGTTTGTATTTATTGCCAAATAAACAGTTTATTTCAACACATTCCTAATGCCTCGCATTCTACGAATTTCAGCAAAAGCAGGCATATTTCATCGAATGTATGTTTCCCAGAACTTTCATTTCAACGAACATCTTTTTCTAAAAACTTTGCGATTTCTGTGTAAAAAAATCTATGAAATTTATATTCGGCCAAAGAATGCATTCGGTGAAACATTTGTTAGCCAATTATTTAAGGGGATCCCAAATAGAAAAGTACCTACCTTGATGTATCAAATACGAATGAAAAGCTGCGGGTCAATTTTAAGCATACATCTTGTTTTTGCTTTCGATTTTCGTCTAATCCCACTAATATCTAGTTTTCCCCTCTGGGTTGGAAGGTAAGATAACAGTCGCTTTCGTATAACTAGTGCCTATGCCAAATCTTGGGATTAGGTACCAAAGTGGACCCACGGCTCAAACTGAAATAACGCTAGGAGGATGATGATGTTAGGTGGATTCAAAAGTTGGAGTAACGCAATGTGTTAAGGTACAGCATTTTATAAGCCATGTACACGTATGCCATGTACACGTATGCCACAATCAAGTTACGCGCCAACTCTGTCCCGTCTATCTAATTTGTAACGGAGACGTTACCGCGTACTACGTGTTTACTGTTTTACGCGAGTTATTCGTGTGGTATCGTGTTGCAATTCCGTATGTGTGGAGCAATTTGCGGGCGCGAGAGTTTATGTTTCTTCTTCCTTGTCGTATCCTGACGGCTGAGGGACGTGACGGCTGTGGGCGCCATCACTCTCCAAACTGCTCGGCCCTAGGTATGATGCATGCTGACATGAAGTTTGGCTCTAAATAGCCATAGATGTTAACGTGTTCGCCTTCCTCTGCTATATATTTAGTTTAATTTATCTGAAAGAGCCTGTGGAGCAAGGGTCGTCCGGACTCTCCATACAAACGTAATTTGGTTCTCATTTTAAAACGTCATGCTAGAATAACATGAAAATTTGTGTACACAATAGGAGCCGCCATATATATCCGAAACTAGTAAAAAAAAAAAACAACAGCGAGTAAAACGGTTCAACATTGTTGTTTTAAAATAAGAAACAAGCTACGTTCGTATGGAGAAACGATTTTAGTGGAGCGTGCTGGTGACTCTTAAGGGAGCGACCAAACTGTTGCTGAAAATATGATGACGCATTAGGTACTTAGATATAAATGTCAATTATTATACGGGAAAATGACCAATAATCTGTCGCACGAGGTAATTTACCTCTCTGGCCTACAGTATGAAAAACAAAACGCTCCATCCCCCAACTTGCGTCACACAATCCCGCCTCCAGCCACCGTCACGCTCGCAACTTGTTTGCGTCACAGCGCGGAGCGTCACGTACTGACGTCATCATTACTTCGTTAAGGACTCGTAGAGTTGCGTTACTACCTTGTTAATTCCTGCGAAACGTAATACGTTAGGAATTTACGTTAGACAAATGCCTTTAATTTGGTTCGGGGAAGCGGGATCCGCTTGTATTGTTGGAGGATTATTCACATTAATTTTGTCTCATAGAACATCCACATGTAGAGTTCGGAAGATGTGAGCATTGAAACAATCCGATGCTGTAATAATATTGAGCTTTATTTCAAGGTACTGCGCGCGACACCGGCCGCGTGGAATTCGTTTATATCGAGCTCCTTACAATTTCTCACCCCCCGTTTCACTCCCCCCATTTCAAACTTGGGTAGTTAGCGCACACACACACACAACCACGTATCACTAAAAAATTCTTGATTCTAGATAGTTGAGCTAGTGTAAAAGGATTACATTTTGGATATATATAGGTATTTAATGATGTTATTCTCGTGTACCTGTTTGATGTTTAAATACTTAAATCCCGCCATTCCTACTAAAGAAATTACAGGCTTTGAATTTTGTTAATCTGATAATGTTTTTGAATAGACAGTCGTTAAAAATATTGCCATGGTTGGTGGTTAAGGGACTCCAGGCGCTTTTTGACTAGTTTTTACAAGTTTTGAGATGATATTCCTCCATTATAACTATAGATATATTTAAGGCAAAATGAATGTTTATATTTTTATGATTTATTGAAACATGATCCAAATAAGCTCTGTTTTCGATATTGGCATATTGTATTTGCACTTTTGTGTGTGAAATCTACATCTGTTCCTTTTTGACGACTCTAACACAACCCACGAGAGTTTTTTTATTTAACACTCATTTTCACAAACAAAAAACTAGTTTTTTGAAAACTGTGAGTTTTGAAATAAACGTGGGATATTTCAGTAATTCTCGCTGTTGTTAATACCATAAGCAATAAAAAACACGAAAAAACGGACAGTTACATCAGATCAAAAGGTCGTTGGGAGCTAGAATAGGGGATCCCCTTGGATCGCATAATGGTTTTTAGACTAATGCAGTTTCGCATAATTAGTTTGGCAAAATTATTTGTGGCATAATAGTACTTTCGCATAGTATAATATTTTGGCCTACTGTTTTTCTGGCATACTACGCTATTAGCATAATTTTAGCTAGACTAATTTGTATGGGCCGAATTTACATTACGCATATTATTGTTTGGGCTAGTGGTTATTTGATATATCTGTCACTAGCCGTAATTTACGTAACGTTTGGTCACATTAGGTAGGTGGATTAGGTTAAGTTAGGTAGGTTACTATTATAACCAGGCGCGAAGAGCCTAAGCAACGCGGAATAGGAGGTCTGCGAAGCGAAGCGACGACGAAGCGGCGAAGCGAAGCCGACCTGGCATTAGTTCCTAAATATATCTACACACTATACTAACCTTCTCTCGTAGTGTTTATTTATATTTTTGGATGTGATTTCATGATTTTGTCCATCATT
This sequence comes from Epinotia demarniana, assembly GCA_945867215.1. Lineage (NCBI taxonomy): Eukaryota > Metazoa > Arthropoda > Insecta > Lepidoptera > Tortricidae > Epinotia > Epinotia demarniana. Next base: position 3,956,309 of record OX244277.1, on the reverse strand, counting down.
TGTACATGACTTTTTTAATAGGATAATAGCGTTATCCATTTTGATATGATGTCAATTGATTATTATGGCTGGTTATGTTTATGTTTTTTATTATTAGTCTTAATGACGGTTATGCTGTCTGTATTTACGTAAAAAAATATGCGGAATGAGACTCTTGCACATCTTATTTTCGGCGTAAAGTAATTATGCGTAGCCATATTAGTATTAATGATTTAATGCCTTTCAATAGTAAATCCTAGGATAGTGGCCATTTTCCTGGCAATTATTGTGTGGATTGCAACAAGTACAACACCCCATATGAGTTTATGGAAGTCCACGTCCGGAAAAGACTTGGAAGTACTCACAATTGATTATTTATTCCTCAACTCACACGGTATATATGTATATTATGTATAGTTAAAGAATCATTCATCTCGCACGTACTTAATCTATGGCTTATACAAACAAGTTTTATACTATTTCTTAATCGCTACTATGTAGTACCTATGTGCAAAGTGCATTGTCGGCACAGAACCCATCCTTAAAAAACCTTCAAAGAAGTTGTTTCTTTGGTTCATAAATTTCTAAAGAGGCGTCTTGGGGGTTATTGTATGAAAAGCAAATAAGTAGGTCAAATAAAAGCTGTTTTTCTCATTTCAAACGCCAACTTTCACGTAAAGCAAGTTAAAGCTAACCAAAACTATTTTGCGGACTACTTAAAAAAACATCAAGGAACGCGGAACTATGCCTGAATGAGATGGAACTTTTCTCACATAATTTTTCCTTAAAGATAAAACGTAGGTTTAGTTTGGTTTATGCTAAAAGGCGGTGTGTTTTTAGGTTTAGCGTGATATATACGGTAGCATTGTGGTTCAGGCATGTGGCTGTCAGGCGGCGGTTGTGGGTTCGAATACAGATAGATTTATATTCAACTAGCTCCCGCAGCGTCGCCCGTGTATTGCAATGAACGCAGGCAACCCACGGGATAAAATATAACCTATCCATAGAGTCCATTCTTTCGGTTCTTTCGGTTGCTTGACAAGTCCGGTGAGTATTCATTCAAACGTACGAGTATTAAACAACATTTTGTACGTCCCACTAAACGTTAAGATGTACACTGCAAAAAAACATGCAGGAAAATGCCGTGTGAACGAAGCCTTAGTGTAAGTAGCGTCTTGAATACATATATTTTTATTTTTTTATTTATGTATTTAAACTTTATTGCACAAATAAGAAGTACAAATGGCGGACTTAATGCCTTAAGGCATTCTCTACCAGTCAACCACAGGGCTAAACAGAAAAGCTTATAGGTGCAGGCAGCTGACCAAGAAAACACAAATAGAAAGGATAAGGTAGCTAATGAAATACATTTCCTAACATAATAAATAAGTACATTTCCTAATATAATAAATAAAAACATTTACTTACATAAATACAAAAGTATAATATACATACATACATATTACTTTGCGTACCCAGTGCAAAAAAACTATGCCACTAAAATAACCAGAGATATCGTTGAGAAAATGCTTGCGCAACATGCGCTTTAAGGTGAGTTTCGTTTGAGCTTGTCTGATAGTAAGCGGGGGAGCATTCCAAAGCCGAATGGCCTGGACAGTGAAGGAATTCTTTCTTTTCTTTCAGATTCATGGGCGCTTGAATCATATTTTTGTATTGCTTTGAATTTTCCTGTCTTATTGCCATTAATAAATATTTTTTCTTTCTTCCCTTCAAATAAGCGGTTCCGATCACCCCTTACATAAAAACTTACATTTTACAAAGCAATCTCACAGAATTTTCCTATTTATTATATTAGTATAGATTACAGATATAGGTAACCGATGTAAAGGTTAACCTAAACTACTACTAATAGCTCTAGACTTTTCGTGTTTCGGTTGCTCCATTTTCCAAACAGCCACAACCTCAAGGTACTCTTTTCTACGAACACCAAGTTTATCGATACTAAACCCCCGCGATCCTTAAACACATAATTACTTCTCTCACGCTAACGCTGCCGTTTGCGTTGTTGCCGCTTTTACGAGTGAAGTATTCCGTCACTGTCACAGGTTTACGGTTTAGCTGTTACGTATATATATTACTGTAAAGTTCATGCGATAGTTTAATGAAGAAAGAAGAAGAAAGAAGAACGTTTATTTAGCATCTCAAAGTCACACATGAACGGTCTCATTCTTGAATTCAGGACCCATTTTGCAAAAATATTATTTGTGTTCCTATACAATTTGACAGGAATGTCAACCTTTAAATTAATGTTCGTGACTGTACACAAAAAATTGTAAACTAGAATACATAGGTATGATGATGACAGCGGCGGTCGGCTTGTTCAGCCGCATTGCCAAACTATTAATTTTTCAAACGTTAGAATAACATAAATACTAATAATAAGGCAATAGGAACAATTTAAATACTTAATGATAAATGGTAGCTTTTGCGCCCACCCTCCCTCCGCACGTGCAAACATATAAAAAAATACAGCAAACCACCACCAAAAAACAAACTTTCAACTTTTCGTTTTTTTTTTTGCGTGCGGAGGGAGGGTGGGCGCAAAAGGCATGCAAAAATACGCAACTGGGCACATCTCATCATCGCTAATAAATAATGGTTATCGTAACTTTTGTGCGTTTGTCTAACATAATTGATCAGTCAGACCTTATATTTGAGCGCCGACTAAAAGAACTTTTATTATCAAAATACAACAGGAATACAACGAACAAAGACTGCATTGAAATTGTATTTAAAAATGACATCTTAGTATTAGGTTTAAGATGACATTACGAGTATTATTATGAATATAAGATACTCATTATTTTTTGACTACTGACAATTTAAATCTACATTGACATAGTACCATTTATCATTAAGTATTTAAATTGTTCCTATTGCCTTATTATTAGTATTTATGTGTCCCCATGTATGCTTTAATTGAAATAAAAAAAATATTGTACTAGTTTTCTGTATATAGTTTAATCATGAGGAGCTTTCCAATCATAACCATACTTTAGTGTTTTTGCGTTTCAACATGGTTTTCATTGATATCACATGACGATTATGGCACGATTGCTATCGTATCTGGATTACGTTAGATACTGAAAATTATATTAGGAAGATATATTATTATTGATGAAATGCATAGTGAACTATCTTGAGCCAAGATTTTTTTCCATTGGTTCAAGAGAATCATCTTAATTCAATTCGAGAGTATATTTGCCTAATTAGGTGCCTACATCGGTACTCCACTATTAAATGCCCTCTTATTGTAAATTTAATGATTGATCGTAAAGTCCATTTGCTCTGTTAAGGGGCTCCCATACGCCAATGACCTTCGATCTGAATCCCTTAGTTTTTTTATGTTTTTTTAGCTTACTATATTAACAACAACGGCTTTAAGCAATATAGTATCCCATATTTACTTCAAAGTTCATCGTTTTCGAGATATTTGGCATCAAAGTTGAACCATTTTAGGTCAAAAAACCCGTTTTCTGGCCATAACTTTTGTGTTAATTGGTTTATAATGAAAACCCTAGACCAGTTTTTAGAGACGTCACAGACGAACCCAAATATGTAGATTTCGTATATGTTAGATCTTCCACGTCAATAGAGATACGAAATTAGTGTTTTTTTAGACAATCTTTAAAAAAATCATACAACGTTAAGTATTCATTTGTTTCAAAATCCGGTAGACCAAAATGGAGATAAAAGATTGAAGAACCGATAACCGTTTGATTCATACTTCTATCTGTAGTGCAAAAGAAGGAGATACGATTCAAAACTTGACTAAAATCGATGGAAACCTCGGGTAGCCCCTTAAGTCAGCGTAAATAAAGTGCTTTTTTAACCTTTAGCCATCCACCATACAATTAAACATACCAATGAGAATCAAGCATAAATAGAAATATAATAGTATACATTTCTTTTTATTTCCAACGAATCAAAACAAATGCAAGCTCTTTTTCATTTTAGACTGATACAAATTCCACTGAAATTGAGGATGCCTTTCAAAATTCCTTTGACCCGCTAGAGGTCAAAACGACGCACTGATAACCGAACTGAATATTTTCTGAAAACAACTCTAGCTATATGACAATGGCATTTATTCCTAACATCTGAAAACAAAGCCACGATAAAATCATAAGGTTTTATTCAATGTTACGGTTCCATTATTTTCAACAGTAAATACTATAAAAGATAAAATTGGGGTAGCGCTAGGCAGATTTCTTATCAGTCTAACCCGACATAAATTGCTGTCAAGGTCGTTCACCCTTCATACAACCTTATCAGATGGTCACGTAAGAGCTATAATTATTCAATCTTGGGTAACAGTTTATTTTAGTATTATTTCTATTAAAATTTCTCTAAAGTCTATTTCGGAACGCAACTGACGTAAATAATCTTCTGAATCTGACGTGAAGTTTCTGTGAATATGAAATTATCTAGCGTAGATAAAGGATTTAATAAATGGCGTCCTAGCGAACGCCCGAAAGGGACCTTAAACGACCAGAACTAAAACTTATTTAAATAAGTTTTAGTTCTGGTCGTTTATAATTTAGTCGGGTCATGTCGGTGACGTCCGTTTCAGTACAATATTTTGACAGGAGGTGACAAACAAGGTGGTGTCAAAAACAAAAAGCCTATACGTGCTGAGGGACAAGATATGACATTGTATCTCATTCCCACATGTGGTATTGTCTATACTTACACCCTTGTCACTCATGTGTAATGTGTGTGTGAGTCCTGTTATTCTATTCTTTCTCTATATTTCAGCACTTAGCATATTTTTTACCTTTTTTAGAGAATAAATTTCGAGTCTACATCTGTATTTTGGATAGTCGCTGTGATGCTCTCTCACTCCATAGGCACAGGCAGCTATAGAAACAAACCACAAGTAACAAGCATTGACGCGCTTTGTATATTTATATGTTGTTCTCACTCTCCAATAATTCAACATTAAAACCGTACTGCTATACAATGCTTTTATTATAATATCTGTGGTTTTGAGAACTAAGTACGGTTTTAACGTTCAACTATTGGATAGTGAGAAGAACATACGAGGCTAAAATCTTATTCACTTTTGATAATTTAAGTAAGGAAAAGTAAAACCTAAAAAACCTGGTTATGAAGTTTTGTCGGAATAATCGCTTCTCGGTTTCTTCGGTTTCGGTAAAAACCGATTTACACCCCTACTGGAGAGCTCGCCAACGACGCTCCCACTAGCCAGTTTTTCCAACAAAATAGCAATACGTCAAGTCAAATAGACCTCCGAACATGATTACCCGCTTGATAAACGAACAAAACATGTTCCAGGGTTACGAGCGCAAAGACAAACAGACATTCAACAAGCGGCCATAACGAAAATAAGTAATTGCGGGTCTTGTGTTTCAGACGGCAGTTTAATTACGCGATAAGGCGGGCTGTTCACGTTGCGACAATTGCTTATGCGATTTATAATGATTCAAGAGCAGGGCTTGGACATTTTAATGGAAATGATAGATAAAAACAATCCACAAGGTGGACTGATGACCTGGTAAAGGTCGTGGGAGTCCGCTGGATGCGGGTGGCGCAGGACCGGGCATTGTGGCACTACTCTTTGGGGAAGACCTATGTCCAGCAGTGGACATCTTTCAGCTGATATGACGACGACGAAGATGATGATGATAATGATGGTAGATAGATATAATAGAAGTAAAACCGCATTCGTGAAGATTCTAAAATAATACGTAAGCAAAGTAGCAAAATAAGTAAGTAACCTAGTAGTAGTCGCCTAGTAGTAGTAATCTTTGACGGCGGAATGCAAGAACAGCGGCGGAATACCCTCCGGTTTCCTATAAGACAGGTTTACCTAGTTTAGGGAACTGGAAATCATTCTTAAGCCTAATCTGCAAGCGACCTTACTATAAGCTACCACTGTAATGATTATATTTAGGCTACAACTTTGGTACAAATAAATATTTTTTCATTTTCATTTTCATTCGTTTCCGAGTTTTCTATATAATGAGTAATTTTATTTATTAAATGTATCGTCGTCTGGTACCCGTAATACAAGCCTTATTAAGCTTTACTATGTGACGAGTTCGATTTCTGTATGATGTTCCCCTAATATTTAATAACTTATTTATTCATATTTGTTCGGCGTAATGTGTCCTGGCGCGACAGACTGATATCGGTTTCATACCTTTTTAGCCTGCAACACACGCAAGGCGCAGCCTGCAGTGGCGGTCAATAGTAAATTTGACAGCTAATGACAAGTTTACTATTGACCGCTGCGGCCAGGCCGCGCCAGTCAGAGACAGGCCGATTACGGTACTTATAATTAGTACCGTAAATGACGCTGACGCGCTAATGTGACGGCTATGATGCCGAATAAATTTATTAGGTATGTAAGTGAAATCAGAACAGTCGCTTCCAAGGGCCAAGTCTACTCTAAATAAATACTAACAGTATATGAAATACTAATTTTGAAATCACTCATAGTATTAACATAAAATACGAAAGTTTTTAAAAACGCCACCAAATGTCAGTTGCTTACTACAACATTATAATGTATTGATTTAAACTTTCACGATTCTCACGCATTATTTATACTAAACGGCGGGTAGTTCGGAAAACCCGCGCAGCAAGAAGATGTTGATACCCGCACAAGCCAGTTGTCCCGTGACCATGGATGTTGCAACACATCCGAAACGTCGGGAGACCTCAGTGAGGTAAATAAATAAGTTAATACGCGATTAAGTCCCGTTTAGTATAAATAATGTGTGAGAATCGTGAAAGTTTAAATCAATATATTGTAAACCGGTACGGGCCGGATTTAGCAATTAAAATTAAACAGCTAGGATGTTTGCGGATAAAACGAGTGCGTTTAATATCGTCGTTAACATTTTTAATTAAATGTCGCGAGTCGGACCTTCTTCCTACGTGTGTTAGAATGAAACCACGTAGGGACATACCGTTTTCTGCTAATATCCTACGGGCTACTAGTATCCGTCTTTTGAAACAGCTGATTAGGAATCATTACACGGACTTGGACAGAGTGTAGTGCGAGTTATACGGGTTGCATAATGTATGTAGTGCGGTGTTATCTCGTAGTGATTTTGAGTTGTGCGATCGGATAACTTATGAGCAAGCTGATCGTATTGTGGATTTCCGTAATGAGGTCCACGACAGGAAGTTTGAAAAGTTGTTAACTCGTTATGGAAGAAACGTGAACGCGGGTAAAAATCACTGTGAAAAAACAACAACCAGCACAGTTATAAATATGTCGAGCACTACTTTAGAGAATGCGACCTTAAGTGTACTGTACAAAGGGTTGAATTTTGCTTTGACACCTAAGCGAATTCCTTATGAGACAGTAATCTGTAGTGTTGAGGAAGCGATAACGCGGAATAAGGTGCCGTCTAGTGATGCGGAGGTGCTTAGACAGGATGTTTCGGTTATGCTACGGAAAGCCAGACTACCGAAGAGTAACGTGACCGCGGAAGAGCGATCAGCGCTTAAGGGCCTGAGGGCGAATGAGAATATCCTGGTTCTTAAGGCTGACAAGGGAAACGCCACCGTGGTCATAGACTCCAAAGATTACGATAGCAAAATACGACTTTTACTGGATGACGCGAGCGTATACAAGCCTGTCTCATATAACCCTACTGCCAGGGTAACGCGCCGTATTAGGGCTGTCATCAGAGACTTAGAGGGGTCATTCGAGGAGGACGTTTTTAACCGGCTATATAGGCCTAAAATAGTGCAACCACCGAAATTGTACGGATTGCCGAAAGTACACAAGGCGAACGTGCCGTTGCGGCCGATTGTAAGTCAAATCGCTTCTCCAACTTACGATCTTGCAAAGCATGTTGCATCGGTGTTGCAACCGCTTGTGGGTGGAACGTCGTCTTTTGTGAAGGACTCCCGTCATTTTGTAGATATTCTCAAGGGCATAACGTTGGAACCAGATGACATAATGGTGAGCTTTGATGTTGAGTCATTGTTTACTAATGTTCCCGTTAAAGAATGTCTGGAAGTCGTCAGAAAGAGACTGGCTGACAACGGGATGCCGGAGTCAGTCATGGTATTGCTGAGGAACTGTTTGGAAGGTAGTTACTTTTTATATGGCGGAAAGCATTACCTTCAGATTGATGGTGTTGCTATGGGCAGCCCGGTGGCTCCGGTAATGGCAAATATCTGGATGGAACACTTCGAATCCAATATAGATCTGCAACCATGGGCAGTGAAGTTATGGAAGCGATACGTCGATGATGTGTTTGCATTATAATAGGTGGCAAGCAGGAAGTTGAGCAATTACTCCAGCATCTGAATTCCGTTCACGCAAGAATAAAGTTCACATATGAAATGGAATCAGAACGCAGTCTGCCTTTTCTGGATATTAAAGTGATAGGTCGGATGGGTGGGTCCTTAACGCACACTGTTTATAGAAAACCGACACACACAGACAAGTATCTCAACGCTCTGTCTCATCATCACCCCCGCCACCTACAGTCTGTGGTTAACTCTCTGCGGAACAGGGCACAGGACCTTTGTGATCCTGAATTTTTAGAGAGCGAGATGTTGCACATTGAGAAGGTCCTTAGGTGGAATGGGTATAAGTTAGACGGACGGCAACCCAGACGGAAGTCTAGAGGAAAACATCCTGATGTTCCAAGGCAACCAGCTTTTATGCCCTACGTTAAGGGAGTAACGGACAAAGTTGGTACAATACTGCGAAGGTATTCCATTAAAACCATATACATGCCGTTATCCAAGGTCGTGGGACATCTAAGATCACCGAAGGATGTTATCCCCTTTCAATCACCAGGAGTTTATAAGATTGACTGCAGTTGTGGAAGTTCCTACATTGGTGAGACCAAGCGAACCATCGCGGAAAGGGTCAAGGAACATATTGCGGCTGTAAAAAATCGGCAGGTGAATAAGTCTGCGATAGCCGAGCATTTGTTAGAGTCAGGACCAAACCACTGGATTGAGCTCCATAAACCGAAAGTCCTGTCTACGGAACGTCATTTCTATAGTAGAAAAATACGTGAAGCCGTTGAAATCAGAAAAAATCGTAATTTCAATCGGGATGACGGTTTTAAGATTTCATCTTCGTGGAATCCTATCATAAGTAAATGCCAGCGTCAGAAAACATCGTCCGTTATATCACCGGACATTGTTAGTGTCGTGTGTCGGCCGGGTGACAACCCTAGTGTACAAGTGATTCAAAAAGACCAAATGCGGGTAGTTCGGAAAACCCGCGCAGCAAGAAGATGTTGATACCCGCACAAGCCAGTTGTCCCGTGACCATGGATGTTGCAACACATCCGAAACGTCGGGAGACCTCAGTGAGGTAAATAAATAAGTTAATACGCGATTAAGTCCCGTTTAGTATAAATAACATTATAATGTATTTAACATTATAATGTATCAAACTACTAACAAATACCAACAACTGAATGAAGAACAAACTGTATCTCACAAAGATTATCTATAACATCTTTCAACTATTTAACTTTAAGCTGTGTACAAGCGTCAAAGTTGTTCAATATTCAGTCGTACCGTGAAATGCTTGCCTTATAGAAAGATCGGCCGAGTTTCCAAGTTGCAGCTTTTATGTAAAGAGTTGTACGAATAATGTGGCTTTATTTCGCTTGGCAACTGTAATCCGGTGGTACTCGCTAGGTTTATAAATACACAAGCATCTCACGCGGCACTGCCCGCATTTTTCATAGAACACAGGCGAATTGACGGGATAAAATATAGCCGTGTCCATTCAAAAAATCGATTCTGTAAATTGGTGAACGAATTTTTGAAATCGGATAAGTGGTTTCGGAGTTAACTCCTCCATAGATGCTAGATGTCCCTGTTTCGAATCCCGGGAATTAGTGTGATGACTCAGGAGCAATATTTGTTCCTGAGTCATGCATATTTTTTTAAGTTTGCTTGTAGTTTGGGACCAGGTTGATTTGTGTAAGAAAGATTGTTCGAAAATATTATTTGTATGTTTTTTTCTATATCTCGGGAGCATGGAGTCCCGAAATTTTGGTAGGCATGCGTGGGACCGAGGCCAACAGCGTATAGGCCTTTATTATTATTATTCTACAAACTTACAAAGCAACAAATTATAACAGATTTCACGGGAGTATTACAAAGAATGCAAGCAAACCCGCGGACAAAATATAGCCTATAACGATCCAGAAAGTCCATCCTACACGAAAGTGAAAGAATATTTGAAATCAGATAAAAAACCCCTCCATACAAATTTACAAAAGGTACAATCGAACAAGTTTTTCCTTTACATCGTATTATGATGATAATTAGCATTATCACGTCCTAGAATCGTTAGCAGCGATCAAAAAATAAAACATAACTACTGTTGTCCAAAATTTTATCTAAATCGGTTGAGCCGTTTAACCGTGACTGATTAATAAACACCCAAACATCCAAACTTTCGCATTTATATATTAGTAGTACGTAGGATTATAAAAATATGTGTAATACTTTTCATCCAGTTAATTCGTTGCTTCTAGTCGAATAATGCTACTGGGAAATACACTATAAGTTGAACATGCTTCCATCAATAGCCCGTTACATATTTCGTTTGCGTACCCGATATCTGATAACGTAACAATTATAAAACCAATATAGCACCAAATTTAAAACCGCTTCTCTTTGTAAAAGTAATTCGTTTACGCAATGATTCTAAGACAACCGGCAGCGTACAACCATTAGATACAAAACAATGTACCGAACAGTCCAAGACCGTCTCGCAATAAATATGAAACTCCACCAAGAACCGAGGTAAGTTGTATCCAACGAGGGCGAGTTGTACCCACAGAACTCACCCGCAACCTTTGCTCGAAGATTTACTTGCAAAGTTGCTGCCTGCCGCGTGCTGCTTTTTCGGTTAATTATCGTGTTCTTGCCAAATAAGGGCCCCACACGCGTTACTGTTGTAGATTAGTTTCAAAAGTTGTTACAGACGTAGAAGGCCTAGAAGGTTAACGTAATACAACCTCAAATGTTTGTGTTTTTTTTAATGACCGAAATTGATTGATCTCTTCTTTGTCGCACCCTCATGACTGAGGGTAGTGTCTTAGGTCGTTTTGCGCACTAAATGCTCTCCAGACCCCGTATCATGGTCGGCCTTATCACGCAATAAGTGACATGACAAGATAGGAGCGTCGTCTCGTTCTATCAAAAGGTGTCAGCCAGTGACGGACGATAAGCCGACCATGATGCGGGGTCCGGCCAACCGATTTTCGGCCATCCGGTAGGTGTTTTTCCACCGTTCCTCTTTCCTTCCATTGGTATCGTACCTTAAATTAATTAACACCTCAAATATCTACACTTCTATTGTCTCCTGTTGTGCTTTGCACATAAATAAAATATGAATGTTGGGATAAATTAGACGACTCTTTGAAAGCAGATTTCGCAGTAATTTAATACAATTGCCTTTGTACATGTCTACACTAACATGGCTGAATATTGTATGAGTTCATCTGAAATGGAAAAGAATGGACGAGTTATATTGGTACCAGGAAAATCGCTAGGATGATGATCATTTATAGCAATAGAATGTAATTTTCTGTTATATTGTATGTGGCATTGTGTTCCGAGTGGCAAGTAACGTCGCTAGAGCTCCGGAGGCTGCGCTGTTTTGACAGTGAGGGGCCTGTATTTGACAACCGATTTAGGGTAGTGGATAGAAACCCTAAACTACGACGCTGACGGTCCTGGGTTCGAATCCCGATGAGGCCAATATTTGTGTGATCAGCATGAATATTTGTTTGAGTCTTGGATGTTTTCTATGTGTTAAAGTATATATATCTATTAAATCCCCTAGTGGGGCCGGGTTAGAATAGCACCCCTTTTCTTCCCGTGGGTGTCGTAAGAGCCGTACAAAGGGAAAAGGGTTGAAGTGTGCTGTGACTGATGGGCTAGCAACCTCACTGCCATATCACATTTTGTCGATCTTTATACCCACGTTTAGGCTAAAAGTGGCTCTGGAATTCAAGTTTCATGTGCTGTCCCTACCCCTTTTAGGGCCTAAATTGTGAATGTATATTATATTTATTAAATATATCTTCGTGTAGTAGGTACCCATAGCTCAAGCCTTATTGAGCTTACTATTGGGCTTATTATTTATATTGTCTTTTTCTGTTGACACAACGAACTCAAATTCAAATTTATTTTATTTACCTAGGTGAATTATGTACTTTTCTACCCATTCATGAGAACTGTATGATTTGAATCTCCTAAATGCGACAACCCGAGCACTTCCGACGCTCTCCGATCGCGCTATAGGAAGTGATTGTTAATGGAACCCACGCCAATATCGGTGCATAATTGCATCACGCGACCGCTGAAAGGGATGCATCAAATTTAACAGGATTCAAGGCGCAAAGCAAATGTGAACCAAAAAGGAAACCCCATTTTGCTGGAGCGCTGTCAAAAAGTCTGGAGCTAGATGGAGTTTTGCGGTGAAAATTGGGTACGTTCCCGGAAAAAAAACTTTCTACTTCGTCACTTTGATGACCAAAAATGTTGATGTTTTTTTGTCAATCGTACGAAAATATATGAAGAAATAGCACGTTATAGTTTCACGTGACGTCACATTATGCTAAAAAGTGTACCATAATGTGACGTCACACGGAACTTAAACGGGCTATATCTTCATAATTTTTAGTTTGATTGATAAAAAAAAATACGTGCCCAATATTTTTTGATAATCTTATTGACCGATTAAATAGATTTTTTTAGGAAAGTAGTCAACTGAGCGTTTTGTTTCTGAATTTATGTTTCTTATCTATATACGTATATGCTATCTTCTGTATTACTCGTAAATTAAAATGTAGGTATCGTTCGGGCAGAAATGAGCCTGTTACTGAACCAGTGAGCTACATCTATGTCTTAATTAAGTGAGATAATACTATTATTATCGAACCGTTTCGTCGCGCGATCCGTCGCAACAATCGTTGCCGGGAAGATCAACAGAGTGCAGCAAGCGTTTATGTAATAGTAAAGAGCCAATCGCTTATCAGTTGTTTTTTTAAGATATACCCAAAACAAATGAAAAGAATCTTGTTGACATTCTAATCAATGTACTGACGATAAAAAAGGCGCAAGACGCAGCACTTTAAACTGCTAGAAGAATACTCATTTATATTACTCATCCATATTAATATTATAAGTTGTGTTGTGTCTCTCTGTCTTTTACCTCTTCACACTTAAACCGCTGAACCGATTGAGATGAAATTTTGTATGGAAATAGCATACACAAAGGACACATAAGGAGGAATACGTAGCACGTAGCAGGCGTTTGCGCCAATAACCTTAGCTACGCTGACGACATGGTTCTGCTGAGCCCCTCTATCATGGGACTGAGAATGCTGATATCCATATGCGAGCGTTATGCCGCACTACATGGACTTAAGTACAATGTGAAAAAGTCTGAGATAATGGTATTTAAATACGGCAGGGGACCTGAAGTTTTGCCGCCCGTCAGACTGAACGGGACAGAGCTAAAACATGTAACTAGTTTTAGGTATCTAGGACATATACTGACAGACAAACTAAAAGACGACGACGATCTCGAGAGACAAAGACGGGCCATTGCTATGCGAAGCAATATGTTGGCACGTCGGTTCGCTCACTGCTCTGACCAAGTCAAAATTACTCTGTTCGGGGCCTATTGCCAGGCGTTCTACACTAGTCACCTGTGGTATCATTACACGAAACGGTCGTTCAACAGACTCAGAGTACAGTACAACAACGCGTTTCGTGCGATGCTACGGCTGCCGTGGCGGTGTAGTGCGTCTGGGATGTTCGCCGTGAACAGAGTGGATGACTTTTACGCAATTATACGTAAAAGACACTGGTCCTTTGTCGGGAGAGTGAGCGAATCGACTAACAGTATTGTCAAGGTAGTGTACACGGCATGCTACCTTACGAGTAAGGTGTCTACGCCTCGTCTATAAAACTGTTGCCTGTAATTTTATTTTTTATTTTTTTATTTTAACTTTTAATTTTAATTTGTCATTGTAAAGTTAATGGGTTGATACCTAAATAAAGAACAGTTTTATTTTATTTATTTATTTATAAGGAAATAATAATAATTTAAGTTCTTTAATAAGGAATATAATAGTTTTTATCCCGGAAATCATCCACTAAAGAGGTGAAAAATGAGGGGGGGGGGGGGGAGGGGTTATATAAACGAGTTCCACGCGGATAGAGTCGCGGGATGATGCTAGTTTAATTCTAATGCTCAAATACATAGGTGCAACCATTCGAATACACGTAACTTATGCATTTGATATGCTGAAGATACAAAATATGAAAAAGCTCATGCAGTCTTTACAAAGGCTACAATATGATCGTTTACGTTGATATAATATTCAAGTAAACTGACATCGAAACGAGCTCCTAACGTTTTCATTTACTAAAACGAAACCGTATTTTCAGACTTTGAATTATTAAGAAATCCCAAGACCGTTCTCTTCAGAACTGGAGATCAGAAGGGAAAGGGGGGGAGGGTGCTGGAGCTACTAAATATTAATTTGGAATGATAACAAAGTAGAGTTGGTTTTCGCGAAATTGAGAGACGGCCTTCATTCTTAAGATATTCTTAGGGTCCTTAATTGTGTATCTTAATGGAATAGGGCGATAATTTCGTTACATAAACGATTAAGTTCCTTCGATTTTGATACTAATTATGGCTAAATAAAACATTAAAATTGAAAACCCGCCGATGTTGCCAATCAGTTTGGTGAGATAATCTATATTTGTGACGGTGACCGCACCGTCACAAATATTTCGATTCTTACCATATTTTAATCGCGATTATCAATCGCGTTCCGATTACGAGGACATTGTAGAATTACTTATTATTATTAGGTTATTTAATATTAGATTAAACGAACCAATTGCCGAATGATTAATTAAAATCTAGCCACGCGTTTCATGTCTAGAGTGCACGAGTGCCACAAAGGAACAAACATCCATATATACATACATATATATATGGATGTTTAATGCTGGTAATCAATCCTTTGCGTTGCGCAGTCGGGAAAACATATATGAATTCCGGAGCGACCATACCTGTGTTCAATTACCTGAAGACGCAGTAACGTCGCGATTTTAAATCAGTAACGTTTACTGTCCAGCTTACTTCCCTCGAAACTATAAATAAAATGATACAGTAAATAATAGATAAAACATGGTTTGCGTGTACAATATATTTATTATTGTACACGTAAACCATATTTGTAACTCTACGAACTACGTTCAAATAAAACTTCATTATACACAATTAGTTACCACATTTTCTCGTGACACGCAAAAACAGAACAGCGAAACACGCTTCATATTTCCAGCTTCTGTAAACCAACATTTTCGTTTCTAATTTACACTGACTTGTTCCACAGCTTCATTTTAGAGAATCCTTTAATTCTCAATGGTCCTGCGTTGAAATTGGTTCCGAGAAAATCATCTCGGATCTAGGAATAGCGGAGTAATTATTAAAGCAAAAAGCCAGTCATGTAAAATTAAATTGTTGTGTTGAAATTCTGTGGAATTTGTTACTTTGATGTGGCATTTAGATTCTCCAACATTAATTCGTGACTTGACAAACATAATAATAAAAGACATGAACATTGAACAAGAGATGACTTAGAAGACAGTGGACACTACTCTTTGTGGCCTTAAAGTTTCAGCCAGTGCTGGTCTTTTATATAACAATGTGTGTGCATGTACACACATTGATAAAATTACATTTTCATCATACTTTTTTTTGGAACAGGACTCGCCATTTATACTGATTATGAGTGAGGTACAGCACAGCACCAAGGAGAGGCGTTATAAAAAAGAGGACTATACTCAACAGTGAGTGGCGGGCTGAATAGATAGATAGATACATGAGTACAATATGGTTTTCAAAGCCGTCAAAGCGTCCATAGTAAAGAGAACTAACATGTTGGTATGACTCTTTTACGGGGCTTTAAGCGTCGCTTTTATTATTAAAAAATACATTTGTGTCGTCGTGATGCATGCGTTTTTGAATAAGGACCTGAACTTTAATCTTCTGTATGAAAAAAAAATTCGGGTTTAATAAGTCTTTTTTGGAGGCCTATGTCCGGCAGTGGACATCTTTCGGATATGATGAAGACTTTTTTTGTGACTGTTAGAAGATAGAATACTTACCCATTATTTACCACACTATACCACAAAATACGGACTTCATAGATCAAATTTAAACTCTAGTGTCCTCAATTTTTACCATCCTGGGCCCTAGCTGGCATCAAATTGTAATGACTCTTTTTTGTCGCAAAATAAATTCAGATTAATATCATATTCAGCGTAAAGCATTGGAAATTCTACCTACGAGTATATATTAGGATTAGATATTTTTTACACATTTTAACACTCAACCGTGATTCTTATCCATCTAACACTAAATTTAATTCAACGAAATTTTATCGCAATCCGTTTTTATTTCGTAAATTCACCACGAATGTCGAGAATCCAAAGTTCGATGTTTTGGATTGCTTAAATTGAATTTCTGGCATGCGAGTCGGCCGTAGGCTCTCAATTAGCCGTGATATTTATTTTTATTTTTATACAATGGTGATAAGCACGTGTATAGCCTGAGCGATAGAAAGCGGATACTTTAACCCTTTACCTACGGGGCCTTAAATCGCCCCGGCACCGCTCAATACGTAATTAATAATTTTGGCGAGGTGTCGGCGGTTCGGCATAACTTCACTTACTTGTAACTTTTGAAGTAGTACAGCTACAAATTGAAGATTTTTAAGTAACTACTCGCGGGTTTCACTAGTTTATGTTTAAGAACATTAGTTTATAGTATATTTATCACAAATAAACACTTAAAACGATAATTATACAAATAATGCATAAATATCAAGCACTTAAAACGATGCATAAAAACAATTTACGAGTTATGGATATATCGATAACCTAGTAAATACACCATCTACCAAGGGAAAAAATCGAGCAATAATTTACTTTTGTGTATGTTCAATCAGTGCAAACTTAAAGTCCGCTAAAGGGTATGATTCTACGCCCGTCAACATTATTCTTAGGCACTAGGTATAGTTATCTAATAATACTTTTATAACATGTTAAATTTCAATTTATGAACCAAAAACGGTAAAAAAACACTAAAAATAACACTCCAAACACCCTCGTGTCGTACTCTCACAAGTCGATGAAATTTAAAACAACACTATTGTCCGCAATATTGAGTTCAATTATTTCCACTCCTGCAGTACGGGTGTCAACCCCAGTTGACAGCAAAAATGCGGTAATTTTAAAAATATGTTTATTATGTCAGAGCCATCTACTGAAACATTATGATATTTTTTTTCTTTGCATAATAAGAGCATAAATTATAAGAGCATATTTTTTTTTGTCGAACACTATTCTCATATTTTAATAACCCAAACCTAACCTAACCGCCAGCGTGTCAACGTCACTCCGCTTCGCGGGGTGCCTATTTCCGCTCTAAGACACACAAGCGAACCCTAACCTAACCTACTAATAATACCGTTGTTACGATTGTTTGTTCTTTTTAGTGTGGGGGGGGCTTTGCCTCCCGAGCCCCCCTTTTTCTGGCTGCCCTAGCCTAATCTACTATATTATAACCGAGATAATAATATAATTATATTGTTGTTATAGCTCGTCAGATGTACCCCGTTTTAAGTACTTATGCTTAGTAAGTATCGGATAATCGATAATATGCCAAACCAAATTATGCGTAAATATAGTCGGTCATAACAATAGTAAGCACTTTTTCGGAATTTTAGAAATTCTATTTAGTAAGGTTTCTGCCACAAACATTCGGTCAAAACCGAATATGCCAAGTCTGCTATGCGAAAAACGTTTCGGACAGTCAAAGTTATGCCAAATAGAGGGCACCCCCTCTGCCTACTTGCGTTATTCCCACTTGTGCCCTTAAGTACCGGGAACGACTTTGACACCTAATCCGGCAAGCACTCATTTTACGAAAGTGACTGCCATCTGATTTTCTAATGCAGAGAGAAAACTAGACCTTACTTATTAATACCAATTTTCTCAAGAGGTTTTCCTTCACCAAAAAGCTAACGGTATAGCCAAGTTTAAGCGTGATCTAGTAAAAAACTTCCAAACTTTCACATTTGTAATATTTGTAGGAAAGGTGTTACGTACATACATTTTCAGGAAGTAAAACCAATTTATATACCCTCGCAAGCAAACCATCATAATCTATCTAAAGCTGATTTAGCCTGTCACTCGCCAATCATGGCTGATTGTAATTCACCAAAGACTGACATCCGCAATCCGTTTATGCTGACTGCACTTGTAGTGCTATTGATTAGCGAGCAAGCTCTGGAGAGCCTATTACCGCACTGAACAAGAAAATTAATTAGGCTGTTGCCGCTGCAATATAGGATTATCGGTCACGTTCGTATCTCATTTGTTAGTAAAATGGCAGCGATAAATTGTATATATTTAGGCTAAGTACGTGGTAAGTATTGGTGGTTTTCATTTGAATTGGAGGATACTGACAATTAGGGTGATCACCAGAGCTATGCGTTGCTTGGCGATGGGTGAGGTAAATACCACCAACACGAAGAGATGCCTGAGCGAGGCTATTAATGCTTTTGTTTGATATATCTCACGTATATAAGGAGTAAACTGACACAAAAATACCTTCAAAACGTTTCGAGAAACAGCAATAGAGTCGCTGTATATTTGATGCGAGAAAATATGGCATCATGACAGTCCTAATATTATTTGGCTCGCATAGGCTATGCTATACGATATTAATTCAAACATTTTGCCACAAATATAAAATAAATACAACTGGCGGACTTAATGCATCCACGCGCGCCAACTCAACGTATCAGAACGAACGCTAGAAACACATTGATATCAAATGGAAATAAAAATGTCTCAGTTTGAAATGCTTGTTTGTTACTTTACTATTTACTGGCTGTCCATATTGCAAAAAATATAGCAAATACCTATCCAGAGAGTTTGTTCTACACAAACATGAAAGAATTTTTGAAATCGAATAGGCGGTTCCCGAGTTTACCCAAAACATACAAACTTACAATCTCACAGACTTTTCCTCTTTAAGTATACATATTAGAATGAGAATGAAACATTAATTGGTGGGACTAATATTAGACAAAAACAAAAGAAATAGCAAAACTTTACCGTGTCACGAAATCGGCCCAACTCAGCATGATGCTGGCTGGATTAGTAGGTACAGAAGCATAGGTCACTCTGGGACTTTAATCGGTATGGATATTTATCAAAATACCGATTATCCAACGTATACTTCGTTGTCACGTCACGTAAACCGCCAGTGATTGCCTTATACCGACTTCAACCGGTTGTAATCCCTGCTTGTACCGACAACTATCCGAATAATTTATGCAGTGGCTGCTGCCTTATTCATGTTGTGGCCATCCTAATTATGAGCTTCAAATAGAGTAATTTTAAAAGGCTGTAAGTTGGTAAATATACTAGGTATTATATGACATTTTATTCGAATTATGTTATTACAAACCGTTATATGTGATCTAGTAGCGAAGCAACGTTTGAGTATAGAACGTGTACATGGGTTAGTTTGATGATACTCGGTTTGTGATAATGTCCATTCCTATCCTATTAATAAGTAAGTTTAGCCCGCAAAATCGATTAAGGATAATTTGTTATTGGCACTTCTTTTCCCTAGTTTCAACCCCTTAAAGAAAGATTTTCGGAATAAAAGTAGGTGATGTTCTTCCCCGGAATTCAAATTATTTCCGTACCGAATTTTTACTAAATTGGCAAGACACAAACATCAAACTCTTTTACGCAATTACCATCAAACGGATTTAAACAAAAACCGTAAGCAGTAGGCGACATTAAGTTTCATTTCCTTTATTTATTTGCAACTTAGTACACAAACTCATCATAAAATATAAAAATATTTCTATATTCTAATAAGAAATGAAGTATTTAAAAAATGTTGGAATCCATATTACAACGTGGAATCCAAAATGTGGTTACAAAAGCTCAATTGTCACGCGAAAGAAATAGTAATGAGACAAAAAAATGTAAATTTAACTTACATACATACATACATACATACATTCACGCCTTTATCCCTAAAAGGGGTAGGCAGAGCACATGAAACTTGTGTTCGAGTGCCACTTTTAGCATAAATGTGGGTATAAAAGATGGACCAAATGTGATGTCGTAGTGATAGGTTGCTAGCCCATCGCCCACAACGCACTTCCTAAAAATAAATAATATAATTCCGCAAATTTAACTTAACAATGGGTATTCGCTTTTGAAAGGGAATTTTTGGGGTTTGAAGTATCTTATTAAACACTTCTATCTATAATTCAGGTCTTGTCTGTATGTCTGGACAAGATCAATCCATTTTTAATGCCGATATATATGAGTTTGATGACATTGTATGGAACCGGGAAGTAGTCAAAGGCATTTCTGAATAAAATAATGCAATTGCGTTCACAACTGGCTCGTTCAACGGCCCTTTATCATCATCATCATCATCATCACCATATCAGCCGAAAGATGTCCACTGCTGGACATAGGCCTCCCCCAAAGAGTGCCAAAGTGACCGATCCCGCGCCACCCGCATCCAGCGGACACCCGCAACCTTTACCAGGTCATCAGTCCACCTTATCGGGGGCCCATATACCCACGCTGCGCCTGTCGCTGTCGCCACTCGAGAACCTTTCCGCCCCAACAGCCATCGGTTCTACGTGCTATGTGCCCTGCCCACTGCCACTTAAGTTTAGCGGTCCGGAGGGCCATATCGGTTACCTTGGTTCTGCTGCGGATAGTCTCATTTCTGATGCGATCACGCAGAGAAACTCCCAACATGGCCCTCTCCATATGAGGCCCATAGTAAGCGACCACGTTTCAGTGGCATATGTCATATGGCTTTATTATTATAGAGACGTGCTATGTTTTGTATGTGTGATTTTGTAGCTTTGGGCGTTATTTATTTGTAATACTTACGTGGGTAGTGTAAATATGAAAGTCTGTGTGTACCACCTTACCATATGTACCTACTTGCCGATTTTTGCCGAAAGTTTCCAGAAATGTAGCTTAGACATCAGAACAGGATAAAGGCAACAATTTATACTCGTACGAAGTCGCGGGCAGCAGTTAGTACGACAAATTTCTCTTGACTATAATGACCCAGCCAACCTCTAAGGTAAAATTGTAAAATTACGCTCGTAAATATGTAAACCCTCTAAAAACTCCTAAATTGGGTTACAACACCTCCCTTAAAATTAATCTAAACTAGCACTACCTAATTGAATTCATAAGATCGCTCCATATCATGGGCACTTTACAAACCCAAGGGATGTATCAGTCATATTTTGAACCTTATTGTTATTTGTAGAATAAGGTCTCATATTGCTTACTTTATGCGTGCACCTTATAAGCCTTTGTGTATTCACACGTAACTAGGTAGCATTTAACACAGCAATGTACACCTTCCTGGAATTATTTAATGAATTCTCTTGAAACGTATTCGCACGTGACGATAGTAATAAGTTACTTACACTAGAAGTGACAAGAGAAAACACCATATTTTTTTTTAAAGAATACGTACCGCACCACAAATGTAATGCTGACAAGTAAAGATGTCAGTGCGATTACTGATGTCGTTGATGAAGATGCTCATGATGAAGAACTAAATAACGCATACCAATTTGGCCCGATCAAGAGATAGCCTAATGTACGATCCTCACCGACCGGGCCGGGCCGGAGCGCGCCTGCGCGTTTGTTGCCAAAGGAATGTGCTCGTTAAATTTCATATTTGAATGTACTTGCGGCCGGTCGGCTCCTCGCGGACGTGGACGGCTGTCTTCACATGTGACCGGCTCCGTCCGGCTTTTGCCTACTGCACTCTATTAATAAGCGGTCGGCTGCCGCCGGGTGCTCGCGCACCCGTTGCGACGCGGCGCCAGGCGACCCGGCTCGGCCCGTTCGCTGGGAATCGTACATAACAAACGCCTTTGGAACTTAAATAGTTGCGCACGGTGCGGTTCTGGAGGCATTTTCTCCCTTAAACGCGGTTGAATGAACCTGCCGAGGTTTCCCGTGGGAATACAGTATGGAGTCCTTCAAGAAAGGAGCGTACATGTCGGTCGGCGACGCGCATGAAAGTCCCCTTGAGTTGCAAGCGTCCATAGGCTACGGTAAACACTTACCATCAGGCGGACCGTACGCTTGTTTGCCACCGACGATATTAAGTAAAGACGCGTGATACACATTGAATTAAGCATACGAGTATGATTTTAGGGAATGAAATTAACCCAGTTCTCACTGCATCAAAATTACAAATATTTTTGACAAACACCTGGCCATAAAGTGGTTATTACCGCCCGTTATGCGTGAGGAAAATCCCACTTTCTGACAAGAGGGATGTGTACTCATCACTGGCAGTAATAACGAAAGCCTCTGATTGTATATTTAACGCGCTTGCTTTCAGCTCGGGTGGCAAAACAAATCAAATCGAATATATTTATTTGAATAGAATACAGTACAATAGGATGTCACAATATAAATGGTTTCATGTCAAATAAAATATAATCACAATTAATTCGATATATTCTACGTTCTAGGTAAACGAGCTACGGTAGCCTAGTGGTTCAGGCAAGCGGCTGTCAAGCGGCGGTCGTGGGTTCGAATCCCGGCTCGTACCAAAGAATTTTTAGCTAGTTTTCCCTCTGGGTTGGAAGGTCAGATGGCAGTCGCTTTCGTAAAACTAGTGCCTATGCCAAATCTTGGAATTAGGTGTCAAAGCGGGCCTTTAGGGGCATTACCGGGAATAACGCTAGAATGATGATTCTAAGTTCTAGGTCTATAACTAAACAATCTTATATTGCTTCAGAAAACATCTAACACTATCAAAACATTTATCTAATAGCCAGCTATTTAATTCAGATTTGAATAAGTTAAGCCCTTATTACACTTTCCTTTTAGTCATTCTAATTAGAATGCTTAGGTTAGGAAGGAGGCTCCTGATTACACTATTCTAAATTTACTCACTGATTCAGTCAGCATTTCAATCGTGTCGGTGACGAACGTCTCGGATGCAATGCCGCCAGTATTATCTAAAAATCAAAGGATTAGTCTTGCAGTAGCCTTGGCCGTAGCATCATTGGAAGTTAAAAAAAAGAAAAAAAGGAAAACTTGGGTCAAGGAATATTTATTGCTGAGCTGAGGAACAAATTGTCGACAGTAAATATAAGGAATATTTTAGAACCTGAAGATTTCAGATGTTTTTTACGAGTGGATATGAAAGCGTTTGACGATTAAGGAAGCACCAAACCGTCTGGATGTATGGAACGTTTGACAAGTTTCTATGATCTGACAGCTGTCAGCGCCATATTTAACGTTGATCGGTTTGTAATCGTAAGTCGATGCAACCCGCCCTTACTAAACAAGTACAAAACGAGACACGTCCGCCCGCCGTCAGGTGTGCGAGGCGACTGACTGCACTAAACGTTATTACACCTATCCTAACTAGGATGCTAAATCATTCAGCTTGTCAGAAATCATCCTTGTTCCTAATTAGGACATCCTAACTTGCTAAACGCGATTACACTTTACTAATTTAGGATTCTGAATCGTTTAGAATCCTAAATTTAGGAAAGTGTAATAAGGTCTTTAAAGTTACCATCCAACGTCGTTTAATCGCTCGGGCAGACGGTTGTGGATGACTATACACATATTAAATGCATTCCGGTTATATATATCCAAACACCTGCTATCTAAAACATTGAATGCATTGCCGCTCTAAAGTGCGCATTGTACTGGTACTGTGCACCTCAATCATCATCATTCCGAAAGACGTCCACGGCTGGATAAAAGCCTCCCCCACAGAGTGACCGGTCCGGCGCCACCCGCATCTAGCGGAATCCCTTGCCGCAACCCCAATAATAGAACGCAATACAGAACTTACAACTTGAAGATAATACACAACAGATCTTGGATATACATGTCAAATTTCTGAACGTGTGCTCAAGACACATCCAGCTACCCTACATTCCCCCACGGAATGTCAGCGAGCATAAGGTGCAATTTCCCCTGAATAATTCTAACAATTTGCCTCCCTGCCGACTTAAATTTAAGCCCTAATAAACGTCAGCGTAACTAAAGAAAAATGTGTTCCAGGACACTTTATTACCGGAACCCTCCTGATATTGTGACGTGCGAGATTTTTGATGGACGGGATTTTGTGTGATTTTTTTCAATGAAGACTCTAGGCATCTACTTGTCTGACGGTATTCGATTGAATTCGATTTTATGTTTGCTGATTACCCTATCATTAGGAGATCGCTGAGACTAAATTTATTGTATTGATTTTTTTTTGTTGTGGTATTGTATTTGTTGTGGTGTGTTTGTCAGTGACACACGCACAGGAAATAGTACGTTGCTTTGTGTTCTGAGTAAGAATCTAATAGCCCGTATCACGAAGCTAGTTTTTTAGCTAGGATTTTTACGACCGGTTAGCCTAGTTGGTAGTGACGCTGCTTACGAAGCTGGAGGTCCTGGGTTCAAATCCCGTTAAGGGCAAATATTTGTTTGATGGGCATGAATAGTTATTTCTAAATGTGCGATGGTATTTATGTATTTATAACTATCAAAAATATCGTCGTCTATTACCTACCAATAACATAAACATTATTCAGCTTAGTATTAGGCTAGTTCGATTTGTGTAGGATCCCCTGATATTTATTATTTACTAGCTTCTGCCCGTGACTCCATCCGCGAGGAACTCATTTATACCTTAGCGCCATACAAACTTTCACCCCTCTTTCTTCCTTAGGGAATGATTTCCTGGATAAAAACTATCCTTGTGTCTTTCCCCAGGACTCAAAATAACAGTTTTTCCCATACAAATTTTGCACCCCTATTTAACCTCTTTTTACTTTTTAACGTTTTGCCTGTATTGAAAATGTCACATAATACTGGTTATATTACCTATGATCTATTGGTATGACTTTGTGAGTACTTCCAGGATCAGTAACAGACTGTCAAAATATTTAGCTAGTTTCAATTTACAAGACTCGAGTCAATGGATTAAGTAGTTGCTTAGATTTAAATTAAAGGAAAAACTGAAAAAAAATGCTCCGAGCCGGATTCGAACCGGCGACCACAGGCATTCATGCCCCGTCGCTACTAACCAACTGAGCTATCGGAACAATCTGTCTCGGCCACTAAATCGTTAATTTCGTTAGCAGCGTTATTGCTTAATACAAAATAAATTTAGTTTACTTACTTCCAATTTGAAATCTCCGATCAAACAAGTTACCTAGAGAGTTTGATGTCTTCAAAGCGTTATAATTCTGGTTATGCCACAACCTAGAATAACTTGACCCAGAGATTCGTAGTAAGCAGGTTGACTATATTATTGGCTAACTCATTCACCGCCTCGCTATGTTTGTAGTGCTACGCAGCAGTCCATAGCAGCTAAATCTCCATTTCGACAGAAAAGCACCATTCTTCAATAACAACATAACTACCTAAATATATTACATCTTGGAATCAGACAGAGATTGGGTAGATATATTCACAGCGCGGGAAACTTCTCAATGTCACAGTGAACTTCGATTATTTCTTATTATGCCGGGAATATATAATTACTTCAATTACATCCGATAATTTTGGAAGTAATTTAAAAATTACAGGCAGTGCCAAGTTTCTTACTTAAAGTAAGGTAACAGTTTAGGAACACTGAAATAAGTGAATAAGGTATCAAATTCTACAGTAGGCCAATTTTATTGTGGGTTAGAAGGAGTAAAAGCTAGTAAAATAGGCTATGGTAACCGCTTACCATCAGACATGCTGTAAGGTTGTTTGCGACTGACGTGGTATAAAATAATAAAAATGTGTCCTTTATTTTATTCAATTAAAATATATCATACAGTTAAAAAAAACTTTTTGGCAGTTGTAGTTTATTATCCCGTGAGTTTGCGTTCTTTGGAATACAAAATATGTACTAGTGGCTCTGTGAACTGTAGAATTCTCGAGCCCTGTTTTTTAAAAAAACAAAAACGAATAACCGAATCAGCAAAACATTCTATTTATTGCGCCTGCTCACAAAATTTCACGAAAATCGGTTGAGAAATGCGACCCGTAGAGGAGAGCAGCCGGACACGGAACATCTGGACATCAGGACATACGAAAGAATTTTGGCCATAACTTAAACCGACAGCTTCGTTCGCTGTGCTCGCTAGTTCAATTAGTGGACTTATCAGTATAACTCCACCCCCAGCGGACGTAGCATGGTTGCCATTTTACATATAAATCTAATATGTTGGAGATAAGACATCCGTCATGTTACAACCATAAAGGCCTTCAAACACCGGTCGCGGTTGCGGGTCGGGCGCGGGCCCGCGCAAGTTGTAAAACACTGAAACTTCACTTCAAACACACAACGAACGCGGGCCCGCGGCGCTAAGTTACAACTCGGGCAGCGCCGCCACCGGGCTCTCACTACCAACGCATTTAATATCTCTATCACGTCCCATCATCATCATCATCAGGCCCACGCTACTGTGTGATAGAGACGCCGCTCGCCTGCGGTGTGAATATACCGCTTCAAACGATCTTGACCCGCGCCGTGCCCGCCCCGCGCCAGACACGACCCGCGTTCGATGTGTGGAGGCCTTCAGTGATAAAATGGCAACCATTGCCACGCCTGTATGTGTGTGTGTGTGTGTGTGTGTGTGTGTGTGTGTGTTCTCGCGCACTCAGTGGCGTGCACAGAGATTTGAGACTGGGTAGGCAAAAAAAGAGACCTACTAACTTACCAAGTTACCAAAAATTTGCTGTGGGCGCAACCCGCAAGCCAATAATACGAATCATATTATTTCGGATTGAATTTGCGATTTACTTTATCACTTGTTTGTGTTAACTGCAATTCCGGTGTACATCGGCCTTTTTCGATCATCTCATTTTGAAAAAGCATCATTTTTAATAGTCTGTACACACACACACACCCACCGTACAACTATCACATTTTAAAATATCCATTGTTTTCACTAATCACAATTATTTTCCGGCAGGCAACTGTTATCTCACCAAAACAAACAAATAATGGCGGCCGACGGGCCGAATAAAAAATGTAAACTTAGGTACCCAAATACAGTAAACGCATAAAAGAATAGTCTCGTATTTTCACTAAATTACCATACAAAATGCTGCTTTTTAAAATAGTCAGGTAATCTTCGCATCGGAACTATTCGGAAACCTTCGGGCGTCATCGTCTCGGATTGCCACGAAAGACTCTGTCTTTCTGCGTCTAATTGTGTGCGTTACTTTTATCATTGTGTGCTCGTATTTGTAGGAAGACCCACTACAGTGTAACCGCGTAACTACGACTCACGCAAACGCACACATAGAAAGGTTTAGACGGAAATGTTTTCTGTCTTTGCCATGCAAGGCACGCAGCGGCGCTATTGCCGCGTGATATTAACTTCGTCGCGATACCATAGATGTAGACTATTGCGTCTATCGATGACAATGATCAACCGGTAGATGGAGTGCTTATCAATTTTTAGAATAATGGATTACTGATAGTACGATCAAGTATAAATTAAATTAAGTCGTTTAAAAGGATAGGTATCGGAATTATAGTAGGGTAGGCAGTGTTTTTTTGTCTTTATGAAGTGCACGCCACTGCGCGCACTGTATCATGTCAACTGTGGCACTCTAACGAGCACGACAAAATTTGTGGCACCACTAAGTTGGAAACTCTTCACGAAATTTATCGGAACAAGTTTTAGATTTAAGATGGCTTAGACTTAATTTATTAGGAAGATATTCATTTTATCAGTGCTTGATCTAAAATGGGTTGTAAGCCGAGATTTATTGCTAAGCGAGACATCAAAGGTGTTTTACTAAATCCATTTACCAAGTCCACATTCATACTATAAATATCGAAAGTGTGTCTGTCTGTCTGTCTTTCTTTCTTTCTGTCTGTCTGTCCGTCTTTCTGTTACTCTCCACGCTTAAACCGCCGAACCAATTTGGATGAAATTCGGTAAAAGATTTATTTTTAATTTCCAGGCGTGTTTTGTATCACGGATTTGCACTTAGGAGTAGCTCTATGTTACCAGAATACGAGTAGTAACCAGGTTGCCCCGTTCATATAAGTAGGAGAAAAAGTTGAGGTCCGACCCTCGACTGTTTTTTTTTTTTTCGAGGAGAGTATAAATTCAAAGATTGAATGGTCGTGTTGAAGGAAGGAGGAGCCGAGTTCGTGCGCCCAGAAGATGGACAGATGTAGTCCAAGAAGTTACCGGGTACACACGACAGGCATACAAAAGATTCACGGCCTGGAGAGCCAGTGGTTAAACGAGACACCCATTGACGTAACACCCTCAGACTTGAAGATCATCATCATCGTTATAAGTCTGTAATCACCCACTGCTGAGCTTAAGCTCTTCGATCAAACCAATTGTGTCGGTCCCGTGAGGGTATGTCCAAGAAATTCAAAGGAAGTTTTATGGGAAGAAACCATCAATGACGATATCTATTTTGCTAAATTACTTCTTAACCATACCTTTTTCAAAAACCCCTTAAAAAGTCAATTCCGTAATTTTTAATATCATGCAAATAACTGCCATAATCATTATAAAGCCTTTGAACAGCCTTTCAGCTGTCAAAGTGAAATGTAAAAAGTAACAAGCGACCAGTTTCCTGTCATCTTGACATTTACAATTTCCGGCATCTTTTGTTCCCGCTCGTGAATCTTCTTTTATGTCATTCTTTAAATTATTTGTTATTTTTATTGCCCAAGGGTTGAAATGGGGGTTCGGATGCAACAAATCATTGATACTGGGAGGAGAAATGGTGTGGAACCATTTGATTGGCGCCAACAGCACCACCCCTCATCATAATGTTATCTTGGTTGCTTCCTTAAAAATCCCGGCTCCCACTGCCTTATCTGAAACATTGGCATTCACTATAGTTTTTTTCGGTACACGACGTAATTTCAAAGAGTCATTTGTCGAAAAGCATATTTTTTTAGATTTTTTTATTTCGAAGACACAGTTCCTCTGAAGGAATTTTAGAATTTCCAAGATTACTAACCTATTAGGTTACTAACCTAACCTATTTATTATTCCATTAAAATTATCTGCGTCCAACCTCTTGATAAATACACCATATACTCGTCTGTAGCCCCTGACAGGATTCAAACCTGCGATCCCTCTATTGCCGGTAGGGTCTGTATCATATCATTTAAAACGATCGGGGTAACGTCCTCGTTAAAAATAACACGAAACATAAATGTTTAAATTAATATATTGTTTCGCTAAGAATGTTATTAACTTTTACTTGTCTATTTTACAGTAAGATATTTTTAAAGGCCCTAAATCTTACAAGGAAGGTAACAGAGGCTTGGGCATCTTGCACAGAAACGTTTAAATTGTCACTAGTGCCAATAGGGTAGAGATGTTTGAACAGAAATTTTAATATCTTTAAATGCTGCCACAATTTTACTGTTGCTATTCAGAGAGAGCTAGCGCTTTGTTCATTCATAGTAGTAGTAGTAACTTAATTGCAAAAAAAGAAAAAGTACATAATAGAAAACTCCAAAAAAATACATTTGTACAACTGCGAACTTACCGCTTATTAGTAACTAGCTGCCACATGCGACTTCGTCTGCCTGGACCCGGGATAAAATAGATTTTATATTTTAATCCCAGCTATAAACTATCTTCGTGCAAAACTTCATCCAAATCGGTTGAACTGTTAAAGCGTGTATGAGTAGCAAACATCCAAACTTTCTTATAAAATTAGAATTATATCGCATAGTTATACTATGCAATACAATTCTAATCCATCTTATAACTATGTGATTGTTTTACTATTAAATACTATTTATTTGTGTCAACAATAATTTCCCACCGAATATTACATTTTAGTGTCAACACTCAAGCACAGCCATGATTAAACCCGTTTCAATTAACTTCTTAAAAACAAAACTCTATCCCAAATTTGTTACAGTCACACAAGTTTGAACTTTAGTGCATTATATTAAGGTCCAGAATGAGCTTCAGTATAAATGGTTAGAGAGTACGTTCCTCTTCGCTCTGGCGCTTGCTACCATCGTAAATTTTCCACTTAGTTCTAATAAATTACCCATGTTGCGCTTTTGCTGACGATAGAGTGCTGACTTGGTTTCACTATTAAAGGGTTTTAAGAAGCTATCGGAAAAATAGGATATTGTAACAAATTGTGAAAGAAAAATGGTACAAAGTTACCTTCCGTGATTATTCATTGCAGGCGACGATACAATTTTGTACAAGTTTTTATGTAACTTGCAATATAACTTGCTTGTAAGTAGGTATGTATGTTTGGAAGGAATCTTGCAAGTCAATTTTGAAGCACAAATCTTCAACCGATTGAAGTGAAATTTTGGGTTTATGTGTAGTTTGGATGACCAATTAATGTTAGTACCATCGAACTGGTCTGATGATGAAGACAGAAGGTGGCCATTGGAATTCAGGACTTAACAAACGCTATCCCGTTGAGTTTGGGGTCGTTAGAATCGTGTCAACGAGTAGTTGATGATTCTAATTGGAAAGCTTTTACCAAAAATGTAAACTAATTGTATGCCTGATGGTTACTCTCTAGCCCTAAAACATGAGATATACCTACAAAGTCATCCCTCTAATTAATCTAGTATAGGTTTTTATTATTATTCCTAATTATAAGGTACATAGGTACACAAAACATTTTATTGTAAAGAAAGTGAGTGCAATACTCGCCAATAAACACTGTTTGGCGAAGTTATAAGGTAGGTAACTGATGAACCATACTACAGAAATTATTGGGTTACCTATCTGAATCACTAAATTTTTTTGTCCTATTTTCATTTTGGCATTTACTTTTCGACAAACTTCGTTTGCCTTTTTTTCGTTTGTCCGACACTTTAGTTCGCGACGTTTACGGTTGGTCATATTATGGTTTAGCTTTTGTAATTGTTTGACAAATCCATGATTCCCAATTATTGGTATACCCGCAATATCGTTATACCGACGTAACGATTCGGTTGATAATCTGTTCGTATTTTATCAAATCGGCTTTATTATATTTGACATAATATTATTGTTTATACGGAGCACACATAATGTTACTAATTCATATGTTTATTTATGAAAATGGTTGTTGTTGTTGTTGTATGCATTTTCAATATTAAAAACATTAGCAAAAAGTTTAAAATTAAACTAAGGTTATCTTCCTAAATCTGTGTTTATGGTAAATAATGTATATGTCAGCGGGCGATCGTAAAATTCGCCAGATCACGAAATTCCGAGGCAAATCGCATACGTAAATGAAAAAAAATAAGGAGTGCGGACTGATTATCTCCAGCGAGTCGACGCCACCCCGCTGCGCGGGGTGTCTATTTCTGGTCTGAGGGGCACAAGTGAACCCTAACCTAACCGACCTAAGACAGAGTTCGCTTATGACAAGCCCTTTTTGTCCGCCCTGATTATTGGCTCCCAACAAATACGGCCGCCATCGCATACGCAGCGCCACCAGTGGCCAAGAAAGAAACTACTTTTCGATGTGCCTGGTATAGAACTAGGAATATCGACGAATGCGTTGTTCTCATCGATCTGCCGTATTGTTTATCAGGCACATCGTGATAAGCCTGGCCAACTTTTAGGCATATCATGAAATGGCGGTGTTTCAAGTTATTTCTTCCGACCTGACCCATACTAATACAGTACATATGTAAGCATTAGGTAGTAAAAAAGTGTTCGGTTCTGGCGCTTCGGTGGCCGCTGCCGCGGCACGCTCCCTGCGCTCGCTCGGCTCGCGCGCTGTAGGGTTGCAGTTCACCTGACACTCCTCCTCAGTTCGCTCGTCGTCGTATCTACACCGACCTGCCTTAGAGTCTCAGTAAAATTACTTTTGAATTTCCCTCAAAATGAACATTTGGCTAAACGTACGAAATGCGGAAAGTAATGATGGATAAGTAAAAAATTGGCTGTGAAACAAAAGTTGTAACAAGCCAAAGCCCAAATGACTGTAGGGGTAAAAGTTTTTCGGACAACTGAAACATCTGGATAAAATCAAATGGTAAATGAAAAAAGTAATGAATTGTATATTCGGAGAACTCATAATAATACGTAAAGTTTTCGGACAAACGATATTCGGTCAATAAATTTTAGTGATTGCGATAGGTTACCAAATTATTGATGTCGAAGCCTATACCCATTAATTCTGGACGCAAGATACACATTTATTACTCTTTTGTTCATATTCCAAAAGTGATCATAAAAAGTCTTTGTAACTAGCTTATCTAAAAGTTATGTTAATAAAAATACTTAGCACGAGTAATCAGTATACTATGACAAGCTGTTACTCTAAGTGTGATATTTTACTAACTATATGTTGACAATTATACTGCGGTAGGTAGGTATATTTTAATCCTAATTCAAAAGGACGCATGTCAGTTGCATATGTTTTGAGAAACGAGAAATTTTAGTTATCCGTTCATCGTATAAAAAAATTAATCATTTTGTATAATCTTGTCAGTTAATAATACAAATTATTTTTATGAAAAATAATACTTAAGTCTAAAATTAAAATTTATTATAACAAAAAATATCTTATGCGTCTCATTGATTTAACATTTTGAACTTCACCAAGTATTCCATATTTGCGTTAAAAAGCAAACTTTTATTTAAACTGACACCAATTATACAACATTAAGTTTTTTTAAAGCTTAATTTACCCTTTAAAATATTTAACATAACACGATTGAACCCAAATAACGATAACGTACCAACTTATTTCCATCGCCTAAACTTTCAACAAACACGACTATCTAAAGGGCTCAGGATTCCAGAATATACCTATTTACCATATGCCATCTCACCAAGGCGTGTCAAAAGCTTAAAGCAATGTATATAAAGCTCACATACGCTCATGGCAGTTTCCTTCTAGGCAACACTGATATAAGCACTACTTATCACAGTGACATGGTCGTAAGTGAAGTACATTTGATAATAAGTTATGTCGTTTCGTTGCAAAATAGATTATCCTGGTCACGGCACCACTGTAGAAATCGATGTGTCTCGACTTATTGCATTTTATTTTGATATCAATTTTACTTTTTTTGACTTGTCAGTTCGGCACGCGTATGAACAGGTGCGATTGATATTTAGATATTAAATATTCAACTGTGTTGATTCAATTGATGAAGTTACATATCAAAAGTCGAATGTATAGGTACGTCTATTAGAAAAAAAAAACTTTTAAATAATCTGTATCAATATTAGCTTCACCAGATACAATAACGTCGTTCTACCTTCTTCCCCTAAATTGCGCAAAGGTTAGCTGGAAGAAATTCCTTATAGGGATAAGTTCGCCTTTGTACTCATCTATTGTGTGAAATGTATATTCATAAACCTGTAACTGTGTACAATAAGGTGCATGCATGCAAACAATACCTAGTTGGGTCGGCAAAACTACGGTAGATGATATTGCCATACGATTTGTCAAGAGAAACTGGCCTCTAAGGCTCAGGTGTCAATGCGAGAACTTAATTATTTAACGGTCGATATTGGCGCGTAGTACGTCCTCTCTGGGCCACATGTGTTAATTTGCTGGCAGACTATGTAATTACCATGGTAATTAGGATTCATGTGTAACAGACTTGTGCGTCTGTTTCCACGGGTTTACATATCAAAGGCGATCCATGTAATTCTATTAGCTGATGAGTTTCACAGACTAAAAATACAGGGATTCGGATTGTGAATAGGGGTGTATGTTCATTCTTAAATGAGATTGCATATGCTTTTTTAAGAAACCGTGGACTGCATAGTTTGCCGGAATCCCAAGAATTTGGAGGAATTGGTGGGAACCGGCACAGTAGAAGGCAGAAGACCAAGGGGCCGATGAGGCAGATGTAAGCATATTAAAATGCCGGTTAACGCAGCTCTCAAACAGGCAGCTAAACGAAAGTCGGGGGGAAGAATACTGGCTGACGTCGGCAGAGTCACGATTCTCAGGTATAAGGGACTCATTGAGAAGGAGGATACATTAAAAAACTTTTTTGGACCAGTTCAACTGGGGAAGTGCCTCCGCCCTACAAAAGACCGCCATAATAACGCCACTAATTGCTCTGTGGTATGGTAAGGTCGTCAGAGTTTCCGCGGATGTTTTGTGTTGAGAGACAGCCGCGTTCGTATCTAGCTATAAACACAACGAATACACAAATCAATAAAGGGTTGGCATTGCGCTTGTGATTATTCTGGAATTGCTAGCATTAATAAGCTACGGCGTATGCTTACCATCAGACAGACTGTTTGCTTGTTTGCCTCCTTTAAAGTAATCCACCAAAAATAACAAAAGTAACGAACTGCTCTATTAAGCGAATAGTCAACGTCGCGCCGTTTGTATTTGCGACACTACTACTACTCCATACAGCTCGTTGGAACGGTCATCAATTTAATTCCAAACTTTAATTACAAATGTCGAAGTTCGGATATCTCTATCTCTATCGCACATACATTACTGTTTGTTTTTTTTTTTACTTAAGATACCAATGTATTCACTAAAATATGTTTAGCGTAGGTATTTGTTTTGTGTTGCCTTCCAGGAGGTAACTCATGTAAAGGTTCCGACGGAAGACCAGCGCTGGCCTTCTAGGTTAGCACCATGCTGAGTCGGAGCCTTTTCGTGGACCCTGCTACTTTTAAGTTACTGTGTTTTGTTTTTTATACCCATTGTTTTGTCCATGAATAAATGTTTTTTTTCTTTCTTTCTAAAGAATGGAAATGGTAAAGCGCGCGATGATTTAGCGCGCGCGTGAGCCGACCGTGATAACGTGTGTTAAACCGTCTCCGTAAATAAAAAATTAAAATAGTGTAAAAAGCTATCGCCGCTTATAAAACGATATATAATATTATAGACATATTAAAATGTGAACAAGATGTGAAAAAACTTTGAAGATTGGAAGCTTAAGTTAGAAATAATCAGCAATCAAAATTTAAATATAGTGATACCCGTCAAGACACAGTGTAACACAGTGCGCAGTTGGTGGAACGGATTGGGCTCTGTGCAGTCCGTGTCGACCGGTGAGTCATCGGAGCGAGCGCAGAGCCGCTATAGCACCGTGCGGCACCGTGCCTATTTGTTGGAAAGAGTCGCGTCCTGTGCCGTCTGTGTCGAGCGCCCGCGCCGTGCTATAGATAACTGACTAAATATTGTATTGTGTCGATACGCTATTTAAGATGAATTGTTTAGCGTGCGACTTGAAAATTGAGAGAGGAGAACTATTGAGTTGCTCTAAATGTAAAGATTGTTATCATTATAAATGTTTCAACTACACCTTGGCATTTTTAAGAGAGCACGGAAATGAGTTGAGAAAGATTTGGATGTGCCCTAAATGTGATAATATAACGCGCAGGCGTCGCGACGATAACACACCTGCGTCCCCTGCCGGCCTCACCGGCCTGAGACAACATATGCATGCCTTAGAAGATACAAATATGTCATTGGATGAAAGTAACGTTTCATGTTTGGGAGACACATTGCCTACTGACACCGTGCATAAGGAAATGTTGAAGGAAAGTGTCTTGAAAAGCACAAATGAAAATTTCGACGATAAAAGTTGCGAAATATCAAACCAAAACGAAATAACAACAACTATTCTTACAGAATAATGATAAATATACGATCTTGAAAAATGACATCGACAACATTAAAACCATCACGCACCAAAATAATATAGAAACGGACAATATCCGACTGTTAACAACCACGAATATAAATGACACAAACAAAAAAATTGCAATTTTACAAAAAGAATTGGCATCTTTAAAAGAGCATACTCATAAGCTAGAACAACGCATCAACGACTCTGCTTCCTATTCAAATGTTGCAGTTGAAAATAATATGTCATCAAATAACATAAGCGTACATTCCGAACACCCGAAGCAATTACATAAGCCAAGTAGCGCTAGCTATTCGGAAGGCGCAAGGCGACTTGTCCTATATGGTTTAAATGAATATGATCATGAATCGGAATCTACATTAATCGACCGAATTGTAAGAGTCTTTTATGATATTTATAACATTGATTTATCACTACAAATCGAAGAAGTTCGACGAATGGGACGCAGAGGCCCAAGGCGACCAGTTGTTATGGAACTTTTAAGTAAAAGAACTACAAAATATATTATAGAAAATGCTATCTACTTTAGAAACACAGGTTTATTCGTGTCGCAATTCCTGGACCCAGAGAGTTTGCGAAGCAGGAAAATACTTAGACAGAAAATGCAGGAAGCTAGGCGAAGCGGCCAAAGAGTAACGCTTAGAAATAATAAATTATACATAAATGGAAGAGAAGTTACGGTGCCATCCCTAAGCAATGACGTACAGAGAAAATCCCAAAGTATATCACTAAATACACAAAATGTAACTTGCAACGACTACAACGCAGAACCGATATCTCAGAGCCACCTCGAAGAAGAGTCACAACAGACACCACTAACAACTCATTCGAAATCTCAACCACCTGCGCCATCTGTAAAAACTTTTCGTCGATAAAACGACCCAATCAGCGATACTGTACCAAAATATGTGCAGTGTGCGAAACAAAATTCACCAAATTGAGTCTCTTATGGATGATAAGCCGTCCATTGAAGCTTTTTGTATATCTGAAACTTGGATAACTAGGTCAAAACTTGATTTATTAAAAGTAGAGGACTATAATCTAGCGAGTTCATACTGTAGGTCAACCCACAATGGTTAACCCGGGGATTGAAAGTTTCATCAGAACATAAGCGCCAACTAAAAATATTAATAAATCAAGGAGGAGACACCGTTTTAAAAAAGCATTTCAAAACATATGATAAAATTCTAAAACGAGCAGTATATATATCAAAAAAAATTAACAATATCAATAAAATTAACAAATCCAAAAACAAGGTAAAAACAGTGTGGCAAATTATTGGCGAACAAACTAATAAAGCCAAAATTAAAAAAAAAAAGACAATATGAGCCTAAACATAAATGGTAGTATTATAAACGATACGCAACTAGTGACAAATACATTTAATAGTTTTTTTGCTTCCGTAGGATCAATTACTGCTAATAGTATACCGCGCGGCCGCCCCGTCATTATACAAACCACCAACACAATTTTCTTATCGCCGGTAGATCCCTGTGAGACATTTAAATGTATTAAACATTTAAAGAATAAAAATAGCTATGGTATTGATGAAATTCCCCCTTCACTTGTCAAACTATGTGCCACCGAGTTAACAAATCCTCTTACAGCCCTGATAAATCGGTCATTTTCATCAGGAATATTCCCAGAAAGCCTTAAAATCTCACTAATAAAACCAGTACATAAAAAAGGAGATCACTCAGACACCCAAAATTATCGACCCATAGCTTTGCTCAACACTTTTTCAAAGATTTTCGAATCCATTATGGCAAATCGACTTACATCATTTTGCAACAAATTCAACGTGTTTGATGAACGACAATACGGATTTAGGAAACAGAGATCTACTACCCTAACAGTATATAAATTTGTTCAAGAAGCCTTAACCCTTAACATGGCAAGACATGAAGGAATGTAGCCAGCTATCACTCGGAATGTTTTTTGTGATAGTTAATGGATAAAAAGAACTATAGTAAAGAAAAAAAAATGAAAACCATTCTGAAAGTTAGTTTTTCAGGACGTCCGTTAAAACGGACATTGCCACGAATCGTATAAAATGATTGCCTTTGATGTTGTCCTAAAAAACGGACAATACTGTCATGCAGGTCAAGAAAATAAAATAAAAAAATTGTCGTCAACCAAAAATAAGCTTGAATACACCGAATAAAATCATCCTGAGCATCATCATCATAACAGCCGAAAGACTTACACTGCTGGACATATGCCTCCCACGAAGAGTGCCAAAGTGACCGGTCCTGCGCCACCCGCATCCAGAGGACTCCCGCAACCTTTACCAGATCATCAGTCCATCTTGTCGAGGGTCTACCCGCACTGCATCTTCCGGTACGTGGTTGCCACCAAAGTATCTTTCCACCCCAACGGCCTTCGGTTCTACGTGCAATGTGCCCTGCCCACTGCCACTTAAGTTTAGCGATCCGGAGGGCTATATCGGTTACCTTGGTCCTGCTGCGGACAGCCTCATTTCTGATGCGATCACGCAGAGAAACTAACAGCATAGCCCTCTCCATTGCCCTTTGGGTGACTTTGAGCCTTCTTATGAGGCCCATAGTAAGCGACCACGTTTCAGTGCCATTAGTCATCACTAGCAACACACACTGGTCGAATACTCTTGAGACACTGCCGAATATTGGACGAAAAGTGAGATTGGTCGGTAGTTCGTCAGCAGGGTGGTGTAAACTTTTTGAGGAATAGCACCACCACACCTCTGTTCCGTGCTTTTGGCATTTTCCCTTCCAGTAAGACGGAATTGAACAAATGCTGAAGAGCCGTAGGGACCGGGTTTCCACCCGCCATCAGCAGTTCGGCTGTTATTCCGTCTTCACCTGGTGCCTTGTTGTTCTAGAGCTGTTGAAGAACCTTTACAAGCTCGTACAGGCTGATTTCCGGGATGTCGTTGGAATAGAGTTGGGTTAGTCGAGCTAGAGGGCCCTCCACGAGACTAACCTCGGGTTCGCGAGTTGATGTGTATAGCTGTCCGTAAAAGCGCTCTACCTCAACCAAAAGCTCAGATTTAGAAGAAACGATTCTACCATCTTCAGTTTCCAACTTGGCGAGCTGGCTCAGTCCAGTAGTCAAATCTCTCCAAATTCCAAAACACTTTAGCGTCCTCGTTACACGGGATAGCCTCTTCAATAGCTTGTATTGAATTGGCGCAGATCGCGGGTAAAGCAATTGCAGATCTCTTTATTGAGCTACTGGTGTAAAGTGACATCGGATGAAGACCTAGGCAACGTTTCGCTCCCTTCCTTTGTGAGCTTCTAACAACTCGGAGGCTTATGGGGGAGGGGAGTGAGGTGTTGCTGTGTGAACATAACATGTGAACACAACTGGAGGGCTCTCTAGCTCAACAGCTAGAGAACCTTTTAGTTGTGTTGGTTCATTAGGCGTTGAAGAACTTAGACCCAAAGGCACGGCGAGCTTCCACAAACCCGTAATTGAATTCGTCTAAATCGCCGTCTAGGAAACGGAAACAGTTTTGGAGTTCCACATGAAAGCTCTCGGGGTTTTGAATTTTGATTGGTGCTGTATGGAACAGCTTCATCAATCGAGAGCGTTCTTGCTTGACACATACATTAAATGTGCCTCTTACCAGACGGTGATCGCTCCCGGTTTTAACTGTATTGATGATCACAGAGACAACATTTAATGTGTCCCTCCTCGTCGACAGGATGAAGTCAGTCTCGTTTTTAGTTGGTCCACTTTCTGTGCTCGCGTTTCGTTTAATGGCAAGGTCCGTTTTCTGTCACAATGTGAAACAAACTATGTATCCATAAAAGTCGGCACTGTCCGTTTATTATGACATGCTCATTGGTACGTAGCCACCTATACAATCGATAATGTCACAAAAACAGGACCAGCTTTAAATCATCCTTTTTGACTTAGAATTAATTGAATATTTAATGAAATTTATATCAAAACCGAAAGTTTAACTCACCTGAAGGTTAATTCAACAAAAAGAAAACCATTTTTTTTATTCGTTATTGTTTTATGGGGCCAGAAACAAACGCCAACGCAAATTTCGAAAATCATTGATTTCAAGTGACGCTTGCGCACAAATTGAACGTTGCACACTATTGGCGTATTCCAGAAATATATAGTAATATTCTCGCTATTTCGTTTGGCGTATTTACTTTTCTAGCCAGAATGCGCGTTCAAAATTTGCGCGTCATTTACTAACTGTACTAAAAAAGTGACAGGAAAGCGTTAAGGGTTAACCTTAATTGATAATAAAAAACATGCTTTTGGGTTGCTCCTAGATATGAGCAAAGCATATGACCGAGTCCGACATGATATACTTATAAATAAACTATACGGAGCAGGTATTCGTGGCACTGCGTATAAATGGTTTAAGTCTTACCTCAGAAACCGCCAACAAATAGTTGAAATAGAATTCTACAATGACAATACTAAAACATTATCTAAAGTACGATCATCCACTATAATAACAACTTGCTCTATCCCTCAAGGTAGTGTATTGGGTTGCATCTTATTTATACTCTATATAAACGACTTACCTAAATTACTTGACACTATTAATATCAAATCCCTACTCTATGCAGATGACATCTCTATCATATTTCCTAGCACGAACCCCGTTGAAGTTACAAACACCATAGACACCATATTTAATACTGTTTTACCATGGCTTGAAGAACACAACCTAATTATAAATCTGCAAAAAACGAACTTAGTCCAATTTAGACCCCATCAAAGATTAGCTTTACAAATTAACTATTCATACCAATCACAAAATCTAGAACTCACCAGCACCTGCCCTCTACTCGGCTTCAGCATCGATGAAAACCTTAACTGGAAAGCCCACATTGATAAAACTTCGGCCAAATTATCAAGATTTGCATATGCGCTCAAGCAAATATTATTAAACACCAATTTAAAAACTGTTGTATCTGCGTACCATGCTTTTGCCCAGTCATGGCTCCAATATGGCATAATTTTATGGGGAAATAGTGTAAACATTAACGACCTATTCATACTACAAAAAAGATGCATACGAGTTCTTGCCAAAATAACAACTGAAGAAAGTTGTAGACCACATTTCGCGAAATTAAATATACTCACCCTCACATCCTTATACATCTTGGAAACTTGTAAATTTGTGCGAAAATACGAAAACTTGTTTAAAAACCAAAACCCCAAACCACAACTACACAACTTACGAAATCGTTCGTATCGTTGCAACTAATAAATGAATATGAATATGAATAAAGTCAAGTGCAAAAGTAAGTATCAATTTAATCCTCCCATAAATATCTGCCGAAACCTTAATCCGGTGACATAGTAGCGATGACCTGGTACGTTTTTATGAGATAGTTGTATGCAACCATATGTTTATACTTGACTACACTAAATAAATTGCCGTTCTTTGTCTTGAATATGTACCTAACTGACATCTTCTGTGTTCTGTATTGTAAATAATTCATTTGATGCTTAATGACGACATGTTTATACATCATAACAGCCTGAAGCATCTGGTTTCAATAAGCTTTTTCTCAGCAAGCAACGATCAACGTATAATGTGAAACGTGAATTTAAATTAAAGACATGCCTAGCAGCGTACAAGTTTATTAAGTAACAAGTCTGTTATTAAAGATACTCTGATAAGTAAAATACTAACGATATTTTTCCAACTAAAAATGTCACTTTTTCTTTAGCATATTATAACGAATAATCGCTGAGTCAGAGAATAAATAATAGTTCTACATACAGAAAGTTCTCTGTTATCAAATCCCCTGTGGTCCCCTGGGTAGGGAAGTGCGATGTTTCGCATAAAAATATTGTACTTAAGCACAATTTGGCCGCCAGAAAGGTGAAAATTCAATGTCAAAGTTTTCATAATAATATACAGTGTACTGCCTTAACCAGAAAGAAAAACCCGCATGATTTTTATCTTTTACTTGCTTAAAAATCTAGATGTTTTACTATCACGATGTTCATCTATACTAACATTGCAAATGTAATAAAGTTTGTGAATGTATATAAGTTTGTTTGTATATAAGGGGAAATCTCCGGAACAGCCTATCCATAAAAGCACCATTATTTATGAAAATGGAAAAAAATCACGTTTGTTGTATGTACGCCCTTAAATATATATTTTTTATTTGTTGTTACAGCGGCAACAAAAATATACATCATCTGTGAAAATTTATACCGTCTCAATATCTCGGTTCATGATACAGCCTGGTGACAGACGGGCTTAAGGACAGCGGAGCCTTAGTAATAGGGTCCCGTTTTTACACTTTGGGTAAAGAACCCAAAAAACCGTTTATAGAACAGATCATAGGCATGCATAAGTTATCCTGCAGCATTGCTTGCGTTCATTGTTAGACGCGAGCGAATCCGTGTATGTTAAACAAGTGTATGTTCAAGTCGAATAATCCACTAGTTTGTTATGTAAAAACCACTTAAACCATAATTTATTTATGCTTGGTAAAATTATGTTTGTTTAATATTTTATTCTTGTTAGCAAGATGTAATGGATTGTTCATTGTTTCAGGTAAGATAAAGGAAAATTTAATGTAGCTGAAAATTACGAATGCTCTCATGATGATAGAAGAGCCCGGCGTCATTGAAAAACGTCAATAAAGGTGTTTTTCATCAAGGGAAGAGAAGGTATAAAATTACCATATAGCTTTTGTTGGTTTCTTGAAATTTCCAGTATACTATACTGTAGATGGTTACACATATCTCTGCGCGCATCTTTATGTGTGCGTGCGGTTGCAACTGCTGTTGTCTCTGTGTGTGTCAGTTAAGACGACTGACGTGTCACTGCCACATAATCAGACATTTAGCTACGAATCATTTTTTAATCAATACCGTTTTTAACAGGCGTCACAACAAATATGTGCTAACAGTGCGTTTGTATGACTGTAACTCTACTAGGCATTTGCTCCAATACTCTGTTTATTTTCAGCTATTGCGTCTCTAAACCTAATAAACCATTAAAACTTTTACCCAGCTCCCAACTACTTTCCCTCTAAAAAACTCCAAACAAAAAACGCATGTAAACAAACTTATTTCAACTCTCGCTAACTTTTTAATGCCGCCATGATTGATGGTACAAAAGAGAAAAACAATGGTCGTCTGAACGAAGCATCTATCACGTGAGTGGACGCGTGCAGTGTATTAATCATTTTTATTGAACAGGGGACCTTCATTGATTGGTTACTGATGAAGTAGCCATTATCGAGCTTGATGAGCCGGAGCGCCAATAGCCGTGAGTGTCGTGTTTACGTTCCAGTTTTAAATTTAAATTAAATAAATAATACATATTAAGGGACAATCTTACACAAATCGACCTAGTCCCATACTAAGCAAAGCTTGTACTATGGGTACTAAACGACGATAAACACATACTTATATAGATAAATAAATACTTAAATACATAGAAAACATCCATGACTCAGGAACAAATATTCGTGCTCATCACACAAATGAATGCCCTTACCGGGATTCGAACCCAGGACCTCTTGCTTCGTAGGCAGGGTCACTACCAACGAGGCTAAAGCGGTCGTCAAAATGTTATTTATTTATTTAATGATTGTATCATTATAAATAAGTGTCATTACAGTTTTCACCAAAGCGTTGTTATTGTTAATGTATTGTGGGCCTTTATATGCCGCTTCGACCAGCAAGTGATCCATTGTGGCAGACCTTTGTTTTAGATTTCACCGTTAAGGCCCGTTGCCTCTACAAAATTCCAGATTCTTTGGGCGGTGGTATGTTACTTCTTCTGGGTGCACGCCCTAGGTATATACATCTTTTGTGCATGAGTCTTCCGCAGGAGCAGAGAATACGCATTGCTGTTTGCTCTGCGTTACATTGATTCCATACTAAAACTAATATCTAAAGACTAACGTAAATGTACAATGAAATATTATTGATTTTAGTCTGATTTTAACCTTCAATTGGAGCGAGCGAAGCAAATTAAATTCTCCGTGTGAGCATGGACAA
Source organism: Epinotia demarniana (assembly GCA_945867215.1). NCBI lineage: Eukaryota > Metazoa > Arthropoda > Insecta > Lepidoptera > Tortricidae > Epinotia > Epinotia demarniana. The sequence continues at coordinate 3,912,604 of OX244277.1, read as the reverse complement.
ACGTTCTTTCGTATGTCCCGCGTTTATCCGGCTGTTCTCTCTACAGGTCGCACTTGTCAAATAATCTTTGGTGAAATTTTGTAAGCCGGTTCAATAATTATAATTAATTATTCAAACTCATCATATCAGCCGAAAGACGATCACTGCTGGACATAGGCCTCTCCCAAAGAGTGCCACATTGACCGGTCCTGCGCTACCGGCATCCATCAGACTCCCGCGACCTTTACCAGGTCATCAGTCCACCTTGTAAGGGGCTTACCTACGCTGTGCCTTGGTCCTACGTGGCCTACGTGGTCGCCATTCGAGAACCGTTCCTCCCTAACGGCAATCGGTTTAACCTGCTCATAGAAATTAAAAAAAAATGCTTTAAAAAAAAAGCAGGCTCACGAGCTCGTCAGCTCACAGAACTTGCTTATAACAGCTTATAACAAAACATGAATTCGCCTGTAAGCACCCATTTTGCACTTGCCGTCAATGGAATAATAATAATAATAATAAATACTCTTTATTGCACCACAACAAGAGAGACAAACAGGTTACAAAAAAATTGCTAACTATGTAAACAAAACCGCCATATTGAATGACTCAATTGTAATTACAGGCCATAATTAATTTATACTGCCTTCTTGTTTCATAAAAAGTTGCGCATTTGACAATCAGGCACGTATTAAATGTCACTACGGGCGACATGTTTCGAACTCTTCGGGAGTTTTTCGGACGAGTGTTTTCGCGGCGGTGTCGCTTGAAAAACACATCTCAACGAGTCGCATTTAATACGCGAGTTGAGCTGTGTAATTATAAGCATTATTTCAACATGTCTCACGAAAGTTTTAGTTAGAGGCAGCAAGTTTTCGAATAAATAAAATGCATTCTTAATACAGAGATATTTCATTCACGGTGACATTGCGCAAAAAAAAAATTATACGGTTATTATTATTGGGAACCTAAAACTTTTGAAGAAGCATGTCCCTTATGAATTTTCAACTTATCACTTGCACCGGGTTTTCCAAGGCTGTATTTACGATGCAACTGCCCACGTCGACAGCGCTTATATCACCGCGCCCATGTCTTGCCAACTCGGGTTATCTGTAATATTTAAGCGTTGTATATGGGATACTGAGTAGCACTTAGTCTGTGTTTATTACGGAGACGGTTTCAATCATATTTGCGTGCGTGTGTGTGCGTGTGGCTTCCGTTGTGGTGTAGGTACCTGTAACTAGAATATACCATTGAGTTATATAGTATTGTATAAAAATTAAGGTGGTTCAACGACCATACAAAACGTCTTTTGACATTCGCTGGCTAACGGCGTGATATTTTAAGAAACTTATGTAACAATCTTTCATTATTCAATTCTCAAATTATTCTAGTTTAAACAAGTTTATTGGGAAATTAGACAGTAGCCTAACATAATTCTATAATATCGCCTGAGTCGAGTAAGCGCGTTGTTGGCACGTCCCAACAATTTGCTTCAAGTGTTCGCAACACTTGAAGCAAATTGGGATACCTAGGTATACTAAATGCCTTAGGCTATGCAACGTCGTTTTGCAGTTATGTGAGCTTTATGTCACCAATGTGTGCTATTTTAGAAGTATTTTTAGGAATTTTGTGCATAGTAATATTGATATTATGTGTTGGATAAGTTAATTGTGGTACATTTCTTTGGTTTCTCAAAATATTTATTACTACTTTGCTGATATTTACTACTGATGGATATACTCCTCATATTTTTTTAGATACTCAGCGAGTTTCTGTTAAGCCCTATGATTGACTGGTAGAAAATGGCTTATAGCACACTAATGATGGACCTAAGTCCATAATTTGTATTTGTTTTATAAGTGCAGTAAAGATACAACAAAAAAATCGAAAATATATCCTCCAAAATCCAACACGCTGGAACTATAAGGAACCCGCAAAAGGGTATCCAATCAGTTAATTCATAATCGAGTTTGAATATCATTAAATATTAACACGCGTTCACGAATCTGCGCGCCAATTAAGAGCAGAGTTTATAAAACGCTATTAAAAACTGTTTATTTTACTAATGAAGTATTTAAATTTGGCGTATGCGGGATTTTATGCGCGGTTCCATCTGGCTCTGTAACTCTTACTGGCAGTTAATTTACTCTTTTATCGTTTTGGTTTCAAATATTTGAACGTGAGAATACCCGATCAAATGGCAATTTTATAGCATCAATAGCAGCGAACGAAAAAACCATAGAAGTCTAAGTGACGCCGGAAAAGGGCCCAACAGAATGGGTGCCATTTCGATTATGCGGGGTTGGGGGCGGGGTGTCAAAACGATGCCAGGCAGCCGTTTAAGGCCTCCACCCACCGGACGCGTGTCCTGCGCGGCGCGTGTGCTGCGCGGCACACGCGGAAGTTGTAAAGCATTAAAACTACACTTCAAACACACATCGGACGCGATTCGAACGCGGGCCCGCGGCGCTAAAGTTACAAATCGGCAGCGCGGCCGCGTGTCGTGCGCGTCGCGTGAGCTGCGCGGGCCCACGCTGCACACGCGTTGCTAACGCGTCGCCAAGCTTGATAGAGATAGTGAGATACATATTAAATGTGTTGGTAGTGAGAAAGATATGACGCGCACACGTGCGGCACACGCGCAGCACACACGCAGCACACGCGCGGCACACGCGCGGCAGAGGCGTGGCACACGCGTTGGTAACGCGTCGCAACCGCGTACCCCCGCGTTGCTATTCGCCGCCCGCTTGCGGTGTGAATATACCGATTCAACCGCGCCCGTCGCGCGCCGCACACGTCACGCGCCGCGCACGAATCGCGTCCGGTGGGTGGAGGCCTTTAGTTCGAACATGTGTAAGGTTAGGTTTATAAATAAACTACCCAAACACGTTTGGGTAGTATATAAGAAGCTCGTATTATATGTTTTTTTTCGTTCGCTGATCAAAAGAGAATAAATTATTAGTAACTACTTAGTATTTGAATAGGTTCAATATTATGAACCGATGTTAATGCAGTTTTTCTAATCGAAAGTTTCGCCTGTCGCGATTTTTATTAATTATCTTTGTGGTGTTTTTATGTTTTTATTGAGTCATCGTGTACCTAAATTATGTCTTAATTTCTGACCCAGGAATCAATACATGACACTTAACGGAGATATTTACTACGACAGATTACATTGTGCTTATCGCTAAAGAGCGATATCTTCCAACCACATTTGTCATTATCATCATCCACCGCTAGGCATAGACGTGTCCCATTGTGATACAATGACGGGTGGTGCGCTAGCCGCATCCAGCGGACAATAACCTTTGAACCTAAATCTATACCTATTGTACCTATTTTCTGACGGTAAATATATTATAAGAGTATACTCCTAGCAATCACGAATGCCATTACTTGCCCTTATCCTAAAAACATCATCAATCCAACGGCAGAAGTTCGCAACTAATATAAACTTGTGCGGAGTTCGGCGACGTATGTAGTTACTCACATACTGCGTTCAATTAGAAACTGTGAGAGCGTTCAGTTCGGCGCTAGTTGGTTTGCTGAACTTTCAAAAATGTTTGAAACAATTCACGTGTTTATCACTAACTGCGCAGCTTCGTCCACCAGCCAGGAACGGAGACAAACCCGCGGGGTAAAATATACCCTACAAGCTTCTGCCCGCGACTCCGTCCGCGTGGAACTCATTTTACCCTCTTGGAGAATGATTTCCCGGATAAAAAATATCATATGTCCTTTCGCGGGACTCAAACTATCTTTATACAAAATTTTATATACATAGGTTAAGCGGTTTAAGCGTCAAGAGGTAACAGACAGGTGAAATGGGGGGTGGAAGTTTATATGGAGCTTCGACATAAACGAGTTCCGCGTGGACGGAGTCGCGGCTAGAAGCTTGTAATGCATTTGTAATCAAGACATTAAATATTTATTTCTTTGACCTACTTATTATGAATTCACATGCCGGGATCACGGAGGTCATTTCAGTCAATAACTCATATTTTATTTATAAAAAACGAAAAAAGACGAGGGCTAGGTGAAGGATAGGTATTGATTCCCTTAAGCTGGCTTGTTACAACCGCTTCGACAAGCCGCATGGACTAGCCACGTCATGCCATAAATACTATTAATGTCAAAACTAGCGTTTAATAGAACATTACTGCAGAGGCCAGAAAAATGGGGATTGCCGTCCAAGAGGATGTACTTAGACGGACGAGCATAGCGAGACCGGATCGGGATACGAGGTCGCCAGTCCCTTTTCACGCCGAGGCATCTATCTTAGTCTTATAACAAGTAGTAAATATCTTATAACTAGGGATGCATTGTATTTTTGAAAAACACTTTGAAAAACCAAAGAATCAAAAAATACAATATAATACGAAATCCTTAAGCACAAAATACCCTTCATTGCACTCCTCAATAAAATAAGTTCACGGTACAAGTAAGAGGCAAACAACAGGCGGTCTTATCGCTAGAGAACGATCTCTTCCTGACAGCCTTAACCCAATCTTTGTTGATATTTCAACTAAAAATAAATAACGAAATCTTTTAACAAATTCTGCTTTTACCTACCTACGTTATTGAACCGAATCTAACCTACCTACAGTAAAATCTCGTTAGTATTTTAAACATCCCACGGTATGCCAATATTTTCAACTGAAACGTCGTATTTCATTATAATAGCACTGGTGCTTAAGCCTTTATTTGATCGCAGAATGGTCCGGACGGAGCTTCATCTAATTTCCTTCATGCCAGAGTATCAAGGAGGATCAAGGTACAGGAAATTGTTTGAATCAGATGTTAGTTTGCAATTCCATGATAAGTTTTTAGAATAATATTGTTTTACTATTCCGCTAACGAGCGTGCACGGTGCAGGTCTATTTAATACAGCCCCTGTAACTTATTGTAAACTCAACGCAACGCTCACCCAAAAATATATATTGACACCGCAATGTAGTCTAACTAAGACAAATGTCACATTGCGCCGCATCTCCGGACGGAGGCGCGGAGCTGCATACCGCCGGACGGACATGCGGTGCAGTGTGTCGTATCATACGGAATTTATATTCAAACTGAGTTACTTGCATGCAACGATCGCCGCACCTCCGTTCGGAGATGCGGCGCAGAGTGACATCCGTCTAAGAGTAGGTAGAGGTATAGTTTCGTGACGGGAGAGCGGCGGGGTGAGCCGCATTAGCGCGTAGCGAATAACAGCCCAGCTAGTCAGCTTTTAGTGCAAGCTTGAGAGCCTTAGGTGATGGAGGAGGATGGAGATCAGGGAAACAGCGGATTACAGGGCATACGAATTTAAAAAAATAAGGCATCTGTAACAAATGGATGCTATATGTAGTCCACGATTGGATAAAATAGAGGTTGAGCAGATTGAACTAAAGAAAACTACACACAGCCCTAAATATAGCTGGAACTGTATGTAGATTATTATTTTTGTCGGTTTAAAATGATTTTGCAGCAGATGAAGTTTAACGATCATGGTTCTGGATTGAACTATCAGGAAAAGCTATGCATGTCACCTGGAATTCAAATAGGGATTTCATTTTGAAATTTTGAACTGATTAGCCAGAAAAGTTGCCAGAAAAAAAATTGTGTAACACGTTATATTTAGCATAAGATTCGAGTCTTTATTTCTCTGTTGAATACCCATAATGTCCGCCATGACACCTACGGGTTTTTGGCACCGTGGCTGGGCACGAAGCCACGAAACAAGGTTGTCTATTGTTTGCCCGACATTCATATACTATAATAATCATTTGCCCGAACTTCGCTTGCTCGAATTTCATTTGCCCGAATGTTTCGTTTACCATAATAGTTAATTGACATACTCTTGTTTACCCGAATATTGGATGTCATAATGATACGAATGCCATACGTATTGTATTCCAGATTATTGTTTGCAATAATATTATTTAATAGAATATTTAAACGCCATACTAAACATGCATTCGGATTCATCTTTGTTAATTTGCTGGATTTCCGCTCTTTTATAAAAAAAATAACCTCGAAGACGAAAGCGGGAGCAAAGCTCCCGCTTCCGTCTTCTAACCTATCCGCGATCCGAGTCGGTTTTGCCACTAAGCCCCTGTTCCCTACTGCCTACGATAGAACACTATCTTGGCATTAGGTAATCTCAGAGAAAAGTTCATTTTTACTTAGTGGCAAAACCGACTTGGATCGCGGATAGGTTCGAGATATATATTTTTTAATATTAGACTGCAATACGTACCCACTTTATCACATAAGAATATTATGGATGTTGAGATGGATGGCAAATGATATTATGGCATGTGATAGTTATGGATTACAATGATTATGAAAAATGAGATTATTGATATTGATATTATGGAAAACAAAGATTCTGGCATATAATTATTATGGTAAACAATGAGTATGGCATACAAAATTATAGAAAACAACATTATGGCAGTTCTATATTATGGCAGATAAAATTCGGGCAAATGAAATTCTGGCAAGCAAGAGTATACCACGAAACAACCACGTTTACGTGACTTTGACACGTACGCCAACCACTTCAGGTTCTTGGCGTCTAAGGGTTAAACATGTTAGCTACTCTATAGTTAACGTAATTTCTAAACGCTGTTACGTCAGACTAGAGATTTGATATGGTGATGGGATGGATTTCAGAAAAAAACATGAACAGACTGGCTTAAATAATGGTTGTTGGCGAGATTGATATAATTTAACAATATGTTGAACAAGTTGTGTTATCGGGGCCGCTTCCACGCTCGCCAAACCTAACCTTATGAACAACAAACAACCGAATGGGCGAAAGGGACGACGGTAAATTAACCATACTAAATTGAGAAGTATCAGAAGACTAATACATTCTTGACGTCCAATGTGGTTTATAATTTAGTCTGGTTATATCAGTGTATTCAGTTTAGTACAATATTATGACCGGTAACAAGTAAGCTGATGACAAACAAAAAAGCCCATACGCGCTCAGGGACAGGAAATTTGACATTTCGTTATTACTCGTGGTATTGTCCTTTCACACATGTGTGTATGTGTGTGTGTGAACACCTCTATGATTCCAATCCAGAGCGTTAAGTCAAATAGACCCGCAGCTGATCACGTCGGATGCAAACGTCTGGAAAATTCTCAATATGCACTATTCTGCATTCCCCAATAACGCCGCACCTCACGAAAACGAATCGAATAACTCGTGTTCGGCAATATTAAACGTCGAATAGTTTTAAAGATCGTGGTTCATTGCCAATGCGATTTGTGTTTAGATATATTATATTATTACATAGGTAGTAGATTTTATTGGAAGACGTGAGATCCCGAGTGAGCTTAAATTAAACCCAGCCAACTGTAAGTAATCAAATTATTTTTTGAGAGAAATGTATAAATTAATCTTAATAATTATTACATGGTTAATATCACGTATAACTTGTCAATACGGGCGACATGTTTCGATCTCTTGGGTAGTTCTTCTTCAGGATGATTATAGGTAAAATAGTTCTGAAAAGCCGCTCTTGTATAAAGTTGTGACCGGTTCGAATGGGCATCACAATTTTTTTTAGTGTATTGGTTATTCGAACAGATCGCAACTACATACAGAGGGTGTCGTTCGTTCAGTATATTCCCCGATTAGGTTCCCTCGAAATAGCTTGGGCCACTTAAAAAAAAACTTTTTTTATTTGACCTGGATATTCTTCCCATGGAAGCCTAAATAAATCGAGGGAACTCTTCAATTAAGACAAGGTGCTGATTTGAAGTCGGTTAAAACTTTGTTTTTAAATATGATGATGATGATGATAGCCATATTAGTGTACGCAATGCAGTTCTCAATCTAAAATACAAAGTTATCAGATTCCCTGATATCTATTTAAACCATCTTTTATCTAAAATCAAATTCAGCTTCGCATCCTTAACCATTAAGACTCCAATCAATCGCGTTTCAATTATAAAAAGTAAACTTGTTCCAAATACCAAAAAGCCCGATTATTCGACACAGCTCAAAAAATACCAGGTATTACGCCTACATTTTCAGGTGCTCCGAAATTGCACTGCCAATGACAGCTAGCCCGACGTATTGGTACTCGATATAAGTACCCGTTCCATTTGCATCCATAGTACCTAGCATGTTACGTTTACTCTCATTTCGAGTATTTGCTGGATCGAGATTGGATAGTGAGTATAATGTCAAAACATATCAAGGACTATCGAGTTGCTTGCAGAGTGTCGGGAATCATTACGAGATACATTTGTTTTGTGGTTATATAAGATTAGATAAGATCAGATTTCTTTATTGTCAAAGCCGTGCTGGTACATAGGGCTTATAAATATCACAAAAGCCATCAGCTTGCCCATTTCGAGTGTACAATATTAAACTTTACAAATATATGCAGATGTAAAACAATAACATCAAAGCAATTAATTATCTATGTACATAAAATATTAAGTTAGATTATAGAAACTTTTTGTTAACAGCCATTATTTGAGCTTGTTGTTAAATGTGATCCCACCTTGGGCCTTAATATGTTTAGACAAGTGGTTGAATATTTTTATTCCTGAGGCATACGAGTATGTGCTCCTGCTTAGTATAAAACTAAACGGTACAAACATTGTATTTATATTGCATTCTTATAAATATGTCTTTTTGTTTCTTAACTAATACACAAGTTTCCAAAATATAGATACATATGTCAGAGTTAATATTTCATTATCTTTAAAAACTTTTCTAAAAGATTACAGACGCTAAAGCTTAAGTATTATACGTATGCATCTGTTTTGAAGAATGAATGTCTATTCTACGTTAACCGAATCACCCCAAAATATTATGCCATATGTCAGGTGGGATAAACATTTCCATAGTACACCTTCTTTGCGACATCGGTTCAGGTTATACTTGTCAACATTGTTAATGCGTAATATGCTCTGGTTAGATTTTTTTATCTCTGTGATGCTTCCAGCTTAATATTTCTGAGGGTGAAAAGATGAGAATCTAAGATTTGCGAAGTACATACATACTCTTATATCAATTATGACCACATCGGCATTTGGAAGTGCGGTATACAGTCAGTAAATATTGTTTTACTGCACGTTTAAATTTTAAAGGAAAACATCCTCTGATAAGGCATAACCAAGGCAATACGAATGCGGTACAAGTCGACACACGTAAGAAGAGCTCTGCGCGCCATAATAAATGTATGGCCGCCAGAGCTCTTTTTACGTGTGTCGACCTGTACTGCAAGCGGACCATGCCGCTTTCGTGCAGTATAGTAGTAGTAGTATAACTGTTATTGTACAAAAAAAACATAGTTAACAATGAACAAATATATCAGTTATGTACAAAGGCGAACTTATCCCTTTGAGGGATCTATTTCGACCTTTGAGTAGATGAGAGTCGAAACGAGAATAGGACGTAGACAAATGCGACATGTACAACAACATACAAGAAAGACCATAGATATACACATACACATATGGGTATAATGGAAAACATAACTGTCACACAAGAAACGAGAGGAGAAACCGTGTCGACAGGGAAAGGAAAACAATTTTAAAATAAGAATGTTTAAAACAATTAGTGCCCAGAGTCAGACAGCCAAAGTACAATATAATAAGCTGCACATCATAATGACAACTGTAAGTGACTTGCATTAAAGGAAAACTTCATCAGTAACTGCTCGGTAAAGTACAAAATACAGTATACAGACTCAAATGTGGAGGTTTAGTTTTATTAATTTATAAATGTATTGCAGTTGGCAGGTTTGAATGCCTTCAGGCACTGTGTACCATTCAATCATTGAGATAAACAGAAATTTTAGTGGCGCATTATCCGTCATGCTGAGAATAGAATGGAAACACAAATCAAATTTCTTGCCAATCCACTTTTCCCAGTTACGGTTACGTTTTCCGGTTACTTTGTTTATCAATACCAACCACACTCACTCAATGGATTATCTTTTAAGCATCTTGAGATTCCATGATGACATAGTTTTTTCACGAAACACCTTCACTATTGTCTCTTTCATCATCATCACCATCATCATTATCATTTTCGGCCCGTTTAGCCCACTGATGAGCAAATCTTATCCAGAACTGACCCGTGATCTTCCTAATATCGTCCACCTAGCGATCTGGTTGACGGCCAATGCACATTGTCTCTTAACTTCGGAATAAAAATAAGCTTCTGAAAAAAAAAAAAACATTTTTGGTACTAGCTTTTATCATTTACTCATTGGGATAATTCTAACGAGCCCAAACGGGGTTACTTCGGTTAAGTACTCAATTCTCATGACTACCTTCAGTCTTTATCATCAGATCAGCTCAATCATCATCCTCCTATTAGCTTATTGTTGTGCCTTAAAGGAGCCTAAGGTCCACTATCTAAGCTCAATGGTACCAAAATATATAAGTCATTCAAACTATAGCTTCACCCATTTTAGCTCAATCGGTCACCAGGAAGTGGGTTAAGTTGTATATGCAATATCTGTCCCTCACTAACAAATGCACAAGTCAAGTAGAAAATTATCAAAAGCTTGTTATAAGTGAATGTGTCCACTTAATCGACCAAATTACCCGTTTAGTGCATGTGACATTATATAATTTGTTAATGTAATAATAACCAAGCTATTGCTTTATCTCCAAACCAATCGGTAAAATAAACTAAGTATCTCACTTATGAACACATTACGAAAAACAAAAATGTTACATATTCTGTCCTATCCAATTCATCGAAATAATAAGAATAGCCATAAATTCTCTAGTCATCATCAAACACGACAGCAAATTGATATATTGTGCTGAATTCATGATAACCCACATACAACAGATTGGAATGATAAATAAACTGAAATTGATAATTATCCTGATGACCAACTCGCGTGAGTGACCAATCACGATTGATAGCAATCAACTGATATGGACAGATAAATAATGTACCTATTTGTATTCATTTTATGCTAAGTACACCTTTTAATATCATGTCTTGCTAAGATCGCCGTAACCGTACAAAGTACTAGTTAAATTCAAATAGTTTTCATGTTTTGTTTTTATTTATTTAATAAATTAATTAAAAAAATGTTGAACAGAAAAGTTTCGGTTAACCCTATCGGGTTTGTGTCAACATCACATTTGTGGACAGTTATTAACTTCAATATGTGAAAAGAGCTATCACGCAGGCAGTTCAAAGAGTGAGAGAAAATTAATCAATTATTTTAATCCTATAGCTGCAATTTCGATATTTGATAGCCCGATCAGTTTAATAATATCGAATAATTGATTCCGGTTCATTACAGCCAAATATCATAATAACGTGTTTCTAGAATATCAGAATGTCAAAACAGATTTTTCTCGTAATGTCTAAAGCTCGAAATGACTTACGCCTGCTTCCTTAATTACAGTATTCTTAATATGACTATTATTCATTTAGACTCTATCGCGTTTTGATAAATTTTCAATTATACCAATTCCCAAAATGTCTAAAACTAACTAGATACAGAACGTCACGTTGTCAAAATATCAAAAATTATGTTGAAGTTTACAGTTTTTAAGGAATGAGTAATTAAATTAATCGTCAACGGCATCCCAATTTTAGTCTTGTTACTATTTTTATAAATACGTAACGCTAAAAATACTGCGTGGTTAAAATTTTAGGTATGAGACTGTGTCATTTTGATCTTTGGGCCTGTCAACAAAAGGCATTTTTGAATTTTGGTAGTTATGAAACTGATACATTTTGGATATCGGATGTGATGTGTAAATGTTATTATGACATTTTGTTGTATTGAAAATAAGTCAATTTGGTTATTTAGGCATATTGGAACTAAGACAATTCGAGATTTAGTAAAATATGTAAAAGGCCATTATGATTTTTGATTGTAACGAACCGGAATCAAATAATTATGCCTTGTATTGCTGGTAAATCAGACATAGACCAATTCCGATCGTGTGTGTTGCCTACATATCCCTGCTTTTGACTTTGACATGCATGTCATACTACACAGGCATCTCTTGTAATCTTATTCGTGTCATTAATGATACCTACAGTATGCTAGTTTTTCTATCGATTATCTGGAACTAAATTTGTTAGAATATTTTGATTTTTCACCAAAACTGTTTCACAGCATTTGTGAGAAGTTGTATTACGAGGGTGTTCATTCTGTGTCCACAGGCTGGGGACACGTTGTATATTTAATTTTGCCAACGGAGTTCACAATGTTACGTTTTATGAGGAAACATTAAGTACTTATGTATGTCTAATTGTAACCCTAATACTAGGCAAGCACGGCATGTGTTCCACTTTTTGCAAGAACGCACTAAACTATCTAGGCTTGTAACTAAATAAATAACTGAATCACATCAGTCAGACTATAGTATGTTCAGTTAAAAGTTTAACAGCAGATCTCTGAACTTTTGGAGCGCTTATAACCTATGTATCACTTTTTAATATTAAATCATGTATTGTGTAGAGGTATGATATTCGCAACCAATTAAGGATGATCTCTCAACTCAGTCCAGAATAAGATATTTATCGTGAAACTTACAAAAACCAATAGGTGGGGCTAACGAATGCATCGAATAATTGCAACCTCAAAACTCTCTACAGTGAACTGGCTACAGCAAGTTCATTTATTGTTTAGAAATTGGCAGTATTTATAACTTACTAGACTCAAAGAGTAGTGATCGCATGGACAATAAAATGAATAAAACACAAATCGACCTAGTCCCAAATTAAGGACCCACATCCATGACTTAGGCAAAAATATTCGTACTCAGCATACAAATAAATGCCGTTACCGGGATTAAAACCAAGGACCTCTTGGTTCGTAGACAGGGTAGCATAGTGAAACTTTAGCCGACCGAGCCTAGTTAGTGGGGATCAACTAGCGGTCGTCAAATAAATGATTGTCAATCAAGAACAGCGAGACAGGACCGGCTTCCTATGGGCGACTTGACTAGCGAAGATCTCTGTGTGGTGTGGGGTTATATCACCACCCCGTTTCTTCTCCTGCGTCGTAAGAGTCGAAATTTTTTGTGATCTAATCTTACCTAACCTATCACTGTAATTTCACTGCAATATCAAAATTAATAAATGTTTAAACCTATTATAAGTTGCTAATGGTGGCACTGAATATTCAAGTGTTCTAACCATCTTTTTTATAAAATTTAGGCGAGATTACGTGTCGCTGACTTTGTGCGCATAGAACTCATTAACTGCACACACAGACACTTGATTTCCATTAGTAACTTACGCATTTATGTCTATGAATATCCAGATTACAAGAATTATTCCTATTAAAACATCACAGGTGGGTAGGCATTCCTTTCTCATTATGCATGCTGAAGGAGTGACTCCTTGATTCATTACTTACGCTCAAAAAACCCTTCATACGTGAAATATTAAATTTTTTGCATGCTGAAGGAGTGACTCATTGATTAATTACTTACTGGGGAATAAATACCTAGTTCAATTAATCTTTGGGGCCTCCTTGCTCGTTCGTCGGCAGCGTACAGTTCTTATTAATTTCTTAGTGCTTCTTATTTCGAGTGTCGACAACGTTAGCTATAATTAATATTATTTAAAATAATTTCATGGGTTTTTTCACGACTTTTGTATCTTGACGTGACGGCGACGACAGTTTTTTATTTTTCTCTCTTGACGGCTCGATTTGCGATCCGCGCAAGGAGGTTAAATGGTCGTAAGGATTTATGGTGTAACCACTTACGCTCATAAATGTCTTGTGAATCGAGACGATGATTGTTCCTTTTTCCCTACAAACTTCAATCAATCAATCAATATTTGTATATTATGGCCCCCACCGGTATTGACGATGATAAGCAACAAGCTACAAATTACAAGCGGAAGTCCCTTTTCAATACCTTTTGATAGAAAGAGACTTCCGCTTGTAATTTGTAACTTGTTGCTTCATGAAACGGGCCCCAGGTTCAATCAAAACAGAAGACACAACAAACATTTGTAACTACCTAATAGAGAAACAAGTTATTGATTTTAATAAACTTACAGAGGACACGTACACAAAGGGGGAAATTACTAAACCAAAGTGAGAAGGAATTTGATATAAACGGGACGAGGAATTTAAGGGTTCCCTATTATCAGCACGGCTATCACGCGACGGCGCGCGAGCTCTCTCAATTTTTCTCGCACTACCCGTATCTCTCTTATTAGAACACTTAGAAGAAGAGGTATAGTGCGAGAAAAATCAAGAGAACATGTCGAGGCCGTCTCATGATAGAGAGAGAGTGCAGAGAATTTTTAACATTTCCTAAACAAATGGTTTTAATATTAACAATACTAGTAAACGACATCGAAATATTTTTCAAATTCAATTCAAATTCAAATTCAAATTATTTATTCTGCAAATAGGCCACAAGGGCACTTTTACATGTCAAACGGTAATTTACAATAAAAATAATAATCTTACAATAAAAGAATAATAATCTTACACAATAATAATTTAAAATTTGCACATTAAGGACTGATATAACAACACACTAAATGTCACAAAGTTAATGAAAACAAAATATGACCATTACATTCGATTAGGATAAGGTCTGTGCATTAACAGAAAGTTAATGATATTAATTCAGTATTCCAGAGATGTATAAGGTCTCTGAGCGTCCAAGTACAATTAATAATTATTCAATGTTCGTAGAGATGTATACGGTCTCTAAGCGTCCAAACAAAACAATAAAAAAAGGAATATTAATGTAATATTGTCAGTGATGTACATGGTCAATAACAATAAAACGTGTCAAGATCGGAATGATGTCTCTCGTCAATACAATAATAATAAAATAACACTAGTATTTAAGAAGTTAGGTACTATGCCCTTGCAAGCATGAACAGTCCGGACTCCACAAACAGCACCCGATCACGAGTATGACGCATATCTCAGCCATCGCCTCCCTCAACCATATGTTAGGGAAGGTGGCGACCCGATCAACGACGCCACCGTAAGCAAAGCCCTTTAAGCGAGCATGACATATTCAAGCCACCGGACAGTGTTAAGAACAAAGATTAATAAGCGACTTGCTCGGCGAGAAACAGCATTACGTGCTCTCTTCTTACATAAAATGGAACAATTATTTCAGGTAGGTACTTATAATGTGTATTTAGGTATATTCCTAATAGAATTAGCCTACTACTGGCTTAAAGGCATTTTTGTCGTTTAAGAAATCGTTGACAGTATAATACGCCTTGCTTAGCAAATTACTTTTAACATGAGACTTAAATTGACTGAACGGTAAATTAACAATTTCGGGGGGTATTTTATTATAAAAACGTATGCAGTTCCCCACGAACGACGTGCTAACCTTGCGGAGACGACTGGCCTTCACTGCGATCTTGTTTTTACTTCTGGTGTTGAAGTCGTGGATATCGCTGTTGAGTTTGAACTCGTGAAGGTTTTTCCGCACATACATGATATTCTCAAGAATGTATTGGCATGCTACAGTAAGAATGTTTGCCTCCTTAAATTTGTCCCTGAGAGATTCTCGAGCTTTTAGTTCGTATATGGATCGCACAGCGCGTTTCTGTAGCACGAATATGGTCTGGATATCAGCTGCTTTCCCCCACAACAGGATTCCGTAGGACATAACACTGTGGAAGTAACTGTAGTACACCAGCCTGGCGGTCTCAACGTTTGTTAACTGTCTTATGCGTCTTACTGCATAGGCTGCCGAACTAAGTTTTCCGGCTAGGGCGGTGATATGTGCATGCCATTGTAGTTTTGAGTCCAAGGTGATACCTAAAAACACTGTTCTATCTTCAATTTCCAGTTCATCACCCTTTAATTTGATCTTGGTATTGTTTACCTGCTTGACATTAGGTAAAGTGAATCTGATACACTTTGTTTTCTTGGAATTTAGCAGTAAATTATTTGCTGTAAACCATTTCACAACAGTGTTGAGTGCATCATTAATATCATCGAAGTTTTCCTCTTTCCTGTCTACCTTGAAGATAAGCGACGTGTCGTCTGCGAATAACACTATATCATGTTTATTTTGCAACATATTTGGTAGGTCATTGATGTAAATCAGAAACAAAAACGGACCCAGAATCGAGCCTTGGGGAACACCAAGAGCAACAGTTGTCCCTGCTGATTGGGTTCCATTGATGACTACTCGTTGTGTTCTCTCCGAGAGATACGATGTCACAAGATCAAGAGCACCGTTTTTAATTCCATAATGTTTCAACTTTCTGATTAAGTTCTCGTGATCAACGCAATCAAATGCCTTTGATAAATCACAGAACACTCCAATAGCATCTTGAGCCTCTTCCCAGGCATCAAAAATATGTTTAATTAGTACCACACCGGCATCGGTGGTAGAGCGACCCTTAGTGAATCCGAACTGATTGGTATTGAGCAGTTTATTGCAACTAAAGTGGGACATAAGCTGATGGAGAATAAGCTTCTCAAAAACTTTGCTTAGTGCCGGTAGTATTGATATTGGCCTGAAGTTGGTAGGGTCAGTTTTCGTTCCTGATTTAAACAACGGGATAATTTTACTGTGTTTCATGAGGTCAGGAAATACTCCAGTATCAATACATTTATTGAAAATATTAGCTAAGAAAGGTGCAATTGATTCTACAATGGAATGTAAGACTTTGACTGAAAGGCCCCAAAGATCTTCAGTCTTCTTTAAGTTCAACAATTTAAACGCTTTTATAAGAATAAGTGGGGTCACGTGACTGAATCTAAAGATTTCTGTGCATTCCGTTACATTTGCTTTCAATAACGATTCAGCGACATCTGGTGATGAGTTTAAAGACTTCGTGGTCTCAACGGGTACGTTAGAAAAGAACCGCTCAAAATGATCCGCAACTTGGTGGTCAGAACTAACTAAAGTATCATCAATTCGTAGGCTGTAGTGCGGATCTCTCATCTTGCGTTTCCCAGTTTCAGTGTTGATAACTTGCCATACAGTTTTAACCTTATCCTTGGAGTTCTGAATCTTTCTTGACAAGTAATCGGCTTTAGCGGCGACACACATTAACTTAAAAGATTTCGAGTAGTTCTTAACATACTCTAGAAATTCCGGCCTCTTATCAATAGTTCTCGAATCGTACAAGTCGTAGAGACGGCGTCTTTTCTCGTGAATATCCGGGGTAGCCCAGTCGCTAAATTTAGTCTTGACCTTGCTTTGAATTTTTCTTAAATTAAAACAGGCATCAAATTCCATTTTGATACAGTTAAACAAATGATCACACAAACGGTTAGGACTTTCCTGTGTAAATGGAAGATAACGTAATCGTTTCACAATATTACGATTGAATAAATCTAATCTCTTTTCGGAAATAGGTCTGCACATGGTGTCTCGTGGAACTTCGTCCGTTTTCCCGCTGAAGGAGACTTGTTGTCCGCAGTGGTCAGAACTTAATTTGTTTATAATACATTTATTAATTGCATCCTCATTACTGAAAACGTTATCTATACATGTTGCACTGGTTGCTGTAATTCGAGTAGGTTCACAAAACAGGTTCACTAAGTTAAACGATTTAAAAGTATTCACTAAACTCACACACAGGGGCGATTTCTCGAGTAAGTTAACATTGAAATCACCACACACAATAACACATTTAGTACTTAAGAAAATACTACTGAGCACTTCATCCATAACTGACTCGAATAGTCTGTAATCCGCTGATGGGGGTCTGTATACGCATACAATTATGAATTGATCCAACTCAACACAAGATAGTTCTATTTGGCGCTCGATGGATTTGTCAACAATATCTTTACGTTCTTTACTTTTCAAATTGTGTTTTACCATTATCAAAGAACCTCCACGCCTACATGACTTTCTAGAAAATGAACTTACTATGCTATGATTGCTAAAATTAAACATTAATTCATGACCCTTAAGCCAGTGCTCGGTTATACAAAGAATATGGATATCTGAGCATTGTATAAACAAGTCAATTTCAAGTTCCTTACTAGGGAATCCCTGTATATTTTGGTGTACCATATTAATAACATTACTGTCTTTATGAATACTAGTGTTACAGCTATCAAGGGGTTGGGAGCCGGTGGAAGCACAAGCACGCGTTGTCGGAGTGGTCAGTTTAAACTACCCGCCGGCTCCGGCTCCCTTCCAGATCCCACGCTACTAAAACGTAACACGGGGTCCGCCTTACAACTATCAGTCATCGTGCTAGTCACGACGGAGTCTACAATATTGTATGCTAACAGCTTAGCACAATCGCGCAAGTACCTCCTCGGTAGATAGGTACGTTTACGAGTCAGGACGAAATGTTTTATAAATTTATTCGTGTCAAAATACGAAATCGTACGGCTGTACATGGATAGTCTAAAGAATATGGAATTGAAATAATCTACTTTTTTACATTGCTTTTCCGACATGGTCGCTGAAAAGGGCAGTGCGCAAAAAATAATTTTGCTTACTCCTCGTTGGTCAATTTCAATTAGAGTCTCGCAAAGTTTGGTGACGTCCCGCTCGGTGCATCCTAAGGTATCTCCGATGAACACTACCAATGTAGAGACGCAATCGAAGTCGTCAGCGGCAATACATGATGCCAAACGATCGACCGAGGCCCCTGGAAGACAGTTGTTTGTCACCTTCTGCGTCAAGTGGCCCGCCAGCAGCGCCCCGAGGCCGGCGCCCACCTGGTCCGTGTACAGCACGGTGCGGCGCGGCCGGGCGGCCGCGGGGGGAGAGGGCGGTGCGGTGGGGTTCGACGTGGGCGGCCCTTGTTCCGCATGGCTCGTCGCTGGCGTCTTCGGTTCGGTGTGGCTCGTCGTCGGCGGCTCCAGCTCGGCGTGGCTCGTCGTCGGCGGCTCCAGCTCGGCGTGGCTCGTCGTCGGCGGCTCCAGCTCGGCGTCGCTCGTCGTTGGCGGCTCCAGCTTGGCGTGGCTCGTCGTCGGCGGCTCCAGCTCGGCGTGGCTCTGCGGTGGCGGCGGTGTGGGCTCGGTTCGGCCCGACAGCGGCGGCCATCGCGGTGCAGACCCAGGGGTGACAGGTGCGGTGGCGTGGTATGACCCGGAAGGACGGCCCGGTGCCCGAGGAGACTCGAAGTGCACTGGTATGCCGCTCCCCGGTTCTAGAACACAATTCATAAAGCGTATGTACTCATGTAAGGCTTTATTTGAGTGTTCATGCTTGCCGCTAATGTCCTCCAGCTTTTTTTCTAATGATGTAAGTTCTTCGGAGCGATTACTTAATTCTATAACTGCCCGGTCTAGTTCCCTTTGACAGTTTAAGAGCTGCTCATTCAATTCTGTATAATTATATCTAGAGGAAACTGCTTTGAAACATGATTTGTGGCGTTTCAATAAAATCTTAGATTTCTTAATGAATCTACTTAATCTCAAATATTTTTTTACTTTCTTTGATCCTTTCATCATAATATTTTGATCAATTCTACTCCCTATACAAACAGAATTGGTCAGATCAATAGTTTCAACTAAAGGGGGACTTATAATACTATCGTGCATTATGTCTATCTCACAACAACTATTTAATTCAGCAAATATACTTATATTGTTATCAGCCAGCCCGGAACAATACTTGCAATTGTCTGTCTGTTTTGCCTCAATTTCCCCCAGCTGCTGCTCCAGGTCCCGGATATGTTGTAATGCCTGTTCGTGTATATCCTGGCACTGCTGAAACCGGTCCACGGAGAGTTGAAGTTCATCCCGCTCAGCCATCAGGTCCTTGCATACAAGATCTTGCTTAGCGAGCTCAGTTTTGAGAGTTGTGTTCATCCTGACGACCCGCAAGACCTCCTCTTCACTCTCATCCCGTTCCTGTAGGAGCTTTTCATTAAGCTGTGTGGCCGATTTGAAATCTTTTTGAGTTTGCTGCAACTTGCTGATTAAAGCATCTCTGCGTGTAAATGGTTTGGAGGCGTTGGCTGAAAACATAATGAAAATGTTTGATATCTGGACTAGACCTTTATGTCGAAGATTGTACTTAGGACTAATAAACTTTACAGTTGTAAAATTGTGTCAATAGTTAAAATCTAACTAAATCCTTAAATTAAGTATACAACAAGCACACTAAAACTGCTGTATCTGTATATATATATGTATGTAAATTGAACAAATGACTGTGCACTAATTTGGTCTAGTGTTACTTTGTCAAGCTGGTGTTATAAATCTTAATTGGTTTTCTATATTTGGTTGGTATATAATCAACAAAGAGGTTATGTTATATGGCTAATTATTCACTTATACTTAACTTAAGGCAAAAGATAATGTAAAACAATACTCCCCTGCTTTAAAATTTCGCCGAAAATTCAGCATACACACAGTAGATCATCACGTATTTTCAAATTTTAAACGTTATCCGTCGACATAACTGTCATTTCTTGTCTTCTCAATTTCTGACCTTTGTGGTTAATAAAACTACCAGATAACATTATCACAGCTAAATCATTCACTGCGGTTCACTTTGACTACTTATTCTTAACAAATTGTTAATAATTTACACTAAAATCGTATTTTTTACATACGATACTCGTTTTTGACGTTTACACCCGAGTGCGTTCGGATACCATCCCCTCCATTCACATAGCTGATATTGTCCCTTTCGACCAGCAGATTTGCAGCTCGATTTATAAGCATCGTCATAACCTTCGGCCATTTTCTAGACACTGATAAATAATTTCATTTCTTCCCCCAAATCGCAGATAAAGGAGCGTTCTGATGGACAATTCTGTGGATTGTTTTCCTCTTTCGCACAAAGGAGTTTTGTTGTGTAAATATGTGTTGAATGTTACTTTTGAACATTGCGTATCGTTATGTTGCTGCAAAAATATTCCTAACAGTTTTTGGTATTAAAGGCTAAAAATGAACCACAGTGAAAAGTAGGTACCTATGCAGAGCTACTATGTATGTACTACAGATTATTTTAGTATTAATGAATGATTGAATGAAATATTTTATTTCAGGTCTTCACCGACACATTATGGTTTTAGTTATAGTTTTAATTTTGATATTAGGTTCGGTTACACAACAACAATACTAGATACAACAACAATAATAGAAGTATTAGTAGACTTAGCATTATTTCAGGTAGAAGCAGCCAAATAGTAACATAAATTCACAATACATCCGTGTACCGTGATCTCTGCCTATCCCTTCGGGAAACGGGCGTGATTATATTTGTTACGGTAGGAATAAAGATGTGTTATATATAGATTGGCTACTTGGACTGCTATTGCTTATGTTATTACGATGCTGATTGTACCTATTGTTTATGTATACACACAAACCGCGAATATTTCATTCCCGGACATAATTTATTATCTCAAACAATACAGTTTTCTGGACTTAAAACGTAGCACTGGTATTTTTATTTATTTATTTGAGTCTCAAACAAATTAAAAACAATAAAAGAAACAATATATTAGCATACAGAGTGTAACATAAACGGGGTGTGAACCGATCAAGGGCATGACGGGTATCGTGTTCTGATAAGAAAAAAGTAAGAGAAATTTTTCTTGATGCGATTTTTTTTTCACTTTTGTATGGAGCGTTGACTGGGGCTACCTGGCTCCATACAAATGTAAAAAAAAAATTGCGTCAAAAAAAGATTCAAATTTGGACTATATTTCTAAACATGAGTGCACAGAAAGAAAGAAAAAACGCTGATGATCTCTGATCAAGAGCGCTTTGTGGTTAGTTTTAGATTAATAATTTCTAGTTAGGTTAAATTGGTCTATTTTATCGGAATATACGAGCACACTTAATAACATTGCCATTGGTAGAACTTTTCGAACGAGTTTTTTTATAATTTAGATTGTTACCTTTAAAATCATGATAACTCCAATTCCTTTTAATGTATTTCCAACACCAATATTCGATCGCCAGCTTGCTTGCTTGATATCTGTGACAAGGCTTCTAATCAACAGTGGTTGCAATCGTTTGTCTCAAATTAATTATTTGCGTATCAAATTCTTTAAATAATTAAATGTTTGCCATGTTCAAGGGATCTATTTGCAAAACCAGCCAAGTGCGAGTCGTTATCGCATACGATGGTGCCGTACTGTACTCCTGTGATTTAGTAACTAATTGAACTTTTTGGTTCATGTATAGTTTAACATGAGCCCCGTCACCAAGTGTTTACAGGCGTCTGGGTGTTCCTTTACGCTGGTTAAGTTCAAGTATTTTACTACTCTATCTAGGTATTGCATAGAGTTCCGGTTAACGTAGAATCATGATTTTCGGCAAAAACGATTCGCGCTCTCGAGAACATGGGTTTTGGTACGTTACGTCTATAAACATGTATACGATTTTCAACGTTATTCCATTGACATACGTCCCTAAACATGAACATGTTTATAGACGTGACTGTACACACATACAGACAATAAAGTGAGCTTATAATTTCCATTTGATGTACTATACCCTAAAGACATAGTTTCTAGCGACTTTCATTGAACATATTGTGCGTATTACGAGTAAAATGCTAATTGGGATGGAGATAATTGACCCTCCCATTGGCGTTTTAAGTGCCTCCAAATCAACTAGAGAGATAAATAAATAAATAATAAATAAATAAATATAAGGGGATCTTACACAAATCGAGATAGTCCCATAGTAAGCTCAGTAAGGCTTGTGTTATGGGTACTAGACGACGATATATATAATAGATATAAATAATAAAATACATAGAAAATATCCATGACTCTGAAACAAATATTCATGCTCATCACATAAGTGTTTGCCCTTACCGGGATTCGAACCCAGGACCTCTTGCTTCATAGGCAGGGTCACTACCAACTAGGCTAAAGCGGTCGTCAAAGAGACCCTAGAGATTGTAAATAATTCAAGATACAAGCCGTAAATATAGGTAAATAAATGTTAAATAATAAAATAAAATAAGTTGAGAGTACTACGGTCGTGGACGACCTCATCGGAACATTAACGACGCACTATAACGAAGTCTCTTTTAATTACTGGAGTCATTAAACATTTTAAGGGGGCGTTTCGGAGCAGCGCCGCGCGAAGTTTAGGTTTTTAGCGCTACTCACACAACGATAGAGGCTCGCGCACCGCACACGCACACATGCACGTATACACAGTGGGGCGTCGGACTTTGACTCGCCAACAAAATTGTAACTTTGGATTTTGTTACCAAATATAAAAATTGTTATGTCAAATATAGGTATTTCATCTTAATACCTACCAACGTTCGCCCGAACCGAGCGCGCAGCCTATCTAACTATGTGGACAGTTGTTTTGTTCGACCGAATGGCTTATAGTTAAAGCAATGACGCGTAATTCAATGTTGGAGAGGCAACCAGATGGCTAGCGGTATTTGAGCTCCCGAAGTGTTGTGGAACCACCCTGTGCAACCCGAATTGAGCCAACTGTGACTGGTTCGGAAATAGGAGAAGGGTTGTAAAAAAAAAATGTTGCGTTGCAACCGATTGAAACGCGGTAGCCTGAAAGTGTGTACGCTGTCTATATAGTGGAATTTTTATGCCATCCCTCCTAGTGTGACCGGAGCCGAGTAAACGAACGAAGAAAAAAAAAAAATTGGCAGGCAACCGCTTGAATACAAACGCGAAATTCGACAAAATGGGAATACGCCAAGAATACGCGCAATAAAAGGTTTTGCAATCAGTTGCCATGGACAATTTTTGCTTGGGAGGGACGGTTGCCTCTCCGACATTGAATTACGCGTCATTGCTCTGAATATTAGGCGAGGGCGATTTTTGCCATATGTATGTAGGAGGGTCGGGCGGAACTGGTGGAGATTCATTATTTTCCCCACTCTCGTTAACCATGATATTTCACGAAATTAAAGTCGATCTACACTCTTTAGGTTTAATCAGTTTGATTAGAATTACAAATAGCACGAAATAATCATAAACCACTCGGACGAAAACAGATAACTAATTCTGTAACACGGAACGTGAGGAGATTCATTATTTTTCCCACTCTCGTTAACCATGATATTTCACGGAATAGAAGTCGATCTACACTCTTTAGGTTTAATCAGATTGATAAGAATTACAAATAGCGCGAAATAATCATAAACCACTCGGATGAAAACAGATTACTAATTCTGTAACACGGAACGTAAGGAGATTCATTATTTCCCCCACTCTCGTTAACCATGATATTTCACGAAATAGAAGTCGATCTACACTCCTTAGGTTTAATCAGATTGATTAGAATTACAAATAGCGCGAAATAGTCATAAACCACTCGGATGAAAACAGATTACTAATTCTGTAACACGGAACGTGATGAAGTCGGCGGAAGGTTGGGAGCACAACCGCACTACAGCTCGCGTCTCATTCCAAAGTGAGTTGCTTGTCAACGTGTTTCCCACTCCACCTCCATGTGACAGCTGCCAGATTATATGATTATAATGTAAGTATGAGGAAAAAATTGATCGTTTCCGGAACATCGCCGGCCGCTGCCGCTGCACGCTCGCTACGCTCGCTCGGCTCACACCCTGTAGGTTCGCGGTTCTTCCTAACACTTCGCTCGTCGTTGTACCTACACTGACCTGCCTCAGAATCCAACAAAAAATATTATGCTAACTATACGTTACTAATAATAGTAATTATCATAATTCCAAAGCAAAGTTTATATTTTCCCAAATGACATTTGACGGTTGGTTTTTTTGCCTAAGCAAATCATTTACTTCATAATTATTTGCCACATAAAAGTTTGTTGTAGTATTGCATTATAAAAATGTTGCCAAAGAAGCATAGTGCGAAGTAAAGTTATGCCAACGATTGATTTACCAAATGAAAATTCTGCGAAAATTTGGTTGCGAAGTGAAAAAGAAACATATTTCGTCGAAAGGGCAGTAAACCATTTTGGCCCTATGGTTAAATATCGAACTCACTAACAAAATTTCACGAGAATCTGTTGAGAGATGCGACCTATAGAGGTGACAGCCGGACAGCCGGACATACGAAATCATTTTTGCACTTTAGTTAAATATCGGACTCACTAACAAAATTTCACGAGAATCTGTTGAGAGATGCGACCTATAGAGGTGACAGCCGGACAGCCGGACATACGAAATCATTTTTGCACTTTAGTTAAATATCGGACTCGCTCACAAAATTTCACGAGAACCTGTTGAGAGATGCGACCTATAGAGTATAATAAATTAGATGTCAATTACATCTAATTATACTCTATAGGTATATTAGGGGTCATATTAGGTGCTAATTACTACCTAATTCTTTTTTATGATCAAACCGAGGAAGCATGTTGTTAAGTTCTACTTGATTTTAATATCACGTGATTTTAATATCAATATCATCTCGTATGTTAATCAATGAACATAAGAATAATTTTCGTTTGAACCACTGTGTACTCATTTTGTGTAGTACACGGTTCGATCGCAATCTTTTAATGCGGCGCCAAGTGACGTGGTCTCGTTCCGGAGGCTCGCGGCCGACTGAACGCGGCCGCCGCGAGCGGTCGCACTTGTAGTGAGCCGGCCGCTCCATACTAATTTCGTATGAAGAATTGGAGCGTAAAAATTGGGCATCTTTGTGATACTTTTACACGAAATAAGTACATATTTGTTAAGAAATGAAGATTGCAAGGATTTAACTGTAGTTTTAACTTTATTATTTGATACAATTCATTTAATAATTCTTGATACTTACGACTCAGTTGTTACAATACGGGAGTGCTTTTTACACGTTTTTAGTGTTTTTTTGATTTTTTTTTACACTTACCTATAAGCATTATCTTAAATACGATTGATTCAAGAGGAAGTAACATTCATTGGCTAGCTGTGTAATATTTTTCAAGGTTGTGGAACATCGTTTACTATATAATTCTCTTACATTCCCGACCCTCGATTGCCCCCTGCCGGCCCTTAATTAAAAAAATCTCCTTAAACAGAAAAAAAACGAGAGGATACCTAGTCAAATTCAACTATTTCTTAGCACTTAATAAATATTTGGGGACAAACTTTCACAAATGGAACTAGTTCCAAACTAAGCAAAGCTTGTATTATGGGTACTAGACGACGATATATACTTAAGATTCATAGAAAACATCCATGACTCAGGAAATATTCGTGCTTATCACACAAATAAATGCCCATACCGGGTTTCGAACCCGGGACCTTTGTAGGTAGGGTCACTATCAACTAGGTTACAGTGGTCATTAAGATTCGACCTAAACAAAGCTTTTAGTAAACTTGCACTGTAGGTAAGTTAAATAAAAACTCGCAAGAAGTGCAATTCCACCCTTTCAACTTCTGTTTGATTCAAGACATGAGCGGTCTTCCATTTTTTTTCTTGATTCATGTTTTTTTTGTGTAACCTATTAAGTTTTGGGCGAAGTAACATCTTATTCACTAAGCTTGTGCAAGGGCCCTAAGGGCACGACCCGGACGTAAGTGGATATTTATTTCTTTCGATGATTCTTGGGTAATACTTTTTTCGGCACAACAATAAATTGAGCTGCTTTCATGTGAGGGTTTTTTCTATATTTAGTTCGTTGAAGATATAAATATTGGAGCAGTTTTGATACGTCTGCGTTGGTTATATAGTTGGTAACGAAGAGAAACGATACTGTCTTAAAACTACGTCGCACTACGTGCACGGTGTAAAGCGTTCTTTATTTCCCTTGCCAACGAAAGCAGTTACGATCGCAAAACACTAGGTAGGTGTGGTTCGTTAGGTAGCTTCAGATGGATGCGTGAAGGGCAACAGACCAGAAGGAGCCGTCGTAACTACGAGTATACAGCTGGGAAATAAAATTTAGTGATTGCGATATGAACGGAAGAATTCAACCCAGCCGTCAACTTTTCTACATCATCATCCTCCTAGCGTTATTCCCGGTTGTGCCCTTAAGGGGTCCGCTTTTTTATTTATTTTTTATTCATTTATTTGAATCAGGCAACAAGGCCCATATTTACAAATACCTAACAGACTAACATACATAACAATGTACAAAACTTATAACATAACAGAAATACACGTTAAGACGGCGACTCGCGATGCAAGTTCTGGTTGTCAAAAAACCGGCCTCGAAATCGCCGCAAAACTACACCCTTCGGCCAGATCTCTTCCTTCATGAAGGTCGACAGCTTGTCAGTTGGTACTCTCACCACAAATGAATTGAAACTCGCTTTGTGGTGGGACTCCAGCCTCTCAACCCTCAGGGTAGTCTTGGTAGGTGGAGCTTTGAGACCTAATCGCAATATTTGGCATACGCACTAGTTTTACGGAAGCGACCGCATCTGACCTTCCAACCCAGAGGGGAAACTAGACGTTATTGGGATAAGACTGGTTTCCTGACGATGTTCTCCTTTACCGAAATGCTAACGGTAAATATACCGTACATATGTTCCGAAAAACTCATTGGCACGAGCCGGGATTCGAACCCACGACCGCCGCTTGGCAGCCGCGTGCCTGACCCACTAAGTTACCGTAGCTTCTTTTGGTCAACTCAATGTAGAAACATATTGAAGATATTTGCGCTACACCATCATCTTTTTTGGAAACCTAATTCAAAATAAATACAGAAACATTGGTTCTGACAGAACTAAGGCTCAAAGCAACCTACGACTATACGACTGTATAAGAAAAAGCCACTCATCTAAATTACTTTTGCGCAATTCCTCCGGGGCATTCAACGGCATTAATAGATTACTCTTTTATATGAGGCAATGATACTTATTAATTAATGATTTTGTTTATTACAACGACTTCTCCGCAGAACGTATGGAGTATCATTAATTATGGTTATAAAAGATTTATAAATAAAGTGGAAGATTCTTTGCTAGGGGTTCTTTGTTTACCGCAAAAACCGAAGCATTGAATAAATGATAGTAGCTACTACGTACGACCGAAGTGAAATAATCGAACGAGAAATGTTTTTAAACAATTGATTTTCCCTCAATCTAAAATTTCAATGTATGTAGGTGTATCAGATAGATTGATTTTACGTGATTTAAGACTCTTTAGTTTATGGGGCTGGGTAAGTGGGTTAGGGAGTAAGTGAGTAAGCGGCGGTCGTGGGTTCGAATCCCGGCTCGAAGCAATGAGCTTTTCGGAAAGTTAGCTTTTCTGTGAAGGAAACTACCGTGAGGAAACCGGTCTAATCTCAATAAGGTCTACTTTTCTACTACTCTATGAGTTGGAAGGTCAGACGGCAGTCACTTTCGTAAAACTAGGGCCTGTGCCTCATCTTACGATTATTTATGTGTCAAAGCGGACCCCGGGCTAAACGCTAGGAGGATGACAACTCGATCATAACATTAATAATTATTTCTATACAGCATATATGTCATCTAACTAATGCAACTGCAGTTTCATAACCACCAGAGAATAGAGATTATGCAAACACGCCCAAATACGAAGTCGCTTTGGATCGATAATCGGTACTCGATAGTCGTTTCCGAAGCACAGCATGAACACAGCGAGGACAATGTAATTGGCATTAGGGTCCAATAGCTATTATTACCGCTGCCAATTTACAAGTGTAGCGAGCCCAAGCAATTTTGAACCATATCGCAAGAGTTCAAGGATTAGAGTGGCGGTAAAATATGACTTATTGGACGCGTATTAACTGCTTGCCCGAAGTTTGTAAACGATTGTAGATAATATACGGAAGTACTGATAGGGCGCGTAACTAAGTTACGAGTGTTTAACGGCGTAACATTTGGGTGCCGCACACCAGCCCCCCTATTCTGTAACTTGTTTTAAGCTCACCTCAACGCTCACCCACAAATATATCTTGACACCGCGATGCGTAGTAACCAAGCGTAGGTAGAGAGGTCTTGTTTCGTGACGGGTGACCGGCGGGGTGAGCCGCTTGAGAGCTTAGCGAATAACAGCCCAGGGTTGGTGGCATTTGGTAGGGGTCAAATGGGATCATCATTTTGCGGTGCAGCCGTATGCTTGTATAGTATTATAGAGAAAATTTCCTGTACCTTATTGAACATGCAGAATGTTTACAAGAAGGAAACATTATGAAATGAAGTGAAATGAGATTTATTCTTATTCTTATTTTTGTTAAATTTTCGATTGTAAACCTGATTTCATATATACTAATAATATTTTTTTAAATATCTGTTTTGTACAGTTGTTGAGAAACATTATTTATTTACCATTTAATTGAGAGCAGCAGCAAAATGGACAGACAAGATAACAAAGTAACAATAGTAGATTGTTAACCAAGGGTTGAAAGTGACCCATTGCACCCGAGATATTTCTGGCGCTCGAACGAAGTGAGAGCGCCAATAGTTCGAGGGTCAAATGGGTAATTTCACCCGAGTTAAACACTCTACTTTTCATTTCGACTGTGAGGAAAATAATTAAAATAATTGTACTATCCAATATCCAACTTCTTCACACGGCCTACTAGACTACACGACTTAAATTGTAATCGAGTAGGCCGCGACGCGACTAATCTAGAGGGCCATGGCGAAACGTAAAAAAATAAAAAGTTACATGGCATTATGGCGGGCAGTCGAATAGAGGAATGATTTTGAATATTGATTTTCTGTAATTGCGAATAAAAATAAACCAACTGAAAAACGATTTTAATATCAACCTATAGATCGTAATAAACACGTCGTTTAATGTAGGTACCTATAACTGACTGTGTATTTGTGAAAAGCTTTTATTTTAATACTGTATTATCTTCAACTCCGTGGCTGATCTTACCAATTAAAAAAAAAATACTTTCCACCCTAGGGGAGAACACGCAATTTTCCACCCGGCTATATACCCATGAAAACTCAACTTTCAGAACAGGAGAGATGAAAAAACTATTCCAATTTCAATCTCTCATCTTTGGAACTGAAATAAAACTTTAATCCTTTGCCTTAGGATGATTTACCACTGAACTAGATTTATCTGAGTACATAAATAAGGACTCCACTTCGGGACTTTTCTATTTCCATGTGGACAGTGCAAAAAATAACCGGTGGACATTTTTCACTCCCTTCCAGTTTACAATTTGAGAGCGATACTCCGATAGTGTGGTCCAAGTTACAAACAAAATAGTGTTTACAATTATTTTCAAGGTCTTCTTATCGTCTCGTTTTTGTCTCTGTCTACCCACGCAAATAGTCAATGTATGTGCGAGTTAAAAAATAACCTACGGAATAACAGCGCTTTGCAGTGGCATTGACACGAGAGCAAGCTGAGTTCATTGCCTTCGACACAACCATTTTTCTAAATTGACTTACTTGACTTATGTTCCTGTGTCCCCTAGATGGGGCAGAGGGCGTCCACAGTGCGCCGCCATCCCGTTCAATCTTGATCTTCGCGCTTCAATTCGCTCCAAGTCTTTCCTCCTCGCCTCTGCGATGATCGTCGGCCGCCAGGTTTAGGGCGGCCACGATTACGCTTTCCTTGGGGATTCCAGTCCAGGGCTTGCCTCGGTATGTGATCAGGGTCCCTTCGGTGCGTGTGGCCGATCCAGTTCCACTTGCGGCGTTTGATCTGCTGGTCGATCTGAGTCTTACCGCAGCGTTCCCACAGTTCTATGTTGGATATTTTGGATGCGGCATTGACACAAGAGCAAGCTGAGTTCATTGCCTTTGACACATAACCATATTTCTTAATGCATTTATATATTTGTTGCATTTGGTGTTTTTGTACAGAATATCGGGCTTACATTAGAGTGAGTAAGCGAGACAAACTTTTGGGTGTCGTAGTTGCCTAATTTTTCTGCTATTCCCGACTCGCTACCGCCTGTGTATTGTGACTGTGACAACCTTATTTATATAACTTTTATCATGTTTTTGTCAAATTGAAGTTAAAATTAAAACACTAATACATAAACGTAGCAATATTCATGTAACATGCCTGGAGCGCCATATTTTGAATGTCGGCTCATCCCTTTATTTCACTAAATTGACTGACAGCTGTCAATTTTGGCACTGACAAGTCAACGAGTGTTACGGGATCGTCAAGGACGGTAGCTAGCGTACATACAGCAATACAAGTTTAATTGTATAGCTATAACTCTTTACATACA
Source organism: Epinotia demarniana (assembly GCA_945867215.1). NCBI lineage: Eukaryota > Metazoa > Arthropoda > Insecta > Lepidoptera > Tortricidae > Epinotia > Epinotia demarniana. Next base: position 3,881,660 of record OX244277.1, on the reverse strand, counting down.
TACATACATACATTCACGCCTTTATTCCCAAAAGGGGTAGGCAGAGCACATGAAACGTATGTTCCAGCGCCACTTTTAGCATAAATGTGGGTATAAAATATCGACAAAATGTGATATTGCAGTGATAGGTTGCTAGCCTATCGCCCACAACACACTTCAACCCTGGTCCCTTAGTCGACTTTTACGACACCCACGGGAAGAAAGGGGGTGGTGAAATTCTAACCCGACACCACACGGGGATTAACTCTTAACTATAACTCTTTACTGTACAAAATATTACTCAATCCTCATCGACCCTCGATAATACTCATCGAACCGTCAGCATTAAGTGACAATAGGGTTGTAGACTCAAATTTTATGATGAATTTCAAAGAAAGAAGGCAAAAAAATATGCCTAGTGACGGAAATCCCATTCGGATATCTTAAAAAATTACGAAGCTTAAATATTGCTTGTTAGAGAGAGATAACGCTCGGAATCGTGATGTTAAAACACTCGAGCGTCATAGTAAATGATTATCGTTTCATATATAGGTGCGTTTTGCAGAACAGGGACAGGATATAAATATACCCCCTCTTAAAACTTTGGACACTTATCACTGTGATTATTTAATCCCACGCTATACTTTTTTCCCCATTTGACCATATTTTAAAACTTTTTTCGAGAAAATTCTACTTTATTATACATTGTCAAAGCGATGACAGAGTCCAGGTCAAAATGGAAACGAACATGACATCCATTCCTTTCCGCTGACCCTTATCGTCCGCTCGCCGCTCCCGCTACCTCCTGTGTCTCGCTCGAAACGTAACAAATAACGTGTCGGCGCGACGTGACACGACATTTCCAATTTACTCCCTTTGTGCTGCGACTGGCTGCGCGTGTGCAGCCGTCTTAACGCCTTATAGTGAAAGCATACATGGTAATTCTTTTTAACATTGCATTTGAGCAATGAAATCTTTATTACTCGCTTCTGCTCGCGACTTCATTCGCGTGGAACTCATTTATGTCGTAGCTCCATACAAACTTTCGCCCCCAATCTCGTCCCCTGAGGGGATGATTCCTGGTAAAAAAGTATTCTATATTGTAGTCCAGGCTATTCTTCTGATTTTATAAATGCGAAAGTTTGTATGTTTGTTACTCAACCACTCAAGCGATTTGGATGAAATTTTGCACGAAAATATTTATAGCCTGGATTAAAATATAGGACAGTTTTTATGCCGTGTCCGCGCAGACGAAGTTGTGGGCGGAAGCTTAATAATCATTAAGACGAAATAAGCATCACAAAATGTTAATTTATTTTCCCATTATGACTAGATAACAGTAATTTGGGATATTTCCTGAAAGTATACCGAAAATATACCATGATTATGATGACTATAACGTGACTTTGTATTGCCTATATTATACAAAACTTATTTTGTATTGTTTGTTCCAATTTCTCCGCTAACTAAAGGTTGTCTGGAAGAGATCGCTCTTTAGCGTTAAGACCGCGTCTATTTGATTCATGTTTCGAGGTGTGCAAAAAAGAGTATTTGCATGAAATAATATTGTACTAGCTTCTGCCCGCGACTCCGTCCGCGTGGAAGTCGACATCGCAGCTCCATACAATTTTTTACGCCCCCCATTCACCCCCTTAGGGGATGATTTCGGGGATAAAAACTATCCTATGTCACTCTAAATCCCTTAAAATATCTCGACTTAAAAAATCACGTCAATTCGTTGCTCCGTTTTGCCGTGAAAGATGGACAAACAAACAAAAAAACAAACACACACATACACTTTACCATTTATAATATTAGTATGGATATGGATAGCATAACAAATAATGTTTCGTATGAATTTTCTTATCTGTGATGATATAAATCTCGACAAATGTTTTTCGTATGAAAAAAATGCTTTCGTGAGCTTCGAAAAAACCTTTTCTTTTCGTTAAATAAATTAACTTCACTATGTTACACAAATAGCACAGTACAGTTAGCTTATTTAATTAAATACCGAACGTTCGCGTTCTAGAAAATTCTCTCTAGATTTTGGCACCAACATATGAAGCCCAACATATCTAACAACTGTTCAAGTCACTAATTTGCGCTTGTAATGTGTACTCTACTTAAACCGGATAAGGCTCAGATTTCAATGCTGTATGTGCTTATGAAAATATGTGTATTTGTAGAGTTTATGCACGTAGGCACGGCCGATTGGAACGCAGTTTAAACGAGGCGTGTCGAAAATGGGTAAACTATCGCATGCTTCGCTAGCGTAAGGCGCAATAAATATCCTCCATTTTGGCGAATAAAATTAAAATACAACCAACGGAGCCTTAGAAAAAAAGCATGGCATATACATAAGTCATCTTCTTGATGCTAAGCGGTCACCGTACGAGTATGGTTATTATTATTAAATATATTTTACGGTTATATCAATACCGAGCCTGAATACCGTCCAACCTATTAAAAATCATATAACCCTTTATGTTCCAAATTTAATGAGGATGAATTTTGTCACTAACATTTTTTTTGATTTGCTGAAAATGTCACAGAACCACCAACAGGTACACATTTCAAGGTGAGGGGGGATCGACCGTCAGGTACGCCTAGATGTATCACGCCATACATGGTTGGTATACTAATTTGTTCGTCTAAAAATATTTGTAATGACTGTATTATCGTACGGGCGTATGCAACTGCAGACTCTTTCATATTATTAGCATATTGATGTATTGAATGTAAAACATTTTCAAACTAAGCAGTGGCACGTATACAGGCTTCAGTTTTCTTCTTAGGCTTTTACAATAATTATAAATATACATAAAAGGGAAGAGTGAAATATAAAACTATACATACAATACATAAAATCATTATAAAAACCTAATCTAGGGTGCCGCCGGCAGCGAGGCGGGGCCTGAGCTGCCGGTGGTCAGGGCGTCAGAGACAGGAACCTCCTGACTATCCACGCAGTATCCACGAATACCGCCTTCTGTATCTGACACTTGATCCATCCATCTAGCGAGAGTCTCTTAGTGTAAGGCCTGAGTGGACGCCCCGCTCAGAGCGGGGCGTGTAGCGTCCATATAAAACAGATCCAATTTATATGGACGCTCGGCGCCCCGCTGTGAGCGTGGCGTCCACTCAGGCCTCACGCTTAAGGTGATGATCGAGACTCTTCGCTATTAAACCGTTCGCCGAAACGACATTGAGACGATGAGATTATTATTATTTTGCTTGCTTTTGTTTGAGAGACTAGCTGATTCAAGGTGTACAGTAAATAGTCGCTTATGTTTTAACCGAATTGGGAAAGGCTCAAGAAAGCGTGACTCTGTCGTAGTAGTTAAAGTAGTCACGTAAACCTACATTCATGACATTTGATTTTAGAAAGTCTGAACAATTTCAGTACAAATACTACCCTTTTCACCATCAATATCAGCAGCAATGTTCATACTATTCCATGATTTGAAACAACCTATCCCTCATTATCCGTCGTCATGAAAACCTTTTGTTTTTTGTCAAATAGACCGAACGGACTCGTTATTTTTATTTTGATTTCTCGGAAGCACTTTCATCGCGCCCAAAAGGAGTCCCTTGGGGTTCTCATTATCTTCCTTTTGGCCTACTTCGCAAAAATTACGCAATTCCAAAGATAATTGTCGATTAAACCAATTGATCCGGGGCCGTTAAGGATTTGAGCTGTAATTTATCAAGAACGGAATATTCCGTCTGACGAGTCGTTTGGAAAACTCATTTTCGAGGGAATTAAGTCCGTTACGTACGTGACGTCTATATTAAAGATATTTCATAAAACAGCGATATTTTTGTGCTTGAAAACGATTTAACATTTCTAGACCCGAATTTAAGCTATGTAACACAATATTTTATTTCACAAATATGACAGTTTCGGTTATGTTAATTTAATAACACATTAAACAATACTTGGTATATACTTTTTTCGCTAACTTGATGTGTGGTAGTCACTTTTATTTATTAAACTATATTTTAATAGAAACGAGGATAAGGTATGTACCCTAGCGGGTGCTGTCTCTGTCTGCGTCCCATGACACGGGCAGGGACAGCATCCGCTCGGTGTACTCCTTGCATTTCATTAAATTGTCAAAAGGGCATCTACGTGTTGACTCAGGCAAACGAGGATAACTGCTACTATTATTATCACGTACATTATTATTCGATAGATATTTGTGTGACAACTACAAATGGCTTTACAGATAAATATCTGTTATCTATTAAACATAGCCATCATTATAGAAAGTCATGTTCGTACACGGCTTTATAAGTAGGTTCTTTTTTCTATGGTAAATACTTTGAAGTATAAGGACATTATAATAATATACAAATCACTTGAACCGATGACAAACTAAAACTCTATTGTGACTGTTATGTTATTAAGAAGAGTGCTATCTGTTGTTTTATAACCCCTGTACGTCCGATTCATGAACCGCAATACGGGTTTTGTAAAACAATAATTTGCCTAAAAAAACGCTAACTGCAAAATTGCGATAAGTGTGTTTGCCAAGTGATAGTTTGACAGAAAACGTTTAGTATGTGATACTTTGGGAAAAGTTTTTTGCTCAATCCTAGACAGCATACATCGCCGTAGTTTTCTTACATGATTATTTTAGCAACCTGTCCTAACGCTACTAGCCTCTGAAAAACGAATTTCGTCTCTTTATTACCCCTAATCCAACCTCTTTGAGTAAGTGCGTGGCTTTATTCGACAATGATCGTAAACGCTCGGCAACATTCGTGCCTTTAATCGTAAAATATTTCTAAGGATTCTGTTCGCTCGGACACGAATATTGTATTTGGCCAGTAATTTTGTTTTGTAGGCGGCACGTGCTTCGTTTTTACTTTGACTTTGAATTCGCAATGTTCCTTCCTCATGAATATAGTAAGCTGTTCGGCTAAACGAAATACTGGTTGGAGCGGTTTCTAAGCAGAGGATGAAATGAAATATAAATAATATGTGCCTACATAAATTTAGAGTCACAAAATGGAAACCTTAACAAGTTAGCGAAACGTAATCTTACAAACTCTTTTTTTTAATAAAAAAAAAATCACAAACTTTTCAATTCAGTAGAAAAAAAAAACAATTTGTAAATTTTGTAAGTATTGATAAAAGGAACTCTAGGGGTTTCTTGATCTGACTCGCCAGTTTATTACTGTTTTGTTTTCAAGAAATCTAGATTTTAGTAAAATTGTCTAGATAACTAAACCTGGCAAGAACAAACTTAACTAGTGAGGAAGTAAATGCTCGTTTAGTCGTATTTATGTAGTTTTAAGTCTTTAAGTATTTACATCAATCTCTGTTTGTTCTCTGAATAAATAAATAAAGAAGAAGGGCAGTTGAAAAAACCACTGGCATGCCAGTCAACTGGCGTCAGCACTGGATCAATCTGCCCTTAAGAGTGAGACAGCCGGGTATTTCTCGGACCATTAACCTCCATCGATCCTTTGGCGCTGTCATACAGGCTATACCCTCGCTTATCTGCCTTGGTACGCCTATTTGTCTGAAATGTCCGGTTTGACACATATTTCTGGGGCTTTGTTCAAGTTATGGACGTTCCGATTTGGCCGTTATTTAGATATGAAACCGAATTTATCTCTAGAGGAGAAAATTGTGTTTTTTTTTGGATCTGGTTGTCGCGTAGCAGCCTGAGTGGCTTTAGCTGATCGTGGCTGGCTTGTGGGTAGTCTCCATGGGGCTACCCGACTGCCGGGAAAATTGTGTGGTCTTTGTCGCTCCTTGATATAAGAAACTTTCTTCGAATGTTCGGAATTGTTGTGAGAAATTCAGAATTAAAATAATATTTCTTCCATTTATTTTTTCTAACAAGACCTTTTATTTTTTATTTAGTTTTGATTTATTTATTCACTTAAATCAGGCAACAAGGCCCATATTACAAATACCTTAAAGATTAACATACATATCAATATAAACTTATTAATAATTACAAAACACACAATTATTGCTGCGACATGTTGCGCAATTTAGTGGTGTCAGGTAGCCGACCGCGAAAACGTCGGAACTTAACTCCCTTCGGCCAAAATTCTTCCTTAGTGAAGGTCGATAGATGGTCTGTTGTAATGTAACTGTTTTATGAGACTAACAAACACCCTCAAAAAGCCACGTTCGTAAGATTGCCACTTACATCAATTTGTAGACTAAATATATTATTGAACTTGTTTACCCTCAGTATCATATTATTATTTCTTGGTCTTTTAGTAGTAAGTCATATTAAGTTTATTAGTCTTTCAACTTGCATAGGTAAAGTCTAAAATATCCATTTCCTTGTGAGCGTACATGTATTTTTATTCACCGGAATGGAACAAGGAATCCCTTTTTTCGCAGCCTTTTTAGTAAATCCGTTGAAATAAAAGGAACTTTTTTGGAACACAGTCCGAACGCTGATAGTCAGTCCAATATATATCCATTGTTACAAACGTGTTCTATTTTTGGACAGATGCCTCAAGGCCGTATGCGGTTTGTTTATATAAAACCAGCGTTCAATTAAATGAAACCCGCACATCTATTCATCCGTCAACCCCGCAGTAACAAATCGAGTTTTCAACGTCGAATAATCACAATCGATTCCTGGGATCGATTCCGCGGGGCACGTAGCGAACAAATCGGACGACATCAACATCTGGGTGACGATTTTTTTCATCTCATTTGAATAATTCGATTCTGTTACGTGGTACGTCGATTATTCTTTTTCGAGACGGTATAATTTATTTGAAATTGATATTGTGATGTTGAGTGGGGATATAAACGGCTAAATACGTTTTTCATCCTACTAACATGTGTAATGCTTGTTTTTTCAATCACGCAAAACCGTTGATCTTCGGGTGAAATACACACACTTTTAAAATCTGGATAAAAATCCTTTTATCATACAAATAATAACCATTTTTAAGAGTTAATATGTAATTAATTTTGATATTATATGAATATGATTAACGAGTTCTACAGGGGCAGATCTGCGGGGACAACTAGAAAAATAATGTAGCTTTTCCGTGATCGATAAATATAGGAAATCAAGTAACGTTTTGAACGCGCGTTAGGAAAGTTTAACTGTCATTTATCCATATAAAATTTGACACACAAACTATGTACAATGCGTTACGTGATCGACTTACAAAACCACTAAGTACTTTATTGTTATGAGTATAGTTTAGTTTAGTATTAGTTAAGTACTGCCCGTAGTAAATAGTACTTTAAATAAATAGTACTATTTGATACTTTAAAAAACAAAGTTTAATTAAATAAACAAACGAAGTAACATCTGTATTTACTCGCATTATACATTCCCAAAATTCCATGTTTGTTCCATTTTTGCGGTTCAATAATTTGAGAGCGCGGCGTACCTAATTTTGCATACATATTGGTCCATTGAGACGATGATAGGGGCCTTTTATCGCGGTTCAAAAACTTAACCCGAGCTATGGTATGATAA